>WWNC01000002.1:40247500-40847500 GCA_011125475.1 Melanerpes aurifrons
ATCTGCTGCTGCACCAAGTTGTTTTCCCATCTCTCACCATCCACCTCACTCCCAATCTCCTGTTTAACCATGACCTGCACCTTCCATGTGGTGGACAAAACTTCCAGGTTGGCCTCTCCCTCCCACCCAGCCCTGGGAGCCTTCATGAGCCCTGGGAGCTGGCTGGCAGCACCTCCTCTCCCTCCCACAGCCCTAAGCACCATAGCACCTTTCTCCCCCAGTGCTGGGCAACTCAGGTTAGGAAAGATGTTGAGATGCTGGAAGGTGTCCAGAGAAGGGCAAGGAAGCTGGGGAGGGGTCTGGAGCACAGCCCTGGGAGGAGAGGCTGAGGGAGCTGGGGTTGCTTAGCCTGGAGAAGAGGAAGCTCAGGGGAGACCTTCTTGCTGTCTCCAACTCCCTGAAGGGAGGTTGTAGACAGGAGGAGGTTGGTCTCTTCTCCCAGGCAAGCAGCACCAGAACAAGAGGACACAGTCTCAAGCTGTGCCAGGGGAGGTTTAGGCTGGATGTTAGGAAGAAATTCTTCATAGAGAGATTTGCCATTGGAATGTGCTGCCTAGGGAGGTGGTGGAGTCCCCATCCCTGGAGGTGTTTAGGAGGAGACTGGATGGGGTGCTTGGTGCCATGGTTTAGTTGATAAGGTGGTCTTGGGTGATAGGTTGGACTCTATGATCTTGAAGGTCTCTTCCAACCTGGTCTGGTCTGGTCTAGTCATGAGGTCTGTGTTGATAGGTTGGACTCGATGATCCTCGAGGTCCTTTCCAACCTAAGTGATACTGTGATACTGTGGTCTATTCTATTCTATTCTATTCTACTCTACTCTAGGCACAAGTTACTCTTGGGGAAATTCCAATTGGATGCCAGAAGAAAATTGTTTCCCATGAGAACAGCAGGACTTTGGAATCATCCCCCAAGGGAAGCAGTGAGTTCCCCTGCACTGGACAGTTTTAGGACTTAACTTGAGAGGGTGGCTGGGCCATCTCAGTCAGACAATGCTATCAGCTAGAAAGGTTGGACCACGTGATCCTATGGGTCCCTTCCAACCTGGCACTCTGTGATACAGACAGAGCCTTTACAACTTCCTCTTGGACCAAATGCTTCCCATTTCTGTCCTTGCTCCTCTATTCTCTCCATCTTCAATGGCTCATTGACTGCTAGCCAGCTTAATGAACTGAGGCATGGCTACTTAAAATATTAGCAGCAGCTGCCTTGCCTTTTTTTTTACCCCCAGTCTAACTCTTGAGGCCACACATGGAGATCTCCTGTCTCCTTCCTTGGTCAATCCCCCTCTTTAAATCTTGCTTCCATCCTTAGTTGTGCCATTTGTGACTAACTCTCGAGGCAGCTTCTGGTGCCACCTTTGAAGGACACTCCGTGAGATGTACTGAATGGGGCTGCAAGGTGTTTGAATGTTTCAGGATGCCATGTTGCCATGGCAAAGCCAGTGCCTCAGCAGGATCTTGGTACAATCCCCCTTGTGGGAAGTGTAATAAGATATCCTTTTAATTACAAAAATACCATTCTGCTAACAGGAAGCCACAAAGGCAGAGGCCAACAGATTCCACAGGAAATAGAATCATAGAATGGTTCTGGTTGGAAGAGGCCTTCAAGACCATCAAGTTCAACTGTTAAGGCATCAGCACCAAGTCCACCACTAAAACATAGCCCTCAGCACCACATCTCAGTGGCTGTTAAATTCCTCCAGGATGGGGGCTCCATCATTCCCTGGACAGCCTGTTCCAGGACTTCCCAACCTTCTAGGGAAGACTTTTTTTCTCCCCTACTCTACAACCTAAACCTGTCCTGGCACAACTTGAGGCCATTTCCTCTCATCCTTGTCATCCTCCTCATAGAATTATAGAATCAACCAGGTTGGAAAAGACCTCAGAGATAATCAAGTCCAACCTATTACCTAGTACCTAACACCTCCTGACAACTAAACCATGGCTCCAAGTGCCACATCCAAACCAGTTTTGAACACCTCCAGGGATGGTGACTCCACCACCTCCCTGGGCAGCACATTCCAGCTGCTAACAGCTCTCTCTGGGAAGAGAACTGTGGATACACAGACAGCAACAGCCCCTACATCCGCCACAGCTGGCCAGGCTACTGAGAAGGCAGGGCTTACAGGCTCACAGGACATTAGAGGTTGGGACCTCTGGAGATCATCAAGTCCAACCCCCCTTCCAGAGCAGGACCATAGAATCCAGCACAGGTCACACAGGAACACATCCAGATGGGGCTGGAAAGGCTCCAGAGAAAAAGAATCCACTACCTCTCTGGGCAGCCTGTTCCAGTGCTGTGTGACCCTCACAGTGAGGAAGTTCCTCCTCATGGTGAGGTGGAACCTCCTGTACTGTGGTTTCTATCCATTGTCCCTTGTCCTAAGTGAGCAGAGCCTGTCCCTTCCTTCCTGACCCCCAGCCCTCAGATATTTATGAACACTGATTGGATTCCCTCTTAGTCTTCTCTTCTCCACACTGAACAGCCTCAGAGCTCTCAGCCTCTCTTCACAGGGCAGTGCTCCAGTCCCTTCATCATCCTTGTAGCCCTCCCTTGGACTCTCTCCAGCAGACCCCCGTCCCTCTTAAACTGGAGAGCCCAGAGCTGGATGCAATATTCCAGGTGTGGTCTCAGCAGGGCAGAGTAGAGAGGGAGGAGAACCTCCCTGGATCTGCTGGACACACCTCTTAATTCCCACCCAGGATCCCATTGGCCTTTTTGGCTACAAGGGCACATTGCTGTCCCATGGAGAACTTCTTATCCAGCAGGACACCCAGGTCCTTCTCCACTGGGCAGATCGCCCCCCTCCAACCTTTGCTGGCCCAATTTATTCTTCCTTGATGCAAGACTCTGCACTTATCCCTTTTGAACCTCATTAGGTCCCTCTTTGCTCAGCTCTCCACTCTGTCCAAGCCTGGGCAGGCAGGGCTGGATTGCTGGAGCCCATTCAGAGTGTTTTTCCAGGCTCATCGAGGAACGGATGGCGGCATAGGCAGCAACCTGGAGAAACACTGCTATAACGAGGGGTTTTATAGCTGAACACCATAATGTTTAATTGCCCTCAGCCAATGCTCTCATGGTTTAAAAAGGCCATTAAAAATGCTGGCTTTGACCCAGGAGAAGAAAAAAAAATGGAAAAGGAAAAACAAAAAAGACATTGAAGTCTCCTCCTCCCTCCCAACCCCTCTGGCCTTTGAGCATCGTTCAGTTTCCTAGGAGGAAGAGATGCTCAGCTGTGGTGGGTTGAAATTTCCACCCCCACCCCCCCCAACATTAACTTTGCCAGCCCAGCCCAGCTGGAAGCAAATGAAAGCTGTATTTCCAGGCAAAACATCTCCAATCTACAATGGAATGCAGTGAAGATGCACAAAATATGCAGGATTGACAACAGTTACAACTAACAAACAGCACAAGAACCCCCCCCGGTCAAAGAGAGGGGAAGCTATTAGCTTCTCCTTTTCTGCCCTCCCCTACCCCCCTGTACAGAAGAACAGACAGGAGAAAGGAGCAGAGAAGTTTATATCAAAACAGCGTACCCAAGGTCAAGCAAAAGCAAGTTAGTGTCTCTACAGAGTGAAGAAGTGAGAGAAGAGAAGAGAAGAGAAGAGAAGAGAAGAGAAGAGAAGAGAAGAGAAGAGAAGAGAAGAGAAGAGAAGAGAAGAGAAGAGAAGAGAAGAGAAGAGAAGAGAAGAGAAGAGAAGAGAAGAGAAGAGAAGAGAAGAGAGAAAGATTCAAGATCTGTGAAAAATTCTGAAGGCATAGCCTAAAACTACCACATCAGCTCTAGTGAACAGGATAGGATAGGATAGGGTAGGATAGGGTAGGGTAGGGTAGACCAGGTTGGAATAGACCTTTCAGATCATCAAGTCCAACCTATCACCCAACACCATCTAATCAACTAAACCATGGCACCAAGTGCCACATCCAAACCGCTTTTGAACACCTCCAGGGATGGTGACTCCACCACCTCCCTGGGCAGCATATTCCAATGGCCAATCTCTCTTTGTGGAAAGAACTTCATCCTAACATCCAGTCTAAACTTCCCCTGGTGCAGCTTGAGACTGTGACCTCGTGTTCTGGTGCTGGTTGCCTGGGAGAAGAGACCAACCCCCACCTGGCTACAACCTCCCTGCAGGGAGTTGGAGACAGCAAGAAGGTCTCCCTTGAGCCTCTTCTTCTCCAGGCTAAGCAACCCCAGCTCCCTCAGCCTCTCCTCACAGGGCTGTGCTCCAGACCCCTCCCCAGCTTTGTTGCCCTTCCCTGGACACCTTCCAGCATCTCAACATCTTTCCTAGACTGCTCCAGAGGCCCTGGGCTTGCTGAGCCGCTCAGCTCGGAGCGGATGACTTTCATGAGATGTGAAAGGGAAACCCATCACACACCTTGTGCTGGATAATTTATTAATCAAAATGTGCTCCGTCAGGGCTCCTCGGGCACCGAAATAGATGCTGTTGGATGTGGTTCAGGGAGTCAGCAACAGACACAGTTATCACTGTATAAATAGTCCGTCAGCTGCTCTGATCACCTTGCTGCTCCTCTTCACCTTGAGTTTCTGCCCCTCTGTGATTCGCAGGGAAGCAGGCCAGGGCAGATCACAGAATTGGCAGGGTTGGAAGGGACCTCAAGGCTCAGCCAGTTCCAACCCCCCTGCCATGGGCAGGGACACCTCACACTGCAGCAGGTTGCTCACAGCCACATCCAGCCTGGCTGCAAACACCTCCAGGCAGGAGGCTTCCACCACCTCCCTGGGCAACCTGTGCCAGGCTCTCACCACCCTCCTGGGGAACAACTTCTTCCTAACATCCAATCTCAATCTACCTATTCCTAGTTTTGCTCCATTCCTCCCAGTCCTATCACTCCCTGACACCCTCAAAAGTCCCTCCCCAGCTTTCTTGTAGCCCCCTTCAGATCCTGGAAGGCCACAATTAGGTCTCTTCTGAGCCTTCTCTTCTCCAGACTGAACAACCCCAACTCTCTCAGTCTATCCTCCTAGGAGAGGAGCTCCAGCCCCCTGCTCATCCATACATTGCCTCAGGTTTAAATACAAAAGGAACAAGTTATTTCCAAAGGATAAGGGGTTATTATAACCAGAGCCTTATTTCCTTGCTCTTTATGAAATGAAGGTGCTCTAGAAAACAGAATCACAGAATCACCAAAGTTGGAAGAGACCTCAAAGAAAAGAAACCAACCCAACCACCAAACAAACAAGAAGCATCACCCACTTGCCTACTCTTGGGGAGCACAAACACCAGGTGGGTGTTGCACAGCAGCTCTACAGGAAAGCAGCTTCCATGCTGCTGGTTGTGGGGCAGAGTAGTTATGGTTAACATCAGGTACCTCCAAATCACAGAAGCACCAAGGTTGGGAGAGACCTCAAAGATCATCAAGTCCAACCCATCACCACAGACCTCATGGCTAAACCATGCACCAAGTGCCACATCCAATCCCCTCTTGAACACCTGCTCTGGTCTTTGGGTTGCTCTTAGAGTCATCGAATGGTCTGGTTGGAAGGGACCTGCAAAGGTCACCTGCTCCAATCCTCTTGCAGTCTGCAGGGCCATCCTCAACTAGATCAGGTTGCCCAGGGTCCTGCCCCTCCAGGGATGGGGCCTCAACCAGCTCCCTGGGCATCTGCTTGCCAGGAGATGCAGCTCTGTGTGGGACGAGCGCTCGCAGCCCGGAGCTGCGTGCCGGCACTCCTCTGCCACACGCCTGCTCTGCACACAGGCATTTTTAGTAGCTTTCCCAAAAGAATTCTTTAATTGCCCATTCTAACACAGGCAGCAGAATTTCTGATCTCACAGAGCCACAAAAGAAGCTGGGATTAACTGGGAATTTTTAGAACCCAGCGTACAGTAGGAGAAAATAAACAGGAAAGATTTATGACCCGAGGTGCAATTCCCCCTCCTGAAGCCCCCAGGAGCTGGGGCCGGGTGCCAGAGAGGAGAGCGGAGCCTGAAGAGTTTAAAGGTTCCTGCTCTGAGGGTAATTCATCACATGAAAGGATGCTGAGTCTTAGGCTACAACTTTTATTCCCTAACATCATCTAAGATGCTCTCAGAGGGAAGAAAAAATCACCCGTCCTGCCTGGCTTGGCTTTTTTTCTCTCCTACTTTTCCCTCTTTTCCATGAATCCAAGCCTAAAACCTGCTATGGGAGAGCAACCAACAGCTGGATCATAGACTCATAGAATCGCATCATAGAATCAATAAGGTTGGAAAAGACCTCAAAGATCATCAGGTCTATGATGACGGGCTCCCCCACCCCAGGTTGCCTGTACCAGGGTGTGAGCAGTCCGTGGCAGCCTGGTCTGCCCCAAGGAGCAACCTCACCTGCCACATTTTCCTAGAAAATCAGGGAAAAGCAGGAAGTCGATGGGAATCCTCCTTCCATGTGCTGTCTCTTGTGTCCCAAGCCCCAGGCATAGAATCATAGAATCAACAAGGTTGGAAAAGACCTCAGAGATCATCCAGTCCAGTCTGTCACCCAACACTTCATGACTACTAAACCATGGCACCAAGTGCCACATCCAATCCCCTCTTGAACACCTCCAGGGATGGGGACTCCACCACCTCCCTGGGCAGCACATTCCAATGGCTAACAACTCTCTCTGGGAAGAACTTTCTCCTCACCTCCAGCCTAAACCTCCCCTGGCACAGCTTGAGACTGTGTCCTCTTGTTCTGGTGCTGCTTGCCTGGGAGAAGAGACCAACCCCCACCTGGCTACAACCTCCCTTCAGGTAGTTGTAGACAGCAAGAAGGTCTCCCCTGAGCCTCCTCTTCTCCAGGCTAAACAACCCCAGCTCCTTCAGCCTCTCCTCATAGGGACTGTGATTGAGGCCCCTCCCCAGCTTTGTTGCCCTTCTCTGGAGACGTTCAAGAGTCTCAATGTCCTCACTGAGACAAGACATCAATGCAAAGCCACCAGGAGAACATGAAAGGTGTACACTGTTATGTCCCCAGCAACAAGTCCGAATCAGCTTTTGACATAAACCCTGCATCTCCAGGCTCAATCCCTTCCAAAAGAACCACCCATTAAAAACCACCTCAGACCCAGCTGTTTCCTCTAGCCCCAGCAGGAGCAGAGGCAGAACAGGTTTATCCTCCTCCAGCGGCTGCCAGCATCCGGAATACACATTAAATCCCAGGAAGTTAGATAGGAAGTCCCAGAAGTGAAGCAAAAAGAAACAACCCCACAACCCTTTTGTTCCATATTTACACATAAACAAGGATGTATAGTTTTAATTACTGAAAGCTGTTTGCTGGGGGACCACCTGCCATGCAAACCATTACCCCAACCATAGCTCTTCCCAGGGATATTTAGATTGCTAAGGAGACAACGTGATTGCAAGAAAGATATGGAGGTGCTGGAAACTGTCCAGAGAAGGGCCACAAGGATGAGCAGAGGGCTGGAGCTCCTCTCCTAGGAGGGCAGACTGAATGAGTTGGGGTTGTTCAGTTTGGAGAAGAGAAGGTTCAGAGGAGACCTGGTTGTGGCCTTCTGGTATCTGAAGGGGGCTACAAGAAGGCTGGGGAGGGTCTTTTGAGGGTGTCAGGGAGTGATAGTACTGGGGGGAATGGAGCAAAACTAGAAGTGGGTAGATTGAGATTGGATGTCAGGAAGAAGTTGTTCCCCAGGAGGGTGGTGAGAGCCTGGCACAGGTTGCCCAGGGAGGTGGTGGAAGCCTCCTGCCTGGAGGTGTTTGCAGCCAGGCTGGATGTGGCTGTGAGCAACCTGCTGCAGTGTGAGGTGTCCCTGGGCATGGCAGGGGGGTTGGAACTGGATGCTCCTTGAGGTCCCTTCCAACCCTGACCATTCCAGGATCCCTTCAAGACCTGACAGTTCTATGATTCTATGATGAAGCTCCATTAGCAGGGAGGAAGATGGGGAGCAACCAAGCCAAGAAAAGGAGGGCTGAGGCCACAACCACCATCTCTTCTTTGTGCCATCTCATCCCCTTGCATTGGCAGGGTGGAAAAACAGCCTTTGATGAATAACTCTGTGTGAGGCACTTTTCCACCCATCAGCGTGTCCTCCTACAGAAATGTTCTGCTATGATGACTGCCTTTAAATCACATTGGAAGGCCCTCCCAGCAGGTGGAATTTATGAGGACTTTAACACCCTGGTAGTTCACCAAATGATTCGGATGGATGGGGGATGAGGAGAGACAAAGGGAGCTGAGGGCTCTTCAGCTTGGGGAAGAGGAGCCTGAGGGGTGACCTCATTCAGGTTTATTAAGATGTGCAGGGTGAGTGCCCAGAGGATGGAGCCAGGCTGGTGTGACAGCACAAGAGGCACTGGTGGAAGCTGAGGCATAGGAAGTTCCATGGAAACTGGAGAAATTTTTTTTCCTTGTGAGGGTGACAGAGCCCTGGAACAGGCTGCCCAGGGGGGTTGTGGAGCCTCCCTCTCTGGAGATATTTGCCATGGGTTAGTTGTTTAGGTGGGTCGGATTGGTTGATGGGTTGGACGTGATGATCTTGAAGGTCTCTTCCAACCTGGTCTGGTCTGGCCTATTCTATTCTATTCTATTCTATTCTATTCTATTCTATTCTATTCTATTCTATTCTATTCTATTCTATTCTATTCTATTCTATTCTATTCTATTCCTGCCTGGATGTGTTCCTCTGGGACATGGTGTAGGTAACCCTGCTCTGGCAGGGGGGGTTGGACTGAATGATTTTTGGAGGTCCCGTCCTGCCCCTAACACTCTGTGATTCTGTGAGATTCTGTGAAGAAGCAGGTGTAGGCCAGCTAACCTTGGGAATATTAAAACCAGTGGGTCCTGCCTCCAAGGATCTTGCCTGATGCCTGCATTGAAGGACTCAAGGAAGTGCTTTGCTTTGCCTTCTATATTAAGTCAGGTCAAAATACAGAGGGAGGTGTCAGCAGCTGAGGGCTGGGAGACCTATTTGGCTACTTGATCTTACTTGAAGGGTTTGTGCTGCACGTTCAAAAGGAAGGCAGCAGGGGACTCCAGATCTGTTAAGACCATGTGAAACATGTTCTGAGAGCTGCTGTGCTGGTTTTTATGCACACAGAGATGATATTTTATTCCTTAGAAGGAAAGCCAGAAGAAAGAAGGAGAACAATTCTTTTCAGACACGCTTGCCACCCACTTCTGTAACTCACACTTCTATTAGACTGTGGAAACTGCATCTGGGTTGGGGCAAACCCAAGCACTGATATAGGCTGGGCAGGGATTGACTTGAGAGCAGCCCTGAAGAAAAGGACTTGGGGGTGATGCTAGTGGATGGGCAGCTCAACAGGAGCCAGCAGTGTGCACTTGCAGCCTAGAAATCCAACCAGAGCCTGGGATGCATCAAGAGAAGCATAGCCAGCAGATCAAGGGAGGTGATTCTCCCCCTCTGCTCCACTCTGGTGAGATCCCACCTGGAGTACTCTGTCTGGTTCTGGAGCCCCTATTACAGGAAGGATCTGGAGGTACTGGAATGTGTCCACAGAAGGGCCATGAGGATGATCAGGGGGTTGAAGCTCCTCTTCTACAAGGACAGGCTGAGAGAGTTGGGGCTGTTCAGTCTGGAGAAGACAAGGCACCTGATCTAGTGTGAAGGGTGGGGGGTTGGAACTAGATGATCCTTGAGGTGTCTTCAAACCCTAACAGTTCCATGACTCTGTGATTCTAAATAATGACTTTTAGTTCACGCTTCCCTTGGGATGCACCAGCGCTTTAGGAAGAGAACACTTAGCCAAAAACTACATCAGGCTCCTGAAATAACCCACTTTAGGAAAAATAAAACCTGCCCTAAGGGCTTGGGAAGAGCCCTAAGGAAAAGCTCACCATGCCCTCCCCCTCCCCCGCCTCACCCCTGCAGGACTTTCTGAGTCCTGTGAAGGACGTATGGATCGCCCTTGTGCAGTCTCCCCTTGGCCATCCATCACCCCACCTGAAATCTGTCAGGCAGGCAGAGATTGACATCCAGATCTCTTGCAGAGCCCTGGGACCCTAATTTAACCCTTTGATTCCTGCTCTAGCATCGCAGGTCACCTTCACATCTTCTTGCTGGGAGACACAAAGTCTCCTGAGTGTCCTGGAGATAACTGAAACCCAGAGTTTAACACAGAATCACAGCGTCACAGAACCACAGAATCACCAAGGTTGGAAAAGACCTCAAATATTATCAAGTCCAACCTGTCACCCAACACCTCATGACTACTAAACCACGGTACCAAGTGCCACATCCAATCCCCTCTTGAACACCTCTAAGGGTGGGGACTCCACCACCTCCCTGGGCAGCACATTCCAACGGGCAATCACTCTCTCTGGGAAGAACTTTCTCCTCACTTCGAGCCTAAACTTCCCCTGGCACAGCTTGAGACTGTGTCCTCTTGTTCTGGTGCTGGTTGCCTGGGAGAAGAGACCAACCCCCTCCTGGCTACAACCAGGTTGGAAAAGACCTCAGAGACCACCAAGTCCAGCCTATTACCTAATACCTAACACCTCCTGACAACTAAACCATGGCTCCAAGTGCCACATCCAAGCCTTTTTTGAGCACCTCCAGGGATGGGGACTCCACCACCTCCCTGGGCAGCACATTCCAGTGGCCAATCTCTCTCTCTGTGAAGAACTTTCTCCTCACCTCCAGCCTAGACTTCCCCCGGCGCAGCTTGAGACTGCAATCGTACAACACATTTTCCTAACAAGAGCTCGAGGGCCAAAGTCTCCTCCTGCCTATTAAATAAATTGCCATTTAATTCAGGAGAGGGAGAAAAAAAAAAAGAGAGAGAAGGCAAATCCTTCTCTTAAAGAGCCAAAGGATTCCCCAGGCCCCAGGCGATGCGCGGCGGTGGCGGTGGCGGCACAGTGCCGTCTGCAGGGCTGATCCTGCCCAGAGCGCTGGGGCCCTGCGCTTCCCAGTGGGAAAATCAATCTCTGTTAGAGCAGAGAGTTCCCCTAAATGAAAAGCCTTATCTAGAGCAGGTCGTGCTATACAACAAGTCACTCGCTTTGCCTGGGAAATGAAAGATGATGAGGCAGAGTCCCCGGCACAGAGGCTATCTCCATAAATCTGCCGGAAAGGAACTGCGGATTACTTTGCTGGATTAATTATCTGTCCTTCAAACAGAGTCCTGACCTCAGTGGCTG
This sequence comes from Melanerpes aurifrons, assembly GCA_011125475.1. NCBI lineage: Eukaryota > Metazoa > Chordata > Aves > Piciformes > Picidae > Melanerpes > Melanerpes aurifrons. Next base: position 40,258,610 of record WWNC01000002.1, read on the forward strand.
AGCCTCTCCAACCTGTCAAAGCGGCTGGGGGAGCTGGAGAGGGAGGGCTTTTGCAGGGCACCAGCCCACAGGTTTCCTGCACCCTCCTTGGAGGCGCAAGCCCTGCGAGGAGAGGCTGAGGGAGAAGGTGAATCGAGGCAGCTTGCAGCCATCCAACTGGCTTTAGATATTGCTGAGCAAGGAAGGTGGCCAATGTTCTGTCTCCACACAGACTCAAGGATGGTGGCAAACGCTTTGTGGGGGTGGCTACAGCAATGGAAGAAATGGAGTACATGTCCTACAGCTCCTGAGGGAGCTGGAGTGGTTCAGTCTGGAGAAGAGAAGACTGAGACCTCAGTGCTCTCTACAGGCGCCTGAAGGGAGATTGGAGTGAGGAGGGGGCAGCTTCTTCTCCTTGGTGTTGAGTGACAGGACTGAGGAAATGGTTTCAAACTGTGCCAGAGGAGACTTAGGCTGGATGTTAGGAAGTATTTCTTCACAGAGAGGGTTCTCAGACGTTGGAATGGGCTGCCAAGGGCAGTGGTGGAGTCACTGTCCCTGGAGGTGTTCAAGCAGCCTGTGGACCTGGCACTTAGGGATGTGCTTTAGTGTTGACCCTGCAGTGTGGTTCATTTGCCACCATCCATGAGTCTGCATAGAGACAGAACATTGGCCACCTTTCTTGCTCAGCAGTATCTAAAGCCAGTTGGATGGCTGCAAGCTGCCTTGATTCACCTTCTCCCTCAGCAGCTTCTGCAACCCCTTGTGCAGAACCCCACACAGCAGCCTTCCACCTTCAGTGTTTCCCCACAAAGCAACAGGGCCCATCAGTGACCAGGGCACACTCCTTCTGGTTACCTGGCAGCATGTGGTGTGGTGCAACACTTCTCAGCACGTGTTACCTCCTCCTTGTCTGGTGACAGCCCAAAATCTTTGCCATATGGCCGGTTTGTAGTCACATCCAAGGTTCCTGGAGAGCCAGAGCTCCCTGTTCGTGCCTGGTGTGTTATCAGTGCAGTCCACTCACTCCATGTGGCATCAGTGGCATGGTGGGTAGAGGAGACCCTTCCTTTGAACATCCAGCCCAGCACTGGCAGCCAGGGTGCCAGGAGGAGCTGTGCTTCAGTACCAACCACTTCTGAGGCAGCTCCAACTCCATATGCTGCCAATATCCCTTTTTCATTTGGAATGAAGCTGGTCTCAGATCCTTTGTATCCCTGATCCTTTGTATCCCTTGACCCCAAAACCCTAGGGGTCAGCCTCAGGTCTACTTGGGTGCTCTCTGCCAAAGGCTCCAGGTAGGACCATTCTTGCCAGCTGCAGTGTAGAGCACATTTTTGAGCATCTTGCCCTGCCCTGACTGGCCTGAGGGCTACTGAATGAACCACCTCCTGTTTAATTTGCACTTGCTGCTCAAGGCTGCTCCTCACCTGACTTGTGCTCCAGACCCTTCATTGCCCTTCTTTGGATATGCTGCAGAACTTCAATGTCTTTCTTGGAGTGAGGAGCCCAAAACTGAACCCAGTGTTCAAGCCTGTTTGTACAAAGGACCTGAATTGCAAAGGTCTCAGTGTGGAGTGCAGAGGAGGGCAAGGAAGCTGGGGAAGGGCTTGGAGAATAAATCTGATGAAGAGCAACTGAAGGATCTGGGGCTGTTTAACAGGAGGCTGAGGGGAGAGCTCATGGCTCTCTACAAGTACCTTAAAGGACATTGTGGAGAGGCTGGTTCTGGTCTCCTCTCACAGGTAAATAGGATAGGATAGGATAGGATAGGATAGGATAGGACAGGACAGGACAGGACAGGATAGGATAGAATGGAATAGAATGGACCAGACCAGACCAGGTTGGAAGAGACCTTCAAGATCATCAAGTCCAACCAACACCAGCTAATCAACTAACCCATGGCACCAAGCACCCATCAAGTCTCCTCCTGAACACCTCCAGGGATGGTGACTCCACCACCTCCCTGAGCAGCACATTCCAACGAGCAAATCACTCACTCTATGAAGAACTTCTTAATATCCAGCCTAAACCTCCCCTGGCACAGCTTGAGACTGTGTCCTCTTGTTCTGGTGCTGGCTGCCTGGGAGAAGAGACCAACCCCCACCTTTAGCCTTAGAACAAAAGGGAATGGCCTCAAAGTGCAAAGGGCAGGTTTAGACTGGACATTAGGATCAATTTTTTCACATCAAGAGTGCTCAGGCATTGGAATGTGCTGGCCAGGGAGGTGGTGGAGTCACCAACCCTAGATGTGTTTAAAGGTGGTTTGGATGTGGTGCTTGGGGATATGGTTTAGGGGTGACCCTTGTAGAACAGGACTATTGGTTGGGCTTGGTGATCCCCAGGGTCTTTTCCAACCTGGATGCTTCTGTGTGATTGTGTGGATTTCATAGAATCATGGAATCAATAAGGTTGGAAAAGACCTCAAAGATCATCAAGTCCAACCTGTCATCCAACACCTCATGACTACTAAACCATGGTGCCAAGTGCCACATCCAGTCCCCTCTTGAACACCTCCAGGGATGGGGACTCCACCACCTCCCTAGGCAGCACATTCCAATGGCCAACAACTCTCTCTGGGAAGAACTTTCTCCTCACCTCCTGGTGCTGGACATAAACTAGAACACAGGAGGTTTCACCTCAACATGAGGAAAACCTTCTTTACTGTGAGTGTGATGGAACCCTGGAGCAGGCTGCCCAGAGAGGTTGTGGAGTCTCCTTCTCTGGAGACATGCAAAACCCATCAGGATGTGTTCCTATGTGACCTGCCACTTGCTTTGCCAGGGGGGTTGGACTTGATGATCTTTGGAGGTCCCTTCCAGCCCCTACCATTCTGTGATTCTGTGGAATCCCTAGAAGGCAGCAGTGTATTAGGTAGCAGGTCCCAGGTATGGCCCCACTTTATCTCTGCTGGTTACTGCACTCGGGATATGGGGTTAGATGGAGCTTGATGGACCAAGGTGGCATCCTGGAGGGTGTGATGACATGCATCCTTGTGTCCTTGAGGAAACCAGAATAGGTTATGGGAAAGGTTCTGGAGCTCCTAGCACAGGAAGGATCTGGAGGTGCTGGAAGGTGTCCAGAGAAAGGCCATGAGGATGAGCATTCTTTTGATCTCACTCCCTGGGAAGCGTAGGGTGGAAAAGGGCCTGTTTCCCTGGGGCTACAGCCCTCAGGTTAGAAGGAAGGGGGAGAAATGGGATGGCTTTTCCCTATAGGACATGGCAATGAATCCCAGTGCAGGCAGGACAAGTAGCCAAAGCCATGCCTCAGCTAGCTTGGGGCTCCTCCGTCACGTCAGGCTTAACAGCTTTGTAAGCCGGGGGCGTAAAGTTAGAACTTAAGTCTTATTTTATGTGGTTATGGTTAATCTTTTAGTTTTATTGTTTTCCTGTCACAGGAGGACCTTGTGCTGGAGATAGCTGTATAAATAAGAGCTGCTGCAGTATATCCTAAGGCACAGCTACCCGAGGGATGGGGCTGAACAGGACACCAGCAATTCCAAATGCATTTTTCTACCCCTCCTCCAAATCATGCCAATGATTTAAGCTGCTGATAGAGAAGCAATGATAAGCACCCAGGCTGCTTTGCAGCTCTCTTGTTGATGTGTGTTCAACCCCAGAAGGTGAAATGAGACCAGCCACGGACAAACCCTGTGCCCCAAAACCAGGGAGAAGTGGGGAGAAGCATCACAGTACATTAGAGGTTGGGAGGGACCTGCAGAGATCATCCAGTCCAACTCCCCTGCCAGAGCTGGGTCACCCAGGGTAGTCTGCACAGGAATGCATCCAGGTGGGGTTTGAAAGTCTCCAGAGAAGGAGGCTCCACAACCTCTCTGGGCAGCCTGCTCCAGGGCTCTGGCACACTCACTGGAAAGAAGTTTCCCCTCATGCTGAGCTGAAACCTTCTATAGTCAAGCCTGTACCTGCTGTTCCTTGTCTTATCACTGTGCACCACCCAAAAGAGCTTGGCCCCCTCCACTTGACCCCCACCCCTCAGCTATTGATAGACATTGATCAGATCCCCTCTCAGCCCTCTCTTCTTCAGACTAAACAGCCCCAGGGCTCTGAGTCTCTCTTCACAGGGGAGATGCTCAAGTCCCCTAAGCATCCTCCTGGCTCTCCAGTGGATTCTCTCTGGCAAGTCTCTGTCTCTCTTGAACTGGGCAGCCCAAAACTGGACAGAGCATTCCCGGTGTGGTCTCACAGCAGGGCAGAGTAGAGAGGGAGAAGAACCTCCCTAGCCCTGCTGGCCCCACTTTTCTCAGTGCACCCCAGGATCCCCTTGGCTCTCTTGGCCACAAGGGCACATTGCTGTCCCATGCAGAACTTGCTGTCCACAAGGACTCACAAGGTGTGGAGCTGCTTTCCAGCAGGGCAGCCCCTAACCTGTACAAAGTGCCTGCATCACCCATCCCTGCTGTGAAATGGGTTCAGCATCATCACCACCACCTCCTCTGGTGGAAGGGAGCTGAGGAGCCAGGTGTAGGTGCCACCTCCCTTGGCCATTTTCACTTCTGCTTAGGCTGGGTGTCTAATTTAATTTGCTGTCCCCCATTCCCATATGTTGGGCCATTTCTTTCTGCAAAATTGCCATAAAAATTTACCAGCTCAGGCACAAAAATCTGCTCGCTGACCTTTACCATCATGATTGAGGATAATGACAAATTAATTAGGCTTCCTCTGCCTGCCTGCCAAAAAAACCATCGCTTGCCTCGGGTGAGCAGGGGTTTGGAGGTGTGCTAGCTGCTGGTGCCCCTGTCTGGACTCTCAGGGATCAGAAGACAACATCTTCTTTCAAAAGCAAAAAGCAAATGATGGAAAGTAGAGGATCAGACAGTGCCTGGGGCAGAGGAGAGGAGGCACTTCCAACTGTGGCCACAGCCAGGCAGCTGGATGGAGCTGGAAAACTACGACAACTAATTCTGAACCGGAGCACCTCTGGGAGGAGGAAAGGCTGAGAGATTTGGAGCTGTTTAGCCTGGAGAAGAGCAGCCTGAGAGGGGATCTGATCAATGCTCATCAATAGCTGAAGGGCAGGGGGCAAGAAGATGGGGCTAGACTCTTGTCAGTGATGCCCAGTGACAGGACAAGGAGCAATGGGCACAAACTTGGAACCCAGGAGGTTATATCTGAACAAGAAAAATGTCTTTGGTTGAGCATGCTGAAGCCCTGGAGCAGGCTGCCCAGAAAGGTTGTGGAGTCTTCTTCTCTGGAGAGATTCCAAACCCACCTGGACATTGTGACCCTAGGCAAATATGTCCAGAGAAGGGCAACCAGGCTGGGGAGGGGTCTGGAGCACAGCCCTGTGAGGAGAGGCTGAGGGAGCTGGAGTTGCTTAGCCTGGAGAAGAGGAGGCTCAGGGGAGACCTTCTTGCTGTCTCCAACTCCCTGAAGGGAGGTTGTAGCCAGGTGGGGGTTGGTCTCTTCTCCCAGGCAAGCAGCACCAGAACAAGAGGACACAGTCTCAAGCTGTGCCAGGGGAGGTTTAGGCTGGATGGTAGGAAGAAGTTCTTCCCAGCAAGAGAGATTGGCCATTGGAATGTGCTGCCCAGGGAGGTGGTGGAGTCACCATCACTGGAGGTGTTTAGGAAGAGACTAGATGAGGCACTTGGTGCCATGGTTTAGTTGATTAGATGGTGCTGGGTGATAGGTTGGAGTCGATGATCTCAAAAGTCTATTCCAACTTGGTCTATTCTATTCTACTCCATTCCATTCCATTCCATTCCATTCCAATCTGCTCTAGGGTTGAACTAGAACGTACTCAGAGATTCCTTCCACCCTTCCCCTTTTTCTGATTCTGAAGCATGTCTTTAAGGAGTTTGGAAACCAAAGGCAGGGTGAGAAGGGAGCAGGAGGTAGCAGTGGGTGCCTGCAGCCATCCCTTGGTCTGTACACAGGCTGCTCCTTCCCAGCACCACTGCTCTGTGAGCTGCTCCTGCCAGCAGGAGAGACTCTCCTGGCCAGTTATGAAAACACTCTGCAATTCTCCTGTTTGGGCAAAGAAACATAAATAATGCAAAGCACTTTAATCACTCTTTGATGTCTCCTGCCTGATTCTCCGATAGCAGAGCTGCCCCCCGCCACGTGGGACCAGGGGCAGGGATTAAGCTCCTGGTGTAGGCAAGCAGGTGCCAGCCTGTTTGCAGTGATCTGCCTGTCACTCCACACACCCTGCTGCCACCAGGATCCTGCAAGCCTTGCCTGGCTCTCTTCCACCATTCCTCTGCCCAGCCAGGCTGAGAGGTACCCTGGCAAAGGGAGCTTGTGGCCTTTTCATGGGAAAACCAAAGACAGACAGGAAAATCAGAACATGAATCAATATCCTCTGGTCAGACCTCACCTGGAGCACTGTGCACAGGTCTGGAGCACTCAATATAGGAAGGACATGGACCTGATGGAGAGGGTCCAGAGGAGGGCCACAAAAATGATCAGGGAGTTGGAGCAGCTCTGCTACAAGGAGAGGCTGAGGAAGCTGGGGGTGTTCAGCCTGCAGAAGAGGAGGCTCAGGGAAGACCTAATAGCAGCCTGCCAGAACCTGAAGGGAGCTACAGGAAGGATGGAGAGAGACTGTTCGCAAAGACCTGCAGTGACAGGACAAGGGGCAATGTCTTCAAACCAGAGAAAGGCAGATTTAGATTGGATATCAGGAAGAACCTCACTCTGAGGGTGGTGGAACAGTGACACATGTTGCTCAGGGAGGTGCTTGAGGCACCCTCCTTGAAGATATTCAAGGTGAGGCTCAATGAGGCCCTGGGCAGTCTGATCTAGTTGGGGATGTCCCTGCTGGCTGTGGGGAGGTCAGACTGGATGACCTCTGGAGGTCCTTTCCAGCCTGGACCATTCTGTGACTCTATTCTGTGATTCCAAGGTCCAAGGTTTTATTTCCTTGGTTCAGTAGAGCAGCCCTGACAGTGAGGTGAGCAGAAATCCTGATGTGACCATTCCTACACGGGTGCCTTTAGCAAATGAACCCTCTGTGGTTCTTTCCTAGAGCTGTTTGTACTGCACCAGTGCTGAGCAGGGAAAATTAGATTCCTACAGCATCACCCATGCTGAATCAGAAGAAAGAGTCTATGGCCATCAGTAGATGCCAAAAGGAGGGCGTATGGGCAGGACCAGGGCGATTCCCCACCTCCTGACTAGCTTCAGGTTTTGAGCTGCATGAGGTTTCTGTAAGATGAAGGCTTTTACCATCCTCACAGAGGGCTCAGCAACCTCTGCAAAATTAGTTGGAGGGTTCAAGTCCAGCCTTCAGGGCCTGTATCAGCCCGAAGAAAGTCCCTGGTGCACTTTGGCCAGTTAGGACAAGCCCTCTGAGGGAATCTCTCCTTTAATTCATGCCAGGGGAATGTCAGAATAAATTGCAGAGGGAATTAGAGGAATAAATAATCCTTGCATCTTCAAAGGCAGGCTGAGCTGGGTACTTGCAGTCAGGATCAGTAGACTTGAAAGTCAGGGTGAAAACACCTCGACCCTAGAGGTTGATTAAAAGACCATTTGAAATGGTAGGGCTCTGAAAAAGAGACACTGGGAAATGATTTCCACACGTGTAGCTGGAGGCATGTGGCACAGGGAAGAGAGGAGGCACTGCTGCTGTTTCTTGCTGTGAAGGAACCACCAAAAGCAATGCCAGAAACAGAGAAACCCTCACTCCTGGTTAACCTGAGTTAGTCTACCTGTTCCTGAGGCACAAGCCTACCCAGCAGGCAGCGAAGTCTGCCTTGGGTACGGCAGAGGCTCAACGACCTCAAGAGGTTTTAAATGAGGCAGCTCCAGCCCCCCAGCATTCACAGATTCACAGCCTGCACTGGGTTGGAAAGGAGCCTCAAAGATCATCTTGTCTAACTCCCCTGCAACAAGCATGAACATTTCCAACAATATCAGGTTGCCCAGGGCCACACTGAGTCTGATCTTGAATGCCCCCAGGGATGGGGCCTCAATCCAACAGGACTTTCCAAAAGCACAGCTTTGTTTGATCTGGAAACACCTGCCCTGCTCCTGTCTTTTCTGCCCTTAGAAGAGGCTGACACAAAAAAGGTTTGGGCTTGTGGGGCTACAAGGAAGGTCTCTCCAAAACCAAAAGCACAGCAAGTGGAGTTCAGCACCAGACAGCTCAGACCTTTGTTTGATACTCTTGGCACCTTATCATAGAATCACAGAATCAATAAGGTTGGAAAAGACCTCAGAGATCATCAAGTCCAACCTGTCACCCAACACCTCATGACTACTAAACCATGGCACCAAGTGCCACATCCAATCCCCTCTTCAACACCTCCAGGGATGGGGACTCCACCACCTCCCTGGGCAGCACATTCCAATGGTTAACAACTCTCTCTGGGAAGAACTTTCTCCTCACCTCCAGCCTAAACTTCCCCTGGCACAGCTTGAGACTGTGTCCTCTTGTTCTGGTGCTGGTTGCCTGGGAGAAGAGACCAACCCCCACCTGGCTACAACCTCCCTTCAGGGAGTTGTAAAAGAAATAAGGTCTTGTGGCCAGAAGGTAAGGAAGAGGATTCTGCCCCTCTGCTTCACTCCACTAAGACCCCACCTGCAGTGCTGGGTCCAGCTCTGGGGTTCTCAGCAGAGAAGAGATATGGAGGCCACAAGGATGATCAGAGGGCTGGAGCACCTCTCCTGTGAGGACAGACTGAAGGAGTTGGGGCTGTTCAGTCTGGAGAAGAGAAGGCTCCCAGGTGACCTCATTGTGGCTTTCCAGTATCTGAAGGGGGCTACAGGAAGGCTGAGGAGGGACTGCTCAGGATCTCAGGGAGTGATAGGACTAGGGGGAATGGAATGAAGCTGGAGGTGGGGAGATTCAGGCTGGAGGTGAGGAGGAAGTTCTTCCCCATGAGAGTGGTGAAGCCCTGGAATGAGCTGTCCAGGGAGGTGGTTGAGGCCCCATCCCTGGAGGTGTTTAAGCCCAGGCTGGATAAGCCTCTGGCCAGGTGGATCTAGTGTGGGGTGTCCCTGCCCATGGCAGTAGGGTTGGAACTAGATGATCCTTGTGGTCCCTTCCAACCCTGACTGATGCTATGATACTATGACCTGTTGGAGTGGAGCCACAGGAAGCAATAGCAAGGATGGGAGGGCTGGAAGCTCTCTGCTGTGAGGCCAAGATGAGAGAGTTAGGATTGTTCAGTTTGGAGAAGAGAAGGCTCCAAGTGGACCTTCTGGCAGCCTTTTAGTGCTCAAAGGGGAAGACTAGAAAGCTGGGAACAGACTTTTTGGGCAGGGCTTGTTGTGACAGGACAAGAGTTGATGGTTTGAAACTAAAAGAGAGAGATTTAGCCTAGAGAGAAGTTAAAAATGGTTTACACTGAGGGTGGTGAGAGACTGGCCCAGATTGCCCAGAGAGATGGTAGAATCTCCATCCCTGTAAGCTTTGCAGGTCAGGTTGCTTGGGTCTGTGAACAATCTGCTCTAGTTAGAGATGTCCCTGCTGACTGCAGGAGGGTTGGACTGGGTGACTTTTAAAGCTCCCTTCTATGATTCTAACTACAGTGCCAAAGAAGTTAAGCAGTGCCCAGTGACAGTAATTTCAGCAAGCTACCCACACACACTGCAAAGGGCTCCTCAGGCTTCAGAGCCAGTCCACAAAGGCAGGATTAATCCACGTGCCTGTCAGATGGCAGAAACCCTCCACTGCTCTAATTAAGCTCCATTCTCTAGCCCAGCGCCACCGGGTCTAGCCCACTGCCTCCCACCTTGCAAAGTCCCTGCAGTGCTTTGGGAGGCCAGAGGCTTTTGGGAAACACCACAGAAGCCACCAGGAGCTGTTCAGCCTGTAATCAGCCCTATTCTCTACCTAAACAATAACCACCACTCTGCCAGCAAGAGTTTATACCCAGCTCTTTGCAGGTCTCTGGTGCTAACGTGGAGCAGAACTGCTTGTGGCTCGGTGTTAGGAATGCAAGTTTTGCTAGGAGATGTTGTCAGATTGGTTAGGAATGATGGAAAGGAAGAGGAAAGAGAGATGCCAGGAGCAATCCACTTGGAAAAACAAAGGAAGCTTTCCAGGGGGGTAAAAATCTGTCAGCTGTAGCAGTAGGCTATAGTCATTAGGGACACTGAATCCAAACAGCAAGCAGTACAGTTAAGGAGAAACAGTCAAATGTGATTTCCCAGGCAGAAGGTGTACAAACAAATACTGTAGGGCCAACTTCTCCACCCCTGCTGGGCCCCCCCAGCACATCCCCCAGTGCCTTACCCGAGACGATGGTGTAGCCGATGCCCCGGGGCCGGCCCTTGTCCTGGTCGATGGCTGTTATCATCCTCACAGTGGTACCCTGGGGAGGGAGAGCAGACACATGTTACAGCCACCGCGGCCAAGAGCTCCTGTGGCACCCTGCCAAGGCACTGCACTTCTCACTGAGGGCCATCTGCTTCGGAAAACCTGCCCAAGGACAATGCATGGCATGGAAAAGTCCTCTCACCTGCTCCGAGGGGCAGCTCAGGGCTCACCGCCCGTGGCACCAGGTGCAAAACTCTGCTGATCCACCCCAAAACGGAGCTGGGGGTGTTGAGGGCCTGACCAGAACACATCCTCTAGCTGAACTACCAACAAGCAGGCTGAGCTTGCCTGTGCAGTAGGTTTGTGCCAGGGCAGTGTCTGTAGGGACTGGAGAGAGCACCACCAGGCTTGTTCACCCATGCTCATCCCCTGCCCAGAGGAGGAGGATTTGAAGCAAGGTCATGGAATTATAGAATGGTTTGGGTTGGGAGGAAGTTTTAAAGGTCAGCCAGCCCAGCTTCTTGCAGTCAGCAGGGACAGCTGCAACTAGAGCAGGTTGCTCAGAGCCCCAGATAACCTGACCTGCAATGGTTCTGGGGATGGGGCTTCTACCATCTCTCTGGCCAACCTGGGCCAGGCTCTCGCCACCCTCAGAGTGAAAAATTTCTTCCTTCTTTCTCATCTGAATCTCACTCTTTTAGCTTGAATCATCACACCTTGTCCTCTCACAACAGGCCCTGCTCAAAAGCCTGTCCCCAGATTTCTGACTGATCCCTATAAGTAATGACAGGCCACAAGAAGGTCTGCCTGGAGCCTACTCTTCTCCAGGCTGAGGTGGATGGGGTAAGCACAGCTACTGGACCCGAGGAGAAAGAGGAAGGAGGAACAGAAGATGCAGCATTGGCAAAGCCAGGATGTGCCTCCTCACAGCGTCCCAATCTCTGGCTGGGTAGGCAAAAGCACACAGTCCTCCACCACAGAGATTTCCACACTACAGTCCCTCAGGAACCAAAGGCAACAATTTCATCTCACCAGGACCTTCAGCACAGGTTTCATCTGCCCCTGGCTTCCCGGTTCCAGCTGCTTCTCTTCCCCCCCCTGTATTCTTCCAACAAAGCACCCCAGGGGATGAGAGATGCTCATGCTGGCCATCAGCATCCAGCTGCACAACTAAGTGAGCTGCAGAGATTTTGATTGGAACCTTTAAGGAGACAGAGGGTTGGACAGATGTTGAGAGCAGGGAAATGCCCACAGGCAGGAGCTTCTGCAGATGCCAGCTCAGCCACCACGAGGTGTGGGACAGACCTGTTTCTTACAGCTCAGCAGAAAGGTCCAGATGAGGCCAAGAGCCACAGATTCACAGAGAGCATGGGGTTAGAAGGGACCCTCAAGGGTCATGTTATCCAACCCCCTTACAGTCAGCAGGGACACTTCCATCTCGATCAGGCTGCCCAGGGCCACATCATGTCTCATCTTGAATATCTCCAGGAGTGGGGCCTCAACCAAATCCCTGGGTAACCTCTTCCAGTGTGTTACCACTTTCATTTCAAAGAACTTCCTCTTGGTGTCCAACCTAAAATTTACTTTTCTCCAGTTCCAAACCATTGCCCACTGAACTATCGCTCCAAACCCACCTGCAAACTTGCCAAGCGTGCCTTCAGTCTCACTGCCTATATCATCAAGGAAGAGATGGAGTCCCCAAAACCCAATGAAGCAAAGTCCACTCTGGTGAGACCACACCTGGAGGACTGCATCCAGTTCTGGAGCCCCTAATACACAAGAAGGATCTGGAGGTGCTGAAACGTGTCCAGAGAAGGGCCATGAGGATGAGCAGAGGGCTGGAGCTCCTCTGCTATGGAGACAGACTGAGAGAGTTGGGGCTGTTCAGTCTGGAGAAGAGAAGGCTCCCAGGAGACCTTCTTGTGGCCTTCCAGCATCTGAAGGGGGCTACAAGAAGGCTGGGGAGGGACTTGTGAGGGTGTCAGGGAAGGATAGAACTGGGGGGAATGGAGCAAAACTAGAAATGGGTAGCTTGAGATTGGATGTTAGGAAGAAGTTGTTCCCCATGAGGGTGGTGAGAGCCTGGCACAGGTTGCCCAGGGAGGTGGTGGAAGCCTCCTGCCTGGAGGTGTTTGCAGCCAGGCTGGATGTGGCTGTGAACAACCTGCTGGAGTGTGAGGTGTCCCTGGGCATGGCAGGGGGGTTGGAACTGGATGCTCCTTGAGGTCCCTTCCAACCCTGACCATTCCAGGATCCTGAAGTGACTCCAAATCCTCATCTCCAAATGAAACCATCAACGCCATTATGTCAGCTCCGTAGGGCTGCGCTTCCCCTCCGCCGCACTGCAGCCAGCCTGTGTGAATGCAAACACAGGCACATGCCCATAATTAATGGAGTGTGAACAAATTTACAACTCAGCTGTTCTTGTTTTCATTGCTTTATTAGCAGGGGGAAAAGAAGCCATTTCTTTTTTTTGCTGCCCTCAAAGGAAATGTCAACAGAGGCGTTTGCATACCTAACGAGGGAGCGGAGCGGGGCGGCAGCGCTGCTGTGTTTGCCCTGCAATCCATCACTTGAAGGCCAAAGGGAAAGCTGCTGTGGAAACATCCCCAGTGGAAAGAAGGGACTTGTTTTCTTCCCTGCCTCTCAGAGCCATGCCCCTGTGGGCTCGGTGGAGAAGCTTTGCTGCTGCCGGCCGTAAAGAAAGCTCCTGGGGCCAGGCAGGCTGCCTGTTCCCTGATCTCTGAGGGCATTTGGATGGGTTCCTTAAGTAAATCCATGTTATTAACTGAGAACATTAGCCATAAATCCCAGGTCACTGGCCTTTGAGCAGAGCTCTGCTGGTGAGGCTCAGCAGCCACCAGAGAGCTTCTAAATCACCGACAATAACTCTGCTTTCCAAAGCAGCGAGGAGAGAGAAGGAAGTACAAGAAAAAGTGGGAAAGGAGCTGGTGGGAAAGCAAAAAAGAGGAGAGGAGAAGGAAGGAGAGGAGAAGGAAGGAGAGGAGAAGGAAGGAGAGGAGAAGGAAGGAGAGGAGAAGGAAGGAGAGGAGAAGGAAGGAGAGGAGAAGGAAGGAGAGGAGAAGGAAGGAGAGGAGAAGGAAGAGAGGAGAAGGAAGGAGGAGAAGGAAGGAGAGGAGAAGGAAGGAGAGGAGAAGGAAGGAGAGGAAGGAAGGAGAGGAGAAGGAAGGAGAGGAGAAGGAAGGAGAGGAGAAGGAAGGAGAGGAGAAGGAAGGAGAGGAGAAGGAAGGAGAGGAGAAGGAAGGAGAGGAGAAGGAAGGAGAGGAGAAGGAAGGAGAGGAGAAGGAAGGAGAGGAGAAGGAAGGAGAGGAGAAGGAAGGAGAGGAGAAGGAAGGAGAGAGAAGAAGGAAGGGAGAGGAGAAGAAGGAAGGAGAGGAGAAGGAAGGAGAGGAGAAGGAAGGAGAGGAGAAGAAGGAAGGAGAGGAGAAGGAAGGAGAGGAGGAGAAGGAAGGAGAGGAGAAGGAAGGAGAGGAGAAGGAAGGAGAGGAGAAGGAAGGAGAGGAGAAGGAAGGAGAGGAGAAGGAAGGAGAGGAGAAGGAAGGAGAGGAGAAGGAAGGAAGCTTGAACACTGAAGGTTTCACCACAACATGAGGAAAAACTTCTTTATAGTGAGGGTAACAGAGTCCTGGAGCAGGCTACCCAGAGAGGTTGTGGAGTCTGCTTCTCTGGAGACTTTCCAAACCCACCTGGATGCATTCCTGTGCAGACTACCCTTAGGTGATGCTGCTTTGGCAGGGGGTTGGACTGGATGATCTCTGGAGGTCCCTTCCAACCTCTAATGTACTCTGATGCTGTGATGTCCATGGTGCAGGCATGAACCTCCTCCTGCTCCCCAGAAAAATGAGATTAGCTCCTCCACGGCAGGGGCAGTGGGTGAAGATGCTTGGTCCATCTGACAGCTTGTTCATTGCCTGTCAGAAGGTGAGGGAGCGCTGGGGAACACTAAGCATCACCTGCTGTGCAGCACATTCAAAGGGGAGGTGGCAGCAGGAGAAGACAGGGTTCCCATGAGCAGTAGCATGAGCATGAGGCTTCCATGAGCAGTAGCCCTCTGACCTTGCAGCTGTAGGGAAGATCCCCTCAGCAGCCAAGGGGAAGGGCTGTTGGGAGACATAAAAAGATGAAGGCAGCAGGGTAAGTCTGAGAGGTTGAGGAGGAGTAACTCTTGTTTGGGTGTTTCAGCAGTGTGTGCCAGAGAGCCATCCATAGGAAAGAAATTATCCAGACATCTGATCACCAGAATGAGGGCTTCTAAGGTTCACCTGGTCCTTGGCAAGCCTGTGATGACGGCTTCCACACTGCTGGTATCCCCTCTGTTCTCCTGTATGTCTCCTCCCCCACCAGCTCCTCCTGGGGATGAGCCACACTTCACCAGTGACCAACAAACATGTGTCAGATTGGAGCTGGGCTCCCTGCTGTTTGTAGATACCATCTCCTGAAACCATGGCAAGAGTAAGAGCCTGTGCACCTCTGTGCATCCTTCCTGCTTTCCATCCTTCTTGCCAGCTTCTTCACAAGAGTCCTCCAGTGTCATCCTTCTCCCCAGCTCCATCACAAGAGTCTTCCAGTGGCATCCTTCTCCCCAGCTCCTTCACAAGAGTCCTCCAGTGTCATCCTTCTCCCCAGCTCCATCACAAGAGTCTTCCAGTGGCATCCTTCTCCCCAGCTCCTTCACAAGAGTCTTCCAGTGGCATCCTTCTCCCCAGCTCCTTCACAAGAGTCTTCCAGTGCCATCCTTCTCCCCAGCTCCTTCACAAGAGTCTTCCAGTGGCATCCTTCTCCCCAGCTCCTTCACAAGAGTCTTCCAGTGGCATCCTTCAAGTGGCTCAGTAACACCTTCAAGTGGCTCAGTTGGTAGTGCATCAGACCCTTAATGGGAAGGTTGTGAGTTCAAAGCCTGCAGTGGGCAGTAGTGTCCTCCCTACTCTAGTCATGAGGTCTGGGGTGACAGGTTGGACTTGATGATCTTTGAGGTCCCTTCCAACCTTAGGAATACTGAATACTTCTCCCCAGCTCCTTCACAAGAGTCTTCCAGTGCCATCCTTCTCCCCAGCTCCTTCACAAGAGTCTTCCAGTGCCATCCTTCTCCCCAGCTCCTTCACAAGAGTCTTCCAGTGCCATCCTTCTCCCCAGCTCCTTCACAAGAGTCTTCCAGTGCCATCCTTCTCCCCAGCTCCTTCACAAGAGTCTTCCAGTGCCATCCTTCTCACCAGCTCCTTCACAAGAGTCTTCCAGTGCCATCCTTCTCACCAGCTACAAGACCTTCAGATCCCAGCTCCTGGGCATGGAAAATTCCTCCCCATGCATTCACACAATGCTTGGGATGAATCGCCGTCCTTCCAGGGGAGAGGCTGAACAAGTGATCCAGGACAGGCAAAATGTTTCTCCACATAGCTGCTGACAATTTTTGGCCATGTAATGAATGGTGAACAACTGATGAAGGTAGCCTTGGAGCATGACTTCTCAACCCAGGCAACAGGAATATCGCCATCCAGCATATGATGGAGTGAGAGGATGTGGTGCAAAATGTGACCCTACACATCGGTAATACCTCTTGGTACTGTGGTGATCACGAAGCACCTTGCTCACCATACCAGCAGGGACAACTAACCAGAAAGGAGAGACTAGACATCAGAGAACATCCCAAACCAAACCCTCCACAGAATCCCAGAATGGTAGGGATGGAAGTGACCTCTGGAGATTATTGAGTTCAGTCCTCCTATCCATGCAGGATCACCCAGAGCAGGTCACACAGGAATGCATCCAGATGGATGCATCCTGTCACAGCAGACCCTGCTAAAATGTCTGTCCCCAGCTTTCTGATCAGCCCCTTTAAGCACTGAAAGGCCACAAGAAGATCTCCCTGGAGCCTTCTCTTCTCCAGTCTGAACAACTCCAACTCCCTCAGCCTATCCTCAAAGCAGGGAGGTTCCACCCCTCACATCATCTTTGTGGATTCCTCAGGTCCATGTCCTTCTTGTGGTGAGAATTCCAGAATCTGAATGGAGAAATATCCCATTCCTCCAGCCCCTACTAACACATCTGCAGAACATCCAGATAGCAAGTCTCTGGAGGCACCTTTACACCAGTCTCCATGAGCATGGAGAAGAGGAGGCTCAGGGGAGACCTTATTGCTGTCTACAACTACCTGAAGGGAGGTTGTAGACAAGGGGTTTGGTCTCTTCTCCCAGGCAACCAGCACCAGAACAAGAGGACACAGTCTCAAGCTGCACCAGGGGAACTTTAGGCTGGAGGTGAGAAGAAAGTCTATGCAGAGAGAGTGATTGCCCATTGGGATGGGCTGCCAGGGAGATGGTGGAGTCACCACCATTGGGGATGTTTAGGAGGAGACTTAATAGGGTGCTTGGTGCCATGGTTTAGTTGATTAGGTGGTGTTGGATGATCACAGAATCACCAAGGCTGGAAGAGACCTCAAAGATCATCAAGTCCAACCTGTCACCCAACACCTCATGACTAGACCATGGCACCAAGTGCCACATCCAATCCCCTCTTGCACACCTCCAGGGATGGGGACTCCACCACCTCCCTGGGCAGCACATTCCAATGGCTAACAACTCTCTCTGGGAAGAACTTTCTCCTTACCTCCAGTCTAAACTTCCCCTGGCGCAGCTTGCGACTGTGTCCTCTTGTTCTAGGTTGGAGGCGATGATCTTGAAGGTCTCTTCCAACCTGGTCTGGTCTATTCTATTCTACTCTACTCTATGGCATGAATAAGGTCTATTCTATTCTAAGGCATGAATAAGGTCTATCCTATCCTATTCTATTCTATTCTATTCTATTCTATCCTAGTCTAAGGCATGAATAAGGTTTATTCTATTCTATCCTGTCCTATTCTATTCTGTCCTATCCTAGTCTAAGGCATGAATAAGGTTTATTCTATTCTATCCTGTCCTATTCTATTCTATCCTATCCTATTCTATCCTATCCTATCCTATCCTATCCTAAGGCATGAATAAGGGTTATCCTATTCTATTGTATCCTATGCTATCCTATGCTATCCTATCCTATGCTATCCTATCCTATCCTATGGCATGAACCTGAGGCTCCTGGAAACTCCCCAATATTCCTGCTATTTCTTCAAACAAGTAACAACAGAGAAGGAGAGGACTTGGCTGGTTAGGTACAGACCTAACAGAACAGACTAACTCTCTCTCTCACCCTAGGGACAGAGGCAGGAGGTTCAGAAAAGTAATAATCTGGGAAAGCCTATGCTTAAAAGAAGAGGGAAAAAAATAGGCAAAGAAAATAAAGAAAGGCACATTATCCAAACAAAATCTGAGGGTTTTTTTCAAGAGGGGCAGGGGTAAATCAATCCTTTTTTAATAAAACCCTGAGCTTTTAATAAAGTGTTCACACTGATGGGCTGGAAGTATTGCAAGAAAGAATTAACTCAGAGCTATGGAGACTCAAGGGCAAAAAAAAAACCCAACCCAACAGCACAGATTCTACATTGCTTCTTCAACCCAAGGAGGTTGTGAGGAGGAAAGTAGGGGGGATGGGGGGGGTGGGGGGGTTGTGCTGAAGAATTAGAACTGGTTTAATGGTGTTTGACGTGGATCTCTACCGTGCTAGGGCAAGGCAACACAACCGCTGCTCTCAGCACCGAGGGCGAATAGAGGTCACCCTCCCCACTTTGGCTTCGTGTGTCTCCCTCTGGGAGGAAGGACACTCCCATAGGAATCAGTTTGTCTCTTAGAGAGGGGATTGGTCTCTTCTCCCAGGCAACCAGCCCCAGAATAAGAGGACACAGTCTCAAGCTGTGCCAGGGGAAGTTTAAGCTGGAGGCGAGGAGAAAGTTCTTCCCCGAGAGAGTTGTTAGCCATTGGAATGTGCTGCCCAGGGAGGTGGTGGAGTCACCATCCCTGGAGGTGTTGAAGAGGGGACTGGATGTGGCACTTGGTGCCATGGTTTTGTAGGCATAAGGTCTGTGGTGACAGGTTGGACTTGAGGTCTTTTCCAACCTTATTAATTCTATGATTCCTCCTCTTTCACCCCTAAAGGGAAGTTGTGATGTTACCTACACCACACTGAGCTGCAAAAGCTATGGCTTATCACACCAACAGCACTGTAGAGTCATGGCACTGAATTACAGAGTGGTTTGGATTGGAAGGACCTTTGAAGGTCATCTAGTCCAACACCCCTGCAGTCAACAGAGACATCTGCAACTAGAGCAGGTTGCTCAGAGCCCCAGACATCCTGACCTGCAATGGTTCCAGGGATCGGGATTCTACCTCTCTGGCCAACCTGAGCCAGGGTCTCACCACACTCAGGGTGAAAAATTTCTTCCTTCTTTCTCATCTGAATCTGCCTAGAATAGAATAGAATAGACCAGGTTGGAAGAGACCTTCAAGATCATCGTGTCCAACCCATCAACCAATCCAACTAACTCATGACACCAAGCACTCCATCAAGTCTCCTCCTGAAAACCTCCAATGACGGTGACACCACCACCTCCCCAGGCAGCTCATCACTCCTTGTCCTGTCACAACAGGCCCTGCTCAGAAGTCTGTCCCCAGCTTCCCAACTGGCCCCTGTAAGTCCTAAAAGGCCACCAGAAGTTCTCCCTGGAGCCTTCTCTTCTCCAAGCTGAACAACCCCAACTCCCTCAGCCTGGCCTCACTGCAGAGGGCTTCCAGCCTTCAGATCATTGCTGTGGCCTCTTGCCCAGCTCCAACAGGTCAACATCACTCCTGTGCTGAGGGGTCCAGAATCTGAATGAGGAAACATCCCCCCTCCTCCAGCACCCCTCAGCTTGTCTGGAGAACATCACCACTGCCATCCAGCCTACAGACACTGTGAGTATTGAAAACCAAAAACAGAGCCTGAGGATGAAAACCAGAACATCACCAAGCTTTGCCACTGTTGCAGGCACCTGTGGTGCACTAAGGTGCCCTGGGAGAGATACCTCAGTCATGTTGGGAGCTGCTTAGCCTGGAGAAGAGGAGGCTCAGGGGAGACCTTCTTCCTCTCTACAACTCCCTGAAGGGAGATTGTAGCCAGGTGGGGGTTAGTCTCTTCTCCCAGGCACCCAGCACCAGAACAAGAGGACACAGTCTCAAGCTGTGCCAGGGGGAGTTTAGGCTGGATGGTAGGAAGAAGTCCTTCATAGAAAGAGAGATTGGTCATTGGAATGTGCTGCCCAGGGAGGTGGTGGAGTCCCCATCCCTGGAGGTGTTTAGGAAGAGCCTGGCTGGGGTGCTTGGTGCCATGGTTTAGTTGATTAGATGGTGTTGGGTGATAGGTTGGACTTAATGATCTTGATGGTCTTTTCCAACTTGGTTAATTTCTCTCTCTTCTCCTCTACTCCTACTCTACTCTACTCCTACTCTACTCTACTCCACTCCTACTCTATTCCTATTCTATTCTACTCTATTCAACAAGATACAACACCTCCAGGGACCACCAAAGTCTCTCCCTGCTGCATCGTCTTCCTTTTCCTGATCAGAAGCTTCTTTCTTCTCAGTGTCCTCACTAAGCACACACCCAAAATGCTTCAAATTATGCCACCAGACCCCAGCCTGAGCAAAGGAAGAGCTACAACAGCGCCTGTCCCCCTTCTCCTGCCCCTCCACCCCTTTTTCTTCTGCTGCTCTTACAGGATTAGGGACTTGAAAGGCAAAGCCCAGCCCAGCCTTGCAGCAGCAGCAGAAGGAGGAGGAGGAGAAGGGGGCAAGGGGTTGAGAAAGCTGCCACGGCTAAAAAAAAGGAGGAGGAAGGGAAAAAGGCAACCAAAAAAAAAAAAACCCACAACCAAACCAGAGTGAGAAGAGTAAAATCCTATTTCTCACTTCTTAATTCCAGTCAATTGCAGTCAAAGGGCTGATAGAGATCTGTTTGTGGTAATTTGCTGCAGTTTATCCACCCTTTTCACCTTCTGCCGGCTCGCCGGCGCCCGGCCGGCTGACACGCTGCTGCTGGAGTGAGGAAATTAAAACGTGATGCAATAATCCCAAATAAGAAGGATTTTATTAGGTAATGTATACACTCCAGATGAGGTGTCCCTGCCTGAT
Organism: Melanerpes aurifrons; assembly: GCA_011125475.1. Taxonomy (NCBI): domain Eukaryota; kingdom Metazoa; phylum Chordata; class Aves; order Piciformes; family Picidae; genus Melanerpes; species Melanerpes aurifrons. The sequence goes on from WWNC01000002.1 coordinate 40,278,874, forward strand.
ACACTGATAGAGCAGCCCAGACATTGCTGTGCGCCGCAGATAAAAGGGGAGAGAAGGGGCAGGGGAGGGGGAGAGAAGGGGCAGGGGAGGGGGAGAGAAGGGGCAGGGGAGGGGGAGAGAAGGGGCAGGGAGGGGGAGAGAAGGGGCAGGGGAGGGGGAGAGAAGGGGCAGGGGAGGGGGAGAGAAGGGGCAGGGGAGGGGGAGAGAAGGGGCAGGGGAGGGGGAGAGAAGGGGCAGGGGAGGGGGAGAGAAGGGGCAGGGGAGGGGGAGAAGGAGAGAAGGGGCAGGGGAAGGGGGAGAAGGAGAGAAGGGGCAGGGGAAGGGGGAGAAGGAGAGAAGGGGCAGGGGAAGGGGGGAGAAGGAGAGAAGGGGCAGGGGAAGGGGGAGAAGGAGAGAAGGGGCAGGGGAAGGGGGGAGAAGGAGAGAAGGGGCAGGGGAAGGGGGAGAAGGAGAGAAGGGGCAGGGGAAGGGGGAGAAGGAGAGAAGGGGCAGGGAAGGGGGAGAAGGAGAGAAGGGGCAGGGGAAGGGGGAGAAGGAGAGAAGGGGCAGGGAAAGGGGGAGAGAAGGAGAGAAGGGGCAGGGAAAGGGGGAGAGAAGGAGAGAAGGGGCAGGGAAAGGGGGAGAGAAGGAGAGAAGGGGCAGGGAAAGGGGGAGAGAAGGAGAGAAGGGGCAGGGAAAGGGGGAGAGAAGGAGAGAAGGGGCAGGGAAAGGGGGAGAGAAGGAGAGAAGGGGCAGGGAAAGGGGGAGAGAAGGAGAGAAGGGGCAGGGAAAGGGGGAGAGAAGGAGAGAAGGGGCAGGGAAAGGGGGAGAGAAGGAGAGAAGGGGCAGGGAAAGGGGGAGAGAAGGAGAGAAGGGGCAGGGAAAGGGGGAGAGAAGGAGAGAAGGGGCAGGGAAAGGGGGAGAGAAGGAGAGAAGGGGCAGGGAAAGGGGGAGAGAAGGAGAGAAGGGGCAGGGAAAGGGGGAGAGAAGGAGAGAAGGGGCAGGGAAAGGGGGAGAGAAGGAGAGAAGGGGCAGGGAAAGGGGGAGAGAAGGAGAGAAGGGGCAGGGAAAGGGGGAGAGAAGGAGAGAAGGGGCAGGGAAAGGGGGAGAGAAGGAGAGAAGGGGCAGGGAAAGGGGGAGAGAAGGAGAGAAGGGGCAGGGAAAGGGGGAGAGAAGGAGAGAAGGGGCAGGGAAAGGGGGAGAGAAGGAGAGAAGGGGCAGGGAAAGGGGGAGAGAAGGAGAGAAGGGGCAGGGAAAGGGGGAGAGAAGGAGAGAAGGGGCAGGGAAAGGGGGAGAGAAGGAGAGAAGGGGCAGGGAAAGGGGGAGAGAAGGAGAGAAGGGGCAGGGAAAGGGGGAGAGAAGGAGAGAAGGGGCAGGGAAAGGGGGAGAGAAGGAGAGAAGGGGCAGGGAAAGGGGGAGAGAAGGAGAGAAGGGGCAGGGAAAGGGGGAGAGAAGGAGAGAAGGGGCAGGGAAAGGGGGAGAGAAGGAGAGAAGGGGCAGGGAAAGGGGGAGAGAAGGAGAGAAGGGGCAGGGAAAGGGGGAGAGAAGGAAGGGGCAGGGGGAGAGAAGGAAGGGGCAGGGGGAGAGAAGGAAGGGGCAGGGGGAGAGAAGGAAGGGGCAGGGGGAGAGAAGGAAGGGGCAGGGGGAGAGAAGGAAGGGGCAGGGGGAGAGAAGGAAGGGGCAGGGGGAGAGAAGGAAGGGGCAGGGGGAGAGAAGGGGCAGGGGGAGAGAAGGGGCAGGGGGAGAGAAGGGGCAGGGGGAGAGAAGGAAGGGGCAGGGGGAGAGAAGGGGCAGGGGGAGAGAAGGGGCAGGGGGAGAGAAGGGGCAGGGGGAGAGAAGGAGAAGGGGAGAAGGAGAAGGGGAGGGGGGAGAGGAGCCAGCAGCAGCTGCCAAGGCTCTGCTCTGTGCATTTGGGGCTGGGAGGAGGCATCTCAGGCATGTTTTGACTTGCCAAGCCAGAAAACAGGACAAATGTCACCTGCAAGAGCAGACTCAATGTGGCCCTGGGCAGCCTGATTGAGCTGGAGGTTTCCCTGCTGACTGCAGGGAGTTGGACAAGATGGACAAGGCACTTTTGGGGGTGCCTTCCCACTCTGTGAATCCGTGAAGCCTCTTGGCTTGACTCTGACAAGACTTGGCCAAGTCCAGATTCCTCACCCCCAATCTGATCATTTCAGTAACCAAGCCATTCTGGAGGGTGCAAGTTTCCAACCCACATGTACAGCTGGCTCCTTCAGGTGGTAAGGCAGAGATGATGAAAGGGCTTCCCATGCAGAGATCACAGAATGTTAGGGGTTGGAAGGGACCTGGAAAGATCATCCAGTCCAATCCTCCTACCAGAACAGGATCACCTAGGGCAGGTCACATAGGAATGCATCCAGGTGGGTTTGGAATATCTCCAGAGCAGGAGACTCCACAGCCTCTCTGGGCAGCCTACTCCAGAGCTCAGTCATCCTCACAGTGAAAAAGTTTTTCCATATGATCATGTGGAACCTCCTCTGAACTAGCTTGCACCCCCTGCCCCTTGTCCTATCACTGGACATCACTGAGAGAAGATGAACTGAGATGAAAATGCACATCAGAGCCTAGGTTTGCCCATAGCAAACCCTGTCCTAGTTTCAGGAGCAGAGGTTTCTCCCTGGAAGGAGAGGGCTTTGGGTCCAAACCAGAAGGCAGTACCACTCAAAGTATCCTGCATCTTCAACAGCTGTCTCCTCCCCCATGTTTCTAGTGACACCTATCCATCTTGGACAGCTCAATGCCTTCAGAGATGAGCAGCCTGTTCTAGGTGGAGAGGAAGAAAAACTTCTTTACTGTGAGTGTGAGGGAGCACTGGAACAGGCTGCCCAGAGAGGTTGTGGAGTCTCCTTCTGTGGAGGCTTTCACCACCTATCTGGATGCGTTCCTGCATGAGCTGGCCTAGGTGACCCTGCTTTGGCAGGGGGGTGGGACTCAGTAACCTCTGGATCACCTGTCATTCCATGATTTTCTGTCCCTGCCCTCTGTGGAAGGGTTGAACTAGATGACTTGTAACCCTTCCAACCCAGAGCATTCCATGGTTCCATGGTGGGGCCAAGAGAAACCGAAAGCTCAAAGCCCACCAGAGAACCACGAAGTCTGGGGAGGCCTTCTTCACCCATTCCCTGCTCCAGATCACACACTGATTATTTGGCTGCTGCAAAGAGTGTACTGGGGAGAACTGGTGCATGCTGGTGCTATCAACATGAGACTGTTGCACTCCAGCATCCATTCATAGAATAGAATTAACCAGGTTGGTAGAGACCTTTGAGATCACTGAGTCCAACCTATCACCCAACACCATCTAATCAACTAAACCATGGCACCAAGCACCCCAGCCAGGCTCTTCCTGAACACCTCCAGTGATGGTGACTCCACCACCTCCCTGGGCAGCACATTCCAATGGCCAATCTCTCTTTTTGGGAAGAACTTGATCCTACCATCCAGCCTAAATCTCCCCTGGCACAGCTTGAGACTGTGTCCTCTTGTTCTGGTGCTGGTTGCTTAGGAGAAGAGACCAAGTAACCATCCATCCCTCCATCCCTCCATTGATCCATCCATCCCTCCATCCATCCATTCATCCATCCATCCATCCACCTACCTACTTAATTTGAAAGAGATCCCCTTTCCTGGACCCCAGGTCACTGCATGAGGGTGATGCAGCCCATAATTCCTGACACTCATGGGACTTCCACTTCCATTGTTTCATCTAAGCCCTTTCCCTCCCCAGCTAAAGGTGACCTAAACAACGTTTTTTCTCCCCTGCCCACTGTGAAACTGCTTCTTGAAATGAGTTGAAACTTTCACTCCATGAAGGTAATTCATGAAGCCATTCTTTCTTTGGCCATCACAGGCAATGTGCTGTCTGACCATGGGATTTGTGACAGTAGGACTCAGTTCTATTGATCCAACCCTTGCCCTGCCTTCCAAACCAGCACTTAGCTCCAAAGTGAATGAAAAGGCATAAAACAAGCTGGAATTCCCTCTACTACTGCATGAACTGAGCCACCAGGCAGCCTGGATCCCTTGCACCAGAGACATTATCATAGAATCATAGAATCAATAAGGTTGGAAAAGACCTCAGAGAACATCAAGTCCAACCTGTCACCCAACACCTCATGACTGCTAAACCATGGCACCAAGTGCCACATCCAATCCCCTCTTGAACACCTCTAGGGATGGGGACTCCACCACCTCAAAGGATAAACAATACCCAGCTGTGCCCTGGCAACTACAGGCCAGTCAGAGAAGGGCCAGGAGGATGAGCAGAGGGCTGGAGCTCCTGTGCTATGAGGACAGACTGAAGGAGTTGGGGCTGTTCAGCCTGGAGAAGAGAAGGCTCCAAGGAGACCTTCTTGTGGCCTTCCAGTATCTGAAGGGGGCTACAAGAAAGCTGGGGAGGGACGTTTGAGGGTGTCAGGGAGTGATAGGACTGGGGGGAATGGAGCAAAACCAGAAGTGGGTAGATTGAGACTGGATGTTAGGAAGAAGTTGTTCCCCAGGAGGGTGGTGAGAGCCTGGCACAGGTTGCCCAGGGAGGTGGTGGAAGCCTCCTGCCTGGTGATTTTGAAGGCCAGGCTGGATGTGGCTGTGAGCAACCTGCTGGAGTGTGAGGTGTCCCTGCTCAAGGTAGAGTGATTTGAACTAGATGATCCTTGGGGCTCCTTCCAACCCTAACCATTCTGTGAAGGTGGATGCTGCTGAGCAGGGCTGGTACTTGGGCTGTAGGCCTGGGGCACCCTCGCTGGGATCAAAGAGCTCCTGAACCTGCCTGCCATGCCCCCCACCAGCATCTGCTGTGGGGCCAAAAAAGCCCTGCTGCATTGAGAGGCTGGGAGATGTGGTGGGTATCTTCTCTTTTTCCCCCACAAGCAGCTAGTTTGCTGACAAATTGAGTTGCAGAAGAGCTACAATGATTGGATCAATTTGGCAAATCCTGAGGGAAAAGGCTGGAAGTGCTGAAAGGGCTGATGATTCTGGCATTTGCAGAAAGTGCCTCATTTCAGGAGCATTTACATTTCCTCTTTGAGTTTTCTATTAGAAATGGCATGTGTAGGGGTGGTGGGGAAGGGAAGGAGGGGACTGTGTGCAGAGGACAACAGAAAGCCCTTCTGAAAAATCTCAGGGCCAGGGGGAAAGATGTTCAGAAGATTTCATGTGGGTTTCATAGTTTCATAGTTTCATTCAGGGTTGGAAGGGACCACAAGGATCATCTAGTTCCAACCCCCCTGCCATGGGCAGGGACACCCCACACTAGATCAGCCTGGCCAGAGCCTCAGCCAGCCTGGTCTTAAACACCCCCAGGGACGGGGCCTCGACCACCTCCCTGGACAACCCATTCCAGGGTCTCACCACTCTCATGGTGAAAAACCTCCTCCTCACATCCAGCCTCCTCCGCCCCAACCTCCTCCTTGCTGAGAATCACAGTGTGATTAAAGTTGGAAGAGACCTCTCAAGACTATCAAGTCCAGGCTTCAGCACAACACCTCCACGACCATTAGACCATGTCCCCAAGTGCCATGCCTACATTTTTAGTGAGCCACTCCAGGGATGGGGGATCCATTGCCTCCCTGGGCAGCCTCTTCCAAAGCCTGACCACTCTTCCTATAAAGAAATTCTTCCTAGTCATAGAATCAATAAGGTTGGAAAAGACCTCAAAGATCATCAAGTCCAACCTGTCACCCAACACCTCATGACTGCTAAACCATGGCACCAAGTGCCACATCCAGTCCCCTCTTGAACACCTCCAGGGATGGTGACTCCACCACCTCCCTGGGCAGCACATTCCAATGGGCAATCACTCTCTCTATGAAGAACTTCATCCTAACATCCAGTCTGAACCTCCCCTGGTGCAGCTTGAGACTGTGTCCTCTTGTTCTGGTGCTGCTTGCCTGGGAGAAGAGACCAACCCCCACCTGGCTACAACCTCCCTTCAGGTAGCTGCAGACAGCAAGAAGTTCTCCCCTGAGCCTGCTCTTCTCCAGGCTAAGCAACCCCAGCTCCCTCAGCCTCTCCTCACAGGGCTGTGCTCCAGACCCCTCCCCAGCTTTCTTGCCCTTCTCTGGACACATTCAAGAGCCTCAATGTCCTTCTTTAATTGGGGAGCCCAGAACTGGACACAGGACTCAAGGTGTGGCCTAACCAGTAAAGAAATCTAAGACCATTGAGTCCAACCATCAACCTAAGCCTAAGCCCCTAAACCATGTCCTGAAGTGCCATGGCCACGTGTTTCTTGGACAGTTCCGGGGATGGTGGCTCTGTGACACACAAAACCATCCAGGCTAGAAGAGACCTCTGAGATCACCCAGGCCAGCTGCTCACAAGCCTCCTGGAGCTCACAATCCCTCTACTGCCACTAAACCAGGTCCCTCAGAACCATATCCATGCAGGTTTAAAGACCTCCAGGGCTGGTGACTTGACTGCCTCCCTGGGCAGCCTGTTCCATTGCCTGACCACTCTGTCATTATAGACAACGTTCCTACTATCCAATCTAAACCTTCCCTGGCACAATTTCAAACCATTTCAACCCCCTTCTGGCTACAACCTCCCTTCAGGTAGTTGTAGACAGCAATATCCAACTTAAACCTCTCTTGACACAACTTCAGCCATCTCCTCTCCTCCTACCACCAACCACTTGGGAGAAGAGGCCAACCCAGCCTCCTTACAACAGGCAGCTGCAGGGAGCAAAAAGCTCTCCCCTCAGCCTCTTCTTCCTCATCTCTGCAAGGAGGAAGGTTTTTTTTTCCCCCCCTCCCCATCTCTTTTTGGGCTTCCTCCTGCTTTTCTGTCCCATATCCTGCCCCATCCTCCCCCCCAACCCCCCGCAGAGCAAGAGAGCAGAGTGAAGCAGCAGCTCTTACCGGCGGTGAGTTCTCATAGATGTTGGTGCTGTAGGGCAGGTTGATGAAGATGGGGTCCATGTCCTGCACGTCTGTGATGGTGATAGCCAGGTTGGCCAGAGTTGACAGAGGCTTGTTTTTGTCTTGGTCCTTGAAAAACAAGCCAAACAACACCACAACAAAACAGGGGTTGGTGGGGTGGAGAGAAAAGGTTTCTATCAGAAGGACGTAGTATCACAGTATCTGACAGCTGCCTGCAGTAGGAGGTTTGTGACCTGACTGGGGTGGTTGGTCTCTTCAGAAGGCAGGAATGCTGAATAAACAACATGACATGGACAGTTCTCCTCTGCAGCTCCTGATTTATCTTCTGAAGATATCATAGTATCAGTTAGAGATGGAAGAGACCACAAGGAACTTCTAGTTCCAGCCCCCTGCCATGGGCAGGGACACCCCACACTAGATCAGCCTGGCCAGAGCCTCAGCCAGCCTGGGCTTAAACACCTCCAGGGATGGGGCCTCAACCACCTCCCTGGACAACCCATTCCAGGGCTTCACCACTCTTATGGTGAAGAACCTCCTCCTCACATCCAGCCTGAATCTTCCCACCTCCAGCTTCATACTCCATCCCTGAAGGTGTTTAAGCCCAGGCTGGATGAGGCTCTGGCCAGCCTGATCTAGTGTGGGGTGTCCCTGCCCATGGCAGGGGGGTTGGAACTAGATGATCCTTGTAGTCCCTTCCAACCCTGACTGACACTATGATACTATTCATTCCCCCTAGCCCTATCACTGCCTGAGATCCTGAGCAGTCCCTCCCCAGCCTTCCTGTAGCCCCCTTCAGATACTGGAAGGCCACAATGAGGTCACCTCAGAGCCTTCTCTTCTCCAGACTGAACAGCCCCAACTCCTTCAGTCTGTCCTCACAGGAGAGGTGCTCCAGCCCTCTGCTCATCCTCCTGGCCCTTCTCTGGACACCTTCCAGCACCTCCACATCCCTCTTGTCATAGGGGCTCCAGAACTGGAGGCAGTACTCCAGGTGGGGTCTCACCAGAGTTGAGTAGAGGAGGAGGATCACCTCCCTTGCCCTGCTGGCCACACTTCTCCTGATGCAGCCCAGGATCTGATTGGCTTTCTGGGCTGCAAGTGCACACTGAGAGCTCCTGGTGAGCTTCTCCTCCCCCAGCACCCCCAAGTCTCTCTCCTCAGGGCTGCTTTCCAGCCAGTCACTGCCCAGTCTGCATTTGTGCCTGGGATTGCCTCAACCCAGCTGCAGGACCCTGCCCTTGGTCTTGTTGAAGCTCATGAGGTTGGCTTGTGCCCACCTCTCCAGCCTGTCCAGGTCCCTCTGGATGGCCTCCCTTCCCTCCAGCCTGTCTGCTGCACCACACAGCTTGGTGTCAGCAGCAAACTTGCTGAGGGTGTACTCAGTGCCACTGTCCATGTCACCCACAAAGATGTTGAACAAGCCTGGTCCCAGGACTGATCCCTGAGGGACTCTGCTTGTCCATGGCCTCCACTGGGACATGGACCCAGTGGACATTTAAGTCTCTCACAGTTGGGGCAAGGGTTGTGAAAAGAATCTCAGCAATCATCTCTTTTTTTTTTTCATCAAGCTACCTGCTGGAATTATTGTCCACTGTGAATAGAATAGAATAGAATAAACCAGGTTGGAAGAGACCTTCAAGATCATCGTGTCCAACCTATCACCCAACACCACCCAATTAACTAACCCATGCAACCAAGCACCCTGTCAAGTCTCCTCCTGAACACCTCCAGTGACGGCGACTCCACCACCTCCCCAGGCAGCCCATTCCAATGGGCAATCACTCTCTCCGTGTAAAACTTCCTCCTGACCTCCAGCCTGAACCTCCCCTGGTGCAGCCTGAGACTGTGTCCTCTTGTTCTGGTACTGGCTGCCTGGGAGAAGAGACCAACCTCTGCCTGTTTACAACCTCCCTTCAGGTAGTTGTAGAGAGCAATAAGGTCACCCCTGAGTCTCCTCCCCTCCAGGCTAAGCAGCCCCAGCTCCCTCAGTCTCTCCTCATAGGGCTTGTGTTCCAAGCCCCTCACTGTGCCTCCCCTCTAAGCTGAAACACAATCCCACCCTCCACATTCCAGTCCAGCATTAGCCTTCTACAATGCAGCAAGCAGCAGTTTAGTCTGCAGCCCATTTTGCCTGTTCAAGCAGCAACAGATGCTTCCAAATCTGAATTCCCTCCTAGTGCAGACGCACCCCAGGGGATCTCTGCACCGTGACACCCAGGTGTGGTTGCCAGCAGGGCTTCTACACCAGCCCATCACAGCAGAGCATCTCACACCCTGCAGCACTGATGCCTCTGCACAGCTTGGGCTCTGTCGGCCAGAGCACGACAAAGCCCCCCCCAGGCTCCCTCCTGTTGCTGCTGCTCTTTAGAACCCCATGGGCTGTGTTGTGGTTGCAGCTTCATCCTTCTCTGCATACAGAATCACAGAAACACAGAACTGGAAGAGACTGCAAGGCTCAGCCAGTCCCAACCCCCCTGCCATGGCCAGGGACACCTCACACTCCAGCAGGTTGCTCACAGCCACATCCAGCCTGGCTGCAAACACCTCCAGGCAGGAGGCTTCCACCACCTCCCTGGGCAACCTGTGCCAGGCTCTCACCACCCTCATGGGGAACTCCTTCCTAATGTCTAAGCTAAATCTCCCCTCCTCTGGCTTGGATCCATTCTTTCCAGTCCTATCACTCCCTGACACCCTCAAAAGTCCCTCCCCAACTTTCTTGTAGCCCCTTCCAGTTACTGGAAGGCCACAATGAGCTCTCCTCCAAGCCTTCTCTTCTCCAGATTGAACAACCCCAACTCTCTCAGCCTTTCCTCAAAGCAGAGGACCTCCAACCCTCCAATAACCTTCATGGCCCTTCTCTGGACACCTTCCAGCACCTCCAGATCCTTCCTGTGCTAGGGGCTCCAGAACTGGACGCAGTACTACAGGTGGGGTCTCACCAGAGTGGAGCATCATCTCTCTCACCCTGCTGGCCACACTTCTCTTGCTGCAGCCCAGGCTCAGGTTGGCTTTCTGGGCTGCAAGTCCTCACTGCTGGCTCCTGTTGAGCTTCTCATCCCCCAGCACCCCCAAGTCAGGGCTGCTCTCAAGCCAGTCCCTACCCAGACTATATATTGCTCTGAGCTTTGGCAGAGGCAGCATACACCAAGGGCTGCCCCTGGTTTCATAGGATGTGCACAGAAGGCAGAGTAGAAACCTGATCCACAGGACACATCCTTGCAGTAGCAATGTCCTTTCTACCGGGCTACTGGGTTTGGCTCCCACAGACTTCAACCTCCTCCATCCCACTTTGCACAGGCATTGGTACAATTAGGGTAACAAGGAGATGCCTTTTGAGGCAAGCTGAGCTGCTTTGCACAGCTGCAGGGAAGTGAGGAGTCATAGAACTGTCAGGTTTGGAAGGGACCTCAAGGATCAGCCAGTTCCAAACCCCCCTGCCATGAGCAGGGAAACCTCACACTCCAGCAGGTTGCTCACAGCCACATCCAGCCTGGCTGCAAACACCTCCAGGCAGGAGGCTTCCACCACCTCCCTGGGCAACCTGTGCCAGTCTCTCACCACCCTCATGGGGAACAACTTCTTCCTAACATCCAATCTCAATCTGATCCTCCTGATCTGTGAAGCAAGTCACAAGCACACAACCTTAACCATGAGCAGCAGTGGCCTTTGAACACTTCAGTGCTCTGTGCAGGAGAATTGTAGACTCATTCAGGCTGGAAAAGAGCTTTAAGGTCATTGAGTCCAACTGGTAACCCAGCACTGCCATGCCACTACCAAACCATGTCACTAAGCACCAGGCTAGATGTGGCTCTGAGAAGCCTGATCTAGTGTGAGGTGTCCCTGCCCATGGCAGAGGGGTGGAACTAGCTGATCCTTGAGGTCCCTTCCAACCCTGACAGTTCTGTGATTCTATGATTCTATATCCACAAAGCTTTTAAACCTCTCAGGGAAATCCCTTTCCTGATTTCTGCTCTGGGGTGACACCATAGCCTGGGCACCTGTTTTTTCATGCTCCATTGTATTTGTGGTCACCACTAACTTCTGCTTCCTAAACCCAAGGAGAGGTCCAGAAGGAAGGTTAAGTTAATGCACCAGCTGGGGACACAGGATGTGGGTTTTATTCCCTTACATCCCATCACAACCCATCAGAATGGAGCTGCAGCCATGTTCCCAGAGCAAGCCCCTCCTCCAGCAGCCAACACCACACCAATACAACCAGCTTGTCCCAGCAGTGCCCTGCTGACAGTGATGCATCTGCTGGAGCCTCTTCCTATGGGTGTGACCCCAATGCCTACAACCCTTTGCTAGAAGGACAGGAGCAAAGCAGATAACATAGGAAGGGCAGGAAATAAATCTCTCCTCACTCCCCCCACCCAGTCAAGCACTGGTGAAAGGCAAGCATTAGAGGTTACCACAGGCTTCTGCAGGAGGACTCTGAACAGCAGCAAGGACTGATTGCCAGAAGATTAATGTTAATTTAAACTGCATTCAACAACACAGCTTGTGCATTATCCTCTTAACCTGCAGGCCTCAGCATTTACAGCCTGGATGGATGCTTACTCCTGCCTCTCTGTTAGTGTTAGCAGGTTGAAGCCTTTTGTTTCTCCAGATAATGGGTTTTTTCCCCTCCCCTTCACCTCTTCAATTGTTGGTAGAAGCATTACAGAGAGCACTGTACAAGTACAATGCACATTTCCTCACCTACTATCTCCTCAGCCCTTTCCAGCCCCTCTCTGCCCTTGCTGACTACATTCCTGGGATGCAGTGGCTCCTGCCTTGAACCAAGGCTCCTGAGTTAGAATAGAATAGAATAGAATAGAATAGAATAGAACAGAACAGAACAGAACTAAACAGGTTGGAAGAGACCTTCAAGATCATCAAGTCCAACCTACCACCCAACACCATCTAATCAACTAAACCATGGCACCAAGCACCCCAGCCAGGCTCCTCCTAAACACCTCCAGGGATGGGGACTCCACCACCTCCCTGGGCAGCATATTCCAATGGCCAATCTCTCTCTCTGGGAAGAACTTCTTCCTAACATCCAACCTAAACCTCCCCTGGCACAGCTTGAGACTGTGTCCTCTTGTTCTGGGGCTGCTTGCCTGGGAGAAGAGACCAACCCCCACCTGGCTACAACCTCCCTTCAGGGAGCTGCAGACAGCAAGAAGGTCTCCCCTGAGCCTCCTCTTCTCCAGGCTAAGCAAACCCCAGTTCCCTCAGCCTCTCCTCACAGGGCTGTGCTCCAGACCCCTTCCCAGCTTTCTTGCCCTTCTCTGGACACCTTCCAGCATCTCAACATCTTTCCTAACCTGAGGGGCCCAGAACTGGACACAGGACTCAAGGTGTGGCCTAACCAGTGCTGAGTGCAGGGGCACAATGACCTCCCTGCTCCTGCTGGCCACACTGTTCCTGATGCAGGCCAGGATGCCATTGGCCCTCTTGGCTGCCTGGGCACACTGCAGGCTCATGTTCAGCCTACTATCAACCAGTACCCCCAGGTCCCTCTCTGCCTGGCTGCTCTCAGCCACTCTGACCCCAGCCTGTAGTTCTGCCTGGGGTTGTTGTGGCCAATGTGCAGAACCTGGCACTTGGATGTGTTCAATCTCCTGCCCTTGGACTCTGCCCATCTGTCCAGCCTGGCAAGGGTACTTCTTGTAGTCTTTGCAGTCCCACTAAATTCACCATCCCCACAGTTCCCACTCTGGACCAGGCAAACTCTTCATCAGGCAGAGAAGAGGCTGAATTTGCTCTCCCAATTCATTTGCTGGTGCAACTCATCCTCCTCTCAGGCTGAGCTTTGCCCCAGGGTTTCTCAAGGCTTTTCTGTAAGATGTTATCAGTGCCCAAGTTGAGGAGATAATTCCCACAGCTACAATCAAACCCAGTTCAGAGACTTAATATTTAAACCTTCAAACCCCCTGAGACTGAAACATCTGATGAAGAAATGCTGAGAGACCTGAGGGTGTTTAGTCTGGAAAAGAGCAGCCCGAGAGGGGATATTGATGTTTATAAGTGTCTGAAGGGTGGGTGTCAAGAAGAAGGTGCCAGGCTCTTGTCAGTGGTACCCTGTGATAGGGCAAAGGACATAGAATCATAGAATCAATAAGGTTGGAAAAGACCTCAAAGAGCAGCAAGTCCAACCTCCCACCCAGCATCTCATGACTACTAACCCATGGCACCAAGTGCCACATCCAGTCTCCTCTTCAACACCTCCAGGGATGGGGACTCCACCACCTCCCTGGGCAGCACATTCCAATGGCTAACAACTCCTTCTGTGAAGAACTTTCTCCTCACCTCCAGCCTAAACCTCCCCGGGCGCAGCTTGAGACTGTGTCCTCTTGTTCTGGTGCTGGACATAAACTGGAACACAGGAGGTTTCACCTCAACATGAGGAAAACCTTCTTTACTGTGAGTGTGATGGAACCCTGGAGCAGGCTGCCCAGAGAGGTTGTGGAGTCTCCTTCTCTGGAGACATGCAAAACCCATCAGGATGTGTTCCTATGTGACCTGCCACTTGCTTTGCCATGGGAGTTGGACTTGATGATCTCTGGAGGTCCCTTCCAGCCCCTACCATTCTGTGATTCTGTGGAATCCCTAGAAGGCAGCAGTGTATTAGGTAGCAGGTCCCAGGTATGGCCCCACTTTATCTCTGCTGGTTACTGCACTTGGGATATGGGGTTAGATGGAGCTTGATGGACCAAGGTGGCATCCTGGAGGGTGTGATGACATGCATCCTTGTGTCCTTGAGGAAACCAGAATAGGTTATGGGAAAGGCTCTGGAGCCCCTAGTACAGGAAGGATCTGGAGGTGCTGAAAGGTGTCCAGAGAAAGGCCATGAGGATGAGCATGAGATGCTCTAGCTGGTAAATTATATGAGGGCTGCTAGACAGCACTCCTCATTCTCCCCCTCTACTCCACTCTGCTGAGACCCCACTTGGAGGAATGCATCCAGTTCTGGAGCCCCTAATACACAAGAAGGATCTGGAGGTGATGGAATGTGACCAAAGAAGGGGCATGAGGATGAGCAGAGGGCTGGAGCTGCTTGCCTATGAGGACAGACTGAGAGAATTGGGGTTGTTCACTCTGGAGAAGAGAAGGCTCCCAGGAGACCTTCTTGTGGCCTTCCAGCATCTGAAGGGGGCTACAAGAAAGCTGGGGAGGGACTTGTGAGGGTGTCAGGGAAGGATAGGACTGGGGGGAATGGAGCAAAACTAGAAGTGGGTAGGTTGAGATTGGATGTCAGGAAGAAGTTGTTCCCCATGAGGGTGGTGAGAGCCTGGCACAGGTTGCCCAGGGAGGTGGTGGAAGCCTCCTGCCTGGAGGTGTTTGCAGCCAGGCTGGATGTGGCTGTGAGCAACCTGCTGCAGTGTGAGGTGTCCCTGGGCATGGCAGGGGGCTTGGAACTGGCTGATCCTTGAGGTCCCTTCCAGCCCTGGCAATTCTATGATGCCATGATTTCCCCCAGGGCTTGGTGCCTGGTCCCATGTTTTGTAACCCACTAGGCAGCCCAGTGCCAGAGTCTGGGAAAGCATGCTGGTGGCAGGCTAATAAGCAGCCAAACAACAGGCAGGGCCTCTTAGCACAGGATTATCTGAACTAAAATGGGGTATGTTTCAGAAAAGAAGAAGCTTCTGGGGAAAATCCTACATGTAAGGATTGGGCTGAAAGGTTGAGCTGACTGCCTGTGGCCCTGCAGTCTGCAGATGCCCAGCCTCTGTGCCCATGGAGCCCTCCACCTCCTCATGACATTTGTGAGACAATGATCTTGATCAAATTACATGCTTCAAGAGCTCTAGCCAGCTGCCTGGAGGGGTCTGGAAGGGTTCCCCCCTCCCCCCTCATCTCCACTCCTGAATGCAGAGCTGGTCAGATGTATTATAGAGCTGAATCTCACCTTCCTCTGTTGCATCTGAGAAAGGGAAGGAGCCACAGAGCCTGCTGGTGCTCCTCATTCACACATTCCTTATTGAGGTCTTGCTAGATTTGATACTAGGAGAGAAGCCTCCCATTCAGGTGGGGCATGAAGTTACCATGGTGGTCACCTGGGCATACATCTCCCAGGGGTCTCCTCCCATTGTGGTGGCACTGCCTGTCCTTAGGACCTTCGTTTCTCCTCATCTGACCACCCAAATTTTAACCCTTACTGTCTGAACTCAGGAGGTTTAACAGAGGTGAATCTATCCATTATAAACTGTGATGCACAAGGGATGAGAGAGGAGACTTTAATGGTCTGCATGCCCCATACTGAATTTCTTCACCAGGAGAGCTGCTCCCCTTCATGCAGAACTCCCTCCTTGGCTTGAGGAAGATGCTGTTGGAGGGGTGCAGCTCTGCTCCACCAGCTGCACAGCAACCATTTGAAACCACCCAGGCACCAGGGTGCTGTGATAACCTTCTTAGTGGAGACTTCTGGATATGCCCAAGAAGATGCCAGAGGAGGGCAATCATAGAGTCCTTTGGATTGGAAAAGACCTCTAAGGTCTCACCACTGACCTAAGAGGATAATGGCCACTAAACACGACCCAAAGTGCCACATCTACACATTTCCTGACCACCTCTGGGCATGGTGACTCTACCACTTTCCTGGGCACTCTGTTCCAATGTCTGATCAACCCTTTCAGTGAAGGAATTGTTGCAAATATCCAGTCTAAATCTTCCCTGGTGCAACTTGAGGCTGTTTCCTCTCCTTCTATCACTTGATATTAGGGAGAAGAGACCAACACCAGCCTCACACAAAAGAAGCAAGCAGCAGCTCCTTCCTCATTGCAGTCACAGAATCACCAAGGTTGGAAGAGACCTCAGAGATCACCAAGTCCAACCTCTCACCACAGACCTCATGACTAGACCATGGCACCAAGTGCCACGTCCAATCCCCTCTTGAACACCTCCAGGGATGGGGACTCCACCACCTCCCTGGGCAGCACATCCCAATGGCCAATCTCTCTCTCTGGGAAGAATTTCTTCCTAACATCCAGCCTAAACCTCCCCTGGCACAGCCTGAGACTGTGTCCTCTTGTTCTGGTGCTGGTTGCCTGGGAGAAGAGACCAACCCCCACCTGGCTACAACCTCCTTGGAGGTGTTTAGGAAGAGACTGGATGGAGTGCTTGGTGCCATGGTTTATTTGATTAGATGGTGTTGGGTGATAGGTTGGACTTGAAGGTCTTTTCCAACCTGGAGTGGTCTATCCTATCCTATCCTATCCTATCCTATCCACTAGAGCTGATGTGGTAGTTTCAGGCTATCCCACCCTACCCTACCCTACCCAGAAAAGAGAAGGCTCTAGGAAGACCTTAGAGCAGCCTTCCAGTACCTGAAGGGCCATATATGAAAGCTGGGGAAGGGCTTTTTCCCAAGGCCTTGTAGTGATAGGACAGGAGGGAATGGATTGAAGCTTGAGGAGGGCAGATTTAGAGTAGAGATGAGGAAGAAATTCTTCCCAGTGAGAGTGATGAGACACTGACACAGGTTGCCCAGGGAAGTTGTGGATGCCCTCTCCCTGGAGGCATCCAAGGGCAGGCTGGATGAGGTCTTGAGCAACCTGAGCTAGTGGGAGGTATCCCTGCCCGTGGCAAGGGGGTTGGAACTAGCTGACAGAGCAACCATTCTATGAGTCTGTGGGGTAGGACTCACCGTGGCATTGACCTGGAGCTGGTAGGCCTGGGTCACCTCATAGTCCAGCTCCCGTATCACCGACACGATGCCGCGGCCGCTGTCGATGGCGAAGAAGTCGGAAGGGGGCTGGAAGGAGTAGAGCACGCTGCCCCCTGCCCCCTGGTCTGGATCTGTGGCATTCACTATGAAGATGGGAGTGCCCACCGGTGTGTTCTGCAAAGAAACCAAGACACAGCTCAGCAACGTTATGCAGCAGGCTGCTTGCCCCACTGTGGCCATTTCCTTGACCCACCAGAAGGGATACCAAGAGACCACCTCCCAGAAAACCCTGCCTTCAGCCCTGTATTTGCAGGTGAAGGTTTATGACAGTATGGCTGCTGCTGCAATGGAATCAGAGAATTGTCAGGGCTGGAAGGGACCTCAAGGATCAGCCAGTTTCAACCCCCCTGCCATGGGCAGGGACACCTCACACTACAGCAGGCTGCTCACAGCCACATCCAGCCTGGCTGCAAACACCTCCAGGCAGGAGGCTTCCACCACCTCCCTGGGCAACCTGTGCCAAGCTCTCACCACCCTCATGGGGAACAACTTCTTCCTAACATCCAATCTCAATCTACCCACTTCTAGTTTTGCTCCATTCCCCCCAGTCCTATCCTTCCCTGACACCCTCAAAAGTCCCTCCCCAGCTTTCCTGGAGCCCCCTGCAGATACTGGAAGGCCACAGGAAGGTCTCCTGGGAGCCTTCTCTTCTCCAGAGTGAACAACCCCAACTCTCTCAGTCTGTCTCCACAGCAGAGGTGCTCCAGCCCTCTGATCATCCTCATGGCCCTTCTCTGGACACATTCCATCACCTCCAGATCCTTCCTGTAATAGAGACTCCAGAGCTGGATGCATTACTCCAGCTGTGGTCTCACCAGAGCAGAGCAGAGGGGCAGAATCCCCTCCCTGGCCCTGCTGGCCACACTTCTCATGTTGCAGACCAGGCTCTGCTTGGCTTTCTGGGCTACAAATGCACACTGCTGGCTCATACTGAGCTTCTCATCCACCAGCACTCCCAAGCCCTTTTCTTCTGGGCTGCTGAATAGCTTTTGCACACTTCTGATAGCAATTATACAGCTGTGGTCAAGATGGCACTCTGGCACAAACCTTTCTTTTCCCAGACATCTCAGTTTTGCAGAGAAATGACTCTCTTTGGTAACATTTGTTTTCTGCTCAAAGGCACTCTGCATTTTCAACACTCTTTCCCTCTCTGTTTTAGCCATGAGGCATTGGCCTGCAGCAGAGCTGGGCGAAGTGGAACATAATGATGTTCAACAAAGGGAAGTGTAGTAGAGTCCTGCACCTGGGAAGGAACAACCCCCTGCACCAGGAGTGGTGAGAGGTTGACCTGCTGGAAAGCAGCTCTGCAGAGAAGGATCTGGGAGTCCACAACTGGAGTATTTTGTCCACACAATCATAGCATAGTAGGGGTTAGAAGGGACCTCTGAAGATCTTTGAGTCCAACCCCCCTGCCAAAGCAGAATCAGCTAGGGCAGACCACAAAGGAGCATAGAATCAGAGAATCAATAAGTTTGGAAGAGCCCTCAAAGATCTTCAAGTCCAACCTGTCACCCAACACCTCCTGACTACTAAACCATGGCACCAAGTGCCACATCCAATCCCCTCTTGAACACCTCCAGGGATGGTGTCTCCCCTGAGCCTCCTATTCTCCAGGCTAAGCAACCCCAGAGAGATTCCAAACCCATCTGGACATTGTGATCCTGGGGCAGGCATCTGCAGCCACACCTTGAGTTCTGTGTCCAGTTCTGGGCTCCACAATTAAAGAAGGACATTGAGACTCTTGAATGTGTCCAGAGAAGGGCAACAAGGCTGGGGAGAGGCCTTGAGCACAGCCCTGTGAGGAGAGGCTGAGGGAGCTGGGGTTGCTTAGCCTGGAGAAGAGGAGGCTCAGAGGAGACCTTCTTGCTCTCTACAAATACCTGAAGGGAGTTTGTAGCCAGGAGGGAGTTGGTCTCTTCTCCCAGGCAACCAGCCCCAGAACAAGAGGACACAGTCTTAAGCTGCACCAGGGGAAGTTTAGGTTGGAGGTGAGGAGAAAGTTCTTCCCAGAGGGAGTTGTTAGCCATTGGAACGTGCTGCCCAGGGAGGTGGTGGAGTCCCCATCCCTGGAGGTGTTGAAGAGGGGATTGGATGTGGCACTTGGTGCCATGGTCTAGTCATGAGGTCTATGGAGACAGGTTGGACTCGATCTTTGAGGTCTCTTCCAACCTTGGTGATACTGTGAGACTGGGATACTGACCCTGCTTGAGCTAGGGGGCCCTCAAACTAAACGACCTCAGAGGTCGCCACCCCGGGGCTGAGCGTTTAAATGCAAGAGAGCCTCCGGAAGGCAAACAAACAAACTCATGAAAATGCATTCAATGCAACACAGAACTTTCCTTCCAACTCCCAAGTTTTCTGGTTGCCACAGCAACTTCGAGCCCCAGCCCCACCCGAAGGCAGACGTTAACTCTGAAGTCGTCATCAGGCTGGAACTCATCTGCATGCACAAAATACGCAGCTGAGTGCACAAAAATCAGCAATGGCAAATGCAGTGTGGCACTTCTTATTGTTTAACTTCACAGCAGGGAGAACAATTATCCATTTTTGGTGGAGCAGCTGCATGTTCCTATGCAAATCTTAAATGCATATTCTCCCCTCTCTCACTCTCTCTCTCAAGGCAGAAGCAGAAAGCCGCAAGCGAAAAGAGCTTGGCTGGGGAGCCCAGGCCGCAGGTACACAAAGATCCACAGCCGCTCTCAGGCAAGCCCATGTGGTTTGTAACACGTTCAAGGGGTTGATGGAGAGCTGCAACTTGAAAGGGAGACAGCAAAGGTCAGAAGCAAGATGTGGCAGCAGCTGGTTCTGGGCAGTTGGGATAATAAGGATTATGTCTGCAAACCACTTCCCGAGCGTCTGCGTCTCATTGTTAACTTCATTGGCATTAAATCGCTCGTCTTCAGCTCAGAGAGAGGCATCATGAAGTGCTGAGAAGGTAGAAAGGACTCTGGAGGAGAGTCAGAGTTTAGAAGTTAAGGGTTTAGAAGCTCCACTGTTGCCAGGTGGAGCTTCCTCTGAAAATCCTTGGCTGCTTTCTGGGGTTCACAAAGCCTGAAGCCACAGCTCCAGCAAGGCTGTCCCAGCCCAGCATCTCTGCTAGAAAGTATGAGAAACAAAGAGATCTGATTTAACCAGTTTGGGTGATGGCAACAGACAAGAGCTTCCCCTGAAAATCCTTGGCTGTTTTCTGGGGTTCACAAAGCCTGAAGTAAACCACAGCCAGAGCTCCAGCAAGGCTGTCCCAGCCCAGCACCTCTGCTAGAAAGCATGAGAAACCAGAAGCCCAAACTTGGAGACATGGTTTAACCAACTTGGGTGATGGCACCAGAGAAGAGCTTCCCTTGAAAATCCTTGGCTGCTTTCTGGGGTTCACAAAGCCTGAAGCCAGAGCTCCAGCAAGGCTGTCCCAGCCCAGCACCTCTGCTAGAAAGTATGAGAAACTAGGAGATCTGATTTAAGCAGTTTGGGGTTCACAAAGCCTGAAGCCAGAGCTCCAGCAAGGCTGTCCCAGCCCAGAACCTCTGCTAGAAAGTATGAGAAACAAAGAGATCTGATTTAACCAGTTTGGGGCTCACAAAGCCTGGAGCCACAGCTCCAGCAAGGCTGTCCCAGCCCAGCATCTCTGCTAGAAAGTATGAGAAACTAGGAGATCTGATTTAACCAGTTTGGGGCTCACAAAGCCTGGAGCCACAGCTCCAGCAAGGCTGTCCCAGCCCAGCACCTCTGCTAGAATGTGTGAGAAAGAGTAAAGAGCACAAACAACTAAATTTCCCCCAGTGAGGCTCAAGGCAGCAGAAATTTGCCTCCAAAGCAGAGAGCAGGACTTGCTGTGAGCCTGATCAGGTGGAGCAGGGAACTCAAGGCACATCCCACAACTCACACTGACAAATCCAAGCCCTGGGCACTCGTCTTCACACGTCCCTCACACCTCCCTGCCCTTGCATCCAGCCACGTGGCATCACAGCGATGCTCTGACATCTAAGCTCGCCTCAGGCTCCAGCAGAACTCCACTTCCTTTACTTCAGTGTCACTTCTGCTGAGGTGTGAGAGGTTGTGCTTCCCACCTAGACATTTTCATTTGCTTTCTTTTCTTCCTGCCCTTAAATCAAGCTGCTAAAGAAAGCCTCTCAGGGCACGGCCTGAGGATGATTTTTTAAAGCACCGTCAAGTTGGGTTTTTTTTGGGGCATCAGCAATCATAAAAGCAGAAAAGATAGAGCTGGAAGGAACCTCAGAAGACAAATCTGTCCCCAAGTTACACCTAAATCATTCCCATCCTGAAAAGCTTCTAGTGATGGAGACACCATGCCCTCCCCAGCCCATTTGTCCCAGCAGTTTGCCACCCTTTGCCTTGCAACTGCTCGGTTTGCTGGCATGCTTAGCTCAGATCTGTCCTGCCAGCCCTTGGCTTGGGGCCATGCACTCAGCATGTTCATCCTGGCTTGTGCACTTAGACTGCTCAGGACCTGGGACTTGGAAGGGGTGTTGAGGTGGAGAAGTCCTTCACAGGGGGGATTGTGGGGAGTGTTTGCTTTCTGAGCACTCCCAAGACACCTTCTCAGACAGGACTAGAGCATCTCTCCAACCCTCTTTGGGCTACCTGCCTCCCTCAAGCCAGCATGGACTAGAACATCTCTCCAACCCTCTTTGGGCTACCTGCCTCCTTCAAGCCATCATGGACTAGAACATCTCTCTAATCTTCTTTGGGCTACTTGCCTCCCTCACGCCATCATGGACTAGAGCATCTCTCCAAACTTCTTTGGACTACCTGTCTCCTTCAAGCCATCATGGACTAGAGCATCTCTCTAATCTTCTTTGGACTACCTGCCTCCTTCAAGCCATCATGGACTAGAACATCTCTCCAACCTTCTTTGGGCTACCTGCCTCCTTCAGGCCATCATGGACTAGAACATCTCTCCAACCCTCTTTGGGCTACCTGCCTCCTTCAAGCCATCATGGACTAGAGCATCTCTCCAACTTTCTTTGGACTACCTGTCTCCTTCAAGCCATCATGGACTAGAGCATCTCTCTAATCTTCTTTGGACTACCTGCCTCCCTCAAGCCATCATGAGCTGGCAGAAGCCCCAGAGCACCCTGAAGCCCTTCTCTTGCTGCTGCCTGGGCACTGCTTCAACTGCTGAGGTTCACATACACCAACAACTGCCATCTCAAATCCCAGGACCACACAGAATCATTGAATTTGGAAGAGACCTCTGGAAATCATCTAGTCCAACCCTTGTGCCAAAGCAAGTTCACCCAGGGCACCTTCTCAGAGCCACCAAGGTATCAGTGTCAAGGTGAAGAGCATCACCAATTAACCATGAACAGGGACAAGAGGGGAGAGGCAGGGAAAGAGCAGACCTGGAGTTGCAGGGATGAAGCCTGGGGTATATTGTTCCCAGGAATAATAATATTCATAAGGATAAAGCTGGACTTGATGAATGTGTTTCCTCTCCTTTTTAAGTGCCCCCAGCCACTCCTTTTAACATGCAAATCCTCTCTGGTCACCCGTGATTACGGGGCTGTGCGGCTGGCTGTGAAAGAGGAGAGCTTGATTTGCCCAGCATTGTATTTCATACAATAGCCCAAAAAGCAGGCTTTGAAGAGAGTTCATCTCCTTGTCCTTCCAAAGGAGAAGCTGCCTGGAGGGACCTGGAGGTCAGCAGCTTTGGTGCAGTTGGCTCCGGCCCCTGCAGACACTGCCTGAGCTCTGACTTGGTGATTATTGTGTTTTTATCCTTATTTTACAGCTTTGCTGACCAGGAGAGTGAAAGCCAAGCAGGGAGGGTATGAACTCTGGACAAAGATCTGCCTCTCCCTGAGAAATAGCCATGGCTATCTACACCAAAGGATCTGAGGGGCTGGGAGGAACCCCAGGGCAGAAGCACAGGGTGAGGGTAGCCAACACCTGCAAAGCAGGGAGGTGGGTTCATAAGCAAAGGACACTGTGGGTGAACTTAGGAGGGGAGCAGAAGGGGACCCAGGCAACAGGAATCACAGAATTGTCAGGGTTGGAAGGGACCTCAAGACTCAGCTACTTCCAAGCCCCCTGCCATGGCCAGGGACACCTCACACTGCAGCAGGTTGCTCACAGCCACATCCAGCCTGGCTGCAAACACCTCCAGGCAGGAGGCTTCCACCACCTCCCTGGGCAACCTGTGCCAGGCTCTCACCACCCTCATGGGGAACAACTTCTTCCTCACATCCAATCTCAATCACCCATCTCACCCTGACACCCTCAGAAGTCCCTCCCCACTTGTCTTCAGATACTGGAAGGCCACAAGAAGGTCTCCTTGGAGCCTTCTCTTCTCCAGACTGAACAACCCAACACTCCCAGCCTGTCCTCATAGCACAGGAGCTCCAGCCCTCTGATCATCCTCGTAGGGGGATTGTTGCAGCAGCCTGAAACAAAACAGCATGGTTGGAGAAAGGGAAATCCACCCCAGTCCAAGGTCAGGTTGAAATTCAGCCACCAAGCAGGGACACCTCCAGCAGGTTGCTCACAGCCACATCCATGATGCAGGCATGCCAGGTCACCACCCTCCTGGGGAACAACTTCTTCCTCACAGCCAATCTCAAAGTCCCCCAGCTCTGACACTCCAATGAAGGCATTTCCCACCCCCACCCCCAGCTTGAATTAAAGCAAACAAACAATAAAACAAGCCCCAACTTCTAGCAGAGCAGAAGCAGCTGTGGGATGCAGATATCCCATATCAACAGTCCTCCATGAAAAGAAGTCTCATTTCCAGTGTCCGCGCCCAGGCAGGACACAGTCAACGACTCAGAGGAATTTCAGCCCGTCTGCCTTAAAGAACATAAGAAGGATGCCTTTGAAATCCTCTTGCCATTTTTTTTTGGGTCAAAGCCGCTGGAGCTGTTCCTCAGCGGGAGGCTGACGTCTTTATTCCTCAGAAGCTGCGGCCCATCATCTAAACAATGGAGCAAAACAGCTGTAGAAAGTGAGCCGGCTGGGAGGTTTGGGCTTGGTGGTAAATAACAGGCAGTAGGCACATCCCAGGGAGACCCAATTGGGGAGCTGGGAGGTTTGGGCTTGGTGGTAAATAACAGGCAGTAGGCACACCCCACGGAGACCCAACTGGGGAGCTGGGAGGTTTGGGCTTGGTGGTGAATAACAGGCGGCGAGCAACATCCCACTGCGGGAAACCCAACTGGTGAGCCCTGCACTGGGTCACAGAATCACACAATGTTAGAGTTGGAAGGGACCTCCAGAGGTCATCCAGCCCAACCCCCCTGCCAAAGCAGCATCATCCAGGGTAGTCCACACATGAATGCATCCAGGTGGGGTTTGAAAGCTCCAGAGAAGGAGGCTCCACAACCTCTCTGGGCAGCCTGCTCCAGGGCTCTGTCACCCCCACTGGAAAGAAGTTTCTCCTCATGTTGAGCTGAAACCTTCTATGTTTAAGTTTCCATGCACTGCCCCTTGGCTTAGCACTGTGCACCACCCAAAAGAGCTTGGCCCCCTCCACTTGCCCCCCACCCCTCAGCTATTGATAGGCATTGATCAGATCCTCTCTCAGCCTTCTTTTCTCCACACTAAACAGCCCCAGGGCTCTCAGTCTCTCTTCACAGGGGAGATGCTCAAGTATCCTAAGCATCTTCCTGGCTCTCTGTTGGACTCTCTCTGGCAGATCCTTGTCTCTCTTGACTTGAGGAGCCCAAAACTAGACACAGAAGCACCAAGGTTGGAAGAGACCTCAAAGATCATCAAGTCCAACCTCTCACCACAGACCCCATGACTAAACCATGGCACCAAGTGCCATGCCCAATCCCCTCTTGAACACCCCCAGGATGACGACTCCACCACCTCCCTGAGCAGCACATTCCAATGGCTAACAACTCTCTCTGGGAAGAACTTTCTCCTCACCTCCAGCCTAAACTTCCCCTGGCACAGCTTGAGACTGTGTCCTCTTGTTCTGGGGCTGGTTGCCTGGGAGAAGAGACCAACTCCCTCCTGGCTACAACCCCCCTTCCTGACCTGCATCAGGTGGCCAGCAGGAGCAGGGAAGTCATTGTGCCACTGTACTCAGCACTGGTTAGGCCACACCTTGAGTCCTGTGTCCAGTTCTGAGCCCCTCAGTTTAAGAAGGACATTGAGACACTTGAATGTGTCCAGAGAAGGGCAAGGAGACACAATGCTCCATCTGTGGTCAGCTCAAGACAGACCATTGTTTCTGCATTTTCAGGGTCTGGCCCATTTAGATGACCTTTCTGCACATCCCTTGTGGCTTGCCAAGGATTAATTGTGGTTCTGCTTAGCTCAGTGACAGGCAAAAAAGCAATTCCTGTCTTTTTTTTGTCTCCAGAACACAAACAGAACTGCAGACAGATGAAGGGCTCCAGGTGCTTGTGGCAACCAGGTGACTTTCCCTACAGGAGTCGCCAAGTTTTGTCATTTTTAAAGCTCTTGGCTCTCTCCAGCAGCCAGCAATGAAGCTTCCCTCACCACAGAAAAAAAAACCAAACTGGTGACAAAACTGTGTCACATCATTAAATCTTTGTTATGATGCCAGCAGATGTGAGATAAAAATAAACATGCAGACAGATGCCACCCACGGAGGAGGAGGAAGGCAAACGGGAGTGGGACCTGCTACCAACCTGTCTCCAGCAGCCCATCCTTCATCCAACAGCTCAGCTTGAGCAGCTCCAGCACCCAGGTCCCACCTTGAGCAGCTCTGGTGGAGCAGGTACAGTGGCCACAGGGTAGCATGGGCTGGAGATGCTGGGCTGCATGGTAGGGAGACCATTTGAAGCCTCTGGGCCACAAGGATGTTCCAAGGGCTGCAGCACCTCTGCTACGAGGATAGGCTGAGGGAGCTGGGGCTGTTTAGCCTGAAGAAGAGAAGACTCCAGGGGGACCTTGAAGCTGCCTTCCCATACCTGAAGGGAGCCTACAGGAAGGCTTCAGAGGGACTTTTCCTAAGGCTATTTAGAGACAGGACAAGGGGGAATGATTTGAAGCTGAGGAAGTGGAGGTTTAGACTGGGTCTTAGGAAGAAGTTCTTCAGTACAAGGGTGGTGAGGCTCTGGAACAGGTTGCCCAGGGAGGTTGTGGAAGCCTCCTCCCTAGGAGTGTTGAAGGCCGGGGTGGATGTGTTCAAGAGGGGACTGGACATGGCACTTGGTGCCATGGTTTAGTCATGAGGTCTGCGGTGACAGGTTGGACTCGATGATCTTTGGGGTCTCTTCCACCCTTGGTGATTCTGTGATTGAGAAGCTGAGTCTAGCTGAGTGGTGACCCTGCCCATGGCAGGGAGGTTGGAGTAGATGATCTCTGAGGTCCCTTCCACCCTAAGCCATTCTATGATTATTTTGCAATAAATGAGTAAGAAAGGTTTAAGCAGTTGCAAAAATCCTCTAGAGGAATCCCTGGGGGTCCTGGAAGGAAAGGCTGAATGGCAACAGTGTGTGTTACACATGGCTACCCAAAGCACCAGGAAGACCAAGCCAACAGCAGCAAGGTACAAAGGGAGTCTATTCCATTGCAGTTTGTCACCAAGAGCAAGGACAGTCTGGGGTGAAAATAACAACTGATCAACCATAACCTCCCTGTCCAAACATGAAAGGATGCTGCTGCATAAGGTGGGGGCAAAGGAAAGACCAAGACCTTACCTCTCTGACACCAACACAACAAGACAAGACACATGGAGGTTTTTGCAGCCAGGTTGGATGTGGCTCTGAGGAACCAGATCTAGTGTGAGGTGTCCCTGGCCATGGCAGGGGGCTTGGAACTGGATGATCCTTGAGGTCCCTTCCAGCCCTAACAATTCCATGATTCCATATTGATGCCTGTTCAAATGAGCAGAAAGAAGTTGTGTTTCCAGCCAAAGCTCTCCCAGGCATGAACCAAGTGTGCTCCAACACAGCAAACACCTCCTCTGGCCTGAGCTGTCACCTCTCATGTAACCCTCCAGCAGAAGGGACCAGACACAGATGTGTCCTGTGCTGACCCTGGCAAGCTGACAGGCAGGACACCAAAGCCTTTTGCAACATTCTCTGCAGAAGGGCAGCTAAGGCTGAAGAAAAGGTCATCAGAACAGGGCTTTTTTTTTGGAGAATGTTTACACCTCTTTCCCTCTTCATATCTTATCATGAAGCCTGCTACAAAATACCTCAGTAATAAAATTGCTGATGGATGCTGCACTGCTGCAAGGTGGATTATGACCTGGAGAAGATGCAGGCTCTGGGGGCATGAGATGCCCTACCTGATAAGTTATATGAGTGCTGCTAGACAGCACTCCTCATTCTGCCCCTCTACTCCACTCTGCTGAGACCCCACTTGGAGGACTGCATCCAGATCTGGAGCCCCTAATACACAAGAAGGATCTGGAGGTGATGGAATGTGACCAAAGAAGGGGCATGAGGATGATCAGGGGGCTGGAGCTCCTCTGCTATGGAGACAGAGAGAGAATTGGGGTTGTTTACTCTGGAGAAGAGAAGGCTCCAAGGAGACCTAATTGTGGCCTTCCAGTATCTGGAGGGGGCTCCAAGAAAGCTGGGGAGGGACTTTTGAGGGTGTCAGGGAGTGATAGGACTGGAAAGAATGGAGCAAAACTAGAAGTGGGTAGATTGAGATAGGATGCTAGGAAGAAGTTGTTCCCCAGGAGGGTGGTGAGAGCCTGGCACAGGTTGCCCAGGGAGGTGGTGGAAGCCTCCTGCCTGGTTTTGAAGGCCAGGCTGGAAGTGGCTGTGAGCAACCTGCTGTAGTGTGAGGTATCCTTGCCCATGGCAGGAGATTTGGATCATCTAGATCCTTGGGGTTCCATCCAACTCTAACAATTCCATGATTCTATGAAAACCATGACAGCACAATCTCCTTCTGCCTGCCACCAAACAACCTCTGAGGGCTGCAGAACCAGCTCTGCCAGGGTTGGCACTGGAGAGGCACTGGAGTCTAGCAGGACCGTGCCACCACACCAAGGGTGAGAGGTGGGCTGGGCAAAGGGGTCCCAAGGAAAAACATCCCAGACTAAGGAAATCTTCAGGGCAGCCAATTTTAAAGGTATACATAAAGCTATATAAATGAGGTCTTCTTTCACAGAATCCCAGCATGGTGGGGTCTTGGAAGTAACCTCTAGAGATCCTCTAGTCCAACCCCCCCTGCTAAAGCTGGGTCACCCACAGCAGCTTGCCCAAGATCACAACATCCAGGAAGGTTTGAAATCTCTCCACAGAAGGAGACTCCATCCTTGACCCTTTTCACTCAGGAGGAGGGTGTCTGCAGGAAAGGCAGGATCCATGCAGTTCCACTGGGCTCACAGTTCCTGCTCTCAGAGCATGCAAACCCCTCTGGCTGTCAGGCAGCTGCTCACCCTGCTAACAGAGCAGATTTGCACAGCATCTTTGAGAGCTTTGCCACCAGAGCAAAGCCATTTCACGGACCACAGGCCACCAACACCTTGAACGTGCCTTGGGATCCATCAGTCTTCTTCAACTGGCCTGAGGACAAAGGGCTGAGAGGGGGAATATGTGGCACTGACTTTTTTACAGCAGGGCCAGACTTGGGTAGAAGTAAAGGGGAGAGATGAAGCAGAGGAGATCTAGAAGCTAGTTTATCAGATACTCCCGAATGGAATGGAACGGAATGGAATGGACCAGGCCAGGTTGCAAGAGACCTTCAAGCTCATCAAGTCCAACCCATCACCCAACACCATCTAATCAACTAAACCATGGCACCAAGCACCCCAGCCAGGCTCCTCCTAAACACCTCCAGGGATGGGGACTCCACCACCTCCCTGGGCAGCACATTCCAATGGCCAATCTCTCTTGTTGGGAAGAACTTCATCCTAACATCCAGCCTAAACCTCTCCTGGCACAGCTTGAGACTGTGTCCTCTTGTTCTGCTGCTGCTTGCCTGGGAGAAAAGACCAACCCCCACCTGGCTACAACCTCCCTTCAGGGAGTTTAGAGAGCAAGAAGGTCTCCCCTGAGCCTCCTCTTCTCCAGGCTAAGCAACCCCAGCTGCCTCAGCCTCTCCTCACAGGGCTGTGCTCCAGACCCCTCCCCAGCTTTCTTGCTCTTCTCTGGACACCTTCCAGCAGTTATTCTCGCCTTTTGGGGCAAAATTCGGCATCAATCTCAACATCTTTCTTAAACTGAGGGGCCCAGAACTGGACATAGTACTCGAGGTGTGGTCTAAGCAGTGCAGCGTACAGGGGCACAATGACCTCCCTGCTTCTGCTGGCCACACTGTTCTTGATGCAGGCCAGGATGCCCTTGGCCTTCTTGGCCACCTGGATACACGGCAGGCTCATGTTCAGCCTACTGTCAACCAGCACCCCTAGGTCCCTCTCTGCCTGGCTGCTCTCAGCCACTCTGACCCCAGCCTGTAGCACTGCCTGGGGTTGTTGTGGCCAATGTGCAGAACCCAGCACTTGGATGTGTTCAATCTCACGCCCTTGGACTCTGCCCATCTGTCCAGCTTCCACCTTTCCACCCCACAGCCAGGCTGTCACAAGCTTTGGCTGGGGCGCTAGAAATGTCGATCTGGGGATGGTCCCTCCAGAAACACTGGCTTGGGGATGGTGCCTCCAAGCCTGCTCCCCATCCCTGGTGGTCTGGCCACGCGGAGGACCTCCATCTGACCTCCCAGGGCAAAATCACCCAGCAGAAGCCCGCGGAGGCGATTAGGATGCGGCTGTGCTCGTGCTGTACCCGTGCAAATAATGTGGAAAAACGGCAGGCAATCTGGCCCAGCAGCTGTCTGAAGGTCGAGGAGATGAGAGGAGGCAATGCAAACGGACCAGGGGGCCACACAGCGACAGGCACCAGGGCTCCAGCAGCAGGCATGACTCCCCCCTCGCCGAGCTGCCCACCCTCTGATCTTCGCAGCAGCACTGAAACAATCTTGCCAGCCCTATTGCAGGTCCCTTTCCTGCCCCCTCCCCCGAACTCCTGCATCAAGGCAGGAGCTGACCGCTCCCATCAGGAGATGCTTCGCTGCTTCAGGCTCCTGTTACAGCTCAGGTCAACCTATTACTATGAAATCATTCCCTGCTGCTGGTCCTGCCGGCGCTTCCCCCTCTGCCTGCCTCTTGCTGCCGTGCAGCAGGGCAGATGAAAGGAGCTTTTCACCCTGCTAAAAGCCAGCTCAGACATCCCTCTGCTCGAGTCAAAGGCGCTCCCCATCAATCCCACCTCATTGCAGGAAGGAGGTTTGATGTCCCTCACTCAAGGTGGGACATCTCAGAGAGGACATGAAATGCAAGTGCTCTTCCGTTACAGCTCAAATCATAGAATGGCTTGAGTTGGAAAGGCCCTTCAAGATCATCTTGTTCCAACCACCCTGGCCATGGGCAGGGATACCTTTCACTAGATCAGGTTGCTCAAAGCCTCATCCAGCCTGGTCTTAAACACTTCCAGGGATGAGGCTGCCACAACATCTCTGGGAAACCTGTTCTGGTGTCTCACTACCCTCGCAGTGAAGAGCTGCTTCCTAACGTTCAATCTAAATCTACCCTGCTCTACTTTAAAACCATTGCTCCTTGCCTTATAACCACAAACCCTTGTGTAAAAAGCCCCTCTGCAGCTTTCCCATAGCCCGCCTTCAGGTATTGGAAGGCCACAATAAAGTCTCCCCAGAGCCTTCTCTTCCCCATGCTGAACAGACCCCACTCTCTCAGCCTGTCCTCACAGGAGAGGTGCTCCAGCCCTCTGATCATCTTCGTACCCTGCCTCTGGACCTTCTTCAGCAAATCCAACAAATGCTGGCTCCCTCAGCCCTGGGATGCCCAGGACAGATTTAAGTCCCCCATTCCTGTCTGGGTCTCAGCCCCACCAGCCCCTCTTCCCAACTCCTGCTGAGTTTTCAAAACAGCCCCATGGTTTTAGTTTCCTCTGCCCGGGCTCCATCTCAGAAGTGCTCAGTGGTGCTCCAGCCCTCTGATCATCCTTGTACCCTGCCTCTGGACCCTCTTCAGCAAAACCAACAAATCCTGACTCCCTCATCCCTGGGCTGCCCAGGACAGATTTAAGTCAGTAACTTATTCAGTAACCTATTCAGTATTCCTAAGGTTGGAAGAGACCTCAAAGATCATCGAGTCCAACCTGTCACCCCAGACCTCATGACTAGAGTAAGGAGGACACTACTGCCCACTGCAGGCTTGAACTCACAACCTTCCCATAAAGGGTCTGATGCACTACCAACTGAGCCCCCCATTCCTGTCTGGGTCTCAGCCCCACCAGCTCCTCTTCCCAGCTCCTGCTGAGTGTTCAAAACAGCCCCACGGTTTTAGTTTCCTCTGCCCAGGCTCCATCTCAGAAGCAGCCTCCCCGCCAGACTGGGTCCCTTGCACTGCCTGCCAGCTCTAAACGCTCACAGGGATGTGCACAGCCTTCCAATTGCTCTCTCCTTTATTACACATTTAATTACATTTATTAATTGCATTAGAGCTCGCTCGAGCCAAGCAATTTCCAATTTCAAAGTTGGATTTGCAAACCTGATAATTTCCTCTTTTTTTTCCTCCTTTTCTTTCTTTTTTTTCCCTTTTCTTTCTTTCTTTTTTTTTTTTTTTTAAATTTCATTTATTTTTTCCCCTTTTTTTTTGGGGGGGGGGGGTGTGTTGAAATTCACCCCACTCCCCCACACACACCTTGCAATCAGCTCTCCTTAATATGGATCTCTTGTTGCCATCTCGATTAAGTGACCTCCCTCATTATCGGCCGACACTGGCGAACGGCCACTGCAGAGCTATAATTCAATTGAGGGGCTTTTGAAAAACACCATAAACACAGCTGGGAGAGATGCATGGCAGGAGCTGGGAGCTGAGGGAGTGGCTGGATTAACCACACTTGGGAGCCCGGGGGAGCTCGTTCGCGGCAGACGCAGCCAGACCCGGCGCACGGCGCTGAAGGGAGGGAGGTCGCCAGCAGCAAACCCAGGAGGGAATTCTGCGTGCTGGCAGGGCAAGGATGCTCAGCAGGCAAAGGGCAAGCAAACACAAACAGCAGAGGATCACAGAATCCCAGCAGAGCAGGGCTTAGAAGCAACATCTGGAGATCATCTACTCCAGCCCTGTTGCCCAACCTACCACAATATTAGAAGTTGGAAAGGGGCTCCAGAAACCATCCAGTCCAACGACCCTGCCTAAGCAGCATCACCTAAAGGTAGTCCACACAGAAATGCGTCCAGGTGAGTTTTGAAAGTCTCTAGGGAAGGAGACTCCACAACCTCTCTGGGCACCCTGCTCCTGGGCTCTGTCACCCTCACTGGAAAGAAGTTTCTCCTCATGTTGAGCTGAAACCTTCTCTGTTCAAGCTTGAGCCTGTTGTTCCTTGTCTTATTACTGTGCCCAAAGGAGCTTGGCCCCCTTCACTTGACACCCACCCCTCAGCTATGTGGACACAGAAATGTGTCCAGGTGAGTTTTGAAAGTCTCCAGAGAAGTAAACTCCTCAACCTCTCTGGGCAGCCTGTTCCAGTGCTCTGTCACCCTCAAAATGAAGAATTTTTTCTCCATGAAAACCTCAGGAGGTTCCTCATGGACAGATCAGCTTCCAGCATTCCACAGTATAAAAAGTTTCCTCCTCCCCAGTCTGAGTCTCCTCCTTTTAGTTCAAACCATCACCCCTTGTCCTGTCACAGCAGGCTCTGCTAAAAACCCTGTCCCCAGCTTTCTGATTTGCCCCTTCAAGTGCTGAAAGGACACACCAGAAGGTCTCCCTGGAGCTTTCTCTTCTCCAGGCTTGAACAACCCCAACTCTCACAGCAGAGAGCTTCCAGCCCTCCCATTATTGCTATGGCCTCCTCTGGCTCTGCTCCAACAGGTCCATGCCTGCACCATGCTGAGGTCTCCAGAGCTGGCCCCAGCACTGCAGGTGGGGGCTCAGCAGAACAGAGCAGAGGGCAGAATCCCCTCCCTCCCCCTGCTGCCCACACTGCTGGGGATCAGCACAGGACATGGCTGGCTCTGGGCTGGGAGCGCACAGTGCCAGCTCCTCTCCAGCTTTTCACCTACCAGCACCCCCAAGTCCTTCTCCTCAGAGCTGCTCTCCAGCCCTTCATCCTCCAACCTGTGTTGACAGTGGAGATTGTCCCAGCCTGTGTGCAGGACCTCGCACCTGACTTTGTTGAACCTCACGAGGTTCAGGGAGTTAACATCCCTAACTCCACTCAGAGCCAGGCTTCTGAGGTTGAATGGCCTCCAGCTTTTCCCCCACCAGCACCCCAAGTCCTTCTCCACTAGGCTGCTTTTCTTCCCTTTCTCTCTCAGCTTTTCGTTGATACCAGAGGTTGCTCTGACCCAAGAGCAGGACCTTATACTTGGCCTTGTTGAACCTCAGGAGGTTCATGGAGACCCTGATCTCTCAAGCCTATCCAGGTCCCTCTGGATGACCTCTCAACCCTCAGGTACATCAACCACTCACCTTGGTGTTGTCTACAGACTTGCTGGGGACACACTTGATCCTGCTGTGTCACTGATGAGGATATTAACCAGTGCTGGGGTCAGTATGGATCCCTGAGGGACACTTCCCTGTCACACTGGGATGCTGCATGATTGATAATGGTTTGCCTTGGTGATTCCTGAAGGTCTTCTCCAACTGAAATGATTCTATGAAGAGGGAGTATTTTGATGCTTTTCTTCCCACTTCATCCTCCTTTGGGTTGCTAGGTTTCCTGCCTTTGTGATATGTCTTAATTAGCTAGGTGTAGCTCCTTGGCTGGGTTTTCTTGCTCCAGTGGTTCAAGGGCAAGTCAGCAAGGCTTCAGATACTGTATTTTAAAGCACCTACTCCACACACATTCCCTTTGCCCCCACTTTGTTGCAGAGGTGGTGGGAGACAGGCAAGGGGGGTGCTAGCTGCCGTGGGAAAGTGGTCTTCCCACTTCTGGAGCCCCTCTAGGGGAAGCGAGTCACGACGCGGCTGGAGAGAAACGCTGCAGTCTGCTGTTTTAGCAAGAGCAAAGCCCAGTGAGGAGACCTGAGCTGAACTGGTATTGATCCTTCCTCCTGTAATGAAGCCATCCACAGAAAGACAGGGAAAGGTTTTTGGTTTGGGTTGTGGTTTTTTTTTTGCATCAGCACAGCTGTATGGATTTTGCTTTCACTCATGTCGAGAGCGGTAGCTGCTCACAGGCTGCTGCAAAGCTTCTCACAAAAGCTTCTTTTTGATCATAGAGTTGTCAGGGTTGGAAGGGATCTCAAGGCTCAGCCAGTTCCAATCCCCCTGCCATGCCCAGGGACACCCCACAGACCAGCAGGTTGCTCAAAGCCACATCCAGCCTGGCTGCAAACACCTCCAGGCAGAAGGCTGCCACCACCTCCCTGGGCAACCTGTGCCAGGCTCCCACCACCCTCATGGGCAACAACTTCTTCCTAACATCCAATCTCAATCTACCCACTTCTAGTTTTGCTCCATTCCCCTCAGTCCTATCACTCCCTGACACCCTCAAAAGTCCCTCCCCAGCTTTCTTGTAGCCCCCTTCACATGCTGGAAGGCTACAAAAAGGTCACCTCAGAGCCTTCTCTTCTCCAGACTGAGCAGCCCCAACTCCCTCAGTCTGTCTCCATAAGAGAGGAGCTCCAGCCCTCTGCTCATCTTTGTGGCCCTTCTCTGGACATGTTCCATCATGTCCAGATCCTTCCTGTACTAGGGGCTCAGTCCAACCTATACCAGTGCTTGGGATTGCCCTGACCGAGATGCAGGATCTTTGCA
Organism: Melanerpes aurifrons; assembly: GCA_011125475.1. NCBI lineage: Eukaryota > Metazoa > Chordata > Aves > Piciformes > Picidae > Melanerpes > Melanerpes aurifrons. The sequence goes on from WWNC01000002.1 coordinate 40,313,138, forward strand.
TGATGATCATTGAGTGCATGCAGGATAAGAGAATGAGGTGATGAGAAGTCTTGATGGTGACTTGACATGAAAGCAAGCCCCAGTTTGTCTATGGCTATTGGGTGCTCCTCCAAGGTGACTCAGGACAGCTGGAGAGGCAGAGAGGAGGAGATAGCAGTGGAGAAACTGTGGAGAAAGGCCTGGGAGTCCTGGTGGATAAGAAGTTCTCCGTGGGCCAGCAATGTGCTCTTACAGCCAAGGCGGCCAATGGGATCCTGGGGTACATTAAGAAGAGTGTGTCCAGCAGACCCAGGGAGGTTCTCCTCCCGCTCTGCTCTGACCTAGTGAGGCCTCACCTGGAATATTGCATCCAGTTTTGGGGTCCTCATTTTAGGAGGGACTGGGATTGTCTGGAGAGAGTCCAACAAGGATGATGAAGGGACTGGAGCACTGCCTGATGAAAAGAAGCTGAGAGCCCTGAGGCTGTTTAGTCTGGAGAAGAGAAGCCTGAGAGGGGATTTAATATATGCCTATAAATATCTGAGGGCTGGGCATCAAGAAGGGTGGGATAGACTCTGCTCAGTTGCACCCTGGGATAGGACAAGGGGCAATGGATAGAAACTACAGCACAGGAGGTTCCACCTCAACATGAGGAGGAACTTCTTCCCTGTGAGGCTCACAGGCACTGGAGCAGGCTGCCCAGGGAGGTTGTGGAGTCTCCTCTGGGAAACTTTGTAGCCCCATCTGGATGTGTTCCTGTGTGACTTGTGCTGGATTCAATAGTCCTGCTCTTGCAGGGGGGGTTTTTGGCCTTGATGATCTCTGGAGGTCCCTTCCTACCCCTAACATCCTGTGACAGATGCAGATGACACCAAGATGGGAGCAGATGTTGATCTGTTAGAGGGCAGAAGGGCTCTGCAGAGGGACCTCGACTGACTGGACACATGGGCAGAGTCCAACAGGATGACATGCAACAAGTCTAAGTGCCAGAGGCTGCACTTTAGCCACAACCACCCCATGCAGAGCTACAGGCTGGGGTCAGAGTGGCTGGAGAGCAGCCAGGAAGAAAGGGACCTGGGGGCACTGATTGACAGCCAGGCTAAACATGAGCCAGCAGTGTGGCCAAGAAGGCCAATGGCATCCTGGCCTGCATCAAGATTGTTGTGGCCAGCAGGAGCAGGGAAGTCATTGTGCCCCTGGACTCAGCACTGCTTAGGCCACACCTTAAGTCCTGTGTCCAGTTCTGGACCCCTCAGTTTAAGAATGGCATTGAGACACTTGAGGGTGTCCAGAGAAGGGCAACAAGGCTGGGGAGAGGCCTTGAGCACAGCCCTGTGAGGAGAGGCTGAGGGAGCTGGGGTTGCTTAGCCTGGAGAAGAAGAGGCTCAGGGGAGACCTTCTTGCTCTCTACAACTCCCTGAAGGGAGGTTGTAGCCAGGTGGGGCTTGGTCTCTTCTCCCAGGCAAGCAGCCCCAGAACAAGAGGACACACTCTCAAGCTGTGCCAGGGGAAGTTTAGGCTGGAGGTGAGGAGAAAGTTCTCCCCAGAGAGAGTTGTTAGCCATCGGAATGTGCTGCCCAGGGAGTGGTGGAGTCACCATCCCTGGAGGTGTTTAGGAAGAGACTGGACGGGGTGCTTGGTGCCATGGTTTAGTCATGGGGTCTGTGGTGAGAGGTTGGACTTGATGATCTTTGAGGTCTCTTCCAACCTTGGTGATTCTGTGACAGCAGTGGCTGGCGTGAAGAGGGCCGCGTGAGAAGACGAACGTATCCCCCTCCCCTATGTGCAGAGATAGACATATATGTGCATACATACATTTGCAGTGTGCTGCAGAAATGAAAGCAACAGCTAATGATTCGTGGCTGTTATTTGAAGGGCCCCACTGTTACAGATTTATTTGTCATTTCTTGTAATAACAGCCAGGGTAATGAATTCATTTGTATTAATGGGGGCCGCCGTGGACTTCCGTTGCTATTCTGCATTAATTAATGTACCATTAAGAGAAAGTGTCACCCAATTAATATCGAGCAGAAGCAGTGCTGCCACTGTCCTGTCATTAGGGTTTCATTTGTAATGCATTGTCTCAAGGCTCTGCCTTAATGAAAGTCATTTGCAACAACCCCCCTACCCCCCCCCCACGGCGTTGCCTGACAGGGTAGGGTAGGGTAGGGTAGGGTAGGGTAGGGTAGGGTAGGGTAGGGTAGGGTAGGGGTAGGGTAGGGTAGGGTAGGGTAGGGTAGGGTAGGGTGGGGTAGGGTAGGGTAGGGCAGGGTAGGGTAGGGGGTAGGGTAGGGTAGGGGGTAGGGCAGGGTAGGGTAGGGTAGGGGGTGGGGGGGGTAGGGTAGGGTAGGGTAGGGTAGGGCAGGGTAGGGTAGGGGGGGTAGGGTAGGGTAGGGTAGGGTAGGGTGGGCAGGGTAGGGCAGGGTAGGGCAGGGCAGGGCAGGGTAGGGTAGGGCAGGGGTAGGGTAGGGCAGGGTAGGGTAGGGGGGGTAGGGTAGGGCAGGTAGGTAGGGTAGGGCAGGGTAGGGCAGGGGGGGGCAGGGTAGGGTAGGGTAGGGCAGGGTAGGGGTAGGGTGGGGTAGGGTGGGGGTAGGGTAGGGTAGGGTAGGGGCAGGGTAGGGTAGGGCAGGGTAGGGTAGGGCAGGGTAGGGTAGGGCAGGGCAGGGTAGGGCAGGGTAGGGTAGGGTAGGGTAGGGTAGGGTAGGGTAGGGTAGGGTAGGGGGGGGTAGGGCAGGGTAGGGTAGGGTAGGGTAGGGTAGGGTAGGGGAGGGTAGGGTAGGGTAGGGTAGGGTAGGGTAGGGTAGGGTAGGGTAGGGTAGGGTAGGGTAGGGTAGGGTAGGGTAGGGTAGGGTAGGGTAGGGTAGGGTAGGGTAGGGTAGGGTAGGGTAGGGTAGGGTAGGGTAGGGTAGGGTAGACCAGGTTGGAAAAGACCTTTGAGATAGAATAGAATAGACCAGACAAGACCAGACCAGGTTGGAAGAGACCTTCAAGATCATCGCATCCAACCCAGATCATCAAGTCTAACCTATCACCCAACACCATCTGATCAACTAACCATGGCAGACTCAGGTAGAAGTAAAGGGGAAAGAAGAAGCAGAGGAGATCTAGAAGCTGGTTCCTCAGGTACTCCCTTCCCTTTTAGAATAGAATAGAATAAATCAGGTTGGAAGAGACCCTCAAGATCGTTGCGTCCAACCCAGATCATCAAGTCCAACCTATAACCCAACATCATCTAGTCAACTAAACCATGGCACAAAGCACCCCATCCAGGCTGTTTCTAAACACCTCCAGGGATGGTGACTCCACCACCTCCCTGGGCAGCACATTCCAATGGCCAGTCTTTCTGGGAAGAACTTCTTCCTCACCTCCAGCCTGAACCTCCCCTGGTGCAGCTTGAAACAGTGTCCTCTTATTCTGAGGTGATGGAAAGCAGCCCTGTGGAAAAGTTCTTGGGAGTTGTGGTAGAGGAGAAGCTGAAGTTTGGCTGCAACAACCTCATGCAGTGCTACAGGCTGGGGACAGAGTGGCTAGAGAGCAGCCAGGCAAAAAGGGACCTTGGGGTACTGGTTGACAGCTGGCTGAACACGAGCCAGCAGTGTGCCCAGGTGGCCACGAAGGCCAATGGCATCCTGGCCTGCATCAGGAACAGTGTGGCCAGCAAGAGCAGGGAAGTCATTGCACCCCTGGACTCAGCACTAGTTAGACCACCTTGAGTCCTGTGTCCAGTTCTGGTTCCTTCAATTTAAGAAGGACATTGAGACTCTTGAATGTGTCCAGAGAAGGGCAACAGGACTGGGGAGGGACCTCGAGCACAGCCCTGTGAGGAGAGGCTGAGGGAGCTGGGGTTGCTTAGCCTGGAGAAGAGGAGGCCTAGGGGAGAACTTCTTGCTCTCTACAACTACCTGGCACTTGGTGCCATGGTTTAGTAGGCATGAGGTGTTGGATGACAGATTGGACTTGATGATCTTTGAGGTCTCTTCCAACCTTATTGATTCTATGATTCTGTGACACCAATCTGAGTGGTGCTGTGGACAAGCAGGAGAGACAGGATGTCATCCAGGAGGACCTGCACAAGCTGAAGAGCTGAACATCATGAGGTTCAGGGTGCTGCACCTGGGTTGGAGTAACCTTCACTATCAATACAGGCTGGGGGAGGAGGTGATAGAAAGCAGCCCTGCAGAAAGGGACTTGGGAGGTCTGGTGGAGGAGAAGCTGGACATGAGCCAGCAATGGGCATTTGTAGCCCAGAAGGCCAATGGCAGCCTGGGTTGCACCAAAAGCAGCCTGGCCAGCAGATGGACAGAGGGGATTCTGCCACTCTGCTTTGCTGAGACCTCACCTGGAGTACTGCATCCAGCTCTGGTGCCCTCAACACAAGAAGGACATGGACCTGATGGAGCAGGCTGGAGAACCTCTGCTATGAGGACAGGCTGAGGAAGCTCAGCCTGGACAGGAGAAGGCTCCCTAGGGACCTAATAGCAGCTTTCCAGTAGCTGAAGGGGGCCTACAGCAAGGCTGGAAAGGGACTGCATCCAAAGTCCTTCAGTGTCAGGATGAGGGGCAATAGGTTGATAGTAGAGGAGATTTTGATTAGATTGTGCTAGTGCTGAGAGCTGAGGCAGGAGTGGAGACCTTGACTCTGGCCACCTGGATCCACCTGATCCACCCAGGGTCTCCAGGAAGATCAGAGCCAAAGGGATGCCGAGCCATCTGTGGTGCATGCCCTTGCTCCAAACGCTCTCTTCCATCAGGAAAATCACAGCAGCAGGCATGAAGTGGTGCCACCAAAGCCAGGAGCTCCCTGACTGACAGCTACTCACACTCTCTGCCTTTGCCTCTGACTTTCAAACGTCTCATCACACCATCTTGGGCTCCCATCTGCTGTCTCCAAAACTGGGACTGAAATTTCAGCAGCCCAGGAAAGTGCCACAGGCTGCCTCCTAGCTGCTGCTCCAGCCCTCTCTAGCTCCTTGAAGGCTGGAGATAGGTAGAGACATCCATAGAGGATGGGCAGGGACTGGTTTGAGGGCAGCCCTGAAGAAAAGGACTTGGGGGTGCTGGGGGATAAGAAGCTCAACAGGAGCCAGCAGTGAGCACTTGCAGCCCAGAAAGCCAACCTGAGCCCGGGCTGCAGCAAGAGAAGTGTGGCCAGCAGGGCCAGGGAGGGGATTCTCCCCCTCTACTCTGCTCTGGTGAGACCCCACCTGGAATACTGCATCCAGTTCTGGAGCCCCTAGTACAGAAAGGATCTAGAGGTGCTGGAATGTCTCCAGAGAAGGACCATGAGGATGAGCAGAGGGCTGGAGCTGCTCTGCAATGGAGATAGACTGAGAGAGTTGGGGCTGTTCAGTCTGGAGAAGAGAAGGCTTGGAGGAGACGTCATTGTGGCCTTCCAGTATCTGGAGGGGGCTCCAAGACAGCTGGGGAGGGACTTCTGAGGGTGTCAGGGAGTGATAGGACTGGGGGGAATGGAGCAAAACTAGAAGTGGGTAGATTGAGTTTGGCTGTTAGGAAGAAGTTGTTGCCCCATGAGGGTGGTGAGAGCCTGGCACAGGTTGCCCAGGGAGGTGGTGGAAGCCTCCTGCCTGGAGGTTTTGAAGGCCAGGCTGGATGTGGCTCAGAGCAATCTGATCTAATGAAAAGTGTCCCTGCCCATGGCAGGGGGCTTGGAACTGGCTGATCCTTGAGCTCCCTTCCAGCCCTGACAATCCTATGATTCTATAATGGATAGAAATTAGAGGGAAACATGGATTCTCCTGCAGGATTTGGCCGAGTGCGCCGAGTCAGGGAAGAGGTGTGGGGATTGTACTGCCCTTTTCCCCCATTCCCTCTCATCACAGCCTGTTTCACAGGGTGACCCTCCTTCCTAGGGGAACAGGCCCTTAAATTTCACCCTAAATCCAACACACATATTGGTTCAGACCAGTTGCCACCAATCTGCTCGATGTCGACGGGCTGTGCCCTTTGTTATTTTCCCATCTCCCAGCCTCTCTTCTTTTGCTCTTCCAGATGATTGGTAAAAATGTCAAATCATGGGGAAAGAGCTGCAGGTTCCCAGCAGGAATCCATTAACAATACACTTGCCTGCTAATATTTCCTTGTTTACAGTTGTATTCTGAGGGCTCCATGCTAGCTGACCATGTTGATTTTGAGTTATCCTCTGTGCTAATCAATCTCACAGAGCAGCAAGTCACAGATGGCTTAGGGGGGATGATGTCTCTGCTTTGAGTCCATTGCCCTTTTCAACCAAGATTGCTGTCTGCTAGAAAGAGGAGAGAGACAACAGAGCAGGAGCTGGCGTCTGACAGTCTTAGAATCACAGAATTAGAATAAACCTTTATTAGAATAAACCAAACCAGGTTGGAAGAGACCTTCAAGATCATCGTGTCCAACCCATCAACCAATCCAACCCAAAAAGCTAACCCATGGCACTAAGCAACCCATCAAGTCTCCTCCTGAACACCTTCAATGACGGCGACTCCACCACCTCCCTGGGCAGCCCATTCCAATGGGCAATCACTCTCTCTGTATAGAACTTTTTCCTAACATCCAACCTGAACCTCCCCTGGCGCAGCCTGAGACTGTGTCCTCTTGTTCTGGTACTGGGTGCCTGGGAGAAGAGACCATCACCCACCTGTCTACAACCTCCATTCAGGTAGTTGTAGAGAGTGATAAGGTCACCCCTGAGTCTCCTCTTCTCCAGGCTGAGCAACCCCAGCTCCCTCAGTCTTTCCTCATAGGGCTTGTGTTCCAAACCCCTCACCAACTTTGTTGCTCTTTTCTGGACTCGTTCCAGCAAGTCAACATCCTTCCTAAACTGAGGGGCCCAGAACTGGACACAGTACTCGAGGTGCGGCCTAACCAGTGCAGTATACAGGGGCAGTATGACCTCCCTACTCCTGCTGGCCACACTGTTCCTGATGCAGGCCAGGATGCCATTGGCCCTCTTGGCTGCCTGGGCACACTGCAGGCTCATGTTCAGCCTACCATCGACCAGTACCCCCAGGTCCCTCTCTGCCTGGCTGCTCTCCAGCCACTCTGACCCCAGCCTGTAGCACTGCATGGGGTTGTTGTGGCCAATGTGCAGAACCCGGCACTTGGATGTGTTAAATCTCATGCCATTGGATTCTGCCCATCTGTCCAGCCTGTCGAGGTCCCTCTGCAGAGCCTCTCTACCCTCCAGTAGATCAACTCTTGCCCCCAGCTTGGTGTCGTCAGCAAATTTACTGATGATGGACTCAATGCCCTCATCCAGATCATCAATAAAGATGTTAAAGAGCACAGGGCCCAACACTGATCCTTGGGGCACACCACTAGTGACTGGCCGCCAGCTGGATGTGGCACCATTCACCACCACTCTCTGGGCTCGGCCATCCAGCCAGTTCCTAACCCATCGCAGTGTGCTCCCGTCCAAGCCATGGGCTGACAGCTTGGCCAGCAGTTTGCTATGGGGTACAGTGTCAAAGGCCTTGCTGAGGTCCAGGAAGACTACATCAACAGGCCTCCCCACATCTACCAGGCGGGTCACCTGATCATAGAAGGAGATCAGGTTGGTCAGGCAGGACCTGCCCTTCCTAAATCCATGTTGGCTAGGCCTGATCCCTTGGCCATCCTCTAAGTGCTGTGTTATTGCACTCAGGATGACCTGTTCCATGATCTTGCCTGGTACTGAGGTCAGACTGACAGGCCTGTAATTCCCTGGCTCATCCAACCGGCCCTTCTTATGGATGGGCACCACGTTGGCCAGCTTCCAGTCCTCTGGGACCTCGCCAGTGAGCCAGGACTGCTGGAAAATTATGGAGAGTGGCTTGGCCAGCTCGTCTGCCAGCTCTCTCAGCACCCTAGGATGAATCCCATCTGGTCCCATGGACTTGTGGGGATCCAAGCTGCTAAGGAGAGTTCCAACCACCTCCTCATGGAACATAGGGAAAGTGTGCAGTTCCCTGGTTCCTTCTGCCAGCTCTGCAGGCCAGCTGAAATTGGTTTGTTTGGAAGAGATCCTTAAGATCACCACGTCCAACTGTTAAGCTAGCACTGCCACGTCCACCACTAAACCATGGCCCTCACCACCATATCTACACAGGGCTTTGAAATCCCTCCAGGGACTCCACTACCGCCCTGGGAAGCCTGGGCCTGGCCTTGACAACCCTTTTTGGCAACAGATTGTTCCTAATGCCCAACCTAAACCTCCCCTGGTGCAACTTGAGGCCATTTCCTCTTGTCCTGTCACTTGTTACTACAGAGAACAGACCAACCACCACTACATTGACATTATTACATAGAATTACATAGAAGAAACCAGGTTGGAAGAGACCTTCAAGATCATCACATCCAACCCATCAACCAATCCAGCCTACCTAAACAACTAACCCATGGCACCAAGCACCCCAGCAAGTCTCCTCCTGAACACCTCCAATGACGGCGACTCCACCACCTCGCTCCAACCTCCTTCCAGGGAGGTCTTCCCCTTCAGCCTCCTCTTCTCCAGACAAAACAACCTCAGTCCCCTCAGCTGCTTCTTACAAGATCTGCTCTCCAGACCCTTTACCAGGTTTGTTGCCTTTCTCTTGCCCTATCCCACACTACTGAGGAGAAGAGACTGACCCCCACCTCACTACAACCAAGGAGCTGTGGAGAGCAAGGAGGTCTCTTGTCTCTAACAGGAGGTGTCGATGCTGCTGCATCCCTTTAATTCCCTGTCAGGCAAGTACTTACTATGCTGAGAGTGTTACTCAGCTGGAGCTGAAGTAGCTGAGAGGTCTGAAGTCAGCCCCATTGAAGAAATCCTCCCAGCACGCTGGTTGCTCTGCCTGGCCTGCTGCCACTCCTTGGTGTTTGCTGGGCTGCAGAAAGCCATCAGGAACGGTCCAGCGAGCACCTTGACCATCCCCTTTCATGCTCTTTGGCAGGAGTTATCAGAGCTGCTGAGCTGTGCCTTGCTGAAAGAGCCTGAAAACCTAGACTGCTTTGTTCAAGCCAGGAACTCTCCCCACCTCTTCTCCAAAGAGGGGCTGATCAACATCACCCGTTTTTTCTGATCTCCTCAGCTGTGCTTCTGACTTTACCCTCCTGTAGCTGTGGGTCTGGGTCCTTGTCAGTGGCTTTGGATCCATGTCAGTGGCTTTTTGGTTGCTGGTAAGGTTCTCCTCTGTAGAATATGTAAGCTCACAGGGCATTAGCTTTGCTCTTCATCATTACTTCTTGCAGAAGTCTGAGAAGCCAGTCATGGTCTCCTGAGATCCAGGACAGCAAACACAACCCCAGGGCACAACGTGATAGATGGAGTTACCTTGAAACAGGGACTGCTGAGGGGAAATAATCTTCAACAGATGAGGCTGAAGGTCTGCTTAAATAACAGGCAATGACACAGGTGAGAATCTGCTTACATAATGGGTAAGAGCAGAGGTGGAATGGCTTCTTCAAAGCTGGGGTGGGACTTGTTTTCTTCTGTGACGTGTATTTCCTGGTGCTTCACCCACCTGGCTGCTGGCTGACATGGGAAGAATGTTGTTGTGCAGGGCTGGCTGGGGATGTGGAAAGACTGAGCACCAAGATGAAGGCAAGGTTCAGAGAGAGAAGAGAGGAGCAAACCTCTCACAGCTCAGCTGTGCTGGTTTTGCTGGGGATGGTGGAGGATCTTGTGCTGCCCCAGTGCAAGCCCAAGCCTTGGACTTCACAGAGTCATAGAATGGTTTGGGTTGGAAGGGACCTTTAAGGATCATCTAGTCCAACACCTCTGCAGTCAGCAGGGACACCCTCAACTTGAGCAGGTTGCCCAAAGACCCAGACAGCCTGACCTGGGATGTTTCCAGGGATGAGGCATCTATCACCTCTCTGGCCAACCTGGGCCAGGGTCTCACCACCCTCAGTGTAAAACAACCCCTCTCACCTGGGGGCTTCTGTGCAGGTGATGGGAGGAAAAGCAGCTCTGAAAAGGGTTTTGCCAAGCTTCTGTCTCCTTGCTTCACATTTCTCCAGCTGATTTCTTTGCAGAGGTAAAACTCTGCTAGGGGATCATCCCATGGCAGGGGCTGCTCTACAAGGGATGCAAACCACGGGATGCAGGCTCACAGCCATGAGGCTGGGCTATTGCTTCTCCTCTCCTGGGCAGCAGCAAAGAATGGTTTGGGTTGGAAGGGACCTTGAAGATCATCTAGTTTCAACCACCCTGCCATGGAAGGCACACCTTCCACTAGCTCAGGTTGCTCAAGGCCTCATCCAGCCTGGCCTTGAACCCCTCCAGGGAGGGGGCATGCACGATCTCCCTGGGCAACCTGTTCCAGTGTCTCACCACCCTCACTCTGATGACTTTCCTCCTCATCTCCAGTCTAAATCTGCCCTCCTCCAGCTTCAGTCCTTTCCCTCTCATCCTGTCACTGCAAGCCCTTGTAAAAAGTCCCTCCCCAGCTGTCTTGTAGGCTCCCTTTGAGTCCTGATGCTAAAAGATCTTCCTGAAGCCTTCCTTTCACCAGGCTGGATAGCCCCAGCTCCCTCAGCCTGTCCCCATAAGAGAGGGTTCCCAGCCCTCTGATCATCTTTGTGGTGTCCTCTGCACCTGCTCCATCAATTCTATGTCCTTCTTGTGTTGGGGACCCCAGAACTGGATGCACTATTCCAGATGGGGGTCTCACCAGAGAAGAGCAGAGGGGGAGAATCACCTCACAAAGTGCCCTCCAAGCTGTGATTTAAACACAGAGGGCTCATTTGTGACACTAAATCTCTTTGATTCATTCACCTTCAGGGCTGTTTTGCTTTTCTCCACTCCAGGCTGGCCTCTTGGCTCACAGGCTGGGATGGCTGTGCTGCTGTCATGCTGTTTCCCAGTCTAGCAGCGTTCCTAATGAAAGGGGTTCCCCAGAGGGCTCAGCTGACCGGCTGCATTGACCAGCACATCCAGGTGAATTAAAGGAGTAATGGCTTTGGAATTCCCTTCATTCACTTGAGGCCAAACACCTCCACCTCAGGGTGCAGTGAGAAACAGGCACAGATCCATGTTAAGCTCCCTGGACCTTGCCTGGGGAGTGGGGTTAAGCCTATTCTTCTCATGTGGGTCACTTCAATTCTCCTCCTCCCTCAGCTTTGTCCTCATTCACAGTTGAGGAAACAGATTACTTGCCCACCTTGGTTTCTTCAGCATCCCTGCTCTGCAGGTTATAAACTTAAACAAAACTCACAACAATTACAAACAAACCTAGGTCTCCCCTCCCTTCTCCCACTGCTTCTCACCTTCACTCACGTTCTTGTCATCACCATCAGAAGTTTAGTGCTGCCTGGTCTGGCAGGGACCTACCACCTGTCAGTCTTAAGTGAGCTCTAGTTTCTAAGCCCATCTTCACATTCCCTCTTCATCCCTTCAGCCTGGACAAGCTCCAGGAAAGCAAAAAGTCCCAAAGGTGAATGCTCTGCACCCCAGACACCCCAAAGCTCTCAGAACACCTCTAAGGAGGAGGCATCCACACCCTCCCTCCCTGGGCAACTTGTTGCAATGTCTGACCACCCCCAGAGTGAAGAATTTCTTCCTCATCTCCAGGCACAAGGTCAACCTCAACCACCAGGAATGCCTCTGAAGACCTTAGATGACTCATTTTGCAAAAAGAGGTGCCCAGGAGAGTTAAGGGCAGGATGCTGTTACACCAGGAATGCCATCAGCTGGCACAGACTCATCAGACCCCTGCTCCTATGGTCTCAAGATGAGGAGAACCCAAACCTCCTCATCAGAAGTACTTAGGGAGCAACTTTACCAGCTCTTGCTTGCAAGGCTGAGGTGTTGCCAGCCCTGCCACCACAGTACACTGATCCATTGTTCTCCAGTGTCAGAGGAAGGCTGGAAGAGCTGCTTTGGAAGAGGTGGTCCCAAAGTGAACAGGCACCAGTGCCAGGTTGAGACCCTGAAGGAATGTCCTGCAGTGGCTTGAAGTACCTGCTCCTGGCACCATAAAGAGTTTGGTGCCACTGAAATAATGGAATCAGCTATTTTTTGCCTTCTAAATCCCTAAGGAACAACCTGCCCAGGAGATTTTCCAAGCCTTAGCAGATTCTGTTATAAGGCAGTGGAGGCAGAGTGAGGTGAAGAGTGTAGGGGGCAGGAACCACAACTTGGGCTGCTCACCTTGTGGGGTTAAGCCACAGCACAAACATCCAATTTCTAATGTCACTTTTCAGACCTTCAGCTGCAAAAGGAATCATGTTGGACAGAGCTCAGATGCATCCTCACATTAAAAATATCAGCTTCCTCCTTTTCTTTCTTATTCCTTCATCCTCTCATCCCCAAGAGCAACACAAACCCCCCAGAAAACACCAGGAAGAGCTGAGGTTCCGGCAAGAGGTTTTAGCCAAAGCCTCCCAGTCTCTCCATTGCCACTGTTAGTACCCTGAACATCAGGACATGACAACCTGCCCCCAATGGCAGGCACAGATGGTAGGGTAAGCCAAGACATCCATTTTCCTTTCATTGCAAGGCTGAAGCTGGAGGTACACAGTCCCACCCCAAGATGTGTCATGGCACTTCATGACATGGTTTAATGGCTTAAGCTTAGGTTGATGGTTGGACTCAATGGTCTTCTATTTCTTTACTGGTTAGGCCACACCTTGAGTCCTGTGTCCAGTTCTGGGCCCCTCAATTTAAGAAAGACATTGAGACTCTTGAACATGTCCAGAGAAGGGCAACAAAGCTGGGGAGAGGTCTGGAGCACAGCCCTGTGAGGAGAGGCTGAGGGAGCTGGGGTTGCTTAGCCTGGAGAAAAAGAGGCTCAGGGGAGACCTTCAGGGGAGACCCTGAAGGGAAGTTGTAGCCAAAAGGAGGTTGGTCTCTTCTCCCAGGCAAGCAGCAGCAGAACAAGAGTACAGAGCCTCAAGCTGCACCAGGGGAGGTTTAGGCTGGAGGTGGGGAGAAAGTTCTTCCCAGAGAGAGTTGTTAGCCATTGGAATGTGCTGCCCAGGGAGGTGGTGGAGTCCCCATCCCTGGAGGTGTTTAGGAAGAGGGAATTGGATGTGACACTCAGTGCCATGGACTAGTAGTCATGAAGTATTGGGTGATAGGTTGGACTTGATGACCTTTGAGGTCTTTCCCAACCTCATTGGCTCCATAGTTCTCTTCTGTAAAGGACTTTGCTGCATAGATCTACGAGTGGCAGAAGAGGAGCACTGGTGATGCCACACCTCAAATACTGGGTTCAGTTTTGGGGGCTTCACTACAAGAAGGACATGGAGGCATTGGAATGTGCCCAAAGAAAGGCAAAACAAAGCTGATGAAGGGGTTGGAGGACAGGTCTTGTGAGAAGCAAGTGAGGGACCTGGGATTGTTTAGCCTGGAGAAAAGGAGGCTGAGGGGAGACCTTGTGGCTCTCTACAGCTCCCTGAAAGGAGGTTAGTGTGAGGTAGGCATCACTCTTCCTCCTAGCAACAAGTGACAGGATAAGAGGAAATGGCCTTGAGCTGCACCAGGGGAGGTTTGAGTTGAACATTAGGGAAAATGTCTTCCCCAAAAGGGTTGTCAAGGCCTGGATCAGGCTGCCCGGGGCAGTGGTGGAGTCCCCATGCCTGGAAGGATTTCAAAGGTGTGCAGGTGTGGTGTTGAGGGACAAGCTTGAGTGGTGACCTGGCAGTGCTGGGTTAGCATTTGGAGCTGATGATCTTAAAGATCATCTCCAACCCAAATGGTTATCTGATTCTTTTCTGCCAACTCTGTGTATCTGCCCAAGGCTTCATAACTCTGTGCCAAGACAAACACCTTCAATATTTAATCTTTCATTTCCAGCAGTGTTTGCAAAGGAATCAGCCTATGCAGTACAGCCTGGGGAACCCACCAAGCAGGCTGTGAAGCCACATCACAAGTGGGGTCAAAGCAAGCCATTGGTGACACCAATTGGACCAAGTGGATTTTAAAGAGTACCTTAAGGTGGGGTGGTGGTGGTTTAAAAATAGTTGGTGTTTTGTTTTAACAGCCTTCAGGGTTGGGTTGGTAGGTTGGAGGTTTGGGGTTTTTGGTTGGGTAGGGTTTTTTCCCCCCCCTTAAGGGGCTTCATTCTCTGAACAGCCCTGGGAACATCACAGGGACCAAGGCAAATGGGTCCTACAGCTCCCCCAGAGCACCTCCTGCAGGGGTAGTAAAAGGCTTAGAGAGCACTGGTGTGGAAAACACGTTCCAGCAAGGGGTCTCTGTGTTAAAGAGCAGGGAAAAAGGTGGAAAAGGAGAGGAAAGAGGAAAAGCAAAAGTAGAATAGAATAGAATTAACCAGGTTGGAAGAGACCTTCAAGATCGTTGCATCCAACCTGTCACCCAGCACCATCTAATCAACTAAACCATGCAACCAAGCACCTCATCCAGTCTCCTCCTAAACACCTCCAGGGATGGGGACTCCACCACCTCCCTGGGCAGCACATTCCAATGGCTAACAACTCTCTCTGGGAAGAACTTTCTCCTCACCTCCAGCCTAAACTTCCCCTGGCACAGCTTGAGAGTGTGTCCTCTTGTTCTGGGGCTGCCTGCCTGGGAGAAGAGACCAACCCCCACCTGGCTACAACCTCCCTTCAGGGAGTTGTAGACAGCAAGAAGGTCTCCCCTGAGCCTCTTCTTCTCCAGGCTAAGCAACTCCAGCTCCCTCAGCCTCTCCTCATAGGGCTGTGCTCCAAACCCAAGCTACAAACAAACCAAAGCTGCATTTTATCCTTTACCTAGGAACTCAGGGACAGCTCCCTCCCTCTTCCCTCAGTTCATCACATCTTTGTTCAACGAGCAGAGAAGATCCCAGCTCTGCCAGCATCCTTGCCAGGTCCAAGGACTTAGCACAGCTTAAACCTTTGGCATTACTCATGGGCAAGAAAAAAACCCAAAACCACAAACCAGCTCCCCTCATCCCAACACTGCACAGCTACCTGTGCTCTGGTCACTCTGTCACCCAGTCATTTCCCAAGCAGTGCCACCCATCCAGCAGAAGCAGACTAAAGCCTCATCGTATCGACCTGAGCTGTGGGTGAGGAGACCAGGAGAGGGTCAGGCTCATTTGCCAGGGAAAAATGAACATTGCAGCAAGACATCCCCCACCCTGAGCCCTCCTGCTATGGCTCCCACTCCCCTTTCTTCACTGATTGCAAAATTTCCCCCTTCTGCTGATTGCAGCTGATGGTCCTGGCTGGTTTTTGCCCCTCCAGAACAGACCACCTATTACTGAGACTTTTTTTTCCCATAAGGATTGGGTTTTTGGTTGGTTGGGTGGGGTTTTTTTTGACTGCTTTTTCAGATCAGCTAGTGAGTTTGTTGTTTTGCTGTTTTCCTGGGCTCCTTCCATCCCTGTCTGGATGTGCTGATGGATTTTGGTGCTTGCCAGAATTCAGCAGGACCAGGCTCGCCGGGTAGCATTAACTTCTAACCCCCGTGTAAAAATAGCTGCAATAAAGCAGAGTGAATAATGTCAGCTCCACCTAATGTAACTTTGATTAAGAATTGCTGCCCTCTTCATCACTCCTGCATGGTAACTCCAGAGAAATGTCCTTCTTGAGGTCTGGAAAGCTTGCAAGGCCTGGGGAGGGAAGAGCTGATATAACAAGGTCCTGCATCTGGGTCAGGGTGATATAGGTTAGGCAGGGATTGACTTGAGAGCAGCCCTGAAGAAAAGGACTTGGGGAGTTCTGGGGGATGAGAAGCTCAACAGGAGCCAGCAGTGAGCACTTGCAGCCCAGAAAACTGCAGCAAGAGAAGTGTGGCCAGCAGGGCAAGGGAGGGGATTCTGCCCCTCAGCTCTGCTCTGCTCTGGTGAGACCCCACCTGGAATACTGCGTCCAGTTCTGGAGCCCCTAGCACAGGAAGGATCTGGAGGTGCTGGAAGGTGTCTAGAGAAGGGCCATGAGGATGATCAGAGGGCTGGACCTGCTCTGCTATGGAGACAGACTGAGAGAGTTTGGGCTGTTCAGTCTGGAGAAGAGAAGGCTTGGAGGAGACATCATTGTGGTCTTCCAGTATCTGAAGCGGGCTCCAAGAAAGCTGGGGAGGGACTTTTTGGGGTGTCAGATAGTGACAGGACTGGGGGTAATGGATCCAAACTAGAGGAGGGGAGATTCAGATTAGACATTAGGAAGAAGTTGTTCACCATGAGGGTGGTGAGATGCTGGAAGAGGTTGCCCAGGGAGGTGGTTGGGGCCCCATCCCTGGAGATATTCAAAAGCTTGATGGCTGGGGCCCCATCCCTGGTGGTATTCAAAGGCTTGATGGTTGGGGCCCCATCCCTGGAGATATTCAAAGGCTTGATAGGGCTCTGGGCAACCTGATCTAGTTGGGGATATGCCTGCTGACTGCAGAGGGGGTTGGACTTGATGACCTTTGGAGGTCCTTTTCAACCCAGACCAGTCTATGAGCCTATCTTGCCCTTGGCCTTATTGAATCCCATGATGTTTTTCCTAAGCCCTCTTCTCCACCCTGCCTAGCTCCCTCAGGATGCCATCCCATCCCTCAGTCTTATCACCTGCACCACTCAGCTTGGTATCAACTGCAAACCCTTTTGGGTGGTGCACAGTGATAAGCCAAGGAACAATGGATACAAACTTGAACAGAGAAGATTTCAGCTCAACATGAGGAGAAACTTCTTCACAGTGAGGGTGCCAGAGCCCTGGAGCAGGCTGCCCAGGGAGGTTGTGGAGTCTCCTTCTCTGGAGGCTTTCAAACCCCACCTGGATGCATTCCTGTGCAGACTACCCTTAGGTGATGCTGCTTTGGCAGGGGGGATGATCTCTGGAGGTCCCTTCCAACCTCTGATGCCCTGTGATGCGGTGAACTTTCTGAGGTGCCCTCAGCCTCGCTGCTTCGGGCAGCCCCTGGACCCTACCCCGCGGGGTCTGAAGCGGCCAGGCGCAGAGCAGAGAAGCATCATCCCTTTCCTCCGCTGCAAACACCTCCTTGTGTATTTATTTATTCTCCTCTTGCCTCCCAGTGGCGGCAGACTGTGGCAGGAGCTGCTTAGCTCCAGCGTGCAAGGAGGAGGCAGGGGAGGAGGTTTTAATTTCACGCCTCGCGCCGAGATTTTGGACAGCGGTTTGTTATCTGCCTTCTGGCCCTATCTCCCGGGCCTGCAGCTCCTCAGGCAGCCGTGGCCACTTGGCTTTTTAATTTATTCCCTTGCTAGGCTGGGGGATTCTGTTCAAGTGAGAGCCCTCCGCGGCCAGGCGTGCTGCTTTAATCACCTCAAGGCCTGCCGCGAGCCTGCAGGTGAGGCTTGGTGCCAGGGCAAGGGCAGCCCCGGCCACCTCTGGGGGGCTGCAGCTCCACTGCAGCACAGGGGCTGAAACCTCTCTGCTGGTTAGAGAATCAGAGAATTGTCAGGGCTGGAAGGGACCTCAAGGATCATCTACTCTAGTTGCTGACTGCTGGGAAGTCGGACTGGGTGACCATTGAGGGTCCCTTCCAAGCTGATGCATTCTATGATTCTGAGTGCCTTTGCTACCCAGAAGTAGGAGAAATCTGCCTGCCTTTCATTTTTTTTGTTGTTATTGCCTTTACCTCCAAGTTTCCTCACTCCTCACCTTCCCTTTTGGACATGGCAGCAGTCCTCAGACATGTGTCACAGAAACGCATTATTGTCAAGGTTAGAAGGGACCTCAAGGATCATCTACTCTAGTTGCTGATGTCCCTGCTGACTGCAGGGAAGTTGGACTGGATGACCATTGAGGGTCCCTTCCAAGGTGATGCATTCCATGATTCTGAGTGCCTTTGCTACCCAGAGGTGGGAGAAATCTGCCTGTCTGCCTTTTTTTTGTTGTTGTTATTGCCTTTACCTCCAAGTTTCCTCACTCCTCACCTTCCCTTTTGGACATGGCAGCAGCCCTCAGACATGCTGGTGCCACAGAAACACATTATCATCAGGGCTGGAAAGGACCTCAAGGATCATCTAGCTGTCCCTGCCCATGGGCAGGGACACCTCACACTCCAGCAGGTTGCTCACAGCCACATCCAGCCTGGCTGCAAAACCTCCAGGCAGGAGGCTTCCACCACCTCCCTGGGCAACCTGTGCCAGGCTCTCACCACCCTCATGGGGAACACAACTTCTTCCTAACATGCAATCTGAATCTACCCACTTCTAGTTTTGCTCCATCCCCCCCACTCCTATCACTACCCAACAGATTTCTTGTAGGCCCCCTCAAGATACTGGTATCACCAATTCCCTCAACTTGAATCCACTTGGAAATGAAGAAACCCAAGACAACAGAAAACTAAATCACTGCTCCCCCCCAGCATAAGAAAGACACAGAGCTCTTGAGGAGATTCCAGAGGAGGGCCACAAAGAATGATGCAAGGGCTGGAGCACCTCTGCTATGAGGACAGGCTGAGGGAGCTGGGGTTGTTCAGCCTGGGGAAGGGAAGACTCCAGGGGGACATTAGAGCTGCCTCCCAATACCTGAAGGGATCCTACAGGAAGGCTGCAGTAGGACTTTTCATAAGGCTGTCTAGAGACAGGACAAGAGGGAATGGTTTGAATCATAGAATCAGTCAGGGTTGGAAGAGACCACAAGGATCATCTAGTTCCAAGCCCCCTGCCATGAAGCTGAGGGAGAGTAGGTTTAGGCTGGATCTTAGGAAGAAGTTCTTCAGCACAAGGGTGGTTGAGACTCTGGAACAGGTTGCCCAGGGAGGCTGGGGATGTCTCCTCCCTGGGGGTGTTCACAGCCAGGTTGGATGAGGCCTTGAGCAGCTGAGTCTAGTTGTGAGGCATCCCTGCCCATGGTGGGGAGGTTGGAATAGATGATCCCTGAGATCCCTTCCACCCTAAGCCCTTCCATGATTCTATGTCTAAACCCTATCCCCAAACCTCGTCCCACTCCAGATGGCTAACTAGTGACCCTGAATTGTGTGGAATTGTTTCAGCTGGAAAAGACTCCAACCATCCAGCCAGCACCACCATGGTCACTAAACCATGTCCCAGAGTGCCATGTCCACACATCATCTGAACACCTCCAGGGATGGGGACTCCACCACCTCCCTGGGCAGCCTCTTCCAATGCCTGACCACTCTTGCAGGAAAGAAATGCTTCCTAATGACCAATCTAAACCTCTTCTGGTGCAACTTGAAGCCCTTTCCTCTTGCCCTATTGCTTGTTGCTCTGTAGCAGAGTCCAACACCTAGAAGGGAATCTCTGCTTTCATTTATTTTAATGCATTTTCATAGACTCACAGAACTGTCAGGGTTGGAAGGGACCTCAAGGCTCAGCCAGTTCAAGCCCCCTGCCATGCCCAGGGACACCTCACACTACAGCAGGTTGCTCACAGCCACATCCAGCCTGGCCTTCAAAACCTCCAGGGATGAGGCTTGCACCATTTTCATCCTTTTCTCTGGTAATTCAGACTGGATATGTAAACAGAGCCTGAAGATTGGAAGGTGCCTGTTCTTTTTGCCTTAGATGCTGCTGGTCCATTAGTCCCCATTCTCCACATTCCTCCCTGCCAGCACACCCTGCAGAGCCACAGCCCAACACCTCCAGTGCTTGACAAAGCCTCTGCCCACAGGCAGCTGCTGGCAGCCAGGTGCTGATAGGATCTCTCAGGTTGCCTGAAGCTAAGCCACCATCTCAGGTGACAAGCTTGGGTGACCTCCCTGCACATGAAACACCAGCTTAGTAGTGCAAGAGACAACAAGTGACCTAAAACCTGTGCCAACTGATCCCAGCTGCTTCTCTCAGAGAAGATGTACCTCCCAGGCTTTGTGCCCTGCTTTTCTCCATTAGCACCCAGGGCTGCTTGCAACCATGTGCTGACCCAAACCCTTCACAGCAACGGCATGGGGAGGATTTTGCCCCAGAACCCTTGAGGAACCACAGCTGCTGATTTTGGTCTCCTTTCTGGAATCACAGAACGCTATGGGTCGGAAGCCCAACCCCCCTGCAGTCAGCAGGGGACATCTGCAGCTAGAGCAGGCTGCTCACAGCTCCAGACAACCTGACCTGGAAGGATCCCAGAGATGGGGCATCTCCTGGGCCATGCTCTCTCCATCCTCAGTGTAATAAAACATTTCTTCCTTTTTTCCAGTCTGAATCTCCCTCTTTTAGCTTCAAACCATCACCTCTTGTCCTGCCACAGCAGGTCCTGCTAAAAGGTCTGTCCTCAGCCTATAGATCACCTTTAAGTCCTGAAAGGCCACCAGGAGGTCTCCCTGGAGCTTTCTACTCTCCAGGGTGAACAACCCCAACTCTCTCAGCCTGGCCTCACAGCATAGCAGTTGTAGCCCTTGGATCAATCACCCATGTGGCCTCTTCTGGCTCTGCTCCAACAGGTCCATGCCTGTTCTATGCTGAGGACTCCAGAGCTGGCCCCAGCACTGCAGGTGGGGGCTCAGCAGAGCAGAGGGGCAGAATCCCCTCCCTCCCTATGCTGCCCACACTGCTGGGGATCAGCCCAGGACATGGCTGTGTCTGGGCTGTGAGTACATGGTGCTGGCTCATCTCCAGCTTTTCCCCCACCAGCACCCCCAAGTCCTTCTCCACAGGGCTGCTCTCCAGCCCTCCATCCCCCAGCTTGTGTTGATGCCAGGGTTTGCCCCTTACACTCAGCCGTGTTGAACCTCGTGAGGCGCACATGGGCCCTCTGCTGAAGGCTGGCTGTGTCCCTCTGGGTGGCATCTCAACCCTGAGGCATGTCAATCACACCACCCAGCTTGGTGCAAACCTTCTGAGGGTGCACTCAATCCTGCTGTGTCATTAATGAAGGTATTAAAGAGTGCTGGTCCCAGTAAGGGCCCCTGAAAGGCACCACTTGTCACTAATCTTCATCCACACATCAAGCCTTTGATTACTGTTAGGCTTCTGTCCACCCAAAACACAGCTTGGTTGACCTTGGAATCAGTCAGGGTTGGAAGAGACCACAAGGATCATCCAGTTCCAACCCCCTGCCATGGGCAGGGACACCCCACACTAGATCAGGCTGGACAGAGCCTCAGCCAGCCTGGGCTTAAACACCTCCAGGGACGGGGCCTCAACCACCTCCCTGGACAACCCATTCCAGGGTCTCACCACTCTCAGGGTGAAGAACCTCCTCACCTCCAGCCTGAATCTCCCCACCTCCAGCTTCATTCCATTCCCCCTAGTCCTATTACTACCTGAGATCCTGAGAAGTCCCTCCCCAGTACCTGGCTTCTCCTGGACTCTTGTGCCTCTCTATTAGCAGGCTCCAGCTCACACAGATGGGTGCTCATTCCCCAGTAGATGAGTTGGCTGCCTCCAGCTTTCCAGGATGATCCTTTGCACAGCAGCAAAAGGCAAAGACTCCCTTACATTCTCAGTATGAAATACTGGAGCAGGTTGCCCAGAGATGTGGTGGAGCCCCCATCCCTGGAGACATTCAAGGGCAAACTTGATGGGGTCCTGAGAAATCTGATCTAGCTGGGGATGTCCATGATTACTGCAGGAAGGGTTGGCCTTGATGAGCTTTGAGGGTGCATTCCAACCTGGTCCATTCTAAGATCCTATGAGCAAAAAGCAAGGCATAAAGTCACCCTGGCAGGCTGGAAAGCTGCAGCATCCTTCTTGGGCAGCAAAAGCCAGTAAAAATATAAAAGCCTCACTAAGCACCTTCAAGATCTAATAGCAGAGACCTAATAGCAGCCTGCCAGTACCTGAAGGCAAGAAGGATGGAGAAAGTGCAAGTGCAGGGTCCTGCATCTGGGTCGAGGCAATCCCAGGCACAAATCCAGGCTGGGCAGGGACTGGCTGGAAAGCAGCCCTGAGGAGAGAGAGCCTTGGGGGTGCTGGGGGACAAAAAGCTCAACAGGAGCTCTCAGTGTGCACTTGCAGCCCACAAAGCCAATCAGATCCTGGGCTGCATCAGGAGAAGTGTGGCCAGCAGGTCGAGGGAGGTGATCCTCCCCCTCTGCTCAGCCCTGGTGAGACCCCACCTGGAGTACTGTGTCCAGTTCTGGAGCCCCTATTACAAGAGGGATGTGGAGGTGCTGGAACGTGTCCAGAGAAGGACCAGGAGGATGAGCAGAGGGCTGGAGCACCTCTCCTATGAGGACAGACTGAAGGAGTTGGGGCTGTTCAGTCTGCAGAAGAGAAGGCTCTGAGGTGACCTCATTGTGGCCTTCCAGTATCTGAAGGGGGCTACAGGAAGGCTGGGGAAGGACTTCTCAGGATGTCAGGTAGTGATAGGACTAGGGGGAATGGAATGAAGCTGGAGGTGGGGAGATTCAGGCTGGAGGGGAGGAGGAGGTTCTTGCCCATGAGAGTGGTGAGACCCTGGAATGGGTTGTCCAGGGAGGTGGTCGAGGCCCTGTCCCTGGAGGTGTTTAAGAGCAGGCTGGATGAGGCTCTGGCCAGGCTGATCTAGTGTGGGGTGTCCCTGGCCATGGCAGGGGGGTTGGAACTAGATGATCCTTGTGGTCCCTTCCAACCCTGAATGAAACTATGAAACTATAAACTATAAGACTGTTTACAAGAGCCTGCAGTGATAAGGTGAGGCAAAATGGCTTCAAACTAGAGAAGGGCAGATTTAGATGGGATGTTACGAACGAGCTCTGCACCATGAGGGTAGTGGGACACTGGAACAGGTTGCCCAGGGAGGTGGCTGGGGTCCCATCCCTGAAAAAGACCTCAGAGATCATCCAGTCCAACCTGTCACCCAACACCTCATGACTACTAAACCATGGCACCAAGTGCCACATCCAATCCCCTCTTGAACATCTCCAGGGATGAGGACTCCACCACCTCCCTGGGCAGCACATTCCAATGGCTAACTCTCTCTGGGAAGAACTTTCTCCTCACCTCCAGCCTAAACCTCCCCTGGCACAGCTTGAGACTGTGTCCTCTTGTTCTGGTGCTGGTTGCCTGGGAGAAGAGACCAACCCCCTCAAAGTGAGGCTTGACAGGGCTTTGGGCAGCCTGATCTAGTGGAGTATGTCCCTGCTGACTGCAGGGGGGCCTGGACTAGGTGACCTTCAGAGGTCCCTTCCAACCCTGCCCGTTCTATGGTCATAAGACGAGCACATCCCAAGGGGAAAACCCTCCCCTGAAGTCTGTGCTGTGTAAAACTTCTTGCCAAACCCTGACCCCCTCTTCTCTTTTTTTTTCAGGGGGTTTGTCAATACAGAGTTCAGATCTCTGGCAAAGGACTTGGGGATGAAAGGAGTCAAGAGGAGGTAATTGCTGCGTGAAAATGACAGCGCAGCGATTTACACAGACAACAAAAAGGGACAGCGGAATACCAAGAGGCAGCCAACGGAGGAGAATCAATACCTCCCAAGAGGTGGGATTATTAGGGAGAGAAAGGGGGCTCGAAAGATCCATAAGTGCCTGATGACTGACTATTTCCAAGCCACCCTCAGCTGAATAGAAATTGCCTCGAGAGGGGTGCCAGGGGTTCTTCCCGAGGTGTGTTTAGGCTGAGGGATGCTGCCACAGCTCTGCCAGAGCGCAGAACAGCTTCCTCAGTAACCCCCCTTCACCCAGACACTCTCAGCACAGGCTCCAGATGCCCACAGCAAAAGGGACCTCTCTTCTCTTCTATCTAGAGGAGGCTCAGGGGAGAATAGGATAGGATAGGATAGGATAGGATAGGATAGGATAGGATAGGATAGAGTAGAGTAGAGTAGAGTAGAGTAGAGTAGAGTAGAGTAGAGTAGAGTAGAGTAGAGTAGAGTAGAGTAGAGTAGGAGTAGAGTAGGAGTAGACCAGACCTTCAAGATCATTGTGTCCAACCTATCACCCAACACCATCTAATCAACTAAACCATGGCACCAAGCACCCCATCCAATCTCTTTCTAAACACCTCCAGTGATGGTGACTCCACCACCTCCCTGGGCAGCACATCCCAATGGCCAATCTCTCTTTCTATGAAGAGCTTCTTCCTAACATCCAGTCTAAACCTCCCCTGGCACAGCTTAAGACTGTGTCCTCTTGTTCTGGTGCTGGGTGCCTGGGAGAAGAGACCAACACCCACCTGGCTACAACCTCCCTTCAGGGAGTTGGAGACAGCAAGAAGGTCTCCCCTGAGCCTCCTCTTCTCCAGGCTAAGCAACCCCAGCTCCCTCAGCCTCTCCTCACAGGGCTGTGCTCCAGACCCCTCCCCAGCTTTCTTGCCCTTATTGTTCTCTACAACTCTACCTGAAGGGAAGTTGTAGCCAGGTGGGGGTTGGTCTCTTCTTCTAGGCAACCAGCACCAGAACAAGAGGACACAGTTTCAAGCTGTGCCAGGGGAAGTTTAGGCTGGAGGTGAGGAGGAAGTTCTTCCCAGCAAGAGAGATTGGCCATTGGAATGTGCTGCCCAGGGAGGTGTTGAGTCCCCATCCCTGGAGGTGTTCAAAACAGGATTGGATGTGGCCCTTGGAGCCATGGTTTAGTCGTCAGGAGGTGTTAGGTAATAGGTTTGACTTGATGATCTCTGAGGTCTTTTCCAAGCTGGTTGATTCTATCATTCTGTTTGGGGGGTGGAAGGTGCCAGGGAACATCCTGACAGGGATTTGGGGCTCTGGCATGTTAGCCTGTGCACTGACATTTCTATCAGGAACCCATCAAAACAAGGCAGCAGGAGAGAAGATGGCTTTGAAGCTGCTCCTGTGTTCTCACCAGACTACCCAAAGCATCCCTGCAGTCATCTACAAACCAGACTTGTCAGCTCCCCTTAATTCCTAAGAAAAGACAGTCACCTCCCATCAGCATCTCTCAAACAGCAATTCCTGTGCTTTGCTCAACTCTGTGCTGGGGCTGCACGCAAGGTCCTTCCTACAGAGCTTTTGACATGCAGAATCCCAGCCTGGTAGGGGCTCAAAGGGACCTCTGGAGATAGGATAGGATAGGATAGGATAGGATAGGATAGGATAGGATAGGATAGGATAGGATAGGATAGGATAGGATAGGATAGGATAGGATAGGATAGGATAGGATAGGATAGGATAGACCAGGTTGCAAGAGACCTTTGAGATCATCGAGTCCAACCTATCATCCAACACCATCTAATCAACTAAACCATGGCACCAAGCACCCCATGTAGTCACCTCCTAAATACCTCCAGTGATGGTGACTCCACCACCTCCCTGGGCAGCACATGCCAATGGCCAATCACGCTCTCTATGAAGAACTTCTTCCTAACATCCAGCCTAAACCTCCCCTGACACAGCTTGAGACTGTGTCCTCTTGTTCTGGTGCTGGGTGCCTGGCAGAAGAGACCAACCCCCACCTGGCTCCAACCTCCCTTCAGGGAGTTGTGGAGAGCAAGAAGGTCTCCCCTGAGCCTCCTCTTCTCCAGGCTAAGCAACCCCAGCTCCCTCAGCCTCTCCTCACAGGGCTGTGCTCCAGACCCCTCCCCAGCTTTCTTGCCCTTCTCTGGACACCTTCTAGCAGCTCAACATCTTCCAGTCCAAACCCCATGCCAGAGCAGGTCCACCTAGAGCAGACTGCATCCAGGCGTTTGGAATGGCCCCACATACACCACTCCATAAAGTCACAGGAAGCCACCAAGATCTCCTCCAACACTCCCAAGTGATGACTGCTGCTGTTTTCAGCCTAACACCCCTATGAGCCATCCTGGTTTTGTACCCCCACAACCCATCCTGTTCTCCAGGGTCAGCTGAGCATCCAAGGTGACAACACAGCGCCACAATCTCACTGTGCCTTTCCCTGCCGCTGCAGGTGTACGCCTCCCAAAGCATCCTTGGGATGTTTTCAGCCTCTTGGAAAACATGGATTCACACCTCCCCTGCCAAGACCTGCCCTCCAAGCACCAGGGCAGCTCATTTTTCAACAAGCTTGCCCCGGGGCAGTTCAGCTTCTCGTTGAGCACAAGTTTTCTACACCCAGCAGCTCTCCCCTTCCAAAAGCAGGCTGCTGAAAACCCAGGCTGGAAGCTGCTCTAAGTGGCTTGGGGGGGAATTCATGTTTGACTTAGTGCTAAGCATGCTCACAATACCGAAGTTCCACCTGGATGAAAGCAGAAAGGAGACCCAGGAGCCTCATTTTCTCAAGGGACAGCCAATTGCTCCCAGCATATGTAGGAAGGAAAAAAACAAGCCCAAGCCCAAGCCCAAGCAGCTATCTCCTCCCTGACCACCACACAGCTCCATTGTCTGGGCATCTGCTTTTGGTCCTTGTATTTTAAACCCCTTTTCAAAGGAGAAAACCACAAATAAGGTTTTCTTTGGAGAGGGAGAGCACAGTGTGAGCAAGAAGGGAGTGAAGAAAACCCTTAAAAGAGCCATTTTTGAAATGTCAGCAGGCAAGAGTTTGCCCAGGGACAGCTTGGACGTGCTATTTCTTTGACAAAGGAAGGGAAAAAGAGCTGTTACATCTCTGGTTTTGCACCATTTAGTTCATCAGCCTGCACAGGAGCTACACAGCAGGAAAAGAGCAATGCACAAGACAATGCTCCCTGAAACCTTCTTCCAGCAGAGTTTCTTCTATTACTATTAATTTTCTGTTACACATGTAGAGGGGGAATGAAAAATGAGCTGCCTCTTGGGTTTGGGGTGGGGGTTTTTAATTGGAGAAGCTATTTGCCAGCACTTAGCTTGGTCCAGGGAAAGAGGGTTGAAAACTAAGGACTCAATGAACCCTCTTACACAGGAGTAGAGAGGGAGCCAACAGTGCAGACTCCAGTCCAGAGCGGCTTTGGCACACCTGGCTCAGCACCACCAATGTCACAAAAAGCCCTTGGGAGCTCCTCTTAGAGCTAGGAGGATGATGAAAAGGCCAGGGATGGGGGGACAGAAGAGAGCAGGAGCTGGCCAAGGCAAACCTTCTGCACTACTAAACCTTCCTGCTTCCAGCATCCATTCCCTGGATGTGACTCTGAGCAGCCTGCTGCAGTGTGAGGTGTCCCTGCCCTGGGCAGGGGGCTCAGAACTGGCTGAGCCTTGAGGTCCCTTCCAACCCTGACAGTTCTGTGAGTCTATGAAAATGCATTAAAATAAATGAAAGCAGAGATTCCCTTCTAGGTGTTGGACTCTGCTACAGAGCAACAAGCAATAGGGCAAGAGGAAAGGGCTTCAAGTTGCACCAGAAGAGGTTTAGATTGGTCATTAGGAAGCATTTCTTTCCTGCAAGAGTGGTCAGGCATTGGAAGAGGCTGCCCAGGGAGGTGGTGGAGTCCCCATCCCTGGAGGTGTTCAGATGATGTGTGGACATGGCACTCTGGGACATGGTAAACCATGTGACCATGGTGGTGCTGGCTGGATGGTTGGAGTCTTTTCCAGCTGAAACAATTCCACACAATTCAGGGTCACTAGTTAGCCATCTGGAGGAGGTTTGGGGATAGGGTTTAGATGTAGAATCATGGAAGGGCTTAGGGGTGGAAGGGATCTCAGGGATCATCTATTCCAACCTCCCCACCATGGGCAGGGATGCCTCACAACTAGACTCAGCTGCTCAAGGCCTCATCCAACCTGGCTGTGAACACCCCCAGGGAGGAGACATCCCCAGCCTCCCTGGGCAACCTGTTCCAGAGTCTCAACCACCCTTGTGCTGAAGAACTTCTTCCTAAGATCCAGCCTAAACCTACTCTCCCTCAGCTTCATGGCAGGGGGGTTGGAACTAGATGATCCTTGAGGTCCCTTCCAACCTTAACAGTTCTATGATTCCCTGCTTCCAGCATCCCTCCCCTGCAGGCTTTCCAGACTGTTCTTCATGGCAAAAAGCATCATGACCACCACCAACAAGACCAGAGAAGGAAAGAGAGACTCAACTTCCATTGCTGAGTTTCACAAGAAGGCAGGAGATTCATCCTTTACACACACACAGGAACTGCCAAGTATTTGGGGAGGGTCAGCAGACTAAAACACAGCAGCAACCAGCACTAAACATAAGGAGAGTTCAAGTGGGAGCAGGAAACCAAGCTTTAAAGAGGGATCATTTCATACCTCCACAGACCTCCACAGCTTGTGGTACTCCGCGTCCTAGCGTGGCTTGGGTTGAAAGGGACCTCAGAGATCGTCTATTCCAACCTCCCTGCCGTGGACAGGGGTGCCTCACAACTAGACACAGCTGCTCAAGACCTCACCCAACCTGACCTTGAACACCCCCCAGGGAGGAGGCATCCACAACCTCCCTGGGGAGCCCATTCCAGAGCCTCACCACCTGCATACTGCAGAGTTTCTTCCTAAGACCCTGTCTAAACCCTACTCCTCCAACTCTGAGCATGGGAGCTGAACCAAATGAGCTGGTGCAGTGGCCATGGCTGGAGTAAGCAGATGTTTTGTAGGATCCACCAGTACCCTCAGGATGTCCAGTTTGCAGACCAGACTCCCCACAGAGGAACAAGTCACACTCTTGTATTTAAAATGACAATTAAAAGGACAAAGAAAGCAGGTTTGTGTTGGAGCCACGTGCCTTCTTTGTGACTTTAGAAGCACAAAACCCAATCAAATGTGTCCTCAAATCAGAAAACCAACAAAGCAGACCTGTGAGGAAGCCCAACAGTCCCAACACACCACCAGACACAAGCTGCTCCCAAGATGCTCTCCCTCCCCCAGAGCCTGGATGAAAGGCAGTGAATGAGCACTCAGCAGCAACAGATGTGGACTATTTGGAGCCAAAAAGAATGGATGCCAGAGCTGGGATGGTGTAAGAGTGCCAGCCAAGTAACTGCAGTGATGTTCTATCTGGAAACACTGTGCTTGAGGCAGGACTTCACTGCCTGGACTGGCTTCACCCTGCAGCACAGCCCCGTGGCAGCAGATCCCCAACAGCAAACTGTTCCTCTGACCACCTTTGCTTTGTCCTCTCAGCATCCCCAAATGAAGTCAATGTGGACAAGTCACCTTGCAGGGTTCCAGCTGGAGCAACTTCACAGCAGGGAGTGGGATGTGAAGTTACAGAATCACAGAATCATTTAGGTTGGAAAAGACCTTGGAGCTCATCAAGCCCAACTATTAACCTAGACCAGCCAAGTCCACCACTAAACCACATCTTAGGCTCAAGCTGAGGAGAAAGTTCTTCACAGAAGGAGTTGTTGGCCATTGGAATGTGCTGCCCAGGGAGGTGGTGGAGACCCCATCCCTGGAGGTGTTCAAGAGGGGATTAGACGTGGCACTTGGTGCCATGGTCTAGTCATGAGGTGTTGGGTGACAGCTTGGACTGGATGATCTTTGAGGCCTTTTCCAACCTTATTGATTGTATGATTCTATGCTCTCTCAGTGCCACAGTCAGGTAAGCAAGAGGATAATAGAAGGAAGATACAGCAGCAACAGCCAAGCTGGACAAAGCCTTGACCAACCTGCTCTAGTGGAAGGTGTCCCTGTCCATGGCAGCAGTTTGGCAATAGATGACCTTTGTGGTCCCTTCTGACCCAAACCATTCTATGATTCTATGGTAAGAGTCAAAGAGCTGAACACTGAACTCAGAGGAAAATTCACCTAGATGAGGCTAACCTCAGAGATCAAGGAGTCCAACCTATCATCCAACACCATCTAATCAACTAAACCATGGCACCAAGCACCCCATCCAGCCTCTTCCTAAACACCTCCAGGGATGGGGACTCCAACATCTCCCTGGGCAGCACATGCCAATGGCCAATCTCTCTGGGAAGAACTTCTTCCTAACATCCAGCCTAAACCTCCCCTGACACAGCTTGAGACTGTGTCCTCTTGTTCTGGGGCTGGGTGCCTGGGAGAAGAGACCAACCCCCACCTGGCTACAACCTCCCTTCAGGGAGTTGTGGACAGCAAGGAGATCTCCCTTGAGCCTTCTCTTCTCCAGGCTAAGCAACCCCAGCTCCCTCAGCCTCTCCTCCCAGGGCTGTGCTCCAAACCCCTCACCAGACCACAACATCCCTGTCCAAACACGCAAGGATGCTGCTGCACAAGGTGGGGGCAAAGGAAAGACCAAGACCAAGAGAGGATGACCTCTAAGGTCTCTTCCACCCTAAGCCTTTCTAGGATCCTCTGATCACCAGCTGTAACCAAAGCTCAGGAGATGGAAGTGATGCCACCTTGGCTCTGGTGCAGGATTTAACCCACCTGCAGCCCTGCTCCTGTGTGCTCTCAGTGCCTACCTGCTCGCTCCACCACCCCCAGCCCATTTAAAATGCCACAAAGCAGACAGTGCTTCAAGAAGCCATCTACTTCAGAACAGCTGCACCCAGCAAACAATGAGTGGCCTGAGACTCAAAGGCTCTTCTCCTTCCCATCAGTCAGGCTGGGTGAAGGATGTGCTGTGTGGCTTTTGTTTTGTTTATTACTTCTAATGACTTTCTCATTATCCTTTCGCTGTGAAACATAAACGATGGTTATGGGAGAAATCATATTATTTGGATGGCTTTATTAAATTAGAGAGCAAATCTGGGTATATTTCTGGCTCAGGATAAATGCTTGAACTTTGAGAGGCCAGAATTCATTTTCAGGCAAAGCCATTTGCAGAAGCTCTGGAATCAGTGGTTAAAATTGCCTTCAAGCTGCAAGGCGTGGGGGGGAGGGGGGGGAGAAGGAGGAGAGCATTGCTCAATTTCATCCCTCTTAGGGATTTAGCCAAATCACCAAACTCCAACCCCCCCACTTCTAGTTCTGTTGATGAGAAACTCAGGACTTGCAGAACATCTCAAAGGTCTCTTCCCACCTGGTCTATTCTATTCTATTCTCATCCCATCCCCTTCTCTTCCCTTCTCCTCTCTTCCCTTCCCTTCCCTTCTCCTCTCTTCCCTTCCCTTCCCTTCTCCTCTCTTCCCTTCCCTTCCCTTCTCCTCTCTTCCCTTCCCTTCCCTTCTCCTCTCTTCCCTTCCCTTCCCTTCTCCTCTCTTCCCTTCCCTTCCCTTCTCCTCTCTTCCCTTCCCTTCCCTTCTCCTCTCTTCCCTTCCCTTCCCTTCTCTCTCTTCCCTTCCCTTCCCTTCTCCTCTCTTCCCTTCCCTTCCCTTCTCCTCTCTTCCCTTCCCTTCCCTTCTCCTCTCTTCCCTTCCCTTCCCTTCTCCTCCTCTCTTCCCTTCCCTTCCCTTCGCCTCTCTTCCCTTCCCTTCCCTTCTCCTCTCTTCCCTTCCCTTCCCTTCTCCTCTCTTCCCTTCCCTTCCCTTCTCCTCTCTTCCCTTCCCCTCTCCTCCCTTCCCTTCCCCTCTCCTCTCTTCCTTCCCCTCTCCTCCCTTCCCTTCCCCTCTCCTCCCTTCCCCTCTCCTCCCTTCCCTTCCCTTCCCCTCTCTTCCCTTCTCCTCTCTTCCCATCCCATTCCCTTCTCTTCCCATCCCATTCCATTCTCTTCTCTTCTCCTCTCTTCCCTTCTCTTCCCTTCCCTTCTCTTCCCTTCCCTTCTCTTCTCTCCTTTTCCTATTCTATTCTATTGTATTCTATTCTCACCCCATTCTCATCCCATCCTACCCTATCCCATCCCATCCTATGAGAAATAAAGGCAAAATAGCACTGAAGCATATTGGACATCATCCTGCCTCTGTTGCCCCCCTGTTCTCCTCGGTCCTCCTCAGGGGACTTCACTCAGCTCATGCATTTTTCTCTCCCAGCGAAATCTCTGCCTTCACCACCTTCCCAACCAGGGCTGGAAAAGTGCTGATTTTAACAGAGGTGGCTGCTAACACCAGCACAGCTCCACCAGAAATAGTAACAGCAGCCAGCAGACGTGCAAACAGCACCACACACGACTCACCTGCAAGAATCACAGAGGTGCCACTTAAAACACACACACAGAGGCGTCTGGCGCCTCAGCTGCGCCGGGGTAAGCAGCAGGACCACCCACAGGGCATGGCTGGTGGTGACAGAGGAAGAGAAGGGAGTGTGAAACACAGCCAGGATGAGAAAGCTGTTGCTAGATGGGCAGAAAGTTGTAGTTTCCTCCTCTTCACCATCCCTCCCAGTCAGGGACTAGAAAGCAGATCTCTTTTCCCAGGACCCCCCACCACCACACTTTTTTACTGCCAATACCTGACACTGGGATAAACCTGCTAAACAAGAATAAATTCCCCCAAGCACACCTAAAGGGAAAGAAAAGCTCCCAAAAAAACCAGCAATAGAAAATCGACCCTGAGAAAGGAGCTGTTAAATGAAAGCACTTTCAGTGTACCAGCCCAAAATAGATGGTTCACAACAGGCAAGCTCTGTGAGAGAAACCCTTGGTGGAGATATCCAGAGAGGAGGAAAAATGTTTGGGGTCCTAAAGCCACCATTATGGCAGGGAGCATGATGTGACCTACAAGGAACAGGCTCTGAAGGAATCAGGCATGCCTGTGGACCTCCAAGACCCCAACTCTCTACAACTCCCTGAAGGGAGGTTGTAGCCAGGAGGGAGTTGATCTCCTCTCCCAGGCAAGCAGCACCAGAACAAGAGGACACAGTCTCAAGCTGTGCCAGGGGAGGTTTAGGCTGGAGATGAGGAAGAAATTCTTCCCAGAGAGAGTTTTTAGCCATTGGAATGTGCTGCCCAGGGAGGTGGTGGAGTCTCCATCCCTGGAGATGTTCCAGAGGGGATTGGATGTGGCACTTGGTGCCATGGTTTAGTTGTCATAAGGTGTTGGGTGACAGGTTGGACTTGAGGATGTTTGAGGTCTCTTCCAACCTTGGTGATTCTGTGATTCTATGAAAGACAAATGGTCTCAAGCAGCCCAAGGATCTGGTTTGAGCACAGGCACCCAGGATGAGAAGAGACACAGGGTGGGAGTGTGCCAAACTGGAAGCAAGCAAGGCTGGGGAGGGACTTCTGAGGGTGTCAGGGAGTGTTAGGACTAGGGGGAATGGAGCAAAACTGGGAATAGGTAGATTGAGATTTGATGTTAGGAAGAAGTTGTTCCCCATGAGGGTGGTGAGAGCTTGGCACAGGTTGCCCAGGGAGGTGGTGGAAGCCTCCTGCCTGGAGGTTTTTGCAGCCAGGCTGGATGTGGCTGTGAGCAACCTGCTGGAGTGTGAGGTGTCCCTGCCCATGGCAGGGGGATTGCAACTGGCTGGTCCTTGAGGTCCCTTCCAACCCTGACAATTTTATGATTCTAACTCCAAAGCTCCAAACACCCAACATGCAGAGAACAGGCTCAAACTGTGCCAGGGGAAGTTTAGACTGGAGGTGAGGAGAAAGTTCTTCCCAGAGAGAGTTGTTAGCCATTGGAATGTGCTGCCCAGGGAGGTGGTGGAGACTCCATCCCTGGAGATGTTCAAGAGGGGATTAGATGTGGCACTTGGTGCCATGGTTTAGTTGTCATAAGGTGTTGGGTGACAGGTTGGACTTGAGGATGTTTGAGGTCTCTTCCAACCTTGGTGATTCTGTGATTCTATGAAAGACAAATGGTCTCAAGCAGCCCAAGGATCTGGTTTGAGCACAGGCACCCAGGATGAGAAGAGACACAGGGTGGGAGTGTGCCAAACTGGAAGCAAGCAAGGCTGGGGAGGGACTTCTGAGGGTGTCAGGGAGTGTTAGGACTAGGGGGAATGGAGCAAAACTAGAAATGGAGAGATTGAGATTGGATGTTAGGAAGAAGTTGTTCCCCATGAGGGTGGTGAGAGCCTGGCACAGGTTGCCCAGGGAGGTGGTGGAAGCCTCCTGCCTGCAGGTTTTTGCAGCCAGGCTGGATGTGGCTGTGAGCAACCTGCTGGAGTGTAATTAAAAGTTTCCTCCTCTCAGACCTTCTCAGAGCTGAAGGCCACCATCATGTGTCACCACCACCATTTCCCCTCCAAGGGCTGCCTCTATACTGCTAAACCTCCCCAAACACTCAGGGGCTTCTCCTTACCTGCAAGTGAAGTTCTTTGGGACTTGGAGGAAGGTTTTTTCCACTGAGCTACTCTCTTCTCTTCCTCCTCAGCCCTGCCAGTATGCCTGCTGGCACAACCTGACAGCTCTTTGGGTTTCTGACATCCCCTAGCCCCACCAAAGCCATGACCCCACCTGGGTCCTAAGGACCAGCAGCACACAGCAGCATGGCAGACAAAGGGCTGGCAGCTCATGGCAAGAAACCTCTCCTAATGAAGATCCCTCACTAATTAGCAATGAGTCCTGCCCAGCTGGAGCACAGGGTGATGCTGTCAGTTTATCCTCTCTGCAAAGGGAGGAATTTTTCTGGGTAGAGCTAAACACCTGGAGACAAACATCTCCTTCCATTAAGCATCTCACAGAATCATAGAATCAATAAGGTTGGAAAAGACCTCAGAGATCATCAAGTCCAACCTGTCACCCAACACCTTATGACTACTAAACCATGGCACCAAGTGCCACATCCAATCCCCTCTTGAACACCTCCAGGGATGGGGACTCCACCACCTCCCTGGGCAGCACATCCCAATGGCTAACAACTCTCTCTGGGAAGAACTTTCTCCTCACCTCCAGCCTAAGCTTCCCCTGGCACAGTTTGAGCCTGTTCTCTGCATGTTGGGTGTTTGGAGCTTTGGAGTTAGAATCATAAAATTGTCAGGGTTGGAAGGGACCTCAAGGCTCAGCCAGTTGCAATCCCCCTGCCATGGGCAGGGACACCTCACACTCCAGCAGGTTGCTCACAGCCACATCCAGCCTGGCTGCAAACACCTCCAGGCAGAGGCTTCCACCACCTCCTGGGCAACCTGTGCCAGGCTATCACCACCCTCCTGGGGAACAACTTCTTCCTAACATCCAATCTCAGTCTACCCATTTTGAGTTTTTTTTTCCATCCCCCCCAGTCCTATCACTCCCTGACACCCTCAGAAGTCCCTCCCCAGCTTTCTTGTAGGATCCCTTCAGCCACTGGAAGGCCACAAGAAGGTCTCCTCAGAGCCTTCTCCAGAGAGCCTGCACCTTCAGAGCCTGCACTGAATAAAAGGCTCCATCACAGTGGACAGCAATCAGCAGCACCAGATTTCACACACCACCTGCCAGGCACACCTAGGAATGGGGTTGCAACATGAAAGAGGGTGATCAGGAGCTGATGTGACACTCTTCCAGCAAAACTCCTGTGGCCAGGAAAGGAGTCCTGCTTCTGACAACACAAGGACAGAAATCCTATGAACACATTTACCCTTTGAAAAACATCCCTTGACACCAAATCAATGGCCACACCCTGCACCCTTTCCCCACAAGGAGCTGGTACAGCATTTGCTTCAAGCACAAGGAAGGCTCCATGTCCTATTCTCCTTCTCTCCCAGTGCTTATCACCACTCTTCACTCCTGATCACACTGTCCTCCAGAAGCAAGAGCAACCCAGATCATCCTAACCACCCCATCAGGTGGATGGGGAGGCAGAGGAAAGGTAGAAGAGCAACTTGTGGCAGGCTCTGCACTCCTGATCATACTGTCCTCCAGGAGCAAGAGCAACCCAGAACATCCCAACACCCCATCAAATGGATGGGGAGGCAGAGGAAAAGGAGAAGAGCAACTTGTGGCAGGCTCTGCACTCCTGATCACACTGTCCTCCAGTAGCAAGAGCAACCCAGAACATCCCAACACCCCATCAAATGGATGGGGAGGCAGAGGAAAAGGAGAAGAGCAACTTGTGGCAGGCTCTGCACTCCTGATCACACTGTCCTCCAGTAGCAAGAGCAACCCAGAGCATCCCAACACCCCATCAAATGGATGGGGAGGCAGAGGAAAAGGAGAAGAGCAACTTGTGGCAGCCAGATATTTGTGAACTCAAAGAAAGGGGAAGGAAGAGCCAAGGTTCCTTGGGAGGCAAAGCTTTTAAGTTAAATGTATCATGAAAAAGAAAACTTCTGTCACTGCTTAAAAAGGTTTTTGACAGGTCTTCATTTGTAACCCACAAACAAATGCAGTTTCTCATGCTCCATGGACTCTAATATCACTTCAGAGCAGACCTGAATCCAACTCTCCATTGAAAAGCCTGAGAAGCAACCACATTAAAACATCTCTCTTCACTGCTTTTGGGCACACCAGAAATCTTTCATTTTCAGGACCTGTGCCTAAGTGCCTGGGAGCACAACCTGAATAGATAGAAATGGCTGCTCCAACACCAGCACAATGGCTTTAGGTGGACCAGCTGCAGTTAAGTCAAGCCTCACAAACGTGGCTTCGTTATACAAGACACAAAGAAATAGCCCTGTGCCATATTTAAGCTGTGGTCAGGTGCCAGAATCCCTCTTCATGACTGAGTTGATGAAAGAGATGGGTTCATAACCCAAGAGTTCAGACCAGCATGGCCAGCTAGAGTCCCCTGTTGCCTGGGAGAATCCTGGAATGCTTTGAATTGGAAGGGACTTTAAAGATCATCTAATTCCAGCCCCCCCTGCCATGGGCAGAGACACCTTCCACTAGAGCAGGTTGCTCCAAGCCCTGTCCATCCTGGCCCTGAACTCTTCCAGGGAGGGGGCATCTATCAGCAACCTGGGCTTCCCTGGGCAACCTTCCCTCTGCAGAAAGGGTACAGAAAACACAGAGGAGAGTCAGCACCAGCACATCACAGTTAGGGATAGAGGAGAGCAATAAGGATCTAGGATATCAAGCACAGGACACAGCAGCCAGGACAACCTCCTCCATGCTTTGCTCTGCAAGAAGGTTGTGGTACAGGGAGGCAAACTGAGCAGAGGAGGTGAGAAGCCTTTGCAGGCAGCTTCTCAACATGTAATTGTTGCACAGGGAGGCAAACTGAGCAGACAAGGTGAGAAGCCTTTGCAGGCAGCTTCTCAACATAGAAATGGCTGCTCCAAACCCATCACAATGGCTTTAGGTGGGCCAGCTGCAGTTAAGTCAAGCCTAACAAACATGGCTTCATTATACAAGACACACAGAAATAGTCCTGTGTCTTATTTAAGCTGTGGTCAGGTGCCAGAATCCCTTTTCACAGAATCACCAAGGTTGGAAGAGACCTCAAAGATCATCAAGTCCAAGCTGTCACCACAGACCTCATGACTATGACTGAGCTGATGAAAGAGATGGGTTCATAACCCAAGAGTTCAGACCAGCATGGCCAGCTAGAGTCCCCTGTTGCCTGGGAGAATCCTGGAATGCTTTGAATTGGAAGGGACCTTAAAGATCATCTAATTCCAGCCTCCCCTGCCATGGGCAGAGACACCTTCCACTAGAGCAGGTTGCTCCAATCCTGTCCAACCTGGCCCTGAACACTTCCAGGGAGGGGTATAAATGGGAGGACATTGCAGGCAGTGCTCTCTTCCTTTTGCCTTGTGGGGACAAAACAGAGTTGCTGCTGGCTTGCTGCTTCTCTGCCACATGGTCCTCCCTGCTGCTTCCATACTTTGCAGGGGACTGGTTTTGTGTTTCATATTTCTTTCTTTTCCCCATCCATCCTTGTTCCCTACCCTTGTGATCCCTGCCTGTCATTGTTACACATACATACATATACTGTTTAAAGGATATTCTTTACCTCTCTACTTCCAAGCCAAACCCAAATTATTTCTTGGTAGATTTGCTCCCTTCCCTTTCTTTTCCTCTCTATTGGGAAAGAGGAGGGGGGAGTGAGGGAGGGATTCTCAGCCTGGCCCCCATCTGAGCTCTTAAGCCCCAGGGAAGGCTTGAACCACCACAGAAGCCTTTGCAGGCAGCTTCTCAATGTGTGGCCATGGCAGACTGCACCAAACCCAACATCCAAGGTCTCTTTCAGCCTGGTTTATTCTATTCTATTTCAATTCCTATTCCTATTCCATCCTATTCCTATTCCATCCTATTCCTATTCCACTCCTATTCCTATTCCACTCCTATTCCTATTCTATTCTATAACTATTCTTTTATATTCCAATCCTATTCCTATCCTAATCCTATCCTATTCCTATTCTATTCCTATTCCATTCCTATTCTTATTCCATTCCTATTCTTATTCTATTCCCATCCCATTCCATTCCATCTGATACAAACAGACACAATGCCAGTATGGCACCACCATAACTGAAAGCTTTGGTCCAAACCAGTAAGTGGGAGGTGGCCAACAGTCACAGGGAGGCACAAGCCAGGTCTCATCCCCAGAAAACAAATGGAAATGGAGTAGGCTGTCCTCTAGGTGATAGAGATACTGAAGGAGCAGTGTCATGATGACAGCCCAGGAGATACAGACACCACATCCACTGGCCACAGCCCCTGCTCTCCGTTTGAATCCTCAAACCAAGCTACAAAAGCACTCCACAGCTCGCATAATTTGTTCTTGCTCATACAAGTGTAGCCACCATGACCTACGTGCCCAAAGAGTCCCTTTTAAGAGATTTACAAAGCCAGCTGAGCATGAAAATCCATATTTCATCTGCCCACTGCCAGCAGAGCATTTTTTTCCCCTCAGAGTTCTGGGTTAATTTCGGCTCCTGGCTTGCTTTCTGCAGCGTTCCCAAGATTTCATTCAATCACAGAATGGTTTGGGTTGTAAAGAGCCTCCAAAGGGTCCTCTAGTTCAAACAGGGACAGCTGCAACTACAGCAGGTTGCTCACAGCCCCAGCCAACCTGACCTGGAAAGTATCCAGAGATGGAGCACCTACCACCTCTCTGGGCAACCTGGGCCAGGGTCTCACCACCCTCAGTGTCAAACATGTTTCAGTCCCCCTCTTTTAGTTTAAACCTGTCACCCCTTGTAGAACAGAACAGAATAGAATTAACCAGGTGGGAAGAGACCTTTGAGGTCATTGAGTCCAACCTATCTCCCAACACCATCTAAGCAACTAAACCATGGCACCAGGCACCCCAGCCAGGCTCTCCCTAAACACCTCCAGGGATAGTGACTCCACCACCTCCCTGGGCAGCACATCCCAATGGTTAACAACACTCTCTAGGAAGAACATCTTCCTAACCTCCAGCCTAAACTTCCCCTGGCATAGCTTGGGACTGTGTCCTCTTGTTCTGGTGTTGCTTGCCTGGGAGAAGAGACCAGCCCCAACCTGGCTACAACCTCCCCTCAAGAAGTTGTAGAGAGCAATGAGGTCTCCCCTGAACCTCCTCTTCTCCAGGCTAAGCAACCCCAGCTGCCTCAGCCTCTCCTCACAGGGCTGTGCTCCAGACCCCTCCCCAGCTTTGTTGCCCTTCTCTGGACACCTTCCAGCATCTCAACATCTTTCCTAAACTGGGGGGGCCCGACCTGGACACAACAAGCCCTCCTCAAAAGCCTGTCCCCAGCTTTCTGGTCAACCCCTTTAAGCACTGAAAGGCCACCAGGTCTCTCTGAAGCCTTCATTTCTCCAGGCAGAACCACCCCAACCCTCTCAGCCTTTCTTCACTTCAGCTTCTAACTCATCCTTCCTTCCTGAAAGCAGGATGAGTGGCTACAAAGCCCAGGTTTGTCACCAGCTAGAGGAATCCTCTAGAAAGCAAACCTGCAGGAGAGAGATAAGAGGCATCTCTTCCACTCATCAGGATGCAGGGAAAAGACCAAAACAAATATTAATGAGAGGCACTTAGCGGTGCCTGTTCTGCAATCAATAACGCACGACAAGGGACGCACTTCATGCTCTTGCTGTGATGGGAGGTCCCAAACAGAGGGGTCTCCTGCTACTCCCCTCCTGGAGGCTGCATTGGCACCTTTCCAAACCCCTATCCCCTTTCACAGCCATGTGCTGGGGGTCCTAGTGGATGGGAGGTTGACCATGAGCCAGCAATGTGCCCTCGTGGCCAAAGCCACTCTGGGGTGGGTTAGAAGGGCTGTGGGCAGTAGGTCCAGAGAGGTTCTGCTCCCCCTTTGCTCTGCCCTGCTGAGGCTGCATCTGGAATATTGTGTCCAGTTCTGGACCCCTCAGTTCAAGAAGGACCTCAAGGAACTGCTTGAAAGAGTCCAGAGCAGAGCCACAAAGATGCTGAAGAGAGTGGAGCATCTTCCTTAGGAGGAGAGACTGAAGGAGCTGAGGGCTCTGGAGCTTGGGGCAGAGGAGCCTAAGGGGTGACCTCATTCCTGTTGATAAAGATGTGCAGGGTGAGTGCCCAGAGGCTGGAGCCAGGCTCTGCTGGGGGATGCCCAATGCCAGCACAAGGGGCAGTGATGGAAGCTGAGGCAGAGGAAGATCCACAGAAACAGGAAGGAGAATTTGTTTCCCTGTGAGGGTGACAGAGCCCTGGAGCCTCCCTCTCTGGAGATATTCAAGACCCACCTGGCTGTGTTCCTGTGTGACCTGCTCTATGTGACCCTGCTCTGGCAGGGGGTTGGACTGGATGATCTTTCAGGGTCCCTTCCAGCCCCTAACATTCTGTGATTCCACAAGCTCCCTCTGATAGAGAGGCAGGGAACAGGAGTGGTGATGAACACCTTGAGGTTGTGTTAGTGATCACCTTCACCATGACTAGCCCCATCCCTCTTGGGTTTTATTAATCTAGTCCTGTCAATCATCCAAAAGTATGACATGACCTGTTTGGCCATGCCAGGGAAAGCTCTAGTGCCTTTCTCCACACCTGGGTGGCATTTGCACCGCAGGTGTCACATGGAGGGGATGTGGAGCTGCTTGGTGGGGCTCTGCTCTGATATTCTGCATGGGGAGCTGGTGCAGCGGAGGATGCAACCACAGAGGGACACAGAAGGATGCCACCTGAGCTGCAGGGACTCATTTAGAGATCATTCCAATTCCTGCAAGAGCAGAGATTGTGCCTCAGGAGCCTATTTACCTTTCTGTGCCCGTTTCACACAAACCCTTCATCCGTCACCAGCCCTGCTTCTCCTCCACGTCAACCCCATGGGGGCCACCTCCCACCCCCACCTGCAGGCACTGGCCACAGGAGTGTGGTTCAGGGCACCCAGCCAAGGGGGTGTTCAGCTCCCCCCCACACACCTCTTGCTCTTCCAGCAGGATTCCCAGGCTGGCATTTGAGGGTGCTTCAGCAGGTCCTGTGGTGCAGGCAGCAGGGAGAGAATGGCTTTCAGCTCAATTACCCTTCACATTCTGATTCCATAACGCTCCAATGAGGCTTTTTAACCAAAACCTCCTCAAAAAAAGCATGACTGCTGCAGCCTGGCCTCAAGCTCAAACGTGCAGAAGGGATGCAACTCCCAGCCCTTGGCTCTCCTGTCCCTGGTGCCCACCTTTCCTCAAGTGTTCCACTAGGCTGCCTTCTCCCATTCTTGCCACCCACTCTCCTGATAGAGGCTGAGCTCTGTCTCCTTCTCCCCTTGCCTCTTGGACTTGGGGGTGCTGGGGGATGAGAAGCTCAACATAAGCCACCAGTGTGCACTTGCAGCCCAGAAAGCCAACCTGAGCCTGGGCTGCAGCAAGAGAAGTGCGGTCAGCAGGGCCAGGGAGGGGATTCTCCCTCTCTACTCCACACTGCAGAGACCCCACCTGGAGTACTGCCTCCAGTTCTGGAGTCCCTAGCACAGA
This sequence comes from Melanerpes aurifrons, assembly GCA_011125475.1. Lineage (NCBI taxonomy): Eukaryota > Metazoa > Chordata > Aves > Piciformes > Picidae > Melanerpes > Melanerpes aurifrons. Next base: position 40,354,204 of record WWNC01000002.1, read on the forward strand.
AAGGATCTGGAGGTGCTGGAATGTCTCCAGAGAAGGACCATGAGGATGAGCAGAGGGCTGGAGCTGCTCTGCTATGGAGACAGACTGAGAGAGTTGGGGTTGCTCAGTCTGGAGAAGAGAAGGCTCCCAGGAGACTTAATTGTGGCCTTCCAGTATCTGAAGGGGGCTGCAGGAAAGCTGGGGAGGGACTTTTGAGGGTGTCAGGGACTGATAGGACTGGGGGGGATGGAACAAAACTAGAAATGGGGAGATTGAGATTGGATGTTAGGAAGAAGTTGTTCCCCATGAGGGTGGTGAGAGCCTGGCACAGGCTGCCCAGGGAGGTGGTGGAAGCCTCCTGCCTGGAGGTGTTTGCAGCCAGGCTGGATGTGGCTGTGAGCAACCTGCTGCAGTGTGAGGTGTCCCAGCCCATGGCAGGGGAGTTGGAACTGGATGAACCTTGAAGTCCCTTCCAAACCTGACAATTCTGTGATTCTAACTCCAAAGCTCCAAACAACCAATGCGCAGAGATCAGACTCCATGGAGAAGTGCATGACATGCAAGCAAAAAACCCACCATCACTGCTGCTTGGGCCACCAAACACTCCCCCCTCCAGAGACAGGTCAGCAGAACGCAGCCACTTTGTGTTCCCTTTGTTCAGAGGTGCTACACTAGAAGACAGTCATGTGGTGAAGGATTCACTGGTTCAGCCAACTAAAAGTGTCAAACAGGGCTGTTGTCCTCTGGAGAAGAGCTGACCTCTTCCTCACATCATCTGAGCAGATCAAAGACAATGTGTGAGCACACAGTGAGGCACCAGTTAAGATGCTGTTGAGGGCCTGATGATGAAGCACACGCTCTGGAGGTGCAACCTTGCTGAAAAAGTACTGTTTGCCCTGCAGACAGGGATAAGTTTTCCCTGAGAGCAGCCCTGAAGAAAAAGGCCTTGGGGGTGCTGGGGGATGAGAAGCTCAACAGGAGCCAGCAGTGAGCACTTGCAGCCCAGAAAGCCAACCTGAGCCTGGGCTGCAGCAAGAGAAGCATAACCAGCAGGGCCAGGGAGGGGATTCTGCCCCTCTGCTCCACTCTGGTGAGACTCCACCTGGAGCACTGCATCCAGTTCTGGAGCCCCTAGAACAGGAAGGAACTGAAGGTGCTGGAGTGTGTCCAGAGTAGGGCCATGAGAGGGAGCCCACAAGAAAGCTAGGGAGGGACTTTTCAGGGTGTCAGGGAGTGATAGGACTGGGGGAGGATGGAAAAAAACCTAGAAATGGGTAGATTGAGATTGGATGTTAGGCAGAAGTTGTTGCCCATGAGGGTGCTGGAACACCGTCACAGGTTGCCCAGGGCGGTGGTGGAAGCCTCCTGCCTGGAGGTGTTTGCAGCCAGGCTGGATGTGGCTGTGAGCAACCTGCTGGAGTGCGAGGTGTCCCTGCCCATGGCAAGGGGGTTGGAATTGGCTGATCCTTGGGGTCCCTTCTAGCCCTGCCAATTCTGCAGTTCCATGATTCAAGGTCCTCACAAATGAAGCCAAAAACCTTGGGGGTGGCCAACCCATGTTAGGAGGATGCAGTTTGCCAGCTTTCTCCCAGCTCAGGCCCTGAAGGTCAGCTCAAAGACGACATGCAAACACACAATAAGATGTCAGTTAGTGTGGTGATGGGAGACTGCTGATGAGGAACATGCTTTGGAGGTGAAACATTGCTGAAAAAGTACCATTTGCCCTGCAGATAGAATCACAGAATTGTCAGGGTTGGAAGGGACCTCAAGGATCAGCCAGTTCCAACCCCACTGCCATGGGCAGGGACACCTCACACTAGATCAGGTTGCCCAGAGCCACATCCATGCCCTTAAAACCCTCCATGGATGGGGCTTCTACCACCTCCCTGGGCAAGGTATAAGGCCCTCAGAAATGAGATCACCTAGAGAAAGCCTTGCAGAGAAGTCCCCCTGTGATACGTGGTTGGCTACCTGGCTGGCTCACCCACTTTACAGATCAGCAGATTGCATTGGGTTGGAAGGGACCCACAAAGGTCATCTTGTCCAACCCTCCTGCAATGACCAGGAACACCTCCAATCAGACCAGGCTGCCCAGGGCCACATCAGTTCTGATCTTGACTGTCTCCAGGGAGGGGTTTAGGAGGACACAGGCTTCCAGCCCATCCTCTGCAGCTCACGTAGCCCTCAGGACTTTTCACCTAGCACAGCTATGCTCAGAGGCAATGCTGCAGCTACAGAATACAGAATTAACCAGGTTGGAAAAGACCTTCAAGATCATCAAGTCCAACCTCTCACCCAACACCATCTAATCAACTAAACCACAGGACTGAGTGCCTCATCCAGTCTCTTTTTTACATCCCACAAAGGCAGAGACAACCTCACCTCCAGGGCACCTGGCCTTTAGCCCCAAACACCCCTTTTCCCTGCTGACTGCAAGGCCTGGGGGTGAACCACAGCGCTGTGGTCCTTGGGGGTTCCTTCTAGCAGAAAGCCTCTTTGCAAACCTCATTCCCCCAACACCCCAGTTCTGTGTAGGAAAACAGAATCTCCACCTGGCCCTGCTGTTTCACCAACCTGCTGAAAACCCCTGTGATGCTTCACGGGCCATCAGCTAAGCGCTGCAGTGGAACAAGCTTTATGCTTTAACCCTCTCAGCCTACCTCAAAGGCAAGGCACGGGCAGGGAGGGCAGCTTTCTCTCCTGGGAGGCTGAGAAATCTGCACACAAACATCTGGCTGTGTGCTTCCAGCACGTTTAGTAAGAGTGATTTTCCAACTGCTGGCTCAGTAGTTCCTGACCCGTGTAGTTTTGGGGTCCTCTAAATCACACAGGCAGCAGAAATTGCTTCTCACTCAGGTTGCTCATCAAGGGCTGGCTGTGGTAGCAGGCAGAGATAGGTCTCTCTTTCTGCAGAGCTCAGAGAGCTGAGCCCTCAACTTACCTCCAAATAGAGATTTACTGATTAGGGAAAGATCATAGAATCACAGAATCAACCAGCTTGGAAAAGACCTCAGAGATCATCAAGTCCAACCTATTACCTAACACCACCTGACAACTAAGCCATGGCTCCAAGTGCCACATCCAATCAGATCCTGGGCTGCATCAGGAGAAGTGTGGCTAGCAGGTCGAGGGAGGTGATCCTCCCCCTCTACTCAGCCCTGGTGAGACCCCATCTGGAGTATTGTGTCCAGTTCTGGAGCCCCTATTACAAGAGGGATCTGGAGGTGCTGGAAGGTGTCCAGAGAAGGGCCACGAGGATGATCAGAGGGCTGGAGCACCTCTCCTATGAGAGCAGACTGAAGGAGTTGGGGCTGTTCAGGCTGGAGAAGAGAAGGCTCCGAGGTGACCTAATTGTGGCCTTCCAGTATCTGAAGGGGGCCTACAGAAAGGCTGGGGAGGGACTTCTCAGGATGTCAGGTAGTGATAGAACTAGGGGGAATGGAATGAAGCTGGAGGTGGGGAGATTCAGGCTAGATGTGAGGAGGAGGTTCTTCACCATGAGAGTGGTGAGACCCTGGAATGGGTTGTCCAGGGAGGTGGTCGAGGCCCCGTCCCTGGGGGTGTTTAAGCCCAGGCTGCTTGAGGCTCTGTCCAGCCTGACCTAGTGTGGGGTGTCCCTGCCCATGGCAGGGGGGTTGGAACTAGATGATCCTTGTGGTCCCTTCCAACCCTGAATGAAACTACGAAACTATGAAACTATAAGTCCAACCAGTGATGAGAGGGGGGAATGATCTCTTAATTGTTGCTTAAGGTTCCTTTTGGCATGGCAGGCAGCGAGCAGGGACTGCTGGCTCTGGGGTGAGGTGAGGCTGTGCCCAGGGATGCTGTAGGGAGGGGAGGAGGGGACAGCGCTGGGCTTTCACCCAGTGCCACAGCGATGAGCACTTCTCTCTTCCTTTTCCCAGAACCAACCAGCTTGGAAAAGACCTCAGAGATCATCATGTCCAACCTATTACCTAACACCACCTGACAACTAAGCCATGGCTCCAAGTGCCACATCCAAGCCTTTTCTGAACACCTCCAGGGATGATGACTCCACCACCTCTCTGGGCAGCACATTCCAATGGCCAATTACTCTTTCTGTGAAGAACTTTCTCCTCACCTCCAACCTAAACCTCCCCTGGTGCAGCTTGAGACTGTGTCCTCTTGTTCTGGTGCTGCTGGCCTGGGAGAAGAGACCAACCCCCACCTGGCTACAACCTCCCTTCAGGGAGTTGCAGACAGCAAGAAGGTCTCCCCTGAGCCTCCTCTTCTCCAGGCTAAGCAACCCCAGCTCCCTCAGCCTCTCCTCATAGGGCTAAGATATTTACATCTTCCACTCTTAGAAGGGAAACAGAAAGATATTTTGGTTGGAAGAGCCCAACCAAACCCAACCACTAACCCAGCACTGCCAGGTCACCACTACACCATGTCCCTCAGCATCATATCTACACAGCTTTTAAATTCCTCCAGGGATGATGACTCCAACACTGCTCTGGGCAGCCTGGTGTACAGTTTCATAACCCTTCTGAGTAAGACATTCTTACTAATACCACAGAGTCACAGAATGTTAGGGGGCTGGAAGGGGCCTCGAAAGCTCATCCAGTCCAACCCTGCTGCCAGAGCAGGGTCACCTAGAGCAGGTCACACAGGAATGCATTGAGGAGGATTTTGAACATCTCCAGAGAGGAAGATACCACAACCCCCTGGGCAGCCTGTTCCAGTGTTCTGTCACCCTCACAGGGGGGAAAAAAATGCCTCCTGTTTCCATGGAACTTCCTATGCCTCAGTTTCCACCCACTCCCCCTTGTGCTGTCACTGGGCATCACCCAGCAGAGCCTGGCTCCAACTTAAACTCCACTTGGTATAACTTGAGGTCCTTTCCTCTTGGCCTACCATGAGAAGAATCACAGAAATATTCAGGTTGGAAAAGATCCTCGGGATCACCAACCCAGAACCCTGCTCTACCAGGCTCACCCTTAAACCATATCCCCAAGTACCACATCCAAATGACCTTGAAACCCATCCAGGGCTGGTGACTCCACTACCTCCCTGGGCAGCACAGAATCACACAGAATCACCAAGATTGGAAGAGACCTCAAAGATCATCAAGTCCAACCTGCCACCACAGACCTCATGACTGCTAAACCATGGCACCAAATGCCACATCCAATCCCCTCTTGACCACCTCCAGAGATGGGGACTCCACCACCTCCCTGGGCAGCACATCCCAATGGCTAACGACTGACCACTACCCCACACCACCCTTTGAAAGGAACTGAAAGTGCTAAAAAAAACATTCCTTGGGTGAGCATACCAAGCACCAAGCACCCTTTTTACCTCCTTAAATGGATGGTGGTGCTGGTGGCCACCCTGGCACAAATAGGCAGACCCCAGGTCACCCAAGCAAGAGGTGCCTCCAAACACGTAGGAGCAACCAAGACTCATCAGACAGCCGAGACTCATCACACACAGGCTGGGCAGGAGGTGGCTGACTTAATTAATATCTCCTCTTCTCCTTTCCCTCCTTCCCATTACCCTTTCAGGTTTGATTTACAACTGCAGGCCAAGCCTAGCTGGAAGTGACATGTCAACATGATGAAAAAGAAAGCCAGGTCTGGAAAACAGAGGCTGTCGTTATAAGCATCACCTGAGCTCCACGGAGATGGGCAGTCTGTGGTCAGAGGCACACACTTCTGGCACCCCACTGAGACCCCCCCAGATCACACTGAATAATAGAATCAGACTGGTTTGGGTTGGGAGTGACCTTTAAAGGTCATCTAGCCCAACCTCCCTGCAGTGAGCAGGGACATCTGCGACCGGAGCAGGTTGCTCAGACCACCCAACCTGGAACGGTTCCAGGGATGGAGAACAAGCTCTGTGCCTGGAAAGGGAGGGACAAACAACTCCCATCCCTAAACCCAGGGGTGGGTGACAGTCTCTGTAACACAGGGTGACAGCCACCAGATCTCTCCTTTCAATCCTGCACCTCTTCACACTTAATTATTTGGAGGCATGCTTCAGCAGGGCACGGAGCTGGCTGACACGGAGAGCTGTCAGGACCCTGCACATGCAAGACCACATGTGCCCAAACCTGCCTTACGAGTTGCTCAGGCTGAAAACAGAGCAGAGCTTGACATTTGGAGAGCAAGATGGTGTGGCAGGAGCCAGAAAAGGGGTGGAAGGGAGGCAAGAAAGCTGCAAAAGTGTGTTGGCAGAGCTCATCTGCCAAGGCATCGGGCTCGATGGCAATATTGCAGCAGTGGAGATGGAGTTGCATGGATGTCCAGCACCAAGCCAAGCCTTCCTGCACAGCATTAATGGTGCAAATCCACTTGGATTTGATTTGCATCCCCATTTATAAAAGAAAGAGAGCTCTGAAGATCATTTTAAGTTGAAACTTCCATATTCTGGTGGGGTTTTGGGTGGCGTTTTTTTACTTGGAACAAAATTACCCTGAGCACAGAATTTTCAGTCAGGAGGGTGGGGAAGGGAGACCTCATTGCTCTCTACAACTCCCTGAAAGGCGGTCAGAGTGGTGGTGGTGGGGGGTGTGTGGTCTTTTCTCCCTAGTATCAGGTGACAGAATGAGAGGCAATGGCCTGAAATTGTGCCAGGGGAGGTTTAGGTTGGAGATTAGGAAAGATTTCTGCCCTGCAAGAGTGGTCAGGCATTGAAACAGGCTGCCCAGGGAGGTGGTGGAGTCCCCAGCCCTGCAGGTGTCCAAGAAATGCGTGGCCATAATATCAGTCAGGATTGGAAGGGACCACAAGGATCATCTAGTTCCAACCCCCCTGCCATGGGCAGGGACACCCCACACTACATCAGCCTGGACAGAGCCTCAGCCAGCCTGGGCTTAAACACCTCCAGGGACAGGGCCCCAACCACCTCCCTGGACAACACATTCCAGGGTTTCACCACTCTCATGGGGAAGAACTTCCTCCTCACCTCTAGCCTGAATCTCTCCACCTCCAGCTTCATTCCATTCCCCCTAGTCCTATCACTACCTGAGATCCTGAGCAGTCCCTCCCCGGACTTCCTGTAGCCCCCTTCAGATACTGGAAGGCCACAATGAGGTCACTTTGGAGCCTTCTCTTCTCCAGCCTGAACAGCCCCAACTCCTTCAGTCTGTCCTCACAGGAGAGGTGCTCCAGCCCTCTGATCATCCTCATGGCCCTTCTCTGGACACCTTCCAGCACCTCCACATCCCTCTTGTAATAGGGGCTCCAGAACTGGAGGCAGTACTCCAGGTGGGGTCTCACCAGGGCTGAGTAGAGGGGGAGAATCACCTCCCTTGCCCTGCTGGCCACACTTCTCCTGATGCAGCCCAGGATCTGATTGGCTTTCTGGGCTGCAAGTGCACACTGAGAGCTCCTGGTGAGCTTCTCCTCCCCCAGCACCCCCAAGGCTCTCCCCTCAGGGCTGCTTTCCAGCCAGTCCCTGCCCAGTCTGCATTTGTGCCTGGGATTGCCTCCACCCAGATGCAGGACCCTGCACTTGCTCTTATTGAACCTCCTGAGATTGTCTTGTGCCCACCTCTCCAGCCTGTCCAGGTCCCTCTGGATGGCCTCCCTTCCCTCCAGCCTGTCTGCTGCACCACACAGCTTGGTGTCCTCAGCAAACTTGCTGAGGGTGCACTCAATGCCACTGTCCATGTCACCCACAAAGATGTTGAACAAGCCTGGTCCCAGGACTGATCCCTGGGGGACTCTGCTTGTCCCTGGCCTCCACTGGGACATGGAGCCATGGACAGCCACTCTTTGGGTGCGGCCATCAAGCCAGTTCCTTATCCATCTAGTGGTCACCCGTCAAACCCATGTGTCACCAGCCTGGAGACCAGGATGCGGTGCGGGACATGGTTTAATGGCCATGGTGGTCTTAGGTGGATGGTTGGACTTGACCTTAGCTGTCTTTTCCAACCAAACCAGCTCTATGATTCCCTCTTCCTCTTTTCTTCATTACTCACCCTGACAAAAATCAATCAACCTCATTTGAAGCTTTCAACAGCAATTAATGGTGGGAATTAAGCGGCGGCAGCCTGATGCTGATGGAAACTTCCCCTTCGATCACAATTTCCTCCATTTGTAATGAAAATAGTTTAGAAAGTGATGCAAACAGCTGACTTCACACATAAATAAGAGAGAGAAAAAGAACCCAACCTCCCCCCTCCCCAGAACCAAACCACTCAAAGAAAGACTGATTTAGTCTATTACTTCAGCTCAAAGTATGACCAGCAGGAGAAAGCTTATTATACACGACTGTCTCTGACACGTTACAAACTAATAAAGCACCAAATGCAATTCTGAATGAGAAATTGGAATGAATCTGTTGCAAGACTGATTTTTATTGTTCTTCTGACACCCTCTTTCTGCCCAGCTTTGCTGTCAAAGTGGCAGTATTTTGCCTGCATCTCTCCATCTTAATTAAAAGCGGTGGTTTGATTGAGGAAAGGCTTTGGCCGAGCCTCTTCTGCCAGCTCTAGCTTCACCTTCCCTAGCTGCACTGAGGAGGGGGGGGGATGCTTCTACCACGTGGCCACCTCACTGAGCTCAATGATTTCAGGTTGAAAAGAGCCTGCAGCCTAAAATGGCAGTGGCTGGGGCACCGTTGCCACACCACCCACTCCCCACCCCCCTCAGCATGGTGCCCATAGTCATAGAATCCCAGGGTCGGGAGGGACCTCCTTCATACCTTCATTTTAGGTGACAGGGTTGAAAAAGGAGCCCAAGCCACCACACTGCATGTTTAGGTGGGTAAAGAACAATAAAGACACTTGCAGGCAAGGCTCTTTTAGTGCCTTGCACCAAGCAGTTGGTACCCACAGGCTGCACTCGCAGCCCAGATGCCTTAACAAACGTCCTGATGGCTCCTGTTGTAGACTTAGATGAGGGACAGAGAGAGAGGTAAAGAAAAGAGGGGCATAGAGGGAGGGCATGTGGCTTTTGCTGCCTGGCATGAGATAACAAGTGAAGTCCCAGGCTTCTGGGTTGAGTATTGTAACAAGAGGAAAGAGAAAAACCAAACTAATTGCCAGCAGGTCACATTCATTAGCTCCTCGCTCCTCTTCCCCCTTTCTGGCAGCAGAGAGCCCTTCCTCCTGCTGGGGACAAGGAGGAGACCTTGAAGCCATCTGCTGCCCAGATGTGTAAGTGTAATTATACTAAAAGGGCTGGGTTTGAACGCCCTGGAAAAGAGCAGCCTTACAGCCTAAGCCTAAATTGCTCCTGCAGCAAGAGATGCTGCGGCACCACAAATCACAGCTTCTGCTCTAGAGGAAGCCTGCCTGGTCTGAGCAGCCCCAGCTGATGGGATGCCAAGGAGCTGTCAACACTTGGCACTGGCCATCTTGAGCTCAGACACCTACAACTACCTGAAAAGAGGTTGTAGTGGGGTGGGGGTTGGTTTCTTCTTCCCAGTATGAACTAATGAGACAAGAAGAACCAGCCTCAAGTTGCAGCAGGGGAGGTTTAGGTTGGGTATTAGGGACAAATTCTTCACTGGAAAAGTGGTCAGGCACTGGAACAGGCTGCTAAGGGAGGTGATGGGGTCAACTGTCCCTGGAGGTGCTCAGGGAACATGCAGACATGGCCCTTGGGGACATGGTTTAATGACCATGGTGGTGTTAAGTTGATGGTTGGACTTGATCTTAGAGCTCTTGTCCAGCTGATACAGCTTTATGATCCTGGCCTCTGGGATAGGTCTGGGATGGACATCTGCAATAAACTCACAGCTCTGAAAATGAGGAGATCCTGGGGCTCAGCACCCGCATGAAGAAACTCCTGCGGATCACCCAAGAGCATGCCACTATCCTGGGGCAGCTGAGGAGCTCAGGGAGTGGGGATGTTTTTCCTTATCCCCCTTTCACCCACAAGGAATGGTCCCTGATGTGTCTAAGCCACCTTTCCCCTCTCTGCCTGGGCGCTCCTTGCCTCTCTCCGCTTTCTCTCCACCTACCTCAACATTATTTCTTTGGCTCTGGGAATCTTGTTTTCACAGCACGATGGCTCTTCCACGGAGGCACCCAATTGCTTGCTGCCCTGCACCAGCTTTCCTTCCAGCTCTACATCTGCTGCTTTCTCCCCCCCACCCCTGTTTTTTTCCCCCCCCTCTTTGCTTTCCCCTGGCCCCCTCGCCTACCCCAGCGTTCGTTGCGCTGGCCAGAACAGCACGACCGTTTCTCATTTCCAGGCTGCCCCTCCTTCCTTGCTGCAGTATTCTTCCAGAAAGAGCCCAAGTTGTGCCTGGTGGAAATGACTGTTATCTCCAGGACACTTTACACATTACTTCCACGCCATTTGGAGTTTTCCGCCCCAGTAGTTTCTGTTGCGTCTCTCATTTCACTCCTCGGGCACGTGTTTTAAAGGACCAGGGTCTCCTATTCACAGGTGAAGCCAGACAAAGTGACAGGGCTGCTAGAGGTGGAGGCTTTCTGTCTCCCTAGGATATCAGGACGTCACTCAAGACCTTTTGACACCAGCTGGAGGACGTCACAGTATATGCATCAGCACTAATGACTTGCACACAGGTGACCTTCAGGGGAACGGACGCTTCCAGGTCTGAGCACCTGCTTCAGCACACCACACTGCAAGGAAGTGAGAGACCTCCATGAGCCTCCCAGCTCCATGAAATCCCCCACGTGCCAGTGATGTCACTCAAATCATGGAATCACAGGACACTTCAGGTTGGCAAGGGCCTTTAAGATCATCGAGTCCAACTGTTAACCCAGCACTGCCAAGTCCACCACTAAACCACATCCCTCAGCCCCATGCCTACACAGCTTTGAAGTCCCCCCAGGGATGAGGACTCCACTGCTTCTGTGGGCAGCCTAGTAAACCCTCCACATAAATCATAGAACTGTTTCTGCTGGGAGACCTTTAAAATCATCAAGTCCAACCGTCAACCCAGCACAGCCAGGCCTGCCCCTAAACTGCACATCTCAGCCCCACACCTACACAGCTTTGAAATGCCCCCAGGGATGAGGACTCCACTGCTTCCCTGGGCAGCCTGGTAAACCCTCCACATAAGTCATACAATTGTTTCTGCTGGGGAGACCTTTAAGATCATTGAATCCATCAACCCAAGACCCACCATGGCCATTAAACCACGTCCTGAAGTGCCACGTCCACATGTTCTCTGAACACCCCCAAGGATGGTAACTCTCTTATCATGCAGCTAACAGCACAACCCTTTAGTAAGAGCTTCACCTCTTCAAAAGAAGTTACTACATAAAGCCTGGGACATCTCTGGTGTGGGCTGTGCCCAGCTGCTGTGCCTTGCTCGATGCACTGCACCCTGTTTTGTTTCAGTGTATTTCCTCAGTGCTGGCACAATAGAGCAGGAAGAAGATGGCAGCTGCTGCCTGCTGCGCTTCCAAGCCCAGGCTCCTGCCTGAAGGAATTGCCAGCATCCAAAACCCAGAACAAATACCCCAAGGCAGTGCCTGAACTTCCCTGCACTTCAGCAGCTCTTGTGTGGGAAGTGGGGATCTTCATGAATATTTACCCACTCACCCCAGAGCCCAAGGTACCCAGCGTGCCAACACATATGGCAGCCCACCCACATGTCAGGCTGGGCTCCGCCTGATGGCTCCTGCGTTATTCACATCCCGCACGGTCCCCATCCGGCTCGCTGCTTTCTCAGCTCCCCTTCCTTTTGCTCCTCCACCCCAGAGCGAGGCAAGAGGCTGGCCACTCACACAGCCCTTGATTACTGATGGGAAAGGGGCGTCCCCAACAGCTCTGCTGGCAAAACCTTGACTGGGCAATTTTCTTCACGGAAAGACACATTTTAACATTCAATCTTCCCCAGCAATCTAGAAATGGCCCCGTCCTGGTGGAACAGGCAGGCTGGGATTGAGAGAGGAGGGGAGAAGGAATGATTTCTTTGAGGGATATTAGATTCTACCTAGTGATTACAGAGCAGATGAAACCTCCTCGAAAGGATTATCTCATCCGGCTAAGAGATGGCTTTTTAATGGATGGACAGGATGCCCGCACTCAAGACTGCCGAAGGGAAGTCACACCCTTCACAAGGTGCCCCTGCTTCCAGGAGTTGGCTGGAGAAAGTTGGAAAGCAATGAAAGGTTGCTGGGGGTCAAAAAAGAAAGACCAGAAAAGCAAATTGTGGATAGGAGAAACATCAACAGACAAGTTTGGTGATAAGCTCTGTGAAGCCAAAGAGACAGCAAGGAGATCTGACTTGCTATTCTGTTTTTGTCAGACAGAAAAGTTTGATGGAGCCTGGCTTTGGAAGGCAGTGACAGGAAACTCAATCAAAAATGGGGGTGCTCAGGAAGTTTACACAGTATCGCCAAGGTTGGAAGAGATCTCGAGGATCATCGAGTCCAACCTGTGACCACAGACCTCATGACTAAACCATGTCACCAAGTGCCATGTCCAATCTCCCCTTGAACACCTCGAGGGATGTTGACTCCACCACCTCCCTGGGCAGCCCATTCCAGTTTAGTTGATGTTAGGAACAGGTTCTTTATGATGAGGGTAGTGGAATACTGGAACAGGTTGCCCAGGGAGGTGGTTGAGGCCCCATCCTTAGAGATGTTCAAGGTGAGGCTCAACAAGGCTCTGAGCAGCCTGGTCTAGTTGAGGATGCCCCTGCTTGCTGCAGAAGGGATGACCTTTGGGGGGTCCCTTCCAACCCAGATCATTCTATGAGCCTATGATTCTATCTTTCACCTATTGCACATTATCGCCATGTACCTCTGTCACCGAGACCCTCTTGGTGTGGTGAGCACCCGTCAAAGCCTCACCTCACACTTCTTCAACAGGCACTGGAGGTGAGAGATCATAGAATCACCCACTGGTTTGGGTTGGAAGTGACTGTTAAAGGTCATTTAGTCCAACCCTGCTGCAGTCAGCAGGGACATCTGCAACTAGAGCAGCTTGCTTGAAGCCCCAGACAACCCGACCTAGAAAGTTTCCAGAGATGGGCCACCTCTCTGGGCAACCTGTGCCACAAGGTTAAGTGCAAAGCATATTTTCTTCCTATCTAATCTAAATCTCCTCTTCTTTCTTTTAAATAGGTCTGAACCCACCACTCCTTGTCCTATAAATCACTGTCAGTCCCCAAACATCTCAAAGGGATGCAAATGTAGAGGGAAGATAGAGATGCTTGCCCTCCCAGAGAAGAGAGCCAGCTTGCTTCTGGCTGAGAGCATTTAATGAACACAGCTTGGATAATTAGTGTCTCTAGGAAGTCAAAAATCCCACCAAACCACCACAAATAAATAAATAAACCTGCCTCTGAAGCAGGACAATGAAATGGGGAGGTAGGGAAGGGTCTGGAGAATAAATCTGATGAGGGGCAGCTGAAGGAGCTGGGGATGGTTAGTGTGAAAAAGAGGAGGCTCAGCGGAGACCTCCTGGCTCTCTACAACTACCTGAAAAGAGGTTGTGGAGAGGCTGCTGCTGGTCTCTTCTCACAGGTAATTAGTGACAGAACAAGGAGGAGCAGCCTCAAGATGCAACTGGGTGGGTTCAAACTGGACATTAGGAAGAACTTTTCCACAGCAAGAGTGCTCAGGCATTGGAATGTGCTGCCCAGGGAGGTGGTGGAGTCACCAGCCCTGGATGTGTTTAAAGGTGGGTTGGATGTGGTGCTTGGGGATATGGTGTAGGGGTGACCCTTGTAGAGTAGGGCTAATGATTGGACTTGGTGATCCTGAGGGTCTTTTCCAACCTGAACACTGATTCTGTGATGCACTGCAGTGGAGTTTGAGATGCTTGCCCATTTTGTGTGCGCAGAGGAGGGCAGGTGGGGGCAGGCTGGATTTCCTTGGCGAGTTATTCACCCTACATTATTTGTGCAGTTCTAAAAAAGCACAAAGAAGCAGAAGGGTAAAGAGAAAGAAGGAAAACTGTGAGAAGGGTGGAGGAGGAAAAAAAAACCACCCCACAAAGCAAGGAGGAAGGAAAGCAGCCAGCAATGATTATAGGCCATTTTGCAACGTGCTGGGAACATCTTTCTTATCAGCTCTGTTATCATCGCCTTCAATTGAAAGGCTCTTTATTTAAAGGGGGGGGGGAGGGGGTTTGGGGGGAAAAAAAGCCCCCAGAAGGTACCTGGGAACGTGCAAGGGAATGGCTAATGTGGCTGAAGTGGGAGCTCTTGCTCGTTGCAGCTGCTTCGTATGCGCGGCGTCAGGTCTCGGAGCCATCGCAATAGAATTATATGAGCCCCTGAAGACTCCTGGGCAGGATGGCAGAGAAACTGATGTAATTACTGACATTATTACCATTAAAGCAAAATAATAATTTTAATTACAGCTAGGGCTTTTGGGGGATTTCTCTGATCCTCCCCTGCCCCGGCTCGCCATCTCGGATGGTCTGCCTTCCAAGGCTGGGTAAATGAGACCGGGGCAGGGATGGTCCCCTCCTCCTTTCTCTCCCCCTTCCCTGCCAAACACCTTTCTACACAATTAAAAAGAGAACATCATAAAAGCCACTGTTTCAACTCCACCACCGTATTAAGGATGGAAATGGTGAGCAGCAGCTTGTGAAGCCTCAGTCCCAAAGGCTGCTCCCCGAGCAGAAGGGGACTGCTGTTGATGGCAAGTGGCCGCCTGCCTCCCAATTAAAATGAATTAGTAAATCAGGGCTGGGTTCAGGAGACAGGACACCTGCAAGCTGGGTTGTTGCTGCCCAACCCATGCTGCCTGCTGCCTAGAAACTTTCTTTTCTGTTCTAAAACCTCTCCTTTCCCACAGCCCTGCCTCTTACAAGCTTGACCTCCAGATGAGGTGAGCACATTCCCACCAGAGGTGGCTGTGGCTGGAGATGCCTCCTGAAAACAGAGCCCTGTTATAATAGGATATCTCCTGGCAAGTCACAGATACTACTTTTGTGGTGCACCTCTCATCTCCTGAATGACTGGGATGCTAAATGGCAGTGTCTGGCCCAGAGCCTGGCTGAGGACAGCTTTTTGCTGGAAGATGTCACCCAGTAACACACATTAGTGTACAAATCAACAAGTGTGTTAAGTGTACCAGGAGGAGTGAGGTGGGGAGAGCACCAAAAGGAGAGAAAAACCCCACTGGAAACCTCCTGAGGGAATGTTCAGCAAAGAAACAGAAAATTAAGTGACCTTTCTGCCAACAAGTGAAGACTGACAATGCTCTGGGGCCAGGAGAAGGACATGGACAGTTTGATGTTGGTCACCAAGCTCAGGATGATGTGGGCTGGTGAGGGAAAACAGCTCTTCCCAAGAAGGCACTAGACTTGGTTACCATACCACACAAAGGCCTCGGCATCAGAGGAAGCTCTACAACCCAAGGTGTGGTCCTGTAGTATTGCTAAGGTTGGAAGAGACCTCGAGGATCATCGAGTCCAACCTGTCACCACAGACTTCATAACTAGGTGGCTCAGGGGCACCTCTGCAGGACCCAAGATGTGGTCCTGTAGATGGGTGAGCAGATGGAAGCATCGATGCAGAAGAAAGCAGATGCAAAGCCATTACTTTAAAGCGTGAGCTTAAAAGTTGTTGACCTCCAAAGGAAGTGGAGGGCTGTGTGCCCCAGAAGGGCTCATGCTTGGAAGTTGGGACAGGAAAGCTTAGCAGGAACCCAGGGGAAACAATCTACCCCACCAGCTGCCACAGAACCAAGGTGTGGGTGCTTGGCTCCACCTCACTTGCTTGCTTCACATCCAAGCATGGAGCCACAACCACCCAAGAAGACTGAGCTGGCTACGCATCCAACCAGATGGGAAAAAAGTAGATCTGATAAAGCAGATCAGACTTGTCAGAAATGGAGGCATCAACACAGCCTCTCCCTGCTTGTTTAAAACCTTGAGACTCCCAGAAATGCAGTACCCTGAGGCTGGGTGAGGATGAGGAGGGTTAAGAACCTGAAACAAACAAAACAGAAAACCCCCCACCACGTGCGAGAGGCGAACGTGTTCCAGATGAGAACAAACCCTGAAGGTCAGAGTAGCAAAGCCCACGAGCAGCCAACTAAAGCAAGTCCAGCAGCACCACAGGGCACAGAGAGAGGCACACACGTCCTAGCAAACTGGAAAGCCATAAAAGTCCATTACAGCAAATCAAGCAGCAGTCAGCATGACAGCCATTAGCCCGAAATGAATACACGAGAACTTAATGAGCTCTGTCGAGGCCAGCTTGGTGGATTTCAGTTGCCAAACTCTAGCAGGATTCCCTTTTTTTTCTCTCTCTCTCTCTCTCTCTCCTTTCCAGGCTCTGAAGGTACCACCTCCTTGCCTCTTGCCAAGCAGATCACGGAACGCCCTTGCCCAGACGGGACGGACGATTAGGCTGGAGCCACATCCCCTTTCCTGACACTCAAGCCCTTGCTCAGCTATTCCAGGCAGGCACAGGGGATGTGATTAAGACAGTGTGAGCTCAGAGGAGCAGCAACACCAAGCCCAACATGAGCAGCCCAGAAAGCCCATCGCATCCTGGGCTGCAGCAAGAGAAGCATAGCCAGCAGGTTGAGGGAGGTGACTCTGCCCCTCTGCTCCACTCTGATGGAACCCCACCTGGAGTACTGCCTCCAGTTCTGGAGCTCCTATCACAGGAGGTGCTCGAAGGTGTCCAGAGAAGGGCCACAAGGATGAGCAGAGGGCTGGAGCTACTCTTCTGTGAGGACAGACTGAAGGAGTTGGGGCTGTTCAGTCTGGAGAAGAGAAGACTCTGAGAAAACCTTCTTGTGGCCTTCCAGTATCTGAAGGGGGCTGCAAGAAAGCTGGGGAGGGACTTTTGAGGGTGTCAGGGAGGGATAGGACTGGGGGGAATGGAGCAAAACTGGAAGTGGGGAGATTCAGATTGGATGTGAGGAAGAAGTTGTTCCCCATGAGGGTGGTGAGAGCCTGGCACAGGTTGCCCAGGGAGGTGGTGGAAGCCTCCTGCCTGCAGGTTTTTGCAGCCAGGCTGGATGTGGCTGTGAGCAACCTGCTGGTCTGTGAGGTGTCCCTGGGCATGGCAGGGGGGTTGGAACTGGTTGATCCTTGGGGTGCCTTCTGTCCCTAACAATTCTATGGTTCTATGAAGCCCCACTCTGGGTATTCAGAGCTGCTACAACATGGAGCAGCCCACGGTGAAACTCTTCCCTGCCTCTCATGCTACATCCGCAGCCTGTGCCCAGCTAAATTCCTCTTTTCCAAGCAAGCAGAGGGAGCAGCGTGCCAGGAGGGGTGTTTAGAGGCAGGACTGTTTTTTAAAGGTCAGTTTGCTTTGCCTTCCATTTATTTATGTGCCCTCTTTCTTTTGACTTTTCCCAGTGCCACACAATAGCAGGGAGGGTTTGATAGCCTGGCTGGTGCTGCTCCATTAGCTAGGACAACTGCAAATCGATGCAGCCATTTATCTCCAAATTAAAAAAAGAAAAGAGAAAAACCCTCATTAGCTGCCAGTTCTGTGTCTGAGCCACTCCATGCAATGCCACACCAGCGCTTCTGCTCGCTTCTTCTCCAGCCCTGACCTCCAGCCTCTCTTTGTTCCCTAGCTGGAGGGCGTTTGGGTGGCGTTTGAGACCTGTTTTGGAAGCCACGGACCACTTGCTCACCCTGGAGCATGGGGGTGGCCTGGGGATGCTGTCATCCCCTGCCATGGCTGATTCCCCAGTCTCAGTTGGCTGGCTCTGTGGATCTCAGCTTCTGAAGGCACATCTCAGAATTACAGAATACAGAATTAACCAGGCTGGAAAAGACCTTCGAGATCATTGAGTCCAACCTGTCACCCAACACCATCTAATCAACTAGACCATGGCACTAAGTGTCTCATCCAGTCTCTTTCTAAGCACTTCCAGTGAAAACATCTCCATTGAATACCTCCATGCTGCTTCTGGATGCACATCTCCATGCTCCATCACCTCTAGTTTTGTGGTGGACAAGCAACAACCCACGGTCCAGAAAAAGTCTCAGAGCATCCTGTTCTCAAGAGCCAGCTATGTGCCCAGGGGGTATGGAATTAGAATTAACCAGGTTGGAAGAGACCTTTGAGATCATCACGTCCGACCTATCATCCAACACCATCTAATCAACTAAACCATGGCACCAAGCACCCCAGCCAGGCTCTTCCTAAACACCTCCAGGGATGGTGACTCCACCACCTCCCTGGGCAGCACATTCCAATGGCCAATCTCTCTCTCTATGAAGAACTTCTTCCTAACCTCCAGTCTGAACACAGGACTCAAGGTGTGGCCTAACCAGTGCTGAGTACAGAGAAAGAATGACCTCCCTGCTCCTGCTGGCCACACTGTTCCTGGTCCAGGCCAGGATGCCATTAACCTTCTTGGCCACCTGGGCACACTGCTGGCTCGTGTTCAGCCTACTATCAACCAGTACCCCCCAGGTCCCTTTCTGCCTGGCTGCTCTCCAGCCACTCTGACCCCAGCCTGTAGCTCTGCATGGGGCTGTGGTGGCCAAAGTGCAGCACCTGGCACTTGGACTTGTTGAATGCCATCCTGTTGGACTCTGCCCATCTGTCCAGCCTTGCAAGGTCCCTCTGCAGAGCTCTTCTACCCTGTAACAGATCAACTCCTGTCCCCACCTTGGTCTCATTAATAAGTTTGCAGATGATGGACTCAATCCCTTCATCAAGATCATCAATAAAGATATTGAACAGGCCGGGGCCCAGCACTGATCCCTGGGGGACACCACTAGTGCCTGGCTGCCAGCTGGTTGTGGCACCATTCACCACCACTCTCAAGGTTTGATAACCCTTTCTGTGAAGGAATATTTTTCCTAACACCAGTCTGAACCTGCCTTGGCTTCCTAGACCTCTGCAGATGATCCCACACTGGGAGGAGCAGGAGGGAGTCAAGACAGCCACCCATCAGCTTCCAGAGGTCTCAGCAGAAAAGGCAGAAGTGAGCAGCAGCTCAGGCAGGTTTTTTTGCCAAGTCATTTCTGCGTCGCTCGTGCTTTAAAGAGGAGGAGAAATGACTCTGACCCAGTGCCATTCTCAAAGGGAGGTTTCAGATGACTTGGCTCAAAGATGAGAACTAAAACTCCCAGGCTCATACATCACAAGCAAACTTAATGAAGAAACCTCATCCTCGCAGCAGAGAGACAGGGAAAGATCAAAGCCCAGCACGGCAGGGCACCAGCAGCCAGCATATTAAATACACCCTTGTAACACAATCGTTTGTACCTCTCAATTACCAAAGACTGCTTGATTTCACACACACACAGGCAACACTTGACCTCATCCACACCCTGAGGCATGCTCTGAGGGAAATAAAAAGGGCTCTGCCCTGCCACTAAAGTACAAAAAGGAGATGTTTCCTCCACTGGAAGACACGAAACGCCCTGCTAATCCTCTGCTTCACCTGCAGTGGCCTGACCTGAGCCACCAAACACCTTCCACTGCCATCTTTAAAGCTTCAACTCCCATCACATCTCAAACCCTGGCATTTCTCTCCCCAGCTGAGCTCTAGGTACAGAAGCTCTCTCTGATAGTATGTCACTGGATGTCACCTCCTTTGCCATTTTCAGCACAGAGAACAGCAGAAGGCTGTGGCAAGTCTGTCCTTGGAGATACTCAACACTGTGGCTGAGTCAAAGTCCTGAGTGACCTGATACAACATGGAAATTCCCTCTGCTTTAGTAGAAGCTTGGACCACATGATCTCCACATGACCTCCCATGGTTCCTTCCCACCTATTCTATTCCTAGGACCATCATGGGACAAAGTCCTGCTACAAAGCTGTTGAAGGAAACCAGCAGCAAGAACAGAAGCCTTTGGGCAGGACTCTGCTACTAGACATTAAACACCTGGAGAAATATTTCTTCACCTCTGTGACAATAGGCTGCACATTACCCCTGTCTCATGGGAAGAAGAAAAAGAAATTGATTCCCTCTTACAGCTATCTTCAAAGTTCACATTTATCATGGGAAAGACATCACCAAGGCTGCAAAGACTCTGAGCTCCCAACCTCTGCCTTTTCCCAGCACCCAAACCATGGTCACCTCACTGCTACCTATCAGCAGACAACAACAACTTCCCGAGGTTTAATCCTCTTCCCTACCCCAGGGGAGAGGCTCCAGGGCAGGAGGATGGTCCCATATTTTGGTGGCACTCAGGCCACCAGGCAGACAGCTCTGCAGTGTCAACCAGACAGTGAGTGTGGCCACTGAGGGGGGGAAAAAACCAGCCCAGAATCCAGGCTGCATGGAGAGGCTGCAGTGGATCCCTACCTCTGGGATGCGGACGCTGTAGGGCTGGTTGTGGAACTGTGGGGCGTTGTCGTTTACATCTCCCACTTGGATGTTGACTGTCCCTTTGATCACCTGTGGTCAGGAGGACAACCAGTGGTTATCAGCTTTGGTCAGGCATTTACAGAACCACAGAATCAACCAGCTTAGAAAAGACCTCAGAGGTCATCAAGTCCAACCTAGTACCTAATACCTCCTGACAACCACACCATGGCTCCAAGTGCCCCCTGCAGGGACAGTGACTCCACCACCTCCCTGGGCAGCACATCCCAATGGCCAATTACTCTTTCTGGGAAGAACTTTCTCCTCACCTCCAGCCTAAACCTCCCCTGGGGCAGCTTGAGACTGTGTCCTCTTGTTCTGCCACTGCTTACCTGGGAGAAGAGACCAACCCCCCACCCACCTACAACCTCCCTTCAGGAAGCTGTAGAGAGCAATAAGGTCTCCCCTGAGCCTCCTCTTCTCCAGGCTAAACAACCCCACCTCCCTCAACCGCTCCTCATAGGGCTTATGCTCAAAACTTCTCCCCAGCTTTGCTGCCCTTCTCTGCACTCATTCAAGTATCTCAATGCCCTTCTTAAACTGAGGAGCCCAGAACTGGACACAGTACTCAAAACTCCCAAAGCAATCTCTTGGCTGCGTCGTCTGACTTGAGCTTTTGGCAAGCAACAGCCGGGGCGGGGCTGGGGGGAGCACTTCCCCAGGCACTCACCCACACAAACACACCCAGGGCAATGCAGAAGGTCCCTCCTCCAATGTTCCCCCCTTCCTCCATTCTTCCTCCCTGCTCCCTTCAGCCCATGCCACAGACCATGAAATGAGAAGCCACACTCACCCCTTGGTCGTCGCTGACGGAAAACTCAACCGTGAATTCTGACTTCGTCTGAAAGGGGAGAAGAAGAAAAACATGTAATTAAAGGTCCTGTAGTGGTTATCTGCAGATGGCAGGCTGGGGACTTTTTAGCTAGTGTTATTGCATGCAAAATGCTTTCAGGACCTTCAAGAAGAGAAGAGGCCCTCGAGTGCAATTTCCCAAAGTTAGAGTCGAAACGGCTGAGAAGTGTTCACACCGGAGGGGCTCTGGTGTGTTCCACAGGCTGTGCCAGGGGAGGTTTAGGCTGGAGGTTAGGAGGAAGTTTTACACAGAGAGAGTGATTGCCCATGGGAATGGGCTGCCTGAGGAGGTGGTGGAGTCACCATCACTGGAGGTGTTCAGGAGGAGACTTGATAGGGTGCTCTTGGTGCCATGGTTCAGTTGATTAGGTGGTGTTGGATGCTAGGTTGGACACGGTGATCTTGAAGGTCTCTTCCAACCTGGTTTATTCTATTCTATTCTAGATGTTCAAGCTTGTGCCCGTTACCTCTTGTCCTGTCACTGGGCACCAATGCATAAAGCCTGGCCCCATCCCCCTGACATTCCTCCTTGAAGTATTTATAAGCATTGATAAGATCCCCACTCAGTCTTCTCCAAGCTAAAAAAGCCTCAAGTCCCTCATCCTCTCTACATAAGAGAGATGTTCTGGTGCCCTCATCATCTTGGTAGACCTTTGCTGTACCCTCTTCAAACAGTTCCCTGTCCTTCTTGAACAGCTTATTAACATTATTATGATGAAATTAACAGCTTGGTCTTAAATGGCAAAATATTAAAGTCACTGCAACTGGGGTGAAGGACAAGTGAGGATTATTTTGGTGTCAGGGCAAGGAGGACATTGCAGTGTCTGAAGGGGGTTACAAAAAAGCTAGGGAGTGACTTTTGAGGGTGTCAGGGAGTAATAGGACTGGGGGGGATGGAGCAAAACTAGAAGTGGGGAGATTGAGATTGGATGTTAGGAAGAAATTCTTCCCCATGAGGGTTTTGAGACACTGGAAGAGATTGCCCAGGGGGGTGGTGGAAGCCTCATCCCTGGAGGTGTTTGCAGCCAGGCTGGATGTGGCTGTGAGCAACCTGCTGGAGTGTGAGGTGTCCCTGCCCATGGCAGGGGGGGTTGGAACTGGCTGAGCCTTGAGGTCCCTTCCAACCCTGACAATTCTATGATTCTATAGTGGAGGAAGATTCCTCTCCCCTGATCATTCTTTTTCTTCCCACCAGCAATTGTTTAATTCACATTTCATCAAGGCATGATGCAGGGATGGGTAACAGGACTTGGGCCACCACATCTATCTGCTTACTGTGCTCCAGCTAGTCCCAGAAAGCTCTTCCCACCCTCAGTGCCCCAATCCCTGCCAGAGCGCAGCAACTTGATATTTCCCAAGCATCATGCTGGAAAGCAAGCTTGAAAAGGCTCTCCATGCTGCAGATGTGGTTGATTTATTCCTAATAAGATCAGCTCAGGGACAGGCAGCAGCCTCTGGTGCCCAGAGCCCAGGAGCTCTGCTTGCAAGAGGGTGGTGAATTCAACTTGGAGAAGCCTTTGGGGGAGCCAGAGCATGCACCCCTCCTCTGCCCCTCCATGCACACAGCTGGGGACTTGAAGCCTCTCCCAGTTCCTGCCTTGGGGCAGCAAGGCTTGTGGGCAGAATGAAGAGCTGAAATGCTGATGGAGAGGAGAGCTTCTGCTCCCTGTGACATCCCACCCTGCTGCATTAGCATCTTTCTCCTCTGTCTCCCCACTACTCATCGGTACCACCACGAGGGACAAAGCAGGCAAGGAAGAGAGGAAAACCAGGAGGTAAGAAGCAACCTGTTGAGCACTCTGACATGTTGTTCCTCAATAAAAGAGTCAGAGAAAGCTGCCACAGGTGAATTTGTTTCCACCCTTCATTTTAATACATTTGTTCAGACTCAGGGGCTGCATTTTTGTTTCCTCTGATCTTAGTGGGAGTAACAAAGAACAAATATACACCTTTTTACCTGTGTGTTGCCTCTACACAGTTGCCTCCTCTTCTTTTTCCTCTTTTCCCCTTTTCCTGCATCATTTACCTTGCTGTGATTCCCTCTGCCCCTCTCCCTTTTCAAGCCTCTTTCTCACCTTCGTTGTACAAGAATTGATTTCTTGCTTTTCTCTCCCTGCTGCTTTTCTTTCCAGGGCTTTCTCACCCCTGGCTCTTTGATTGCGGGCATCCAAGCCAGTGTTCTCTGCTTCCATCCCTTCCCTCCCAGGTCATCCTGCTGCCTCCACCACAACCTGCCATTTACTCCTTTCTCTTATCCACATCACACACCTGTCTGCCTTGACCCTCTTCCCCATATTGCAGGCTTTGAGGCCCTGGGATCAGTGGTTAGGTGCAGGCTCCTCGCCCATTTCTGCCCAGTCATCCATTCACAGCATCACAGAAACATTCAGGTTGGAAAAGACCCTCACAGTATCACAGTATAACTAAGGTTGGAAGAGACCTCGAGGATCATCGAGTCCAACCTATCAACACAGACCTCATGACTAGACCATGGCACTAAGTGCCACATCCAATCCCCTCTTCAACACCTCCAGGGATGGGGACTCCACCACCTCCCTGGGTAGCACATTCCAATGACAAACAACTCGCTCAGTGAAGAACTTTCTCCTCACCTTGAGTCTAAACTTCCCCTGGCACAGCTTGAGACTGTGTCCTCTTGTTCTGGTGCTGGTTGCCTGGGAGAAGAGACCAACCCCTTCCTGGCTACAACCACCTTTCAGGTAGTTGTAGAGGGCAATGAGGTCTCCCCTGAGCCTCCTCTTCTCCAGGTTAAACAATCCCAGCTCCCTCAGTCTCTCCTCATAGGGCTTAGGATCACCAAGTCCAGCCCAGAACCCTAGTCAGCAAGGGTCACCCCTGAACCATGGCCCCAAGCTCTCTCAGCTCCTTGCCTTCCCACCCTCCACCAAAAGCCACCTAAAAATCTATTGATCACCCTCCTTGCCTCAAGATTGGTATCATAAGTATTGGGAAGCAGTAGGAATTGAATAAGACAAGATTTATGACTCATGCCAGCAGCTGTTGGCGCAGGGAGGTGGAGGGGAAAGGGGTGAAAAAAAGAATTCCAAACACTCTCTTTTCTTTGCTCTTTTTGCTTTGCTCTTGATTGGGTTTGTCCTTGCCCAGCATGAGCAGCATCCATAGCATTGCTCCCCTGCATCCCCACATCTGGGTGGCTCCAGCCTGGACCTCCTGTCCACACCTGATCTGTGTTAATGGGCTTCATCTTCACAGCTTTACAAAGGCAGCACTAAGTAGTGAGGAGGAATGGAATGGAATGGAATGGAATGGATCAAACCAGCTTGGAAGAGACCTTTGAGATCATCAAGTCCAGCCTATCACCCAACATCATCTAATCAACTAAACCATAGCACCAAGCACCCCATCCAGTCTCCTCCTAAACACCTCCAGGGATGGGGACTCCACCACCTCCCTGGGCAGCACATCCCAATGGCCAATCACTCAGGCAATCACTCTATGAAGAATTTCTTCCTAACATCCAGTCTAAACCTCCCCTGACACAGCCTGAGACTGTGTCCTCTTGTTCTGGTGCTGGTTGCCTGGGAGAAGAGACCAACCCCCACCTGGCTACAACCTCCCTTCAGGGAGTTGCAGACAGCAAGAAGGTCTCCCCTGAGCCTCCTCTTCTCCAGGCTAAGCAACCCCAGCTCCCTCATTCTCTCCTCACAGGGCTGTGCTCCAGACCCCTCCCCAGCTTTCTTGCTCTTCTCTGGACACCTTCCAGCATCTCAACCTCTTTCCTAACCTGAGGGGCCCAGAACTGAACACAGGACTCGAGGTGTGGCCTAAGCAGTACTGAGTCCAGGGAGCAACCCCCTGCACCAGTACAGACTAGGAGCTGACCTGCTGGAAAGCAGCTCCATGGAGAAGGACTCAGAGTCCTGGTGGACAATAAATCATCCACAGGACAGCAATATGCCCTTGTGGCCAAGAAGGCAAATAGCCTCCTGGAGTGCATTAAGAGTGTGACCAGCAGGTCAAAGGAGGTTCTCTTCCCCCTCTCCTCTGCCCTAGTGGGACAACATCTGGAGTACTGTGTCTAATTCTGGCCCCCCTAGCTCATGAGAGGTAGGGAATACTAGGAGAGAGTCTAATGGAGGCTTTGAGGATGATGAAGGGACTGAAACATCTGCCTGATGAGGAAAAGCTAAGAGGCCTGGGGCTGTTTCATCTGGAGAGCAGCATCCTGAGAAGGGATCTTCTCAGTCCTTACAAATGGGTGGGTGTCAAGAAGAAGGGGCCAGTCTCTTCTCAGTGGTGCCCTGTGGTAGGACGAGGAGCAATAGACAGAAAGTGGAATACAGGAAGTTCCACCTCAACATGAGTTAAAACTTAGTTTCTTCAAGGGTGGTAGAGCCCTGGACAAAGCTGCCCAGAGACACTGTGGAGTCTCTTTCTCAAGAGACTTTCAAACTCTGCCTGGTTGCCTTCCTATGTAGCCTACTCTAGAAGATGCTGCTTTGGCAGAGGGGTTGGTCTCAATCTCTGGAGGTCCTTTCCAATGCCTACCATTCTATGAAGTACAGCTCTTGTCCTAGGGCCCATGTTATCCCTTCCTCCTCATCCCAGGAACACAGCAAGGCTCTGGGCTCTTGTTAAAACAGGCACCTGGATGAGATATCATAGAGTTGTTAGGGTTGGAAGGGACCTCAAGGCTCAGCCAGTTCCAACCCCCCTGCCATGCCCAGGGACACCTCACACTGCAGCAGGTTGCTCACAGCCACATCCAGCCTGGCTGCAAACACCTCCAGGCAGGAGGCTTCCACCACCTCCCTGGGCAACCTGTGCCAGGCTCTCACCACCCTCCTGGGGAACAACTTCTTCCTAACATCCAATCTCAATCTACCTACTTCTAGTTTTTGTTCCATTTCCCCCAGTCCTATCACTCCCTGACACCCTTAAAAGACATCATCTTTGCACACCAAAGCTAATTCAACAGCCAGCAGCCTGAATCCACAAGATGAGGAGAAGCCATGATGAGACATCATGGGATACCTCAAGTCTCATAAGCAGTTGAGGATTGAATTGGAATATAGGTTAAAGAGGGAGCCCGTGGGTTTCCCTGGATGTGTGAGCATCCTGGCTCTTGGGTAGATCATTTCCCTTTACTCTTTTCCTGGCTTCCAGACTCACAGGTGTTATTCTGGGATCCAGGAAAACCACCAAGCCAGGTGGAAGCAGAGCACCCTGCTTATTCTTTGTGTCCCCACCAGACTGGCTGGTGAGGAACGCACCCCGACACGGACACGTTTGGATCTCCACCTCCACGTGGGAACACCACCTGGGCTGCAGCTGGGTGGAGAGCCACAGCATTTATCTTAGCAGAGACCTTCTTAGCAGCAGATGACATTACCTCTCTGTCCAAGGGCTGCCTGAGCCAGACAACACCAGTCATGCTCTCCACCGCGAAGAACCGGCTGGCCTCCTCCCCCACCACGCCAAAGACCAGAGGATCGTCGTCCAAGTCCCTGGCCAGCAGCTGAGTCACTGAGGAACCTAGGAGAGGCAGAAGAGAGAGCAGTCATGAGCTAAATGGGACAGAAGAGAAGAAATCCTGGGAAGATTCCCTTTGGCAGGGAGCGCAGATCTTCTGCCTTCCCCTCATAAGTCATTTCCAAACTGTCTTCCCGTGGTGCTACGATGCCTTGAGCAGCAAGAAGAGTCAAGCTGTCTGATTGTTATCTCTGAACCACAGCTCCTCTCCTTCCTCACCCTTACCAAAAGTCACATTAGCTCAGCAGAAGCATGGTCATCTCAGGCACCAGAGATGGTGGAGGAGTCAAGCTGTGCATGGTCTGATTGTTCTCTCTGAACCACAGCTCCTCTCCTTCCTCACCCTTACCAAAAGTCACATTAGCTCAGCAGAAGCATGGTCATCTCAGGCACTAGAGATGGTGGAGGAGTCAAGCTGTGCATGGTCTGATTGTTCTCTCTGAACCACAGCTCCTCTCCTTCCTCACCCTCATCAAAAGTCAGCAGACGCATGGGAGGCCTCAAGCACAGTCCCTACAAGGAGAGGCTGAGGGAGCTGGGGTTGTTTAGCCTGGAGAAGAAGAGGCTCAGGGGAGACCTCATTGCTCTCTACAACTACCTGAAGGGAGGTTGTGGCCAGGTGGGGGTTGGTCTCCCAGACAATCAGCACCTGAACAAGAGGACACAGTCTCAAGCTGTGCCAGGGGAGGTTTAGGCTGGAGGTGCAGAGAAAGTTCTTCCCAGAGAGAGTTGTTAGCCATTGGAATGTGCTGCCCAGGGAGGTGGTGGAGTCCCTATCCTTGGGGGTGTTCAAGAGGGGATTGGATGTGGCACTTAATGCCATGGTTTAGTAGTCATGAGGTGCTGGGTGACAGGTTGGACTTGATGATCTTTGAGGTCTTTTCCAACCTTGTTGATTCTATGATCTCAGGCACTAGAGGTGGTGGAGGAGTCAAGCTGTGCATTGGCTAATTGTTCTCTCTGAACCACAACTCCTCTCCTTCTTCACCCTCATCAAAAGCCACTTTAGCTCAGCAGGAGCATGGTCATCTCAGGTGCTAGAGATGGTTGAGGAACCCATGCCCCTTCTGGGTAAGCACTTATCAGCCCTGCTGTCCCCCACCAAAGGCCTCTGCCAGCAGATACAACAACATTTCCAGGTTAAAAGTAAACATCCCAAGGTCAAAAGCAGGGCCATCCACAGGTGCTTTGGAATGGTAGGATTAGGTCGGACCTGGATCCAGACACAGAGCTGGCATTTGTTTTAAACCCAGCAGCTGCAGCAAGGGATGGTTTGTCTGGCACACATAAAACCCACCCATCAGGTGTGAGAGGCTCTAGGACAACCTCATCACTGCCAAACTGGGTTTTAAACCTTCTTCAGCAGCATCCCAAATACCCTAGATGACACAGAAGCCTTGCTTGGGTGTAAATCTTGGTTGTAAATGTTTCCTCCTGACAGCACCCAAGAGGCAACTCACAGCCACTGTGTGCCCTCTCTCTGATCTCCACATCCCTCCTGAAGCAGGATGACTCCTGCTGCTCCAAAAACAAGGAATGGTCACCACCTTTGGAGCATCATTTCCACCCCATAAAAACCTCCTTGAATCACTGTGGGCCTCTCTATGACACATAAAATGGTTTGGGTTGGAAGGGGACCTCTGAAGGTCATCTAGTCAAACCCCCCTGCAATCAGCAGGGTCATTATCCACTAGCTCAGCTTGCTCAGAGCCTTGTCAAGCCTGACCTTGAATAGCTCCAGGGATGAGGCTTCAAGTGCAACCTAACCCCACCATGGCCATAAAACCATGTCCTTAAGTGCCATGGACACACTTTTTTTTCAACACCTTCAGGGATTGTGACTCCAGCACTTCTCTGGACAGCCTGTGCCAATGCCTGACCCTTCTTGCAGGAAAGAAGTTGTTCCTAATCACCAACCTAAACCTCCCCTGGTGCAACTTAAGGCCATTTGCTCTTGTTACATTACTTCAGACTAGAGGGAGGAGGCCAACCCCACCTCCCTCCAATCTCCTTTCAAGTAGTCAAGGGAGGTGATTCTCTCCCTCTACTCTACTCTGGTGAGACCCCCACCTGGAGCACTGCATCCAGTTCTGGAGCCCCTAGGACAGGAAGGATCTGGAGGTGCTGGAATGTGTCCAGAGAAGGGCCATGAGGATGATCAGAGGGCTGGAGCTCCTCTCCTGTGAGGACAGACTGAGAGAGTTGGGGTTGTTCAGACTGCAGAAGAGAAAGCTCCAAGGAGACCTTCTTGTGGCCTTCCAGTATCTGAAGGGGGCCACAAGAAAGCTGGGGAGGGACTTTTTAGGGTGTCAGGAAGGGATAGGACTGGGGGGAATGGAGCAAAACTAGAAGAGGGGAGGTTGAGATAGGATGTGAGGAAGAAGTTGTTCCTCATGAGGGTGGTGAGAGCCTGGCACAGGTTGCCCAGGGAGGTGGTGGAAGCCTCCTGCCTGCAGGTTTTTGCAGCCAGGCTGGATGTGGCTGTGAGCAACCTGCTGCAGTGTGAGGTGTCCCTGGGCATGGCAGGGGGGTTGGAACTGGATGATCTTTGGGGTCCCTTCCAACCCTGACAATTCTATGGTTCTAGTTGTAGAGAGCAATAAGGGTTCCCTTCAACCTCTGTTCTAGAGGAACAGATGTCAACGTCTCATCCATTTGGGAAGAGGAGGGAAGCTCCAGCAGATCAGAGGCTGAACGTGGCAGCACAGCTCAGCCAGCAGAGCTGCTCTAGCAATTACCAAGCAGTTGGACTGATATCAATCATGGGGGAAATAATGGGAAAAGCTGATATGATATATTCCATTAATAACGAATTAAACGATAGGATCATAATTAACGCCAGTCAACACCACTTGATGGGAAATAGGCCTTGTCAAACAAACCTGATTGTGCTCTTGAAGGAGATTACAACTTTGGCTGATAAAGGGAACTGCAAGGAAATAATGGGAGTCCTGTAAGACTTTTGACTTGGCACTGTGTGACTTCTTGATTAAAGATTTAGTGCTGTACGGCCTCCGTGAAGCAAGCTCAAGGGAGGGCTGAGCTGCCTGGCAGCTCCCAAAGCCACCAGCTGTGCTTAGAGGGACATCCTAGCATGGCATCAAGCTGTTGGTGGTACAAGCTTAGCTGACAGCATAGCAAATAATGGGGAGGAACAAGCAGGCAGGTGAAGCCTCTGCCCTAGTGAGGTCACACCTGGAGTATTATCATAGAGTCAATCAGGTTGGAAGAGACCTCAAGGATCATCAAGTCCAACCTGCCACCCAACACCTCCTGACTACTAAGCCATGGCACCAAGTGCCACATCCAATTAGGGTCAGTTCTGGGCTCTCCAGTTCAACAGAGACAAAGAATTACTGGAGAGAGTCCAAGGTGGGCTGCAAAGGTGCTGAGGGGCCTGAGAGACCTGGAGCTGTTTAGCTTGAAGAAGAGAAGACTGAGAAGGTATCTGACCAATAGAACAGAATAGAACAGAATAGAACAGAATAGAACAGAATAGAACAGAATAGAACAGAATAGAACAGAATAGAACAGAATAGAACAGAATAGAACAGAATAGAACAGAATAGGACAGAATAGAACAGAATAGAACAGAATAGAACAGAATAGAACAGAATAGAACAGAATAGAACAGAATAGAACAGAATAGAACAGAATAGAACAGAATAGAACAGAATAGAACAGAATAGAACAGAATAGAACAGAATAGAACTAACCAGGTTGGAAAAGACCTCAGAGATCATCAAGCCCAACCTATCACCCAGCACCATCTAATCAACTAAACCACTGCACCAAGTGCCTCTTTTTAAACACCTCCAGTGATGGTGACTCATCGATATCTGAGCAGTAGGAGTCAAGAGGATGGAGTCAAACTATTTTCAGTGGTGCCCAGTGAGAGGACAAGGGGCAACAGACATGAACTGGAACCCAGGAGGTTCCATCTGAACGTGAGAAGGAACTTGTTTGGTGTGAGGGTGCTGGAGCCCTGGAGCAGGCTGCCCAGAGAGAGGTTGTGGAGTCTCCTTCCCTGGAGTGATTCCAAACCCACCTGGACACTGTGATCCCCGGCAAGCTGTTGTGGGTGCCCCTGCTTTAGCAGGGGGATTGGGCTGGATGATCTCCAGAGGTCCCCTCCAGCTCCCACCTTTCTGTGACTCTGTGCATTTGGGCACATTTGGTATAAATCTATTTTCATGACCCTGCTCCAAATGCCCTTGAAAAAGGCAGGTGGAGCACAGCTGCAGAGCACAGCAGCACCCTGAAAACAGCTCTTATGGGAGGCCTGATGGTCCAAGCAATACAAGGAGCAGTTTCCATGTGCTGGCTGGCAGAGCCACAGTGCTCTTTTGGGTGCTCAGAGGAATGACTCTGAAGGCTATACACCTGGTTTTGCCAAGGCTGCAGTTCTGCAAACTGCTTGGCTG
This sequence comes from Melanerpes aurifrons, assembly GCA_011125475.1. Lineage (NCBI taxonomy): Eukaryota > Metazoa > Chordata > Aves > Piciformes > Picidae > Melanerpes > Melanerpes aurifrons. Next base: position 40,385,179 of record WWNC01000002.1, read on the forward strand.
GTCACATCATCTTCAGGACTGGATGCAAGAGGAAATCACAAACGTTCAAGAGCTAGCAGGAGTGCTTTATACTTGCCAAGGGCTTTAAAAGCTTGAGCTGCCTCGTTTGTGATAAAGAAGAGCGAGATGACTCAGGGCATCTCGAGCACAGCCAAGAAGAGGACAAAATGCTAATACTTAAAGATGACTATTCCAGAGCATGCAAGAACAGCAGGAGTGAATGGGCAGCCCCAGAGAAGTTTCTCTCTGAGAAGGAATTGCAGTTGTTTGGAAAAGAACAACTACAACTTTGAGTCCTGTGTCCAGTTCTGGGCCCCTCAGTTTAAGAAGGACATTCAGACACTTGAAGGTGTCCAGAGAAGGGCAACAAGGCTGGGGAGAGGCCTTGAGCACAGCCCTGTGAGGAGAGGCTGAGGGAGCTGGGGTTGCTTAGCCTGGAGAAAAGGAGGTTCAGGAGAGACCTCATTGCCCTCTACAACTACCTGAAAGGAAGTTGTAGCCAGGTGGGGGTTGGTCTCTTCTCCCAGGCAAGCAGCCCCAGAACAAGAGGACACAGTCTCAAGCTATGCCAGGGGAGGTTTAGGCTGGAGGTGAGGAGAAAGTTCTTCACTGAGAGAATCATTTTCATTGGAATGTGCTGCCCAGGGAGGTGGTGGAGTCCCCATCCCTGGAGGTGTTCAAAGGATGTGGCACTTGGTGCCATGGTCTAGTCATGCGGTCTGTGGTGACAGGTTGGACTTGATGATCCTCGAGGTCTCTTCCAACCTCAGCAATACTGTGTACTGACCAGCAGCAACAAAACTCCTTCCACCAATGCAGGAGCAGGTGACAGGTCACAATCAAAGATGTTTTGAACAAAGGCCCAGCCCCCAGAATCATAGAATCACAGAGCTGTTTTGGTTGGAGAAGACCTTTAAGATCATAACATCTGCAAACCCAGCACTGCCAGGTCACCACCAAACCACGTCCCTCAGCACCACTGCTACAGGGCTTCTAAATCCCTCCAGGGATCACAGAATCACAAAGGTTGGAAGAGATCACAGAGATCATCAAGTCCAACCTGTCACCACAGACCTCATGACTAAACCATGGCATCAAGTGCCACATCCAATCCCCACTTGAACACCTCCAGGGATGGTGACTCCACCACCTCCCTGGGCAGCACATTCCAATGGCTAACAACTCTCTCTGGGAAGAACTTTCTCCTCACCTGCAGCCTAAACCTCCCCTGGCACAAGCTTGAGACTGTGTCCTCTTGTTCTGCTGCTGCTTGCCATGGAGAAGAGACCAACCCCCTCCTGGCTACAACCTCCCTTCAGGGAGTTGCAGACAGCAAGAAGGTCTCCCCTGAGCCTCCTCTTCTCCAGGCTAAGCAACCCCAGCTCCCTCAGCCTCTCCTCACAGGGCTGTGCTCCAGACCTCTCCCCAACTTTGCCCTTCTCTGGACACCTTCAAGTGTCTGAATGTCCTTCTTAAACTGAGGGCCCCAGAACTGGACACAGTACTGCCCTGGGCAGCCTGGGCCAGGCTTATTGATCCTTTTGGGAAAGACATTTTTCCTGTCCAACCTAAACCTCCTCTGGCACAGCTTGAGGCCATTTCTTCTTATCTTATCTTTGTGTAAGAACCCTTATCCAAACCACTGCAATCAGCCAGTTCAGCTGTAATCTTCCCATCCCTTCAGTGAAGGCAAGCCCAGAGATACAAAGTGACCCTTCACTGCTCGAAACTTGATGTGAAGCAAGCTGTTAGCTGGTAGTATTTTGGAGGACACCTGAAGCCATCCTTGGGCAAAGGTTTCTTCAGCCCAGGAGACAAGCAAGGCTGTGATTGTCCACATGGCAGTGAAAAACAGTAACTAGGACAAGATAAACCCAGGGCCATGCCTCTCTGGGACAAACAGACTTCCCCTTCTCCCTCCCCCCGCCCCCCTTAGCCCCCCTTTACATCCCACTCAAGAAAACCTAGATCAGAAGAATATATCTGCAATTCTTTCCAGAACCATAAATACTTCAAACTCTAAAAGGTTTTGGTTGCATCTCACTGGAAGAGAAAGGAGCTTTAGAATCCTGCTGAATAGGAAAACCTTGTCCCACCCCGTTCTAATCATAGGCACATTCATGGGTTGTGTGCTGAGAAAGAAAGAAATCAGCCAGGGAATAAACACTTAACTCTTTGCTCTCCCTTTGTGTTACAGCTACCTCCTGCTGCTGGGGAGTTCAAGTTCCTCAATCAGAGCACAAACTCACCACAGCAAACTGCTGGCCAAGCTGCCAGCCCCTGGCTTGGACAGCAGCACTCTGAGCTGGGTTAGGAACTGGCTGGAAGGCTGAGCCCAGAGAGTGGTGGTGAATGGTGCCACAGCCAGCTGGCAGCCAGGCACCAGTGGTGTGCCCCAGGGAGCAGTGCTGGGCCCCAGCCTGTTCAACATCCTCATTGATGAACTTGATGAAGGCATTGAGTCCATCATCTGTAAATTTGCAGATGACACCAAGCTGGGGGCAGGAGTTGATCTGCTGGAGGGTAGAAGAGCTCTGCAGAGGAACCTTGCAAGGCTGGACAGATGGGCAGAGTCCAACAGGATGGCATTCAACAAGTCCAAGTGCCAGGGGCTGCACTTTGGCCACAACAACCCCATGCAGAGCTACAGGCTGGGGTCAGAGTGGCTGAGAGCAGCCAGGCAGAAACGGACCTGGGGGTACTGGTTGATAGGAGGCTGAACATGAGCCAGCAGTGTGCCCAGGTGGCCAAGAAGGCCAATGGCATCCTGGCCTGCATGAGGAACAGAGTGGCCAGCAGGAGCAGGGAGGTCATTCTTTCTCTGTACTCAGCACTGGTTAGGCCACACCTTGAGTCTCCCTCCACCAGGACCATAGAACCCAGCACAGGTCACACAGGAACACATCCAGATGGGGCTGGAAAGGCTCCAGAGAAGAAGACTCCACAACCACTCTGGGCAGCCTGTTCCAGTACTCTGTGACCCTCACAGAGAAGTTCCTCCTCATGGTGAGGTGGAACCTCCTGTGCTGGAGTTTCTATCCATTGCCCCTTGTCCTATCCCAGGGTGCAGCTGAGCAGAGCCTGTCCCCTCCCTCTTGACCCCCAGCCCTCAGATATTGATAGACATTGATTAAATCCCCTCTCAGTCTTTTCCTCTCCAGGCTAAACAGCCCCAGGACTCTCAGCCTCTCCTCACAGGGCAGTGCTCCAGTCCCTTCAGCATCCTTGTAGCCCTCCATTGGACTCTCTCCAGCAGATCTCTGTCCCTCTTGAACTGGGGAGCCCAGAGCTGGATGCAATATTCCAGGTGTGGTCTCACCAGGGCAGAGGAGAGGGAGAGGAAAACCTCCCTGAACCTGAACATACTCCTCTTAATGCCCTCAGGGATCCCATTGGCCTTCTTGGCCACCTGGGCACATTGCTGACCCATGCAGAACTTGTTATCCACCAGGACCCCCAGGTCCTTCTCCCCAGGGCTGCTCTCCAGCAGATCCCCTCCTAACCTGTACTGCTGCAGTTTATTCTTCCTTCCCAGATGAAGGTGCCTGTATCACTGAAAAACCACTACCAAAAGCAGAAAGCCTCACTCAGACACAGCCCAGGGAGCTCCAGATCAGCCAGACACCCCTCACAGGGCACTTCCAAAGGCAAATAGGACGCCCAGCCTCTCCCTGGGGCCACACTGAGGGTGCTGCTCGAGCTACCACAAGCCCGAGTGCCAACCTGGCTCCAGCTAGGGCTGAGGGAAGGGGAACAAATTATCCTTTTGAAGTGCAAAGTTATAGGCTCCATTTGTTTCCCCTCCAGAATCAGACAGGGCAGTTAAGTGTCTTGATTCCACCAGATAATCACAATTTATCTTGTCTCCTTTTGCCTCCTTTCTCTCAATCACAGTTACTTCTCACTCTCTCTCTCTCTCTCCCATACACAGATTTCCTTCTTTCTGCACATCCTGAACTTTGAGTGACCTTGGGAGCTCCTTCTTTTTTTGTTGTTGTTGTTGCTGCCTGCTGTATGGTTCCTGCTTGGATTTTATTAACTTCCTTTTTTATGTTTGGCCCCTTTGGGGGGTGTCCTTTTTCTCCCCAGATACGAACTCCTGTCTCAGCATCTTGCTTCCATTCTCAACTGGGGCATTTTGCTTGCCCTTTCATTTTTGCCAAGGAGGAAAGGAGGTGAAGGGGCTGTGCCCTCTTCATTGGTTTTGCTTTCCAGTGGCAGATGAGAAAGGAGAGAAAGAAAACCCTCCAGAAAGGTCCCAGGGCTCCTGGAGGGATTTGGAAGCAGGGCTAGGGAAAGAAGCAGAGGATGAAGAGGCTGCCAGAGCAGGAAACTGACACAGCTTGCACAGGAATGAAGTGGGGTGAGATGGAGGGCACTGGGATGCAACAGAAGGGGCAAGATGCTAATGATCTACTTAATAAGATGCACTCTTAAAAGGTCTGATTCATACCCAAGTGAAGTCAATAGGAGTCTCTCCACGGGCTGGTCTAGCTTTTTGGCTCAAGACTTTAGCTACACTTTCATATTAAAAGCATTTTAATCCCTGCTTTATAGACAGTGTCTCTTTCTCCTTGGCTCATCCTTTCTCACCCCTCCTGAGCTCTAGATCCTGCCTGTGAGCACAATCACCTCCCAGCCTCTGCTCTGGATCCTGCCTCTGAGCACAGTCACCTCCCAGCCTCTGCTCTGGATCCTGCCTGTGAGCACAGTCACCTCCCAGCCTCTGCTCTGGATCCTGCCTGTGAGCACAGTCACCTCCCAGCCTCTGCTCTGGATCCTGCCTGTGAGCACAGTCACCTCCCAGCCTCTGCTCTGGATCCTGCCTCTGAGCACAGTCACCTCCCAGCCTCTGCTCTGGATCCTGCCTCTGAGCACAGTCACCTCCCAGCCTCTGCTCTGGATCCTGCCTCTGAGCACAGTCACCTCCCAGCCTCTGCTCTGGATCCTGCCTCTGAGCACAGTCACCTCCCAGCCTCTGCCTGGATCCTGCCTCTGAGCACAGTCACCTCCCAGCCTCTGCTCTGATCCTGCCTCTGAGCACAGTCACCTCCCAGCCTCTGCTCTGGATCCTGCCTCTGAGCACAGTCACCTCCCAGCCTCTGCTCTGGATCCTGCCTCTGAGCACAGTCACCTCCCAGCCTCTGCTCTGGATCCTGCCTGCACAGTCACCTCCCAGCCTCTCCTGATCCTCTGAGCACAGTCACCTCCCAGCCTCTGCTCTGATCCTGCCTGTGAGCACAGTCACCTCCCAGCCTCTGCTCTGGATCCTGCCTGTGAGCACAGTCACCTCCCAGCCTCTGCTCTGGATCCTGCCTGTGAGCACAGTCACCTCCCAGCCTCTGCTCTGGATCCTGCCTGTGAGCACAGTCACCTCCCAGCCTCTGCTCTGGATCCTGCCTGTGAGCACAGTCACCTCCTGCCTGTGAGCACAGTCACCTCCCAGCTCTGCTCTGGATCCTGCCTGGACAGTCCTGCCTCTGCTGAGCACAGTCACCTCCCAGCCTCTGCTCTGGATCCTGCCTGTGAGCACAGTCACCTCCCAGCCTCCTGCCAGCCTCTGCTCTGGATCCTGCCTGTGAGTCACCTCCCAGCCTCTGCTCTGGAGCCAGCCAGTCACCTCCCAGCCCTCTGATCCTGCCTGAGCACAGTCACCTCCCAGCCTCTCTCTGATCCTGCCTGAGCACAGTCACCTCCCAGCCTCTGCTCTGGATCCTGCCTGTGAGCACAGTCCTCCCAGCCTCTGCCTCACAGTCACCTCCCAGCCTCTGCTCTGGATCCTGCCTCTGAGCACAGTCACCTCCCAGCCTCTGCTCTGGATCCTGCCTCTGAGCACAGTCACCTCCCAGCCTCTGCTCTGCTGCCTGAGCACAGTCACCTCCCAGCCTCTCCTGATCCTGCCTGCACAGCACAGTCACCTCCCAGCCTCTGCTCTGATCCTGCCTGAGCACAGTCACCTCCCAGCCTCTGCCTGGATCCTGCCTGTGAGCACAGTCACCTCCCAGCCTCTGCTCTGGATCCTGCCCAGCACAGTCACCTCCCAGCCTCTGCTCTGGATCCTGCCTGTGAGCACAGTCACCTCCCAGCCTCTGCTCTGGATCCTGCCTGTGAGCACAGTCACCTCCCAGCCTCTGCTCTCCTGCTCTGGTCACCTCCCATCCTGCCTGCCTGAGCACAGTCACCTCCCAGCCTCTGCTCTGGATCCTGCCTCTGAGCACAGTCACCTCCCAGCCTCTGCTCCTGGATCCTGCTCTGGATCCTGCCTGAGCACAGTCACCTCCCAGCCTCTGCACATCCTCTGCACAGTCACCTCCCAGCCTCTGCCTGATCCTGCCTGAGCACAGTCACCTCCCAGCCTCTGCTCTGGATCCTGCCTCTGAGCACAGTCACCTCCCAGCCTCTGCTCTGGATCCTGCCTCTGAGCACAGTCACCTCCCAGCCTCTGCTCTGGATCCTGCCTCTGAGCACAGTCACCTCCCAGCCTCTGCTCTGGATCCTGCCTGTGAGCACAGTCACCTCCCAGCCTCTGCTCTGGATCCTGCCTCTGTGAGCACAGTCACAACTCAGCTTCTTTGCTCCCCATTTTCTGCCACCAGTACAGAGAGTAGTCCAGAGGCTGCCAGCCCCAGAGGCACCAGGGAGGAGGGCAGCAGGGACACAACCCTGATGCCAAGAGCATAAGGTGGTCCTTCTCCAAGGTCACAAGCTGGCACAGAGAACCCTTGGTTGCTATTCAGCTCCTCAGACCAGCACAAATTTATCTACATAAAACCCATTTGTCACCCACAGCCTACAGCAAAGATTCCTCTTACACTGAGGCCACCCCCACAAGTAGCTGCCACCAGATTTCCTTGGCTCTGCCTGCTCCCTTCCTTGGCAGGGACATGAGACAACCATGCATCAGTACCAGGAATCAGGTGAACAGAATGAGAGGAAATGGCCTGAAATTGTGCCAGGAGAGGTTGAGGTTGGTTATTAGGCAAAAAATTATGTACAGAAAGAATAAAGGACAGCTCTGCAGAGGGACCTCAACAGGCTGGACAGATGGGCAGAGGCCAAGGGCAGGAGATTGAACACATCCAAGTGCCAGGTGCTGCACTTTGGCCACAACAACCCCAGGCAGTGCTACAGGCTGGGGGCAGAGTGGCTGAGAGCAGCCAGGCAGAAAGGGACCTGGGGGTGCTAGTTGCTAGTAGAATAGAATAGAATAAACCAGGTTGGAAGAGACCTTCAAGATCGAGTCCAACCTATCACCCAGCACCATCTAATCAACTAAACCGCAGCACCAAGCACCACATCCAGTCTCCCCCTAAACACCTCCTGGATGCCTCCTTCCTGGAAGTGTTAAAGGCCAGGGTGGATGAGACCTTGAGCAGCCAAGTCTCATTGAGAAGTGTCCCTGCCCATGGTGGGGGAGGTTGGGGTAGATGCTGGAAAGAGTCCAGAGAAGGACAATGAAGTTGGTGAAGGGTTTGGAGCACAGCCCTGTGAGGAGAGGCTGAGGGAGCTGGGGTTGCTTAGCCTGGAGAAGAGGAGGCTCAGGGGAGACCTTCTTGCTGTCTCCAACTCCCTGAAGAGAGGTTGTAGACAGGCAGAGGTTGGTCTCTTCTCCCAGGCAGCCAGCACCAGAACAAGAGGACACAGTCTCAGGCTGTGCCAGGGGAGGTTCAGGTTGGATGTTAGGAAGAAGTTCTATACAGAGAGAGTGATTGCCCATTGGAAGGGGCTGCCCAAGGAGGTGGTGGAGTCGCTGTCATTGGAGGTGTTCAGGAGGAGACTTGATGGGGTGCTTGGTGCCATGGGTTAGTTGTTTAGGTGGGTTGGATTGGTTGATGGGTTGGATGTGATGATCTTGAAGGTCTCTTCCAACCTGGTTTGGTTTGGTTTATCTCTAAGGTCCCTTTCAACCTAAGCCATTCTATGATTCTGTGATCCCCAAGTCTTTCTCCCAGGAAGGGTGGCTGCCAGCTCATTTCCATAAACATAACCTCAACAGATACTCTCTGGCCTCCTTGGCAAGAGGGCTCCATCACTTGAGCCCAAACTTTCCAGCACCACACAGCAGAGAGAGTTTCCACTCCTCCGATTCAAACTGAGCTCAGAGTTACACACTTCTCTTTCCAGGTGCTAAGGGGAAGCATCAGCTTACTCCACCACCAAAGCCACTTCTGCTTTAATTACTGTGCTGGAGGAGGAGTGAAAAAGGGTGGGAGGACAGCAGCACCTCTCAAAAAAGGGTCTCTTAATGAATAAACAAATAAATGAGGAAAGAACTGTTTCTGCCATCAGAAACACAGGAGGTCTTCACCAGTTATGAAAGGGGGAAAGCCCTGAACAAGCAGGCCCAGGATACACATAGATTCATAGAATGGTCTCAGTTGGAAGAGACCTTGAAGGTCATCCAGTTCCAAAACCCCTGCCATGGGCAGGGACACCTTCCACTAGCCCAGGTTGCTCAAAGCCTCATCCAACCTGGCCTTGAAGACGTCCAGGGAGGAGACATCCACAACCTCCTGGGCAACCTGTTCCAGTGTCTCACCACCCTCACTGGAAAGAATTTTTTCCCTGATCTTCACTCCAAATCTGCTCTCCTCAACCTTCAGACCATTGCCCTCCCTCCTATCACTATAAGCCCCTGTCAAGGGATTTCTTACAGGGCTTTCTTCTGGTACTGGAAGGCTGCTCTAAGGGCTCCCCAGAGCCTTCTCTTCTCCAGACTGAACAGCCCCAACTCTCCCAGCCTGCCCCCACAGGGGAGGTGCTCCAGACCTCTGATCATCTTCACAGCCCTCCCCTGGCTTTGTTCCATGCACTACTGCCATCACCCATCACATACAAGAGGGGAAAGGAGCCAGACAGAGGTGACAGAGAAGAGGGAAAACAAATCTGTGCAGTCAAATCCATTTCTGAAGAAGTTTGTCAAGCTGGGAAGCAAAAGGCACAGCAGAGAGCTTTCCCTAGCTCCTCAGACACTCAAAGCCAAGCAGGAGACAGAGCCTGTAATTTCTCTGCTGCATTTAGTTATTTTAAGTGGGGAGTCAGTGTCAAGACAGAATCCATAAGCAGACCTGACCACCAGCAGTAAACCTTGGAGGGAGGCATAGCCTGCCTTTGTTCCCCCACCCCAGCTCTTGTGGAGACCTTTAAAAAGGTGTTTAAAGCTGCTGAAAAGGGAAGAGCACAGCAGCAGGAGAAGAGCACAGCATTCCCACTGCATCCACTTCGGCTGTGCCCATCACAAGGAGGACACACAGTTGTTGGAGCAAGTCCAGAGGCCACAAAGATGATCCCAGGGCTGCAGCACCTCTGCTATGAGGATAGGCTGAGGGAGGTGGGGGTGTTCAGCCTGGAAAAGAGAAGACTCCAGGGGAACCTTAGAGCTGTCTTCCCATACCTGAAGGGATCCCACAGGAAGGCTGCAGAGGAACTTTTCATAGAATCAATGAGGTTGGAAGAGACCTCAAAGATCATCAAGTCCAACCTGTCACCCAACACCTCAGGGCTACTAAACCATGGCACCAAGTGTCACATCCAGTCCTCTCTTGAACACCTCCAGGGATGGTGACTCCACCACCTCCCTGGGCAGCACATCCCAATGGCTAACAAGTCTCTCTGGGAAGAACTTTCTCCTCACCTCCAGCCTAAACCTCCCCTGGCACAGCTTGAGACTGTGTCCTCTTGTTTGGGTGTCTAGAGACAGGACAAGGAGGAATGGTTTGAGGCTGAGGGAGAGGAGGTTCAGACTGGACCTTAGGAAGAAGTTCTTCAGTACAAGGGTGGTGAGACTCTGGAATAGGCTGCCCAGGGAGGTTGTGGATGCCTCCTGCCTGGGGGTGTTCAAGGCCAGGTTGGACGAGGCCTGGAGCAGCTGAGTCTAGTTGAGAGGCATCCCTGCCTATGGCAGGGAGGTTTGAGTAGATGATCTCTGAGGTGCCTTCCAATCTAAGCCATTCTGTGGTTCTGTGAAGCAGCAGCTCTAAGAGAGGGCTTTTTGGGTTTTCTTTGCTATTTACCCAGTACTTTAGTTAACTTGATGAGAAATGAGAGGGGGGGAAATTACCAAAAATAAAAAGTAAAAATCAATGGCATATTGAACTTCTGTGACATTATCATCTAGGCAAACAGAGGCTCTGCTGGCAGGTGTTGTGCATGCAGGCACCTCCCTGGGCAGCACATACCAATGGCCAATCACTCTCTCTATGAAGAATTTCTTCCTAACATCCAGCCTAAACCTCCCCTGACACAGCTCGACACTATGTCCTCTTGTTCTGGTGCTGCTTGCCTGGGAAGAGACCAACCCCCACCTGGCTACAACCTCCCTTCAGGGAGTTGCAGACAGCAAGAAGGTCTCCCCTGAGCCTCCTCTTCTCCAGGCTAAGCAACCCCAGCTCCCTCAGCCTCTCCTCACAGGGCTGTGCTCCAGACCCCTCCCCAGCTTTCTTGCCCTTCTCTGGACACCTTCCAGCATCTCAACATCTTTCCTAAACTGAGGGGCCCAGAACTGGACACAGGACTCAAGGTGTGGTCTAACCAGTGCTGAGTCCAGGGGCACAATGACCTCCCTGTTCCTGATGGCCACACTGCTCCTGATCCAGGCCAGGATGCCATTGGCCACCTGGGCACACTGCAGGCTCATGTTCAGCCTACTACCAATCAGTACCCCCAGGTCCCTCACTGCCTGGCTGCTCTCCAGCCACTCTGACCCCAGCCTGTAGCACTGCATGGGGTTGTTGTGGCCAAAGTGCAGCCCCTGGCACTTGGACTTGTTGAATGCCATCCTGTTGGACTCTGCCCATCTGTCCAGCCTGTCAAGGTCCCTCTGGAGAGCTCTCCTACCCTCTAACAGATCAACACCAGCTCCCAGATTGGTGTTATCTGCAAATGTGCTGATGACTGACTCAATCCCCTCATCCAGATCATCAATGGAAGATGTTAAAAAGGCTGGGGCCCAGCACTGCTCCCTGGGGGGCACCACTGGTGCCTGGCTGCCAGCTGGCTGTGGCACCATTCACCACCACTCTCTGGGCTCGGCCCTCCAGCCAGCATAGGCTGCATCAGCATGAAAGAGAGAAGTAAATACAACTGCATCCAAAAAAAAACCCAAAGGAAAAGCAGCAAACCAGGAGAGTAAACAAGGCACAAAACACTTGAACAGGAAGGAATTCAGACCTGTGAAGTCATTCCTGGTACAAAAAGGGTTCCTGCACTTCAGAAGCCCTCTTAAAAGTAATTTCCTCTCCAAACTGCCTGGGAGCCTCATAATTACCAGCAATGATCACAGAGCCATTCATTTCATCCTCAAATTAATACATCATGTTGGGAAGGATATCGTGTTAATTTATCACAAGATTTATGAAACTTGTACCTTTCCCCCCCCCCCCCTTTCTAATGAGTTTTATGCAAATCTGCCTCCAGCCATTGTTTGTGCCAAAAGGCAAGGAGAAAGTTGCCTCCCAGAAAGCAGCTCTGCCAGCAAGTCTCAGTCCCTTCCAGTGATACCTGTCCTTCCCTCTTCCTAGACTCACAGAATCGTCAGGCTTGGAAGGGACCTCAAGGCTCAGCCAGTTCCAACCCCCCTGCCATGCCCAGGGACACCTCACACTGCAGCAGGTTGCTCACAGCCACATCCATCCTGGCTGCAAACACCTCCAGGCAGGAGGCTTCCACCACCTCCCTGGGCAACCTGTGCCAGGCTCTCACCACCCTCATGGGGAACAACTTCTTCCTCACATCCAATCTCAATCTCCCCACTTCTAGTTTTGTTCCATCCCCCCCAGTCCTATCACCCCCTGACACCTTAAAAAGTCCCTCCCCAGCTTTCTTGGAGCTCCCTTCAGATACTGGAAGGCCACCAGAAGGTCTCCTTGGAGCCTTCTCTTCTCCAGACTGACCAGCTCCAACTCTCTGTCTGTCACAGAATCATAGAATCAATAAGGTTGGAAGAGACCTCAAAGGTTGTCCTCATAGGAGAGCAGCTCCAGCCCTCTGCTCATCCTCATGGCCCTTCTCTGGACACCTTCCAGCACCTCCAGATCCTTCCTGCAATAGAGGCTCCAGAACTGGACACAGTACTCCAGGTGGGGTCTCCCCAGGAAGCAGGTTCTTTACTGTGAGGGTGGTGAGACACTGGAATGGGCTGTCCCCAGGGAACTTGGGGATGCTTCATCCCTGGAAGTGTTTAAGACCAGGCTGGATGAGGCTTTGAGCAACCTGGGCTAATGTGAAGTGTCCCTGCCCAGATCCTTCCTGTAACAGGGGCTATTTTTGAATCACAGAATCACCAAGGTTGGAAGAGACCTCAAAGATCATCAAGTCCAACCTGTCACCACAGATGACATGACTACTAAACCATGGCACCAAGTCCTGCATCCTATCCCCTCCAGGGATGGTGACTCCACCACCTCCCTGGGCAGCACATTCCAATGGCTAACAACTCTCTCTGGGAAGAACTTTCTCCTCACCTCCAGCCTGAACTTTCCCTTACCTGGACAGATTCCAACCCTCCCTGTACATTGCAATCCTAGGCAACCTACTGTGAGTGACCCTGCTTAAGCAGGGGGTGGGGGGGTTGGACTAGATGATCTCCAGGGGTCCCTTTTGGGATTTGAGGTATTCAGTGTTAAACTCATTTTAAAGGAAATGAGCTGGTGGTCCACTCCCATCTTTGTCCAAGGAGAGACAAAGAAGCAGAGGAGCATTAAGGAACTGTGAAATTCAAGTATTCAGACTTTCCAGAGTGGGGAGTTTATATAAAACAGGTGATAAAGACCAAGGGAAGCATAAGCACTGAGCATCATGGGGCTATAAAGGGGGAAATCACAGCAGATTAAGCTGATATTTTACAGCAGAGCTGTAAGCTGAAGACAGGAATGCACAAGGTGCCCTGCCAGCCCAGGAAATCACTTGGTGCAGCACCCTCCAAAGCCTGGGATTTGCTGAAGATCAGGGCAATACTCAGGAGCACAGGCAAGAGGTACAGAGCAGGCATGGCCATTGCCAGTGCACCCACAGCAGGCAAACTGACTTCACTTCTGAGCACTTCCAACAGGAAATCAGCCTGAGACCTCCATCAATACCTGCACAGCTCTGCCTAGGAGAATCCAATGGTATTATCAACCCCCCCCCCCAAATATTAGATGCAGGCTGCTCTCATGCAACCATTCATGAGATTCACATACAGGGGATGGGAGGAGGCAGGATGAACTGATACAAAAGAAAAAGCAAAGGAAAACAGGAATCTGGGCTCAGCAGGAAGATCCCAGAGGTGTTAAATCAGTAAATTTGCTGACGACACCAAGCTGGGGGCAGGAGAGGCTCTGCAGGGGGACCTCGACAGACTGGATAGATGGGAAGAGGCCAAGGGCAGGAGATTGAACACATCCAAGTGCCAGGTGCTGCACATTGGCCACAGCAACCCCAGGCAGTGCTACAGGTTGGGGTCAGAGTGGCTGAGAGCAGCCAGGCAGAGAGGGACCTGGGGGTACTGGTCGATGGTAGGCTGAACATGAGGCAGCCAAGAGGGCCAAGGGCATCCTGGACTGGATTAGGAACAGTGTGGCCAGCAGGAGCAGGGAGGTCATTGTGCCCCTGGACTCTGCACTGGTTAGGCCACACCTTGAGTCCTGTGTCCAGTTCTGGGCCCCTCAGGTTAGGAAGGAGGTTGACTTGCTGGAATGAGTCCAGAGAAGGGCAACGAAGTTGGTGAGGGGTTTGGAACACAGCCCTGTGAGGAGAGACTGAGGGAGCTGGGGTTGCTTAGCCTGGAGAAGAGGAGGCTCAGGGGAGACCTTCTTGCTGTCTACCACTACCTGAAGGGAGGTTGTAGACAGGTGGAGGTTGGTCTCTTCTCCCAGACAACCAGTACCAGAACAAGAGGACACAGTCTCAGGCTGTGCCAGGGGAGGTTTAGGTTGGATGTTAGGAAGAAGTTCTATACAGAGAGAGTGATTGCCCATTGGAATGGGCTGTCTGGGGAGGTGGTGGAGTCACCATCACTGGAGGTGTTTAGGAGGAGACTTGATGGGGTGCTTGGTGCCATGGGTTAGTTGCTTAGGTAGGTTGGATTGGTTGATGGGTTGGACGCGATGATCTTGAAGGTCTCTTCCAACCTGGTCTGGTCTATTCTATTCTAAACAGAGGCCAAAAGCCTCATCATCACCTGGAAGCTTTCAAAACCAGCCTGGAAAAGATGCTACAAACCCAATCCAGAAATAACTCCCTGCCAGAAACACCAACTCATTTCAGCAGCTCTGGGAAGTGGAGAGCACGGTGTTCCTCTCCTGCAGGGCCAGACCCATCCCCTCTGCAGGGCCAGACCCATCCCCTCTGCAGGGCCAGACCCATCCCCTCTGCAGGGCCAGACCCATCCCCTCTGCAGGGCCAGACCCATCCCCTCTGCAGGGCCAGACCCATCCCCTCTGCAGGGCCAGACCCATCCCCTCTGCAGGGCTGTGCTGCCAAATATCTCCATGTCTTTTCCAACCTTATTGATTCTATGAGCCACCTCCTACCTGTCCCTGAAACACCTCCACTGCTCTTGCACACCACCACCGCCACCCCCTCCCACCTCCACCTCAGACTCCTGAAGGAAAATCTGGCTAATACAGCCTTGATTAACATTTCTGACACAAAATTTAAACCCTAAATCCAGAGAATATCCTTTTCTAATTAATTTTTTGAGCTAAGAAACAGCCCAGAAAGAACAAGAAATATTTCCTTTGTTCCTTCTTGCCTACTCCTGACCTCCCCTCCCACCCCCCCCTCCCAAACTCCCCTCCACACACAGCACAACCAAAAGTTCATTTTTTTAACTACTTAAACACTCATGGACCAAAGGAAACTGTCACAGGGTACCAGGATGGAGGGAGACACCACCCAGTTTTCCTCTGCATGAATAAAATGGCTCAATAAAAGGTAAAAAAAAAACAACCCAGATCATCAAATGATGGTGAGACCATCAAAAGCAGCATGGCCAGCAGGTCAAGGGAGGTGATTCTGCCCCCCTGATCTGCTGAGACCTCACCTGGAGCATTGTGTACAGCTCTGGAGTCCTCAACACAAGAGGGACATGGACCTGCTGGAGGGGGTTCAGAGGGAGGCCACCCAAATGATCAGAGGGCTGGAGAACCTCTCCCATGAAGGCAGGCTGAGGGAGTTGGGGCTGTTCAGCCTGGAAAAGAGAAAGCTGCAGGGAGACCTTAGAGCTGCATTTCAGTATCTGAAGATGACCTGCAGGAAGGTTGGGGAGGGACTGTTTGGATGGGCCTGTGGTGATAGGGTGAGGGACCTGCCAAGAAGTGTTTTGCCACCTAACCCCACGTAGCATCAGGGGCGTTGAGCACCCATGTTTTCAGAGGCATCTGCCAGCTGGACAGAAAGACCAAGTAACCAGCTGAAGTAAGCAATGCAGACTCTCTTGGAAAGGCTGGACAGTGCTTGTTTGGGGGATGATGAAGCCAAAACATGTCATCAAGAAAGCAGGATGTGACCATCATAGAATCATCAGTGTTGGAAGGGACCTCAAGGATCAGCCAGCTCCAAACCCCCTGCCATGCCCAGGGACACCTCACACTGCAGCAGGCTGCTCACAGCCACATCCAGCCTGGCTGCAAACACCTCCAGGCAGGAGGCTTCCACCACCTCCCTGGGCAACCTGTGCCAGGCTCTCACCACCCTCATGGGCAACAACTTCTTCCTAACATCAAATCTCGATCTACCTATTCCCAGTTTTGCTCCATTCCCCCTAGTCCTAACACTCCCTGACACCCTCAGAAGTCCCTCCCCAGTTTTCCTGTAGCCCCCTTTCAGATCCTGGAAGGCCACAAGAAGGTCTCCTGGGAGCCTTCTCTTCTCCAGACTGAACAACCCCAACTCTCTCAGTCTGTCCTCATAGCAGAGCAGCTCCAGCCCTCTGATCATCCTTGTGGCCCTTCTCTGTACACATTGCAGCACCTCCAGATCCTTCCTGTGCTAGGGGCTCCAGAACTGGACACAGTACTCCAGGTGGAGTCTCACCAAGGCACAGGAGGAGAATCATCCCCAGAAAGAGTGGTCCAGGGCAGCTGGAAGGCTGAGAGCTATCCTAAGTCCAGAGAGTTCTAACCAGCTCTGCTGGCAGGGATGATAGTGAGGACTGAAACCAAATCTTATCTCCAGGGATTGCTTTCTACTTTAGTGGATGCAATGAAGTATTAGGAGCTTCAATGAGCTCAGCCAGATGGGCATCAACTCTCAACTTGGAAAAACAGGAGCAGATACTTATTGCAGCCTCCTGTTGAGGAGGAACCAGGAGACTAGAAGATGAAGCTGACCCACAAGATGAAGCTGAACTCCTGGAGTTCACTGCTTCCTTTTGGCCATACCAAGCTTTCTAGCAACACACTGGGGCAAAAAGAGGAGCAGGACCCCAGAAATCTAGTTAATGAGGTGCTTGGTACCACTTGGTGCCAAATAAATCATTTATGAGTAAGGTGACACATGCAGTAGTTTGCATCTCACACCCAGACCAGGTCATGTAGCTTTGAAGAAGAGTGAAGCTGTTCTGCAATTAATATGAGGTCAGAGATAAACCTGGTTAGATTGCAACACCTGTGGACCAAGTGTTCCAGGACAGTCCTGGCACTGAGCAGGACTACAAGACATCTGTAAGGTATAAGACACCCGCAGAAGAGTAAAGGCTATGATATCATAGAATCATAGAATAGACCAGGCTGGAGGGGACCTCCAAAGGACACCCAGTCCAAAGGCCATCCAGTCCAACCTCTCCACAGTCAAGTAGGGACATGCCCATCCACACCAGCCTGCCCAGGGCCTTGCTGAGCCTCACCTTGAATATTTTCAGGGAAGGAGCCCCAACTACCTCCCTTGGCAACCTGAACCAGTGTTCCACCACCCTCATGGTGAAGAACTTCTTCCTGATATCCAATCTAAATCTCTAACTCTACCAAGCCTGGTGCTAAACCATGTCCCTCAGCACCACATCTCTGCCTCTTTTAAACCCCTCCAGGGATGGGGATTCCACCACCTCCCTGGGCATTCTGCACCAGTGCTTAAGAATCTTTTCACAGAATATGCCTGGGTGGAAGAAACCTCAAAGATCATCCAGTCCAACCATTCTCTAACTCTACCAAGCTTGGTGCTAAACCATGGCCCTCAGCACCACATCTCTGCCTCTTTTAAACCCCTCCAGGCATGGGGATTCCACCACCTCCCTGGGCAACCTGCGCCAGTGTTCCACCACCCTCATGGTGAAGAACTTCTTCCTGATATCCAGTCTAAATCTGCCTTTCTCTAGTTTGAAGCCACTGCCCCTGGTCCTTTGCAAACAGTCTCCATCCTTCCTGCAGCCCCCTTGAGGTACTGGAAGGCTGCTTTTAGGTCTCCCTAGAGCCCCCTCTTCTCCAGGCTGAACACCCCCAGCTCTCTCAGTCTGTCCACATAGCAGAGCTGCTCCAACCCCCTGATCATTTTCTTGTCCCTCCTCTGGACCCTCTCTATCAGGTCCACATCCTTCCACGTCAGAGATGTTAACCATGAGAACATCAGAGCTGAACTGCTCCATTACCACAACATCAGCTGCACTCCAGTAACCCAGAGGAGCCAGAGTGTGAAAAATGCCACCTCAGAGAGCTGCTTCCTCCACCAGCCACCCTGGCAAGCTGAGAAGCTGATCAATATGAATGGGGAAAAGGGATGGGGGAGAGAAAAATGAAGGGGGGGGGGAGGGGGGGAGGTAGAGCCAACCCAAAACCCAAACTGTCAGCAGAATTCCACTTGCTCAAGTGAAGTTTGAGCAGGATTCATTCATGTCTTGTTTGAAATCTCATCTGTGCCTTACAAAAGGCTGAAACAGCCCCGAGGCTCTCAGTCTCGCTTGGAATATAAAACCCCCAGTGCCTACAGCTTGCCTGTGGCCCAGCTGCTCCACTCACTTCAGGGGGAACAAATAAATATAGCCATCCCCATCCCAGATATTGCAGGGTGTTGTGTGTGCTCCAGCACACGCTTTAGTATGCGCAGCCGAGCCTCAAAGCCAGAAGGCAGCGGTGCCAGCGGTCAGACTTTCGTCTGCAGGCTTCGCAGCCGTAAGCAAATTGGCCTTGGACTGTCACCGTAACTCTCTGAGGTTTCAAACCCTCTGCTGGGTGATGAATTCTGCCTCCTTATAATGAAGATGCAGTGAAATCTCTTCTTGATTTATCTTACTGGAGTGGAGTTAGCACCTCCTGATCGCTGAGAGATAGGGCTTGCAGGAAAAGCAAGGCGCAGGGAATCTGCGGCCCAAGGCAGCCAGCTTGGGAAAGGTTACACTTAGTGCTCCGCTCACCCTTTGAAAAAGCAAACTAAAGCTTTGGGAGAATCAAGAGGAACAACCAGATGCTTGGAAGACTCTCAGGCAAAGGTGGCAGCCCTGGGAAATGCAGCCCATGCAACTCATCCACCCCTGTTGATCCTAGCCTTGAAGCTACCTTCCTCCATGCACAGCCCAGCTCCTCGGGGCTGGCAGCAGCTGCTACATCACCTTGCATGGAGTACTTCAGAGTACCAGAGAATCTTTTAGGTTGGAAAAGACCTTTAAGATCACACACAGAATCACCAAGGTTGGAAGAGACCTCAAAGATCATCAAGTCCAACCTGTCACCCAACACCACATGACTAAACCATGGCACCAAGTGCCACGTCCAATTCCCTCTTGAACACCTCCAGGGATGGGGACTCCACCACCTCCCTGGGCAGCACATTCCAATGGCTAACAACTCTCTCTGGGAAGAACTTTCTCCTCACCTCCAGCCTAAACCTCCCCTGGCACAGCTTGAGACTGTGTCCTCTTGTTCTCCTGCTGCTTGCCTGGGAGAAGAGACCAACCCCCACCTGGCTACAACCTCCCTTCAGGGAGTTGCAGACAGCAAGAAGATCTCCCCTGAGCCTCCTCTTCTCCAGGCTAAGCAACCCCAGCTCCCTCAGCCTCTCCTCACAGGGCTGTGCTCCAGACCCCTCCCCAGCCTTGTTGCCCTTCTCTGGACACCTTCCAGCATCTCAACCTCTTTCCTAACCTGAGGGGCCCAGAACTGGACACAGGATTCAAGGTGTGGCCTAACAAGTGCAGAGTCCAGGGGCACAATGACCTCCCTGCTCCTGCTGGCCACACTATTCTTGATGCATACCAGGATGCCATTGACCTTCTTGGCTTTGAATGCAAACAACTAACCCAACACTGCCAAGCCCACCAAGCCCATGGTTGGAGTAGATGTTCTATGGAGGTCCCTTCCAACCTCAGCCATTCTATGATTCTGTAATTCACAGAATGTTAGAGGTTGGACAGGACCTCCAGAGATCATCCAGTACAACCTCCCCTGCAAAAAGCAGCATCACCTAAGGATAGGCTGCACAGAAATGCATCCAGGTGGGTTTTCAAAGCCTCCAGGGAAGGAGACTCCACAACCTCCCTGGGCAGCCTGCTCCAGGGCTCTGGCACCCTCACTAGAAAGAAGTTTCTCCTCATGTTGAGCTGAAACCTTCCCTGTTCAAGTTTGTATCCATTGCTCCTTGGTTTATCACTGTGCACCACCCAAAGGAGCTTGGCCCCTTCCACTTGCCCCCCACCCCTCAGCTATTGATAGGCATTGATCACATCCCCTCTCAGCCTTCTCTTCTCAACACTAAACAGCCCCAGGGCTCTCAGTCTCTCTCCACAGGGGAGATGCTCAAGTCCCCTAATCATCCTCCTGGCTCTCCATTGGACTCTCTCCAGCAGGTGTCTGTCTCTCTTGAACTGGGGAGCCCAAAACTGGACACAGTATTCCAGGTATGGTCTCACCAGGGCAGAGTAGAGGGGGAGAAGAACCTCCCTAGCCCTGCTGGCCGCACTTTTATTCATGCACTCCAGGATACCATTGCCCTCTTGGCCACAAGGGCACATTGCTGTCCCACTTGCTTTCCACCAGGCCCCCAAGGCCTTTCTCCATGGAGCTGCTTTGCAGCAGGGCATTCCCTCAGCACCACACCTACGCAAGCTTTCAAATCTCTCCAAGGATGGCGACTCCGCCATGCCTCCCTCCTCCTCTCTTCCTCCTCAAATGCCAAAGAGAAGGTGGAGAGATGCTTGGCAGGTGGTGCCTGGGTATCTGAGGCAGAGGCTTATCTGGGTCCCTGCCACAGCATGGCAGTAAATTGCTTGTTGATAAATGAGGCTATTTAGGAGCAAGTGATGCCAGCATTAGGGTTATTAATGACGCCGACGTGGAGAGACATTTAAGAGCAGCCCCACGTTCCATTGTCCTCTCGCCTATGAGTAATGGCCCACTTCAGCTACAGGCCTTCCAAACCAGCTTGGGCTGTTTTAACAACAGAAACAAAATGAGGCTGAGGGAAATGGATGGAGCACGCTGGACTGACGGCTCTAACCTATGGAGGCAGCCAAGCTCCTTCCAGAGGAGTTGGGCAAAGCTCCAGTCTTCAGGTGGTGTGAAACTGAGAGCATCCAAACACCAATGCACTTCCACACATCCCTGCAAGCTCCCAGGAGTCATATCATAGAATTGTTTTCAGTTGGAAATGTCCTTTAAGATCATCCAGTCCAACCATTCTCTAACTCTACCAAGCCTGGTGCTCAACCATGCCCTCAGCACCACATCTCTACCCCTTTTAAACCCCTCCAGGGGTGGGGATTCAACCACCTCCCTGGGCAGCCTCTGCCAGTGTTTAAGAATCTTTTCACAGAATCACTGAATATGTCTGGGTGGAAGAGACCTCAAAGGTCATCCAGTCCAACCATTCTCTACCTCTACCAAGCCTGGTGCTATGCCATGGCCCTCAGCACCACATCTCCACCTCTTTTAAACCCCTCCAGGGATAGGGATTCAACCACCTCCCTGGGGCAGCCTGTGCCTGTGTTTGAGAATCTTTTCACAGAATCACTGAATATGCCTGGGTAGAAAAGACCTCAAAGATCATCCAGTCCAACCCTTTGATCCAGCACTGAAGGGTCACCACTAAACCATGTCCCTAAGCACCAGGCCCAGGAGCTGCTTGAACTTCTCCAGGGATGGTGAGTCCACCGCTGCCCTGGGCAGACCATTCCAACATTGGATAGCCCTTTCAGTGAAGAAATATTTCCTAGTACCCAGCTTAAGCCTCTCATGGCACAGCTGATAACCATTTCTTCTAATCCTGTTGCTTCCCATGCAGGAGAAGAGGCTGGCCCCCTCAATTTAGGAAAGATGTTGACTTGCTGGAAGGTGTCCAGAGAAGGGCAACAAAGGTGGGGAGGGTTTTGGAGCACAGCCCTGTGAGGAGAGGCTGAGGGAGCTGGGGTTGCTTAGCCTGGAGAAAAGGAGGCTCAGGAGAGACCTTCCGGCTCTCTACAACTCCCTGAAGGGCTGGTCTCTTCTCCCAGGCAAGCAGCACCAGAACAAGAGGACACAGTCTCAAGCTGCACCAGGGGAGGTTTAGGCTGGATGTTAAGCAGAAATTCTTCATAGAGAGAGTAATTTGCCATTGGAATGTGCTGCCCAGAGAGGTGGTGGAGTCACCATCTCTGGAGGTGTTTAGGAGGAGACTTGATGGGGTGCTTGGTGCCATGGTTTAGTTGATTAGGTGGTATTGGGTGATGGGTTGGACACAACGATCTCAAAGGTCTCTTCCAACCTGGTCTGGTCTATCCTATTCTATTCACTCCCACCTCTCCTTCAGTGAGGAAGTTTCTTCTGATACCCAACCTAAACCTCCCTTAGGGCAACTTGAGGCCATCACACAACACCTAGCATCTTTCTCTCCCAATCTACAGCCCTGTGGAGCAAAGCCACCCAAACACAAGGGGAAAAGTCAAGCTGCCACAGCCTAAACTGGAAGCAGCAGCAGCCCAGCTGTACTTTGCAGCACGTGGTACACCCCAGAGCACGGCCAGCATCATATTTGTTGAAGCCTGAGAGGCTTTCACAGGGCCATTACCTCACTTTGCACATCAGCAGTGCCTAAACACGGCCAGGAGGACAATGAGTGAGAAATAAAAGGAGCTGTTTGCGGAGAGGGGGAACTTGGAACCAAGCTCGGCAGTCGCTGGTGGGAGCGCAAGGCAGCGCTCACAAGCACACAGCTGTAAACTTGTTTCAGAGTTAATGCACCCACGAGTGGTTTTCTTTTTCCTGTGACAGCCTACATGGCCTGCAAACAAACATCTGGAGAGCTCTGTTACAGCTGGACCATTATCCCCAGCGACTCAAGCCTTCAATTAATTTAGCCTTTCTCATTTGCGAGTTGTCTGCAAATAGACTTGGGCTTGCAGGCTTTTCTTTTGTTGTTTTGAATCCATCCAGTGAATGCTTTATTAAAAGCATATTTCAGGCAAAGCACTGCCTGCTAAAAGCTCCTACAACTGTTGCTCTGGGGGTTGGCAGCTGGCTCTGTGCACCGTGCAAACGGTCACCACGCTCAGGTGGGAGCACCTTTGCATCTTGATGGAGTGCAGTGCACCTCCCAGCAAGAGCTGTCCAAGGCTCTGTAGAAGCACCTGCATGAAAACACCTCCTCCCACAAGTACACTGCCTGAATCTCCTTCAGAGACACAAAGCAGCTTGCCAAGAAGTTCACAGAATCACAGAATGCCAGGGGCTGGAAGGGACCTCCAAAGATCACCCAGCCCAACCCCCCTGCCAGAGCAGGGTCACCTAGAGCAGGTCACACAGGAACACATCCAGGTGGGTTTGGAATATCTCCAGAGAGGGAGGCTCCACAACCCCCCTGGGCAGCCTGTTCCAGGGCTCTGTCACCCTCACAGGGAAAAATTCTTCCTCCTGGTTCTGTGGAGCTTCCTATGCCTCAGCTTCCACCACTGCCCCTTGTGCTGGCATTGGGCATCCCCCAGCAGAGCCTGGCTCCAGCCTCTGGGCACTCACCCTGCACATCTTTATCAACAGGAATGAGGTCACCCCTTAGGCTCCTCTGCTCCAAACTACAGAGCCCTCAGCTCCCTCAGTCTCTCCTCCTAAGGAAGATGTTCCACTCCCTTCAGCATTTTTGTGGTTCAGTGCTGGACTCTCTCAAGCAGTTCCCTGAGGTCCTTCTTGAACTGAGGGGCCCAGAGCTGGACACAATATTCCAGATGCAGCCTCAGCAGGGCAGAGGAGAGGGGAAGGAGAACCTCTCTTGATCTACTGCCCACAGCCCTCCTAGCCCACCCCAGCACAGCACTGGCCTTCTTTTGTTGTCACAAATAGAACAAGAGTGGTGTTGAATGCCAGAGTGAATGGACTGTGTGCAAAACACCAGTGGAAACCTCTCTTGAGAGCTTCCACAACACCTTGCAAGCATCCACAGGGCTTTTTCTTCAGGATCCTACCTGCCCAGGCCTGTTTTGTCTCAAAACTCCAAGGAATGCTTACTGCAAGGAATTTCATCACAGCAGCAAGAGAAAATGGGCTGAGGAAGGAAGTGGTGAAGGGCTGTTTCCAAGAGTGATGTAATCCCTTGGGCACGCAACAAGCCCAAACTCCTTCTTCCTGTGTACTACAAATTGTAACCCACACAGCACATGTGGCAGGTATGAAATCACAAATCCTCCTACAAGCACTGCTTTAGTCTTCTACAAAGTATCACAGTACATTAGAGGTTGGAAGAGACCTGCAGAGATCATCCACTCCAACACCCCCTGCAAAAAACAGCATCACCTAAGTGTAGTCAGCCCAGGAATGCATCCAGGTGGGGTTTGAAGGCCTCCAGAGAAGGAGACTCCACAACCTCTCTGGGCAGCCTGCTCCAGGGCTCTGTCACTCTCACTGGAAAGAAGTTTCTCTTCATGTTGAAGTGAAAGCTTCTGTGTTCCAGTTTGTATCCATGATCCCTTGGCTTATCACTGTGCAACACCCAAAGAAGCTTGGCCCCCTCCCCTTGCCCCCCACCTCTCAGCTATTGATAGGCATTGATCAGATCCCCTCTCAGCCATCTCTTCTCAACACTAAACCAGCCCCAGGGCTCTCAGTCTCTCTTCACAGGGGAGATGCTCAAGTCCCCTAATCATCCTCCTGGCTCTCCACTGGCATCTCTCCAGCAGGTCTCTGTCTCTCTTGAACTGGGGAGCCCAAAACTGGACACAGTATTCCAGGTATGGTCTCACCAGGGCAGAGTAGAGGGGGAGAAGAACCTCCCTAGTCCCGCTGGAGACGCTTTTCTTGCTGCACCCCAGGATACCATTTGCCCTCTTGGCCACAAGAGCACATTGCTGTCGCACTTGCTGTCCACCAGGACCCCAAGGTCTTTCTCCATGGAGCTGCTTTGCAGCAGGGCAGCCCTGTGCCAGCCCTGTGCCAGTCCAAAGCAACTCCCTGGTTGCTGCTCCAAGCTTTAGTCCGGAGGCTGCACCATCTCGGCAGAGGGCGAGAAGCAGCACGACACCCTAGTTATGTTGCTGCTGGTTAAGAACAAGTAATTTCCCTGCTTTTTTGGACAAGTGAAACAGGTTTTTCCATGACCTTTGTCACAGTGCTAAGAAGACAGAGAAGCAAACGTTGCAGAGAGAAGCAGCAGTGCCTGCAAACTCCTCACGCTGCAGATGTAAAGCTGCTGGGATGAGCAGCAGCAAGCAGGACCTTGTCCCAGGGATGCCAGCAGGACTCAGATTTCAGATACCACTTAGCTTCACAAGCTGCCATTTCTCTGTACTTTCTCTCCATTGAATTTGGGGACAGGCAGAAGGCAAGCCAGAGACACAGAATCCTTCTGGCTGGAAGAGACCTTTAAGATCAAGTCCAACCATTAACCCAGCAATGCCAGGTCACCACTAAACCACATCCCTCAGCACCACATCTACATAGAATAGAATAGAATAGGCCAGACCATGTTGGAAGAGAACTTTGAGATCATCAAGTCCAACCTATCACCCAGCACCATCTAATCAACTAAACCATGGCACCAAGCACCCCATCCAGGCTCTTCCTAAACACTTCCAGGGATGGGGACTCCACCACCTCCCTGGGCAGCACATCCCAATGGCCAGTCTCTCTTTCTATGAAGAACTTCTTCCTAACATCCAGTCTAAATCTCCCCTGGCACAGCTTGAGACTGTGTCCTCTTGTTCTGGGCTGGGTGCCTGGCAGAAGAGACCAACCCCCACCTGGCTACAACCTCCCTTCAGGGAGTTGCAGACAGCAAGAAGGTCTCCCCTGAGCCTCCTCTTCTCCAGGCTAAGCAACTCCAGCTCCCTCAGCCTCTCCTCACAGGGCTGTGCTCCAGACCCCTCCCCAGCTTTGTTGTCCTTCTCTGGACACACTCCAGCAAGTCAACCTCCTCTCTAACCTGAGGAGCCCAGAACTGAACACAGGACTCAAGGTGTGGCCTAACCAGTGTTGAGTCCAGCAGCACAATGACCTTCCCTGCTCCTGCTGGCCACACTGTTCCTGATCCAGGCCAGGATGCCATTGGCCCTCTTGGCTGCCTGGGCACACTGCTGGCTTATGTTCAGCCTGCTATTGACCAACACCCCCAGGTCCCTCTCTACCTGGCTGCTCTCAGCCACTCTGCCCCCAACCTGTAGCTCTGCCTGGGGTTGCTGTGGCCAATGTGCAGAACCTGGCACTTGGATGTGTTCAATCTCCTGCCCTTGGCCTCTGCCCATCTGTCCAGCCTGTCAAGGTCTCTCTGCAGAGCTCTCCTACCCTCTAACAGACCAACACTACCTTCCAGGGATGGGGACTCCACCACTGCATTGGAAGCCTGGTGCAGGGCTTGGAGCTGGACTTCTCCAACTTATTTGATG
This sequence comes from Melanerpes aurifrons, assembly GCA_011125475.1. Lineage (NCBI taxonomy): Eukaryota > Metazoa > Chordata > Aves > Piciformes > Picidae > Melanerpes > Melanerpes aurifrons. Next base: position 40,410,926 of record WWNC01000002.1, read on the forward strand.
GTGATCTTTTCCCTCATTTGCAACCTAAACCTCCCATGGGGCAACTTGAGGCCATTTCCTGTCCCTTGTTACTTAGAGACCAACCCTCACCTCACTCCAACCTCCTTACAGGGCTTTGTAAAGAGCAATGAAGTCTCCCCTCAGCCTCCTCTTCCCCAGGCTAAGCAACCCCAGATCTCTCAGCTTCTCCTCACCAGCCCTGTTCTCCAGGCCCTTCACCAGCTTTAGTGCCCTTCTCTGGACATGCTCCAGCACCTCAGTGTCCTTCTAGCAGTGAAGGACCCAAAGATGCAAAGTGCAAGACCTCTCATTCCTGATCCTTGACCCCACTGTGCTGCCTTGCTCTACAGCAGACTTCCCCAAGAGCTCCACTGTGTCTATCTCCCCATCAGGACGCTCAGCCTAAGGCGCACATCAGCCTGGGCTTCAAGGGACCTCTTCCTGCCAAGGTGGCTCAGTGCTTAAAGGGGTGGCTGAGTCTTTGCAGCCCTTTCCTGGTGTCCAAGGCAGCATTCCAAACCCCCCTCCTCCCTTCAGCCATGTGTTAAAACCAGCTGAAATATTCAGACCCAAACTGCAGAAGAAACTCCACACGACATCCCCAGCTGCTGGCTTGTTTGATGGCAGAAAGAAAGCAATCACTGAGGTTTCACAGCCTGTTCTAAAAGTGGAAATCTATGAAGAGAAAAGTGATCCAATAAGTCACACTTTTAGGGTGTTTTGGGGTTTTTTTTCCTCTCAATTGCTCCAAGTAAAGGCTTTCAAAGCTGCTCTTTCTCCTGAAGTCCTGATGGAGGGAGAAATGGGTATTGACCACCAAATTCAACACCTGCTTGTACGTGGCAGAGGAGCCCCAGCCAGCTCTGCCCCAGCATCTACACCACATACACTGAGCCCCTTTGGCAGCACCAGCCTCTAGCTCACATACAAGACCAGCCATGTCCTAAAACTCCTGTGCTCCTCCAGAGCCCTCTCACAGGATGTTAGGGGTTGGAAGGGACCTTTGGAGGCCACAGAATCACCAAGGTTGGAAGAGACCTCAAAGATCATCAAGTCCAACCTGTCACCACAGACCTCATGACTAAACCATGGCACCAAGTGATGATCGAGTCCAACCCCCCTGCCAGAGGAGGGTCATAGAATCCAGCACAGGTCACACAGGAACACATCCAGATGGGGCTGGAAAGGCTCCAGAGAAGGAGACTCCACAACCTCCCTGGGCAGCCTGCTCCAGTGCTCTGTGAGCCTCACAGTGCAGAAGTTCCTCCTCATGGTGAGGTGGAACATCCTGTGCTGGAGTTTGCATCCATTGCCCCTTGTCCTATCCCAGGGTGCAGCTGAGCAGAGCCTGCCCCCTCCCTCTTGACCCCCAGCCCTCAGACATTTGTAAACATTCATTAAATCCCCTCTCAGTCTTCTCTTCTCCAAACTAACCACCCCCAGGGCTCTCAGCCTCTCCTCACAGGGCAGTGCTCCAGTCCCTTCATCATCCTGGTAGCCCTCTCAGTGATTCATGCCTGCATTGCCAGCTCCTGCAGGCAAGTCCAGCTTCCTTCTCTTGAAGGGGTTTGAATCACACTGCAATGAATGGTGCTGCTCCACAAACACATCCCAGAGGGATCAAGGACCCCATCTGGAAGCAATACCTGCTCAAAGCAACATTCCCATGAGGGACTGCACTCACATGCACTCACAGCCCAGAGCCAGCCATGTCCTGGGCTGATCCCCAGCAATGTGGGCAGCAGGGGGAGGGAGGGGATTCTGCCCCTCTGCTCCATTCTGCTGAGCCCCCACCTGCAGTGCTGGGGCCAGCTCTGGAGCCCTGAGCACAGGAGAGACATGGACCTGTTAGAACCAGAGGATGCCACAGCAATGATGGGAGGGCTGGAAGCCCTCTGCTGTGAGGCCAGGCTGAAAGAGTTGGGGTTGTTCATCCTGGAGAAGAGCAGGCTCCAGAGAAACCTTCCTGTGGACTTTTAGTGTTCAAAGGGACTGATCAGAAAACTGGAGACAGACTTCTTTGCCAGGCCTGTTGTGACAGGACAAGCAGTGATGGTTTGAAACTAAAAGAAGGAGATTCACAGTGAAGAGAGGAAGAAATTTTTTTCACTCTTAGGGTGGTAAGACCCAGGCCCAGGTTGCTGAAAGAGGTGGTAGAATCCCCACCCCTGGAAATATTCCAGCTGAGGTTGTTTGGCTCTCTGAGCAACCTGCCTTAGTTGCAGCTGCCCCTGCTGACAGTAGGGGGGTTGGAGTTGCTGATTTTTAAAGATCCCTTCCAACCCAACCAGTCTATGGACTGTGGAAGATGCATTCAACCAGATTAGAACCTTCTCTATTTCTTGGATGAAGAAAACCCACCCTACTCTCTCCACCTGAAGCTGTGGTTTGCAGACTGAGAATCCATGGGCAGCCCTTTGGCCCTCTTTGCTCTGCAGAAGGGCCTCATGAGGATGTCAGTCTCAATGCACTGTACCTGAAGGGATGAGCAATGCTGCAGCCCTGGGGGCTGGGAGGACCTGGCAAGCTCCACAGCCAGAAACCTCAATGACAAACCCACACTCACGCCATCAGCCCAAATGTACAGGCAGGGAACATCTTCCTGCCTTCCTCAGGCAGAAATGAACCTCTTTTTATGATTTTTATGATACTATGATAAGTGCAGGGTCCTGCAGCTGGGTGGAGGCAATCCCAGGCACAAATCCAGGCTGGGCAGGGACTGGCTGGAAAGCAGCCCTGAGGAGAGAGACTTGGGGGTGCTGGGGGAGAAGAAGCTCACCAGGAGCTCTCAGTGTGCACTTGCAGCCCAGAAAGCCAATCAGATCCTGGGCTGCAGCAAGAGAAGTGTGGCCAGCAGGTCGAGGGAGGTGATCCTCCCCCTCTGCTCAGCTCTGGGGTGACCCCACCTGGAGTACTGCCTCCAGTTCTGGAGCCCCTATTACAAGAAGGATCTGGAGGTGCTGGAACGTGTCCAGAGAAGGGCCAGGAGGATGAGCAGAGGGCTGGAGCACCTCTCCTATGAGGACAGACTGAAGGAGTTGGGGCTGTGCAGTCTGGAGAAGAGAAGGCTCCGAGGTGACCTCATTGTGGCCTTCCAGTATCTGAAGGGGGCTCCAAGAAGGCTGGGGAGGGACTGCTCAGGATGTCAGGGAGTGATAGGACTAGGGGGACTGGAATGAAGCTGGAGGTGGGGAGATTCAGGCTGGAGGTGAGGAGGAGGTTCTTCCCCATGAGAGTGGTGAAGCCCTGGAATGGGTCGTCCAGGGAGGTGGTTGGGGCCCCATCCCTGGAAGTGTTTAAGCCCAGGCTGGATGAGGCTGTGGCCAGGCTGATGTAGTGTGGGGTGTCCCTGCCCATGGCAGTAGGGTTGGAACTGGATGATCCTTGTGGTCCCTTCCAACCCTGACTGATACTATGATAGTTTTCCTCTTCCCTATTGAAGAGCAACTCTTCCCCTTCTCCTTCTGGTTGCCCTTTATTCTATGCCTTGCCCTTGGCAGGATGCAGAGAGCACCCAGGCAGACCTAGGCAGCTCCCAAAATTTCTTCCAATCTGGTCTGAGATTATCTCTGTCATTATTAAAGAGTGCTAATAAGCCCTTATTAGCCAAGAGTGACTGTGAGAGGAATAAGGGAAGGATTTTCCTAGGACCCAAAGTGCAAGAAATTCATAACTAACTTAATGCCTCTACCAATAAGAGCTACTTCTGCTGAGGCTATTTTAAAACCAATCTGACTCTTTCCAGAGGCAAAAAAAACCCAAACCCACATAAAGGAGTTTTGCTTCTTTCATGAAGACAGTCACACAAACAACAACAAAGAAAACCCAAAACCCCCCAAAATAATATCACTGGTTGCACCAGAGCTGTCCTTCTCCAGCAGCTAACCAGCAAGTAGAGTAGGGTAGGGGACAGTAGGGGAGAGGAGGGGAGGGGAGACCATGTAGCATCAAACCAAAGGGCACAGCACATCTTGGGGTATAATGAATCACAGCATCACCAAGGTTGGAAGAGACCTCAAAGATCATCAAGTCCAACCTGTCACCCAACACCTCATGACTGCTAAACCATGGCACCAAGTGCCACATTCAATCCCCTCTTGAACACCTCCAGGGTGTCAGACTCCACCACCTCCCTAGGCAGCACATTCCAATGGCTAACAACCCTCTCTGGGAAGAACTTTCTCCTCACCTCCAGCCTAAACCTCCCCTAGCACAGCTTGAGACTGTGTCCTCTTGTTCTGGTGCTGCTTGCCTGGGAGAAGAGACCAACCCCTTCCTGGCTACAACCTCCCTGCAGGGACTTGCAGAGAGCAATGAGGTCACGCCTGAGCCTTCTCTTCTCCAGGCTAAACAACCCCAGCTCCCTCAGCCTCTCCTCACAGGGCTGTGCTCAAGGCCTCTCCCCAGCCTTGTTGCCCTTTTCTGGACACATTCAAGAGTCTCAATGTCCTTCTTAAATTGAGAGACCCAGAACTGGACACAGGACTCAAGGTGTGGCCTAACCAATGCAGAGTCCAGAGGCAGAGTGACCTCCCTGCTCCTGCTGGCCACACTATTCTTAATGCAGGCCAGGATACCATTGGCCCTCTTGGCCACCTGGGCACACTGCTGGCTCATGTTTAGGCAGCTGTCAATCAGCACCCCCAGGTCCCTCTCTGTTTGGTAGCTCTCCAGCCACTCTGACCCCAAATCCATGCTGCATTCCCAGCCTTTGTAGATTTGGGGACGCTTAGGCCTGTTCTCCCAAGCTCTCCTGTGCACCCCTTCTCCAAGCATGCTCAGAGGCTTCCCCTTCAACCTCTCTGGCTTCAGCAAGAGCCTTCTGAGGTGCCTCCACAGGATGACTGATGAGTTGCTCCGTTGTTTTTGAGCAGCTCCCGTGCCGCAGCAGCGCAGGGGCTGACAGACCTTGGGAGCCTAGGCATTAATACTGGAGATTTATAGCCAAATCTGTCACGCTTGGAGAAGCTTTTCCCCCAAGAACTACACTGCCTGAAGGTCGCTTTTCCCGGGCAATAAGTGCAAAGAAAGTTTCTCAGCCACTTTGGCTTCTGCCAAAGGGCAAGCAGGAGAGCAGAGGGAGGATGAGGGGGAGGGGGGACACAGCCACCAGTGGGTGTGCCCAGCCTGAGCAGTCCCAAAGATCCCATCTGATCGTTGGGGAACATGCTGTGCTGCAGGCCCCACCAGGGGGCAAAAGCATGCCCTGATCTGAGAGCCCTCCCCTGCATCCCAACCTTCATATCCTCAGAGGGTGAGGGAATATCCACAAAGCAAGAGTGCAGCATCTCGATGGGTCTGGACTCTTTTCAGTGGTTCCCAGAGACAGGATGAGGGGCAACAGGCAAACTGGAAGCCAGCAGGGTCCATCTAAACATGTGTGGTGAGTTAACACTCATTCTGAAAACAAAACCAAAACAGGGTCAAGGGGCTTGTGGGTGATTTGCCCTCCCTGCAGGGCATTTTTCCCCTGGGAAACTGAGTCTGTTCCACTCCCAACTCCCTGCCCAGCTAGGGTATAAAAAGCAGGGCATTGCAGCTATTAGGTCTCCTTTTGGTATGAGAGCTACTGCAGCTGCCTCCCTGTTCCTCTGCCACGTGGTCATAGTATCAGTCAGGGTTGGAAGGGACCACAAGGATCATCTAGTTCCAACCCCGCTGCCAGGGGCAGGGACACCCCACACTAGATCAGGCTGGCCAGAGCCTCATCCAGCCTGGTCTTAAACACCTCCAGGGATGGTGCCCCAACCTGGTCGGGCCTGATCCTTCTCCCTGCTGCCTCCATGCCTCTTCAGAGAGAGATTGGTTTTGTATTCTTCTTCTTTGTCCCCCTCCCATCCATCCTTGTTCCTTGCCCTTGTGAACCTTACCTGTTATTGATATATATATATATATATATATTGTTTAAAGAGAACTCTTTACCGCTCTACTTCCAGGTCGACTCCAAATTATTGTTTGGTGGATTTGTTCCTTTCCTTTTTTTTTTGCGCCCCCCCCCCCCTCTGTTGGGAGGGAGGAGGGGGGGAGAGATTCTCAGCCTTGCCCCCATCTGAGCTCTTAACTCCCAGTTAAGGCTTAAACCACCACAACATGAAAGAAGACTTCTTTGCTGTGAGGCTGCTGGAGCCCTGGAGCAGGCTGCCCAGAGAGGTTGTGCAGTCTCCTCCTCTGGAGAGATTCCAAGCCTAGCTGGACCTTGTGATCCTGGGCAAACTGCTGTGGGTCTCCCTGCTTTAGCTGGACAAGATGCTCCCCCAGAAGTCCCTTCCAACCCCTACCATACTGTGATGTGCCCCAGCACAGCAAGCCCCCACCTGCTCATGTTCAGCTGAGAGGTTTGCACACAATACCCACTCCCTTCAACCCTTCCTTCACAAGGCTTGAGAATCCATTGCCACAAGACATTTGATGCATGAGGCTACATCTTCCTATGCACAAACACCATCAAGGGGCTCATGGCTGCTGCTGTTTGCTTATATTTCACTGTCAGCACCACGCTATTTATTTTTGTAGCCTGCCTGGTACTGCAACTCCAACAGGTAACAGGTTGCTGTAGAAATCGAGGTGAACCTTGAAAATACAGCTTCATCCAGCACATTAACCAAAAGCCACTGATTTGTCATCCAAAGACAGAGCAGTCACACTGTGCCATCTCTCTAGGCTGGGATTTCCCCCTCTAGGATTTTCCAGGCATCCCTCTGGTGCTGTCTTCTTGCTCAAAACAAGGTCAGTTGGTGGAGCAGCTCCCCATGTTTGTCACCCACAGCACCTGCTGCTTTGTCAGTGCTGCTGGAGAGAGCTGGGCTGCTGATGGTGGGAGGAGAAGAAGTAGTCCTGGGGTTGACATAGCAGAGGAATGCATTATTAACTCCTGCTCCTCAGAGCTGACCTACAAGGAGCAGCAAATTTGCTGAAGAAAATGCTAATGGGAGCTTTTTCCCCTTCAAAGGTTTGTTGCCTGCTTCCCAAGCAGAGCCCAGATCTGATCAACCACTGGATTTTCTCTGGCCAAATGACTGCCTGTGAACCTGGGTAGGATGTTGGAAGGATGTAAAAGCACATAGAGGTTTGAGAGGTGGGCCCAAGCCAACCTCATGAAGTTCAACATGGCCAAGGGCAAAGTCCTACACACCTGGGTCAGAGCAATCCCAAGCACAAATAGAGGCTGGGTGAGAAGTGGCTGGGGAACAGTCTGGAGAAGGACGACTTGGAGATGTCAGCTGGTGACAAAATTCCCATGAGCCAGCAATAGTCACTGGCAGCCCAGAAGGCAGCTGTGTGCTGGGCTGCATCAAAAGAAGCGTGACCAGGAAAAGAAAAAGAAGCAGAACAAGTGATTCTGCCTCTCTGCTCTGACCCCATTTGGAGAACTGCATCCAGTTGTGAGGCCCTCAGTATGAGAGGGACATGCAGCTGCTGGAGCAGGTCCAGAGGAGGGCCACAAAGATGATCAGAGGGCTGGAGAACCTCCTCTAAGGGGACAGCCAGCAAGAGTTGGGCTGTTCAGCCTGGATATCAAGTTCAGGTTGGATGAGACCTTGAGTGACCTGAGCTAGTGAAGGGTTTGGAACTAGATGATCTTTAAGGTTCCTTCCAACCTGAGCCATTCTATGCATCTATGATTCTAGATAAGCAGCTGTCCATGGTCCCATCACCAGCACTGCATCAGTGAGGAATGCACTACCTACTGCTCTCTCCATTTCTTAGCCTCTCTCTAACTTGTTTTGAAAACAGGCTTTTGACGGTGATGGAAAAGGCTCCATGAGAAAGGCAAAGGTGGCCATGGGAATGTCCACATACCTACAGTTTGTGCTTTAAACTAGAGAGAGTTTGGGGACTTCCTTACCCAGCAGCTGCCCTGTTGGAGACCAAAGCATTTAGAATAGAATAGAATAGACCAGGTTGGAAGAGACCTTCAAGATCATCACATCCAACCCATCAATCAATCCTACCTAAACAACCTACCCATGGCACCAAGCACCCCAGTAAGTCTCCTCCTGAACACCTCCAGGGATGGGGACTCCACCACCTACCCAGGCAGCACATCCCAATGGGCAATCACTCTTTCTGTGTAGAACTTCTTCCTAACATCCAACCTAAACCTCCCCTGGTGCAGCCTGAGACTGTGTCCTCTTGTTCTTGTGCTGGCTGCCTGGGAGAAGAGACCAACCTCTGCCTGTCTACAGCCTCCCTTCAGGTAGTTGTAGAGAGCAAGAAGGTCACCCCTGAGTCTCCTCTTCTCCAGGCTAAGTAATCCCAGCTCCCTCAGCCTCTCCTCACAGGGCTGTGTTCCAAGCCCCTCACCAACTTTGTTGCCCTTCTCTGGGCTCGTTCCAGCAAGTCAACATCCTTCCTAAACTGAGGAGCCCAGAACTGGACACAGGACTCAAGGTGTGGCCTGAGCAGTGCTGAGTCCAGAGGAACAATGACCTCCCTGCTCCTGCTGGCCACACTGTTCCTGATGCAGGCCAGGATGCCATTGGCCCTCTTGGCTGCCTGGGCACACTGCAGGCTCATGTTCAGCCTACCATCAACCAGCACCCCCAGGTCCCTCTCTGCCTGGCTGCTCTCAGCCACTCTGACCCCAGCCTGTAGCTCTGCCTGGGGTTGCTGTGGCCAATGTGCAGAACCTGGCACTTGGATGTGTTAAATCTCATGCCCTTGGACTCTGCCCATCTGTCCAGCCTGTTGAAGTCCCTCTGCAGAGCCTCTCTACCCTCCAGCAGATCAACTCCTGCCCCCAGCTTGGTGTCATTTAGTTCAAACAGGGATGCACTGAGCCTATCATTTCTGAACAGGGCAAAGACATGGATGTAGAAACCACTCACAGCCTTTCTGCTGCTACACTGTTCTCCCTACCAAGGCTGATGACAGACAGGGTAGGAGGAACAAGGCAAGGAGCCCAGCCATTTGCAGGTGCAGTGAGCCTTAAAACAGGTAGCAGCAAAAGGTCTCCTGGGAGCTACCATGGGCTGGGTGGCAATTTCACAGACCAACAGCTCAAACAAATCAAATAAACCAGCCCAAGCCAGGACTAGCTGAGGAGCTGGATGTGGACTGGCAGCAAAAACAACCTGGGTGGGGGGGAGGCTGCCAAAGGCAAAGCCCACCATAGAGTCATAGAAACAACCAAGTTGGAAAAGACCTCAGAGATCATAAAGTCCAACCTACTACCTAATACCTACCTAATACATCCAAGCCTGTTTTGAGTATCTCCAGGGACAGAGACTTCACCACCTCCCTGGGCAGCACATCCCAATGGCTAACAACTCTCTCTGGGAAGAACTTTCTCCTCACCTCCAGCCTAAACCTCCCCTGGCACAGCTTAAGACTGTGTCCTCTTGTTCTGGTGCTGGGTGCCTGGGAGAAGAGACCAACCCCCACCTGGCTGCAACCTCCCTTCAGGTGGTTGTAGACAGCAATAAGGTCTCCCCTAAGCCTCCTCTTCTTAATGCATGCAGACAGGACCATAAGCAGCTTCCCCCTGAACCTTATGAGATGCCCCAAAGAGATGCTCTTGGTGAGGTGGTCTCCAAGAGGGCAAACTATCCCCCATCCTTACACATCCCTCTCCTCAGCAAGTTCCTCAGGGCATGCCTAAAAGCCAAACCCTTTTCTCAAGACCTCAGAAACCCCAAGTAGAAGGAGGTCTGATAGAAAAGCTGCCTTAAACAAGGCAACAGCTCTTCTGTCCTCCTCAAAAGATGGACTTACAGTGTTGCTCATCTCTTTGCCCTTTTCTCAAGACCTCAGAAACCCTGCAGAGAAGGATGTCTGTCAGAAAAGCTGACCTGGATAAGGCAACAGCTCTCCTGTCCTCCTCAAAGCATGGGCTGATGGTGTTGTTCACCTCTTTGCCTGCAGAATGGATCAATTCCATCAAGGAAGGCTCCTGGGGTTTCTACTCAGGGCAACGTGAATAAACTCAATGAATCATTTATTCAGTCAATTTTGGCCATCCCTGCCAGGGAGCTGCCTGAGAGCAGACCACAGATTTCTCCAGTGCATTCTTTCTTACAACAATAATCTCTGCAGATAATTCTTCATCCCCAACTTACTTAGAAAGCACAGACTATGAAACTCCAGTCATTTGAGAAGGATAAATGGACAGCACACCTTCTCTTCCCTTCCTTGATCCCTTCAGATCAAGTTTACAGGATGAAGAGGAAGAGTTCCAAACCAGAAATTCACCATCAGCACTCTTGGCTATGTCACAGGAGGTCAGGGGTTGGAAGGGACCCAAAGAGATCATGGAGTCCAACCCCCCCTGCCAGAACAGGACCATAGAATCCAGCACAGGTCACACAAGAACACATCCAGATGGGGCTGGAAAGGCTCCAGAGAAGGAGACTCCACAACCTCCCTGGGCAGCCTGCTCCAGTGCTCTGTGACCCTCACAGTAAAGACATTCTCCCCTGTGTTGAGGTAGAACTTCCTGTGCTGCAGCTAACATCCATTGCTCCTTGTCCTATCCCAGGGTGCAGCTGAGCAGAGCCTGTCCCCTCCCTCCTGACACCCAGACCTCAGATGTTCATAAACATTTATTAAACCCCCAGGGCTTTCAGCCTCTCCTCAGAGGACAGTGCTGCAGTCCCTTCAGCATCCTTGCAGCCCTCTGCTGGACCCTCTCCAGCAGATCCCTGTCCCCCTTGAACTGGGAAGCCCAAAACTGAATAAAGTAGTCAAGATGAGGTCTCACCATGTCCATGGAATTCTCCCTGCCTGTGACCTGTGCATGGCACATGGATCAAGAAAAGAAAAAGAAACCAATCCAAGTTCAAACACGCCTGTCCTTTGCAGTGCTAGCCCAGCTTGTCACAAACTGGCTGAACATGAGCCAGCAGTGTGCCCAGGTGGCCAAGAAGGCCAATGGCATACATGGCCTGTATCAGGAACAGTGTGGCCAGCAGGAGCAGGGAGGTCATTCTGCCCTTGTACTCTGCATTGGTTAGGCCACACCTTGAGTCCTGTGTCTGGTTCTGGGCCCCTCAGGTTAGGAAAGATGTTGAGATGCTGGAAGGTGTCCAGAGAAGGGCAAGAAAGCTGGGGAGGGGTCTGGAGCACAGGTCTGTGAGGAGAGGCTGAGGGAGCTGGGGTTGCTTAGCCTGGAGAAGAGGAGGCTCAGGGGAGACCTTCTTGCTGTCCCTGAAGGGAGGCTGGAGCCAGATGGAGGTTCATTTCTTCTCCCAGGCAAGCAGCACCAGAACAAGAGGACAGAGTCTCAAGCTGTGCCAGGGGAGTTTAGGCTGGAAGTGAGGAGAAAGTTCTTCACTGAGAGAGTTGTTAGCCATTGGAATGTGCTGCCCAGGGAGGTGGTGCAGTCCCCATCCCTGGAGGTGTTCAAGAGGGGATTGGATGTGGCACTTGGTGCCATGGTTTAGCAGTCATGAGGTGTTTGATGACAGGTTGGACTTGATGGTCTTTGAGGTCTCTTGCAACCTTATTGATTCTATGAAAACTAAAGATCTGCAGCAGGTCTTGGTCCTAGCAGAGAAAGAGACCCTCAGAAGACTGTATGAACAGTGACAAACTGCTCACAGAATCACCAAGTTTGGAAGAGACCTCACAGATCATCAAGTCCAACCTGTCACCACAGACCTCATGACTATTAGACCATGGCACCAAATGCCACGTCCAATCCCTCCTGAACACCTCCAGGGATGGTGGCTCCACAACCTCCCTGGGCTGCCTGTTCCAATCCCTGACCACTCTCTCAGTAAACAAAATTTTCCTCATCTCTAATTTAATGGATATTAGGAGTTTCCAGGCTGGCCTGTGTGCCCTGGCAGTCACTTTGGTGAAAATAATAGAATAGAATAGACCAGGTTGGAAGAGACCCTCAAGATCATCGCGTCCAACCTATTATCCAACACCACCTAATCAACTAAACCATGCAAGTAAAGATTCTGGGGAGGGAATTGGCAGGTCTCATAGATAGGGCTTTAAACTAGTTTCGAAGGGGGAAGGGGTTGAAACCAGTCCCACCATGGGGTTGAAACCAGCAGCCCGGGAAGTGCATTAATGCCATGGGGCTGGCCATCACAGAGACGTGGTGGGATGACTCACATGACTGGAGCGCTGCAATTGATGGCTACAGGCTCTTCAGGAGAGACAGGCAAGGAAGAAGGGGTGGAGGGGTGGCCCTTACGTCAGGGAGACAAGATGCCATTGAGACGGAGATTAGGGAGATCGGGTTGAGTGCCTGTGGGTAAGAATTAGAGGGAAGGCCCAGGGCTGACATCCTGGCTGGAGTCTGTTATAGACCACCCAACCAGGAGGAGGATGTTGATGAGTCATTCTATAGGCAGCTTAAGGCTGTCTTAAGATCGTCTGACCTTGTTCTCATGGGCGACTTCAACCTGCCTGATATCTGCTGGGATCTTAACATAGCAGAGAAGTGGCAATCTAGGAGGTTCTTAGAATGCATGGAGGACAGCTTCTTATCCCAGGTGCTGCGAGAGCCTACCAGGGGCAAGGCTATGCTTGACCTCCTCTTCACCAATAGGGAAGGGTTGGTGGGTGATGTGGTGGTCGGAGGGTGCTTAGGGGCCAGTGACCACGAGATAATTGAATTCTCATTATTTGGTCAAGCTAAGAGGGGCAGCAAGAAGACCTCCACTCTGGATTTCCGGAGGGCGGACTTCAGGCTACTCAAGGAACTAATTCAGAGGGTTCCTTGGGATAAAACCCTTAAAAACAAAGGGGTCCAGGAGAGCTGGTCCTACTTCAAGGAAGAACTGTTGAAGGCTCAGGGACAGGCTGTGCCAATGTGCCGGAAGATGAGCCGCGGGGCAGACGGCCAGCCTGGATGGTTAAAGAACTTTTAATGGAACTAAGGGAAAAGAAGAGGGTGTATCACCTTTGAAGAGAGGGAGGCAACCCGTGAAAAATTTAAGGATGTTGCTAGGTCTTGCAGGAAGAAAATTAGGGAGGCAAAAGCGCATTTGGAGCTTAGTCTGGCCTCTGCTGTGAAGGACAACAAAAAGTCCTTCTATAAATACATTAATAGTAAGAGGAAGGGCAGAGATAACCTCCACTCCTTGGTGGACATGGAAGGGAAAGTTGTGATAAGGGATGAGGAAAAGGCAGAGATACTTAACACCTTCTTTGCCTCAATTTTTACTAGCAGGACAGAATGTCTTCCAGACAGCTGGCCTCCAGAGCTGGCAGAAGGAGCCAGGGAGCAGCAAAGTTTTCCACTGTTTGAAAATGGGGTAGTTGGTGATCTGCTCAGCCGCCTGGATCCCCACAAGTCCATGGGACCAGATGGGATCCATCCTAGGGTGCTGAGGGAACTGTCAGAGGAGCTGGCCAAGCCGCTCTCCATCATTTTTCAGCAGTCCTGGCTCACTGGCGAGGTCCCAGAGGACTGGAAGCTGGCCAACGTGGTGCCCATCCACAAGAAGGGCCGGTTGGATGAGCCAGGGAATTACAGGCCTGTCAGCCTGACCTCAGTGCCAGGCAAGATCATGGATCAGGTCATCCTGAGTGCATTAACACAGCACTTAGAGGATGGCCAAGGGATCAGGCTCAGCCAGCATGGATTTAGGAAGGGCAGGTCCTGCCTGACCAACCTGATCTCCTTCTATGATCAGGTGACCCACCTGGTGGATGTGGGGAGGCCTGTGGATGTAGTTTACCTGGACCTCAGCAAGGCCTTTGACACCGTCCCCCATAGCAAACTCCTGGCCAAGCTGTCAGCCCATGGCTTGGACAGCAGCACTCTGAACTGGGTTAGGAACTGGCTGGATGGCCGAACCCAGAGAGTGGTGGTGAATGGTGTCACATCCGGCTGGCAGCCAGTCAGTAGTGGAGTCCCCCAGGGATCAGTGCTGGGCCCCATCCTCTTTAACATCTTTGTTGATGATCTGGATGAGGGCATTGAGTCTATCATCAGTAAATTTGCTGACGACACCAAGCTGGGGACAGGAGTTGATCTGCTAGAGGGTAGAGAGGCTTTGCAGAGAGACCTCGACAGGCTGGACAGATGGGCAGAGTCCAACGGCATGAAATTTAATGCATCCAAGTGCCGGGTTCTGCACATTGGCCACAACAACCCCATGCAGTGCTACAGGCTGGGGTCAGAGTGGCTGGAGAGCAGCCAAGCAGAAAGGGACCTGGGAGTGCTGGTTGATGGTAGGATGAACATGAGCCTGCAGTGTGCCCAGGCAGCCAAGAGGGCCAATGGTATCCTGGCCTGCATTAAGAACAGTGTGGCCAGCAGGAGCAGGGAGGTCATTCTGCCCTGTACACTGCACTGGTTAGGCCACACCTCGAGTACTGTGTCCAGTTCTGGGCCCCTCAGTTTAGGAAGGATGTTGACTTGCTGGAACGAGTCCAGAGAAGGGCAACGAAGTTAGTGAGGGGCTTGGAACACAAGCCCTATGAGGAGAGACTGAGGGAGCTGGGGCTGCTTAGCCTGGAAAGGGGTGAACAACTACCTGAAGGGGGTTGGTTCAGGCTGGAGGTCAGGAGGAAGTTTTACACAGAGAGAGTGATTGCCCATTGGAACGGGCTGCCTGGGGAGGTGGTGGAGTCGCCGTCACTGGAGGTGTTCAGGAGGAGACTTGACAGGGTGCTTGGATAGATGGGTTAGTTGATTAGGTGGTGTTGGGTGATAGGTTGGACGTGATGATCTTGAAGGTCTCTTCCAACCTGGTTTATTCTATTCTATTCTAAGTATGGAAAAGAACAGGGATCAAAAAGGCTTTTAGAGCTGGGAGTTTCAAGAGCAAACAGGCTTTACTACAACTTCCCTTCAGGACAACAGTCAACCCTTTTCTTTCCCTGGATTTCCTTTGCAAATCCCTTCCAAGCCTCCTGCCTCCTACTCCCCCCCCCCCGCCAGCTTTCTGCTGAGCTCCAGAACTCTCTGGCCCCCTCCCAAGCAGCCAGTAGCTCTCCTGCCTGCCTATCCCTTGTCATCATCCCACACTGCCAGCTGGCCCTTGCCATGATGCTGAGTTCTCTCTGCATCACCTGAGCAGTCACTCACCTGCTCCTTCCTTTCAGAATGGACCAGGCGACACCTGCTGCACCTGCATCTCCCCAGACAGCTCACTCCCTGCCTCCCCAAAGCATCATCCCCCTGGGAGTGGTGAGGGAGGGCCACACACATGCCCAGGTCCCTGCAGACATCAAGCCACCCAGCTGACAAACGTCAAGCTTGGCCAAGAAAGAGAGGGAGAGCAGAGAGGAGGCAGATTTGCAGGCTCTGATCCTGGGAGCCTGACCCCCTCCTCTCCCTGGTTATGGATGAGGTAAATTAGCTGTGACACTCATTAGCTGCAGCTCCTAATTAGTGAAAATTAATATTGGTTTTGATAGAAGTGTTGGCTAAAGCTCTCCCAGGCAAAGGCATTATTGACCTTGTTATCCTGTCTAATAGCAACTTACATCACAGAGACTACTTCTGCTGGAGTCAACAGACTGCAGCTGACTCCCACCCTCAGCAGCTCCCTGCCCCACTGCATGGAGAGAGGGTCCCAGCCACCCCACCCCCTGCCTGCACCCATCCCCCATCCCCAGCCCCAATTGCTGCCTGCACCCATGGTCCCATCCCTGGCACCATCCCCAGCACCATCCCAACCACCCCTGCTACAGCACCCATGGTCCCATTGCTGCCTGCACCCATCCCTGGTACCATCCCCAGCACCCCAACCCCTGCTACAGCACCCATGGTCCCATTGCTGCCTGCACCCATCCCTGGCACCATCCCAAGCATCCCAACCCCTGCTACAGCACCCATGGTCCCATTGCTGCCTGCACCCATCCCTGGTACCATCCCCAGCATCCCAACCCCTGCTACAGCACCCACACCCCCATCACTGCCTGCACCCATCCCTGGCAGCAGCTCTTCCCCATGGCCAGCACAGGCAAATGGTGCAAATCCATACCCAGTTTTGAGGGACATATCAGCTCACTGGAGCAGTGCCATCCATTCCTTCCTGCCCACAGATATTGTTCACTTTGGATAGCCTTTGGGATGGATGGTCCCTAGCCTCTCTCTGTCCTATACCATCATCCCTTTGGGATGGATGGTTCCTAGCCCCCATGTGTCCTATCCTCTTATGCCTTTGGGATGGATGGTCCCTGGCCCCCCTGTATCCCATCCTCTCATGCCTTTGGGATGGATGGTCCCTGGCCCCCTGTATCCCATCCCCTCATCCCTTTGGGATGGATGGTCCCTAGCCCCCACATGTCCTATCCCCTCACCCCTTCCCCTGGCCTGAGTGACTCCAGACTCAGCAGAGGACTTCCTTGCCACCACCTCTACTCCCAGCTCAAGATACTAAGTAAATGACAATAGCTGCAACATGATGGCAATTAGCTTCTAATAAGGAAAGAAACAGAAGCAGCAGCCCTTGACCTCAGGGATCCCTGCCCTAGGAGCCTGGGACTCTGAATATGACTAAGCAAAGGGACACACACACACAGAGCTAAACAGAAGAAAACACTTGCTGCCAAAAAGTTACATATGAAGAAACCCCCCCACACACACACACCCCACTGTATTATTCACACATTAATAATAATAAAGGTGTCAGCCTGCCAGATAAGAAGTTAATCTCATTCAGAGCACAATTAAAGATGCCATTACTCAACCACCTGAGGCCACTTCCCCTTCTACATCCGTGTGGGTTTAGCAGATAACAGGGATGAGCAACAGGGATGTGGCTCTGAGCAACCTGCTGTAGTGTGAGGTGTCCCTGCCCACGGCAGGGGGTTGGAACTGGATGATCCTTGAGGTCCCTTCCAACCCTGACAGTTCTATGAGACCACAGCAGGCAGAGCAGCTCACACAGTCAGACACCCTGGCACCACCTCACACAACCCCACAGCCAACCCTGCAACCAGGCCCTGATCTTTCTTGCTTTGCTCAAAGGTTTGTGTTGAGGGGGATATCCTCACCACTGGGATCCAGGTCCCCAGGGAAAATTATCACAGTATAACTAAGGTTGGAAGAGGCCTCCAGGATCATCAAGTCCAACCTGTAATTGTCCCCCTGACCACCTGCTGGAGGTGGTGGAGCCACTCTTGGAGGTGCTCAAAAATGGTTGGACATTTGGGGCATGGTTTAATGGTCATGGTGATGGTAGGCTGGGGATTTGATGTCATGGTCTTAGAGGGCTGAAAAATGTCTGAGATTCTGTGATGCTCTTTTGGGTAAAGGGGAGACCTGAACATAAGCATTGGAGGGCATTCTGGTCCCTGGGGTGAGCTTGTATTTCTGGAGAGAAGGAATAAGACACTGGAATGCAGCATCACCAAGACATTCAAGATTGACAGCAAGATGCCCACCAAGGGCAGCACGAATAGAATAGAATAGACCAACCTCTCACCATCTAATCAACTAAACCATGGCACCAAGCACCCCATCCATGCTCTTCCTAAACACTTCCAGGGATGGGGACTCCACCACCTCCCTGGGCAGCACATCCCAATGGCAAATCTCTCTTGCTGGGAAGAACTTCTTAACATCCAGTCTAAACCTCCCCTGGTGCAGCTTGAGACTGTGTCCTCTTGTTCTGGTGCTGCTTGCCTGGCAGAAGAGACCAACCCCCACCTGGCTACAACCTCCCTTCAGGGAGCTGCAGAGAGCAAGAAGGTCTCCCCTGAGCCTCCTCTTCTCCAGGCTAAGCAACCCCAGCTCCCTCAGCCTCTCCTCACAGGGCTATGCTCCAGATCCCTCCCCAGCCTTGTTGCCCTTCTCTGGACACCTTCAAGTCTCTCAATGTCCTTCTTAAACTGAGGGGCCCAGAACTGGACACAGGACTCAAGGTGTGGCCTAAGCAGTGCTGAGTCTAGGGGCAGAATGGGTGTCAATATGAACTAAAAAGCTCTTTGTTAACAGCAACAGGTCCTTGAGCCTCTTTTTCCCTAGAGTGCTGCTGAAGTTTAGGAAGCCAAGACCAGAAAAGCTGAGCATTTGCTGCTGAATGCAAAGCCACCATCATCAAATCCTGGCCCTTGTGGGGGAAAAAAAGAGGTAGTTTATGAGAAATAAACCCTCTCCTAATATCCTTACTGAAGAAATCTCTGGTTGCCTCAGCCCAATCACTACCCTTGTACTGCCTGAGGGATGCAAGGTCCATGAGGCTGCTGACACAATCACAGAACCACCAAGGGTGGAAGAGACCTCAAAGATCATCAGGTCCAACCTGTCACCACAGACCTCCTGACTAGACCATGGCACCAAGTGCCACATCCTTTGAACACCTCCAGGGATGGGGACTCCACCACCTCCCTGGGCAGCACATTCCAATGGCTAACAACTCTCTCTGGGAAGAACTTTCTCCTCACCTCCAGCCTAAACCTCCCCTGGCACAGCTTGAGACTGTGTCCTCTTGTTCTGGTGCTGCTTGCCTGGGACAAGAGGCCAACCCCCTCCTGGCTACGACCACCCTATGTGCACCTTCTCATAGAAAGTTCTTAAGCACAGGCACCTTTGTACCTGGAGAAGGGCACAGAATATTAGGGGTTGGAAGGGACCTCAAAAGATCATCAAGTCCAACCTCCTGTCAGAGCAGGATCACCTAGAGCAGGTCACACAGGAACACATCCAGGCAGGGTTAGAATGCCTCCAGAGGAGACACTCATAAGGGCATCTAGCAACAGGACAAGGAGGAATGATTTTAAGCTGAGAGACAGTAGGTTTAGACTGGATATTGGGAAGAAGTTCTGCAGTACAGGGGTGGTGATACTCTGGAATAGGTTGTGGATGCCTCCTCCCTGGGGGTGAGACCCCACCTGGACTACTATGTCCAGTTGTGGAGCCCCTAGTACAGGAAGGATCTAGAGGTGCCAGAACATGTCCAGAGAGGGGCCACGAGGATGATCAGAGGGCTGGAGATCCTCTGCTATGAGGACAGATTGAGAGAGTTGGGGCTGTTCAGTCTGGAGGAGAGAAGGCTCCCAGGAGACCTTCTTGTGGCCTTCCAGTATCTGAAGTGGCTACAAGAAAGCTGGGGAGGGACTTCTGAGGGTGTCAAGGAGTGACTGGACTGGGGAGAATGCACCCAAGCTAGTGGAGAGAAGATTACGATTAGAGGTTAGGAAGTTGTTCCCCATGAGGGTGGTGAGAGCCTGGCACAGGTTGCCCAGGGAGGTGGTGGAAGCCTCCTGCCTGGAGGTGTTTGCAGCCAGGCTGGATGTGGCTGTGAGCAACCTGCTGTAGTGTGAGGTGTCCCTGACCATGGCAGGGGGGTTGGAACTGGCTGAGCCTTGAAGTCCTTTCCAACCCTGACAATTCTGTGATTCTGTTGTTCAAAGCCAGGTTGGATGAGCCAGCCAAGCCTGCTCATGGCAGGGAAATAGGCTGGAAGGGACCTTGGAGACCATCTACTCCAAAGCCATCCTTGGATTCTATGAACACCTTCCCCAAGCTGACAGCACGGTTCTGAACTGAGATTGTTCTAACCACCAGAAAGCTGCAAGTCAGCAGGTTGTGTTGAAAACACTCCCCTCTGCACCTCACAAGCTTGCTGTGCAAGGGGAGTAGAATTGGTTGTCTCTTTTTCCTCGAGGTGTGAAACAAGCAGTCTGTGAAGTCTCTGAATAACAACAGCAAAAAAATAAACCAAACCCACACACCTCCACCTTACAACATAGAGAGCAAAAAAACCACCACAAAACCAATCCCAACCTCCTGGTTTAGAACCCAGGGAGGCACCAGCCTCCCCCCTCTCCTCAGGGATACCTTCTCTACCTGCCAGCAAATGGCTGTGAAACATCCCCGCCAGGCTTCACCCTCCTCTGTCCCTTCCTGGTAGGGCTTCATAAACTTGGAGGATCCTGCCAATTTTTTTGGTTTCTGCAAGAACATCCTGTTGCAGTATGATGAGATCAGCTTGGGAATTTAGGGTGTCCCTTCCCCCCTCCCCCTTTGCCCTCCTTCTTAATTTATGACTCTTTCCCCCACCCCGCTGAAGCCTGTGGACAACGGCTGCTGGCTGATGTGCCTTCTGCAAGCCATCCCTCCCAGCTCTGCACCTGATGGGACTGCATACAGCATCCAAAAGGACTGCAACAATTTTTTTCCCCCTCCAAGGCACAGAACAACTTGCAGAAACCAGAGAGGAATTATGTCTTTCTTCCTCCTCCCCTCGCACCTTTTTCCTTGTGCCTAGGAAAGCCGCCTCAAGGGACGGTCGGAGAGAGGATGCATGCACGAGAGGGCTTTTTACCTGGTCTTTTCACTCACTTGCCTGACTGTCCCACCACACCAAGTTCTACAGCAGTGGAGCTTTAGGGTGGAGGTATTGTTTCAGCCAGTTGGAGGTTTAATTGGCTGCTGCTGGCAGGTGGGAGAAGGCAGGTTTGGGGAGTGGGGTTTTCCGCAGCGCCATCGCTTATGGCAGAGGACTGCAAAATGCCTGTTTCTTCCCCTCTGTTTCCCAAAATCATTAGTAACAACCATTAATCCTGCCTGGGAGAAAGCTCCACGCTTCCCCCCCATTCCCTGAGTTGTCAGTCTCCCCCTTGGGCTTCCCACATTTCAAAGCCTTTTTTCCACCCACCCCCCCCCACTCCCTCCTCCTATTTTTAAATTAACCACAGAGGTAAGGACGAAGCCACAACACTGCCTCCCATCCACAATAAAAGGTGCTGACAACACCAAGCTGGGGGCAGGGATTGATCTGCTGGAGGGTAGAGAGGCTCTGCAGAGGGACCTGGACAGGCTGGACAGATGGGCAGAGTCCAAGGGCAGGAGATTGAACACATCCAAGTGCCAGGTTCTGCACATCGGCCACAACAACCCCATGCAGTGCTACAGGCTGGGGTCAGAGTGGCTGAGAGCAGCCAGGCAGAGAGGGACCTGGGGGTGCTGGTCGATGGTAGGCTGAACATGAGCCTGCAGTGTGCCCAGGGGGCCAAGAGGGCCAATGGCATCCTGGCCTGCATCAAGAACAGTGTGGCCAGCAAGAGCACAGAGGTCATTGTGCCCCTGTACACTGCACTGGTTAGGCCACACCTCGAGTACTGTGTCCAGTTCTGGGCCCCTCAGGTTAGGAAGGAGGTTGACTTGCTGGAAGGTGTCCAGAGAAGGGCAAGAAAGCTGGGGAGGGGTCTGGAGCACAGCCCTGTGAGGAGAGGCTGAGGGAGCTGGGGTTGCTTAGCCTGGAGAAGAGGAGGCTCAGGGGAGACCTTCTTGCTCTCTACAACTCCCTGAAGGGAGGCTGTAGAGAGGCAGATGTTGGTCTCTTCTCCCAGGCAGCCAGAACAAGAGGACACAGTCTCAGGCTGTGCCAGGGGAGGTTTAGGCTGGATGTTAGGAAGAAGTTCCATACAGAGAGAGAGATTGCCCATTGGAATGGGCTGCCCAGGGAGGTGGTGGAGTCACCACCATTGGAGGTGTTCAGGAGGAGACTTGCTGGGGTGCTTGGTGCCATGGGTTAGTTGTTTAGGTGGGTTGGATTGATTGATGGGTTGTACGTGATGATCTTGAAGGTCTCTTCCAACCTAGTCTGTTCTATTCTATTCAATGTGAGATCCCACCTCAAAACCTAAGTACCAGCAAAGCCACATGGCTGCTTGCAGCCCACCAGACGACCTCTCACCTCCAACCTGCTCATCAGCTGGGAGAAAGAAAGAGTTCCCCTCCGCGTTCAGGCGCGTGAATCGCCCTCCCGACCACGGCCCACCGGAGCCCTCCGCAGGGCGGGCGGCCTGACAAAAGCCATGCAGATGAATGGAAGAAAATTGAGTTACTAACCATTAAATGTCAAGTGTTTGAAATCTTTCCCCCTCGTGGAAAGAGCCATACTCATAAATCTTTAACAGAGGGAGCACACAGAGCTTATTCACTCCTCTGACCACCGCTGCAAATCGAACAGATGTTTTCATTGAGCTGCCCGACCACGCCGGCTCCGGGGGTAGTTTTTTCTGCCCCCCCTCTCCCCCTCTTTGAGTGGTTATAGTTAATTCAAAAGCCATCAATGTACAGCAGCAGTTTGACAGGAGGAACCAATTTATGAGCTCCCCCTGCCAATCAAGCACATTAAAGCCATTCAAAGGCAGAAGGCAGCATTAGCACACGCCGGCGATAAATTGGCTGCCGAGCCAGGAGACGGATCCGCGCCACAGCGTCAAAGCCACCCACCCTCTGCCTCCTCTGGTCCCCAAAACTGTGGAAACTGAGCTAAAGCCAGCTCCCCAAGAGAACACCCACACAATCAGCACACTGCCTCCCCCACCCTCAGGCCCCAAACAGACAGGCTGGAGAGTTGGGCAGGGAGAAATTCTGGAGCCCCTATTACAAGAGGGATCTGGAGGTGCTGGAAGGTGTCCAGAGAAGGGCCAGGAGGATGAGCAGAGGGCTGGAGCACCTCTCCTGTGAGGACAGACTGAAGGAGTTGGGGCTGTTCAGTCTGGAGAAGAGAAGGCTCCCAGGTGACCTCCTTGTGGCCTTCCAGTATCTGAAGGGGGCTACAGGAAGGCTGGGGAAGGGACTTTGGAGGATCTCAGGGAGTGATAGGACTAGGGGGAATGGAATGAAGCTGGAGGTGGGGAGATTCAGGCTGGAGGTGAGGAGGAAGTTCTTCCCCATGAGAGTGGTGAAGCCCTGGAATGGGTTGTCCAGGGAGGTGGTTGAGGCCCTGTCCCTGGAGGTGTTTAAGGCCAGGCTGGCTGAGGCTCTGTCCAGGCTGATCTAGTGTGGGGTGTCCCTGCCCATGGCAGGGGGGTTGGAACTAGCTGATCCTTGTGGTCCCTTCCAACCCTGACTGATTCTATGATTCTATGAAATTGAATGAAGTTTAACAAGGGCTAGAGTGGAATCTTGCACCTGGGAAAGAACAACCCCATGGAGCAGTGGAAGTTGGGGACTGAACAGAACAAGAGGACACAGTCTCAAGCTGCACCAGGGGATGTTTAGGCTGGGTGTTAGGAAGAAGTTCTTCCCAGCAAGAGAGATTGGCCATTGGAATGTGCTGCCCAGGGAGGTGGTGGAGTCCCCATCCCTGGAGGTGTTTAGGAAGAGCCTGGATGGGGTGCTTGGTGCCATGGTTTAGTTGATTAGGTGGTTTTGGATGATAGGTTGGACTCAGTGATCTCAAAGGTCTTTTCAAACTGGTTAATTCTATTCTGTTCTAACTGCTGGAGGGCAGTGAAAGGGAAAGGGACCAGGATGTCCTGGTGGATGGAACAATGACCATGAGCTAGAATGTGCTCTTGTGGTCAAGAAGGCCAATGCCATTCTAGGGTGGATTAGAAAGGCTGTGGTCAGCAGGTTAAGAGAGGCTCTCCTCCCCCTCTCAGCTGGGATCACCTCTCAGCCTCCTCTTCTCCAAGCTACAGAGCCCTCAGCTCCATCAGTCTCTTCACATAAGGAAGATGTTCCATTCCTTTAATCATCTTTGTGGCTCTGTGCAGGACTCTTCCAAGCAGCTCTCTGAAATTCTTCTTGAACTAAGGGGCTCAGAACTGGACACAGGACTCCAGGTGTGGCCTAACCAGTGCTGAGTCCAGGGGCACAATGACCTCTCTGTTCCTGCTGGTCACACTGTTCCTGATGCAGGCCAGGATGCCATTGACCCTCTTGGCTGCCTGGGCACACTGCAGGCTCATGTTTAGCCTACCATCAACCAGCACCCCCAGGTCCCTCTCTGCCTGGCTGCTCTCCAGCCACTCTGTCCCCAGTGTGTCAAGGTCTCTCTGCAGAGCCCTTCTACCCTCTAACAGATCAACACCTGCTCCCAACCTGGTGTTATCTGCATCTTCTCCAGACTAAACAGCCCCAAGTCTCTCAGAAGGCTTATAAAGTATGGAGAACCAAGCCTGGACACCCACATCTAGAGCACAAGCCTTTTGAGGAGCAGATGAGGCAAATGGGATTGTTTAGCCTGAAGACAAGGAGCTTGAGGAAAGACCTTCTCACTCTACAACTCCCTGAAAGGAGGTTGGGGCCAGGTGGGGTTTGGTTTCTTCTCCCAAGGAACAAGCAGCAGAACAAAAAGAAACAGCCCCAAGTTGTACCAGGAAGGTTTTAGACAAGACATGACAAGGAATTTCTTTCCCCAAAGAGTTTGTCAAGCCCTGGAGCAGGCTGCCCAGGGCAGTAGTGGAGTCCCCATCTCTAGAGGGATTTAAAAGCCCTGTGAGGGCTGAGGGACATGGTTTAGTGGTGACCTGGCAGTGCTGGGCTAACGGTTGGACATGATAATCTCTAAAGGTCTCTTCCAACCAAAATGATTCTATGATCAAGCCATCCAAGCACACTGCCATCCAAGCCTAGACACTCCAGAGCAACAAAGAACACTTTGGTGAGCGCAGCTCAGTGCTCCCCAAGAAGCCACAAATGAAGCTCCTGCAGACAGTGCTGCCCAGACAATTAATGCTTACCAAAGCTATCTTGGACATCAAAATCCCCCCCAGACCTCATTACCACACACACTTCTCTGCTGCTTTTTGGAAGCTCCCATGGAAGGGCTCCCACACTTCCAACATGAAAAGGTGGAGACATCAAACCTTCACAGGTTTTGATGAGGCAGTTACCAAAAGCAAAGTTACTCTGACACCTTAATTACTCCCTATTGCAAACCTGCTTCCTCCCTTCTCCAACTCCTTATTGCCTATTGGCAAAGCAGATATGAAAATTCAAGTGATTGATGAAGTGATTAATTTGATAGGAGGGCAGGGAGCAGAAGAAGAGGGGAGGGCAGGGAGCAGAAGAAGAGGGGAGGGCAGGGAGCAGAAGAAGAGGGGAGGGCAGGGAGCAGAAGAAGAGGGGAGGGCAGGGAGCAGAAGAAGAGGGGAGGGCAGGGAGCAGAAGAAGAGGGGAGGGCAGGGAGCAGAAGAAGAGGGGAGGGCAGGGGCAGAAGAAGAGGGGAGGGCAGGGAGCAGAAGAAGAGGGGAGGGCAGGGAGCAGAAGAAGAGGGGAGGGCAGGGAGCAGAAGAAGAGGGGAGGGCAGGGAGCAGAAGAAGAGGGGAGGGCAGGGAGCAGAAGAAGAGGGGAGGGCAGGGGCAGAAGAAGAGGGGAGGGCAGGGAGCAGAAGAAAGGGGAGGGCAGGGAGCAGAAGAAGAGGGGAGGGCAGGGAGCAGAAGAAGAGGGGAGGGCAGGGAGCAGAAGAAGAGGGGAGGGCAGGGAGCAGAAGAAGAGGGGAGGGCAGGGAGCAGAAGAAGAGGGGAGGGCAGGGAGCAGAAGAAGAGGGGAGGGCAGGGAGCAGAAGAAGAGAGGAGGGCAGGGAGCAGAAGAAGAGGGGAGGGCAGGGAGCAGAAGAAGAGGGGAGGGCAGGGAGCAGAAGAAGAGGGGAGGGCAGGGAGCAGAAGAAGAGGGGAGGGCAGGGAGCAGAAGAAGAGGGGAGGGCAGGGAGCAGAAGAAGAGGGGAGGGCAGGGAGCAGAAGAAGAGGGGAGGGCAGGAGCAGAAGAAGAGGGGAGGGCAGGGAGCAGAAGAAGAGGGGAGGGCAGGGAGCAGAAGAAGAGGGGAGGGCAGGGAGCAGAAGAAGAGGGGAGGGCAGGGATGCCACAGGGTTAAGAGTTTGGGTGGGGGGAAAGCTCTTTTTTCCCCTTCCCCCTTCCTGCTGTTTGGAACAGCTAATTTTCTAGCCTGAAGTTGTCATTAACCAAGCTGCACTTTCTGCAGCTCAACAAGTTAATTCCCCTCAATGGACCTTCTGATGACCAACAACAGACTGAGGGCTTGAGCTAAGGAGCTGAGATCCCCTCCTTGAAACAGCCCTCAAATATTGGTCTTCATTAAGGTCCTCTCACCACACTTCGAAAGGAGGCTGCTCCTCCCAGAGCACTCCTGAAGCCTGCAACCTGTGGTTTCAACAGTAAGTAGCTGTTGGGTGATAGCATCACCTTCAATTAGCACTGAAGATGAAGGTGATGGTCCTGTTGCTTCTCTTTCTGAAGGACAATATCCACACACCCCTATCTCAGTCAGACACCAGCACACTCCTCTGGAATTAGCCTTTGTAAAAGGCCAAATCAATTCTGCTGGCTGCACACAGACCTGGAGCCTGCTGGGCTGGTGAATCCACTCACACTGTCAGCCCAAAGGGACAGAGAATCCCAGCATGGTAGGGGTTGGAAGGGACCTCTGGAGATCATCCAGTTCATCCCACAGCACCCACAGCTGCTTGCCCAGGATCACAACGTCCAGGAGTGTTTGGAATCTCTCCAGAGCAGACTCCACAGCCTCTCTGGGCAGTGGAGCGGTGCCCAGCAACAGGAGAAGAGGTCATGGGCACAAACATGAACATAAGAAGTTCAATCTGAACCTGAGGAAGAAGTTCTTTATTTTGAGGGTGGTAGAGTGCTAGAACAGGCTGCCCTGAGAGGTGGTGGAGTCTCTGTGAACCTGTCTGGCCACCACCCTGCTCTAGCAGGGGGATTGGACTAGATGATCTCTAGACATCTCTCTCCAATCCCTATTGTTCTGTGATTCCCAAGCTCTCCATCCACACCACTACCAGTGCCACCAAGATCTGCCAAAAGCATCTTCCAGCTTCTGCTAAAAACCAGCAAATCTTCTACCAAGGACACCCTGTGCTGCCTTGCTTCTCACAAGGAGTTGACCCCAAGCTTTAAAGCCCTGTGCCCTTCTAAGGTGCTTGGTCCCCAGTTAGGTATACAGATACAGAATACACCAGTTTGGAAAAGACCTTTGAGATCATCAAATCCAATCTATCACCCAACACCATCTAATCAACTAAACCATGGCTTCAAGAATTAGACCCTCATTAACAGTATGCCCACCATGCTTTCTGGTGCTACCACTGTGCCTTCTAACCCTGTGGTCCTCAAAGGTTAAATTAGGGTTCTCTTCTTAGCTCTAGCATTTAACTTTGAAAGACAACAGCAGATACACTGCAAGTGAGGAGGAGGAAGAAAAGGAGGTACCAAAGGGGTTGGGAGAAGGGTTCTGTGCTCAGACACCCATAGTCTCCCCTCCAAAGCTGTCCCCAACAGATGGTTCACACAAGCCTCGTGGGTATCATGGTCAAAACAACTCCAGCACAGTTTAATCAGCCCCAAAATATGCAGAGACCAGAGCCAGACACATTTTTTCCCCCTCCTTCCAGTGATGCTTTAAGGCAAGTGCCATCATGGAGGAGCCCAGCCAATGCAGATGCCTACAGCTGTGGGGACCAAATGAGCAGGCAGGGTTTAGCCAAGACAGCCCATGCCCAGTCACACACAGATAACCCTATCTGCAGCAGCAGCTTGAACGGCCCAGCAGCCCCAGGGACTCTACCTGGGTGCCAAAGCATCTGCCTTGCCCAGGACCAGAGCTGCAGTGGAAGGCTGTGGTGGAAGAGCTGATTGCTTTGCAATCTACAGCTACAGCCCAGGGAGGATGGCAGCCTTCCCTGCCTGGAGAAGGAAAGCCCTTGGGCCTGATCCTCACCTAGGATGGAGAATCAAGTCAAGTCATCCACAAATTATCAGGGGCACATGCTGCCTCAGAGCCACGGGCAGGGTGACCCTGCCAGCTAAACATCAAGTTCTTCCTCCAGTCTTCTTGTGAAGCACCTTCATCAAGTTGCCCTGGAAGGCAAGAGGCGACACACACCAACCTTTACTCACCACCAGCCAACAGACCAGACCTACACTGCAGCAGTGCTCTACTACCCCTTGGTCCCACTAAGAGCCCCAAACTCCATGGGAATATGACCACTGCAGGCCATTTTGGTGAAGGAGGTCTCAAAGAGCAAGGTTCAGCTCTGCCCCTCAGAACTTGCTGGAGGAACAGACACACATTTTGGAGTTTCTTAGTTGGTGTGGGTTTTCCTCCAAAAAATAAAAATCAGCTTTCTTCTCAAATTCCTTCTCCTGCAAACAGAGAAGAAGGTCTGCTCAGAGCAGCCCACCCTGGAAGGGCTCCAGATTGCTCTGGAAAGGCAGAGAGTTGCCTACACAGAATAGAACAGGAGCAAGAACAGGAGCAAGAGCAGGAGCAAGAGCAGGAGCAAGAGCAGGAGCAAGAGCAGGAGCAAGAGCAGGAGCAAGAGCAGGAGCAAGAGCAGGAGCAAGAGCAGGAGCAAGAGCAGGAGCAAGAACAGGAGCAAGAACAGGAGCAAGAACAGGAGCAAGAACAGGAGCAAGAACAGGAGCAAGAACAGGAGCAAGAACAGGAGCAAGAACAGGAGCAAGAACAGGAGCAAGAACAGGAGCAAGAACAGGAGCAAGAACAGGAGCAAGAACAGGAGCAAGAACAGGAGCAAGAACAGGAGCAAGAACAGGAGCAAGAACAGGAGCAAGAACAGGAGCAAGAACAGGAGCAAGTTGCAAAAGACCTTTGAGATCATCAAGTCCAACCTATCACCCAGCACCAGCTAATCAACTAAACCATGGCACCAAGCACCCCATCAATTCTCCTCCTAAACACCTCCAGGGATGGTGACTCCACCACCTCCCTGGGCAGCACATCCCAATGGCCAATCTCTCTTACTGGGAAGAACTTCTTCCTAACATCCAGTCTAAACTTCCCCTGGCACAGCTTGAGACTGTGTCCTCTTGTTCTGGTGCTGGGTTCCTGGGAGAAGAGACCAACCCCCACTTGGCTACAACCTCCCTTCAGGGAGTTTGACACAGCAAGAAGGTCTCCCCTGAGCCTCCTCTTCCCCAGTCTAAGCAACCCCAGCTCCCTCAGCCTCTCCTCACAGGGCTGTGCTCCAGACCCTGCACAGAAACCCAAAGCACAGGCAACAAAGCTCTCCTGTTCAGTGTCACAAGCCAGACTGGGATCCTCAAACAACCCATGACATGGCCTAGGATGGCTAAGTGACCAAGCAAAGCTTCTTCCACTGGTGTGCTCCCCAGCATAACTTATGACTCTGTCAATGAAATCAAAGAGGTTTAGAGGGCTCCAGCAATCAGCCTCTCTCCTACTGTATTTAAGTGATACTCCTGCAACAGGACTGGGAGTCACCATCTGCAAGTCCCCACATCAGCAGGGTGGGTTATTTTGTAAGCTCTCAGAGGCTTACCCACCCTGCTCCCAAAACATGACCTATTTACGGAGCCTCGACCAGCTCAGCAAGAGCTGCACACAGCAATGGGAGGCGGGTAGAAGCACATCAAATTCCCTCTATCTGCCTGGCTTTCTGAGCACAGTGAAGTCAGGGCATGAAGAGAACACCCTGGGACCTCCTGGCAGAGGCATCAAGCTAAAGGAATGAGGAGACTTTGAGCAGAAAACACAGCCCCCTACATAGGACACTCACCCTTAGAGTTTGAACCCCCTTCTGCCTCCTGTCGTGGTGATGTCCCCACCTCCCTCACAGGTGCTGTGCTCAGCACCCCCCAGACACCCACCCCTCCACTCCACAGTGGCACCAAGATGCTGAGACAGGGAGCATGCAAGGCTTTCAGCCCCCCAAACCAGACTGAACACATCCAAGTTCTGCACATTGGCCACAGCAACCCCAGGCAGTGCTACAGGCTGGGGGCAGAGTGGCTGAGAGCAGCCAGGCAGAGAGGGACCTGGGGGTACTGGTCGATGGTGGGCTGAACATGAGCCTGCAGTGTGCCCAGGTGGCCAAGAGGGCCAAGGGCATCCTGGCCTGCAGCAGGAGCAGGGAGGTCATTCTGCCCCTGGACTCAGCACTGGTTAGGCCACACCTTGAGTCCTGTGTCCAGTTCTGGGACCCTCAGGTTAGGAAAGATGTTGAGATGCTGGAAGGTGTCCAGAGAAGGGCAACGAAGCTGGGAAGGGGTCTGGAGCACAGCCCTGTGAGGAGAGGCTGAGGGAGCTGGGGTTGCTTAGCCTGGAGAAGAGGAGGCTCAGCCTTGCTGTCTACAATTCCCTGAAGGGAGGTTGTAGCCAGGTGGGGGTTGGTCTCTTCTCCCATGCAACCAGCACCAGAACAAGAGGACACAGTCTGAGGCTACACCAGGGAAGGTTTAGGCTGGATGTTAGGAAGAAGTTCTACATAGAGAGAGAGATTGCCCATTGGGATGGGCTGCCTAGGGTTGTGGTGGAGTCACCATCCCCAGAGGTGTTTAGGAAGAGACTGGATGGCGCACTTAATGCCATGGTTTAGTTGATTAAGAGGTGTTGGATGATAGGTTGGACTCAATCTCGAAGGTCTATTCCAACCTGGTTTCTATTCTATTCTATTCAGCCAGGCTCCAAGTGCTGAGCCAGCACCTCTGGGGGCTGTCATTCCTCAGCAGCTCTGACCTCAGGGTTTCCTGAGTGAGAGGTTCTCCATGGCCCTGTGCTGCCACGGGTTAACAAGTGGGAGGAGATGCTGAAGCTGCCAGCTTTGGGGGACCCTGGCGCTCAGCATCCTACCAGGTGGTGGAAGCTTCCTGGTGATGCTCGTAGGAAAACATCTCCAGCAAGCTGGTGGGATGGAGAGTCGAGAACCTCAGCTGCATGCTCTCCTGCCCAAAATAACTAAGGGAATCAAGCAGCAGCCAGCCTTGGCAGAAGCCCTGGGGGAGCCCAGCCTCCCCACCTGCCAGCTATCCCAGGCACCTTTCCCAGCTTCTCCTGCATCTCCTCACGCTCACATTGCCTGAGGTGGGGTGGTCAAGCCTTGCAACTACCTCCTGGCTGGTTTTCCACTCTGTCATGCACTGCTCGGCTTCAGCAGGCTTTACAGAGTAGCTCAGCCCTCCAAATTACAGTCATAGAATGGTTTGGCTTGAGAGGCACTGCAAAGACCATCCTGTAGCTCCAACCCCCCTGCCAAAGGCAGGGTCACCTCCCACCGGCACAGGTTGCTCAAGGCTTCATCCAACCTGGCCTTGAACACCTCTAGGGAGGGGGCATCCACAGCTTCCCTGAGCACCCTGTTCCAGTGTCTCACCACCCTCACTCTAAAGAATTTCTTCCTCATCTCCAGTCTCCACCTCCCCTCTTCCAGCTCAAAACCATTGTCCCTTGTCCTATCGCTGCAAGCCCTTGTTAAAATGTCCCTCCCTCAGCTTTCTCGCAGGTCCCTTTCAAGTACTGGAAGGCTGCTCTGAGGTTTAAAGCAGGACATGCAGGACCAAGGCCAGATGGGCAGGAGGGACACATTCCCCCCAGCCCAACCAGGTAACCACAGCTCTGGCACGGTGTGGCCCGGGAGCAAAGCCAAGAGCCTTGCTCCCAGCTCGGGTGCAGCTGCACCACAGTGATTAAAGCATTCCCCACTCTTTTAAGACAACATTATTCCAGTGGTGCTCAAGTGTTATCGCTAGGATGAAGGGGAAGTGGAATTGCACTCGTCTGAATGGCCTCTTTTGTCATGCATTTTGCAAGGCGTTGAGGCATGAAAGCTTTCAGAGAGGCTCGGGTTGAATCCAGCTAGGTGGTTAGAAGGCTACTTACAGACCTGACGTGATGGATCATCTTCATTTCCCCACTCCTGTCCTGCCTACAGCAAACCCATTTGCTGGGCAATTAGGCTCCAGCCATTACATTATGCTAAGAAGATGTTCCTCCTGCAGCTGGGGGCGGGGGGAACCCCAACCAAGAGAAACCCAGAGCACTGCCTGCACATCCCCACCTGCTGACATGCCCAGGGTTTGGGGGTGCTGGGGGATGAGAAGCTCAACAGGAGCCAGCAGTGTGGACTTGCAGCCCAGAAAGCCAAGCAGAGCCTAGGCTGCAGCAAGAGAAGTGTGGCCAGCAGGGCCAGGGAGGGGATTCTCCCCTTATATTCTGCTCTGGTGAGACCCCACCTGGAGCACTGTGTCCAGTTCTGGAGCCTCTATTGCAGGAAGGCTCTGAAGGTGCTGGAAAGTGTACAGAGAATGACCACAAGGATGAGCAGAAGGCTGGAGCTGCTCTCCTGTGAGGACAGACTGAGGGAGTTGGGGTTGTTCAGTCTGGAGAAGAGAAGCCTCTGAGGAGACCTTCTAGTGGCCTTCCAGTATCTGAAGGGGGCTACAAGAAAGCTGGGGAGGGACTTTTGAGAGTGTCAGGGAGTGATAGGACTGGGGGGAATGGAGCAAAACTAGAAGTGGGGAGATTGAGATTGGATGTTAGGAAGAAGTTGTTCCCCAGGAGGGTGGTGAGAGCCTGGCACAGGTTGCCCAGGGAGGTGGTGGAAGCCTCCTGCCTGGAGGTGTTTGCAGCCAGGCTGGATGTGGCTGTGAGCAACCTGCTGGAGTGTGAGGTGTCCCTGCCCATGGCAGGAGGGTTGGGACTGGCTGAGCCTTGAGGTCCCTTCCAACCCTGACAATTCTGTGATTCTATAATGATACTGGGTAACCCCAACCTGCTGCAATGCCACATCCCAAACAGGCCACAGTGAACACCACACATTGCCAGAGACTTCCAGCATCGATATCTACACCACTCTCCCTTACCTGTAGTCCTCTAAAAGGTTTGGGATTAAACCAAATGGCCCTTGCAATGATTTTCCTTAAGGCAGTGAGCAGCACAATAAAGATTAAGTCTCCTTCCTGCAAACTCTTCCTCTAAGGGCTGTTAACCTGGCAATACTGCTTCTGCTGGAGTTCCCAGCACAGGAAAAGCATGAACCTGTTGGAACAGATCCAGAAGAGGCCACAAAAATCATCCAAGGGCTGGAATTCCCCTGCTGTGAGGACAGGCTGAGAGAGTTGGGGCCGATCCCCAGCAGTGTGGGCAGCGGGGAGAGGGAGAGGATTTTGCCACTCTGCTCCGTTCTGTTGAGACTCCACCTGCCGTGTTGGGGCCAGCTCTAGAGCCCTGAGCACAGGAGAGACATGGACTTGTTGGAGCCAGAGGAGGCCACAGCAATGATGGGAGGGCTGGAAGCCCTCTGCTGTGAGGCCAGGCTGAAAGAGTTGGGGTTGTTCAGCCTGGAGAAGAGCAGGCTCCAGGGAGACCAACTGGTGGCCTTTCAGTAGAACCATAGAAATTGTTAAGGTTGGAAGGGACCTCAAGGATCATCCAGGCCCAACCCCCCTGCCATGGCCAGGGACACCTCACACAACAGCAGATTGCTCACAGCCACATCCAGCCTAGCTGCAAAAACCTCTAGGCAGGAGGCTTCCACCACCTTCCTGGGCAACCTCTTCCAGTGTGTCAGTATCACAGTATAACTAAGGTTGGAAGAGACCTTGAGGATCATCAAGTCCAACCTGTCACCACAGACCTCATGACTAGACCATGGCACCAAGTGCCACATCCAGTCTCCTCCTGAACACCTCCAGTGATGGTGACTCCACCACCTCCATGTCTGTGCTAGCTGCAGGGGGGGTTGGACTGGCTGCCCTTCAGAGGGCCCTTCCAGCCCAGCCCATCCTATGATTCTATCTGATTAAAACACACAGCAATACAGCTACTGGCAGCTGCTTTGGGCCCTCCTGATGCCCCACCTCCCTTGTGCCACCACAGCTCAACCACTCATCCCTTTTCTCCTCCTCTCCAGGCATCTCCCTCCTCTCCTGCAATCTCTTCCCCCATCCTCTTCCAGCGCTTTCTCCTTGCCGCAGCGCACGCCTGCCGTCCCCTCCGGCTGCCTGCGCACGTGCAAGGCTGCCTTTCCTTCTGGGTGAAAGCAGCAACCAGAGGGTCAGCCCACCTGAAAATTGCTCTCCTAGGACCTAAGTGAAACAGATGGGCATTGATGATGTTTGGGGAGAAATTAATCAGCCTGGACCGGCGGCAGCGCCAGCAGCTCCCTCGGCCCAATCTCGCCTAATGAGTTCCGAGCTCTCTGTCTTAATAGCTCCTGACAAGACTAATTTACTCATGTAAGTGATTAGAGGGGGGAATGATCTCTTAATTGTTGCTTAAGGTTCCTTTTGGCATGGCAGGCAGCGAGCAGGGACTGCTGGCTCTGGGGTGAGGTGAGGCTGTGCCCAGGGATGCTGTAGGGAGGGGAGGAGGGGGCAGCGCTGGGCTTTCACCCAGTGCCACAGCGATGAGCACTTCTCTCTTCCTTTCTGAGCTCTGTTAGCTTTTCCCAGGCAGGAGGCACAGAATCATAGAACCAACCAGCTTGGAAAAGACCTCAGAGATCATCAAGTCCAACCTATTACCTAACACCACCTGACAACTAAACCATGGCTCCAAGTGCCACATCCAAGCCTTTTCTGAACACCTCCAGGGATGGGGACTCCATCACCTCCCTGGGCAGCACATTCCAATGGCTAATTACTCTTTCTGTTTAGAACTTTCTCCTCACCTCCAGCCTAAACTTCCCCTGGCACAGCTTGAGACTGTGTCCTCTTGTTCTGGTGCTGGTTGCTTGGCAGAAGAGACCAACCCCCAACAGGCTACAACCTCCCTTCAGGGAGTTGGAGACAGCAAGAAGGTCTCCCCTGAGCCTCCTCTTCTCCAGGCTAAGCAAGCCCAGCATCACACCCTGCTCTGCTACTCACTCAGGATTTAAGGCAGGTGTTTCCAGATGACACCTTTTGGGTTTGGTTTGATTCTTAATTAATAAGCCTAACCCAGAAGGCACCTACCAAACCCAGCAGAATCACAGAATGACAGGGGTTGGAAGAGACCTCTGGAGATGATCATCCAGTCCAACCCCCCTGCCAAAGCAGGGACACCCACAGCAGCTTGCCCAGGATCACAATGGCCAGCTGGCGTTGGAATCCCTCCAGAGAAGGAGGCTCCGTCAACCTCCCTGGGCAGCCTGCTCCAGGGCTTCAGCACCCTCACACCAAAGAAGTTTTTCCTCATGTTCAGATGAAACCTCCTGGGTTCTGCTTTGTGGCTGTTGCCCCTTGTGCTGTCACTGGGCACCACTGAGAAGAATCTGGCTCTACCCTCTTGACCATTGCTCTTTAGCTATTGATCAGACCCCCTCTGGGGCTGCTCTTCTCCAGGCTCAACAGCCCCAGGGCTCTCAGCCTTTCCTCCTCACAGGGATGCTCCAGGCCCCTCAGCATCTTTGTAGCCTCCACTGGACTCTCACCAGTAGTTCCCTGTCTCTCTTGAACTGGGGAGCCTAGAACTGGATCCAGATGTGACCTCACCAGGGCAGAGTAGAGAAGGAGAAACCCTCCCTCGCCCTGCTGGCCACACTGATCTTATTGCACCCCAGGAGACTGCTGGATTGCTTTGACACAGGAGCAAGCAAACACAGCAATGCTGTTTGTCAACATTTTTCCAGGCTGCCATTTCCCTCTGGTGTATCCAAACCCCCCAAATCCCAGGGTGCTGATGTACTTAAGAGTGCATTTCATTTCTGCACAGCGTAATACAAAGCTTTCCAAAAGGAAAGGAAAGGAAGGGGGAGAAAAAAAAATAGCAATAATGAAAAGATATAAAAATTCAACCCCCCAAAGTAATTCCAGGAACAATTTTACTTGCACAGCATCTGACTGGCAAGCAGGCTGGCAGAAATCTGCCCCCATTTTCTGCCAAAATTGGAGCTGAGTCCAATTCCCCTAAGGTATTTCAAGCTCAAGTGCTTCAAGAGCAGGGTACTCGGTGAGGAAGTGTTTCCATTATGCTCTTCCCAGCAGCTCCTGCACAGCTGTTCCCTTCCCTAGGGCTCACCCAGGGCACATCCAGCACTAAGTGTGTTTGCAGGGACACCAGCACCTGAAGGGGCAGGAGGCATACAGCCAAGCCAAAGCAAAGCAACCTGGTGGGATGTGACCTGGAAGGGGGAGAGTTGCTAAAAGCAGCTGTGAAAAATGACATGGATGCAAGTCACTGGGCAGGGGGAGGGGGGCAGGGAGGGAGGAAAGGAAAGAAAATTGCCACTAAATTACAATAGAGTCAGGTTGTTCCTTTCCTGACATTGTTCACAGCTTGTCTTCTGCAGTGCTCTGGGTAAAGGCACCTGAGAGGCACTTCTCAGTGTTATTTCCCACAGCAAACAAAACCTCAGCCTCACTACAAGACAAAAGACTGCAGGCAGCCAAGCTGCAGGCCCAACAAGCTTCCTCCTGAGGAGAAGCTCACCTGCCAGCCAGGAGCTTCCACAACACCCATCCAAACCTCACCACCAAGACTCCACATCACAGTATCACAGTACAACTAAGGTTGCAAGAGACCACGAGGATCATCGAGTCCAACCTATCAACACAGACCTCATGACTAGACCATGGCACCAAGTGCCACATCCAATCCCCTCTTGAACACCTCCAGGGACGGTGACTCCACCACCTCCATCCTGACTGCTTGCTCTGACATTCCAGATGCAGGACACCACAGGCAGCAAAAAGTGTACTCAGCACTGGTTAGGCCACATCTTGAGTCCTGTGGCCAGTTCTGGGCCCCTCAGGTTAGGAAAGATGTTGAGATGCTGGAAGGTGTCCAGAGAAGGGCAAGAAAGCTGGGGAGGGGTCTGGAGCACAGCCCTGTGAGGAGAGGCTGAGGGAGCTGGGGTTGCTTAGCCTGGAGAAGAGGAGGCTCAGGGGAGACCTTCTTGCTGTCTCCAACTCCCTGAAGGGAGGTTGTAACCAGGTGGGGGTTGGTCTCTTGTCCCAGGCAAGCAGCACCAGAACAAGAGGACAGAGTGTCAATCTGTGCCAGGGGATGTTTAGGCCAGATGTGGGAAGGAAGTTCTTCCCAGAGAGAGTCGTTAGTTATTGGGATGTGCTGCCCAGGGAGGTGGTGGAGTCCCCATCCCTGGAGATGTTCAAGAGGGTATTGGATGTGGCACTTGGTGCCATGGTTTAGTAGTCATGAGGTGTTGGGTGACAAGTTGGACTGTGACGATCTTTGAGGTCTCTTCCAGCCTTATTGATTCTATGTGTCTAGGGGTGTCCCTTTGAATAGAATAGAATTAACAAGTTTGGAAGAGAGCTTTGAGTTCATTGAGTCTAACCTATCACCCAACACCATCTAATCAACTAAACCATGGCACCAAGCACCCCATCCAGGTTCTTCTTAAACACCTTCTGTGATGGTGACTCCACCACCTCCCCTGGGCACCACATTCCAATGACCAATCGCTCTCTCTATGAAAAGCTTCTTCCTACCATCCAGCCTAAACCTCCCCTGGCACAGCTTGAGCCTGTGTCCTCTTGTTCTGGTGCTAGTTGTCTGGGAGAAGAGACCAACCCCCACCTGGCTACAACCTCCCTTCAGGTAGTTGTAGACAGCAATAGGGTCTCCCCTGCCCCAAGAAAAGACAGAAGCCTCAGCTGAAAGCCCTCCTTGAGCCAAGCAGTCAATTGAAGAGACCTCTCCAGAGGGCTCCAGCCTTTACCAGCTCCCAACATGACTTAGGTGGGGCAAGAGCCACGGGGTCCTCCTCGGGCTGCATGGTTGAAGGCAGCAGCTGATGCGAGAAGGGGCTTTGGGCAGCCTCCCTCCCAGCCACCCTCCGCTCCCAATCGATTCCTCCCCCATTAAAAGCCAGTCAGGAGCCCTGATTGAAGAGCAGAAGTTTAATGGACTGAGAGGCTGGAAGGAGGCCGACAGCGACCGAGTCGATCGCTGCGGCTACTAAAACCCAATCCCCAGCTCAACCAAGAGAGGAAAATCAGCCACACCTGTCCATCAACACAAAGACACACACCACCACCCCCTTTTTTTCCTTCCTTTTTTAAATGCTTTGCCATCATGGGGTTTGCCAGCAGCAGTGCCCCCCACCCCCCTTGCCCATGGGTGTGCACCCCCACTTACCCACAGGAGTGTCCTCGTTGATCAGCAGGTAGGTGTCAAAGAAGTAGTTGATGAAGTAGGGCAGACGATTGCCCTGGCCTGGGTAAAGGACAAAAGCAAGTTGTTACTGCCCTGCCAGGACATGGGGGAGAGGCTCTGGGCACACACAGATCACAGTACATTAGAAGTTGGATGGGACCTCCAGAGATCATCCACCCCAATCCCGCTCCCAAAGCAGCATCACCTAAGAGTAGTCAGCCCAGGAATGCATCCAGGTGGGGTGTGAAAGCCTCCAGAGAAGGAGACTCCACAACCTCCCTGGGCAGCCTGCTCCAGGGCTCTGGCACCCTCACTAGAAAGAAGTTTCTCCTCATGTTGAGCTGAAACCTTCTCTGTTCCAGTTTGTCCCCATTGTTCCTTGGTTTATCACTGTGCACCACCCAAAAGAGCTTGGCCCCCTCCACTTACCTCCCACCCCTCAGCTATCGATAGACATTGATCAGATCCCCTCTTAGCCTTCTCTTCTCTGGACTGAACAGCCCCAGGGCTCTCAGTCTCTCTCCACAGGGGAGATGCTCAAGTCCCCTAATCATCCTCCTGGCTCTCCACTGGACTCTCCACTGGACTCTCTCCAGCAGGTCTCTGTCTCTCTTGGTCTGAGGAGCCCAAAACTGGACACAGTATCCCAGATATGTTATCACCAGGGCAGAGTAGAGAGGGAGAAGAACCTCCCTAGCTATGTTGGCCACACTATTCTTGCTGCACACCAGGATCCCATTGGCTCTCTCTCACCAGGGCACATTGCTGTCCCATGCAGAACTTGCTGTCCACCAGCACTCCAAGGTCTTTCTGGGAGAAGAGACTAACATCCACCTGGCTACAACCACCCTTCAGGTAGTTGTAGAGAGCAAGAAGGATTAACACTTGCTCTTTGTTCTCATGGTTGAGAGCCTTTCTCCTTGTCAGCCATCCCAGTCCCAGTGTGCCTCCCCTCTCCCACCACCTTTTTCTCTGATTGCCTCTTTTTGCCTTTAATTGAATCAGAATTGTTAGGGTTGGAAGGGACCTCAAGGCTCAGCCAGTCCCAACCCCCCTGCCATGGGCAGGGACACCTCACACTCCAGCAGGTTGCTCACAGCCACATCCAGCCTGGCTGCAAACACCTCCAGGCAGGAGGCTTCCACCACCTCCCTGGGCAACCTGTGCCAGGCTCTCACCACCCTCATGGGCAACAACTTCTTCCTAACCTCCAATCTGCTGCTTTGCTTCGGGCAAAGGGATAGCAAACCCTCTCCTAACCTTGTTACACTCTGCCACCACCCTCACAGTTGGGCAGACATATGGTTTAGTGGGCATGGTGATGCTGGCTTGATGGCTGGACTCAGTGATCTCAAGAGGTGTTTTTCAGCCAGAACAATCTTACAGTTCTATGTCTTGTGCCTCAGCAGCTCCCCTTAAGACAGCAAAAACCAGGCTAAATTTCACTGCTGTCTTGCCCTGGACAGAGGGAGAAGTTCCCAACAACTTTTAGGCACAGGTCCCAGCTGTGCTCCCACACAAACCTGCTCAGCACCCTTGGGAAACCTACTCAGAGGCACAGAACAACCTGAGCTCCTCCAGGGCTCCCTCTGCAACACGAGAGGGATTTTCAGCAGTGTCCTCTTTCCCGAGGCACCAGGTTTGCTCAGGCACCCTGAGAAGTGGGACAGCACTGGAGGCAGAGCACTCTTGCAAAGGCACATTTAAATCTCAGCCTCTGGAGTTAAGAGAATGAGAAGGACCCTAACAAAATGGGTTACTCGGAGCTGATGGCATCACTGGAGGTTTCAAAGCATACTCACAGCTGGCTGCTGTGCTGGCAACCAGCAGGCTTTGAAGGGGGCAGATGAGGCTCAAACACCTCAAGCAAGCCCTTTCCCACTGACTTCTGCAAACCATTTCATCTCAAAACAGAGTCCTGGATACCAGCAGGATACTAAACACAACATGCAGCTTCCAAACCCAGCTGCAGCAGGTGCTGGGAAGCATTTGAACTGCTGGGCTGGGAGCCTGCAGGAGCTCTATGTCAAGAGCAGAGAGCAACTGGCACCCAAGTAGCAGGGAAGCTGAAGGAGGGTCTGGAGGCAGGGCTCTGCCTGGGGCTGCAGGTCCCAGGGTGAAGAGCAAGGCTGTCACCATGCTACCAGACAGCCAGCATCCACAAGGGCAGGAGATGGTGGGAGGGGATCAGGGGGAAAATCTCAGAATGGTACCAAAATGCAGGGCAACAGGGGTTTGCTGTGATGAACGGAAACCACGCCTCAAAAAACAAAAAGGAGAAAAAGCTGAAACTGAAGGCACAGCTCTAGCAGCCCTCAGCAGCCTCCCCACTCACCTCCTTGCTGGCCTGGCAGCTCCATCAGCCCTGAGCGGCCTCCCCGCTCCCCTGGCAGCTCCCTAAGCCTTGAGCGGCCTCCCCGCTCACCTCTCCACTCGCCTGGCAGCTCCCTCAGCCCTGAGCAGCCTCCCCGCTCCCCTGACAGCTCCCTCAGCCCTCAGCAGCCTCCCCACTCGCCTCCTTGCTGGCCTGGCAGCTCCATCAGCCCTGAGCGGCCTCCCCGCTCCCCTGGCAGCTCCATCAGCCCTGAGCGGCCTCCCCGCTCGCCTGGCAGCTCCCACAGCCTTGAGCGGCCTCCCCGCTCCCCTGGCAGCTCCCACAGCCTTGAGCAGCCTCCCCGCTCCCCTGGCAGCTCCCTCAGCCCTGAGTGGTCTCCCCGCTCCCCTGGCAGCTCCTGCAGCCTTGAGCGGTCTCCCCGCTCACCTCTCCACTCGCCTGGCAGCTCCCTGAGCCCTGAGCAGCCTCCCCGCTCCCCTGGCAGCTCCCTCAGCCTTGAGCGGTCTCCCCGCTCACCTCCCCGCTCACCTGGCAGCTCCCTCAGCCTTGAGCGGCCTCCCCGCTCCCCTGGCAGCTCCCCCAGCCCTGAGCGGTCTCCCCGCTCCCCTGGCAGCTCCCCCAGCCTTGAGCGGTCTCCCCGCTCGCCTGGCAGCTCCCTCAGCCTTGAGCGGTCTCCCCGCTCACCTCCCCGCTCCCCTGGCAGCTCCCTCAGCCTTGAGCGGCCTCCCGCTCCCTGGCAGCTCCCCAGCCCTGAGCGGCCTCCCGCTCCCCTGGCAGCTCCCCAGCCCAGCGGCCTCCCGCCTGGCAGCTCCCCCAGCCCTGAGCGGCCTCCCCGCTCCCTGGCAGCTCCCCCAGCCCTGAGCGGTCTCCCGCTCCCCTGGCAGCTCCCCCAGCCTTGAGCGGTCTCCCCGCTCGCCTGGCAGCTCCCCCAGCCTTGAGCGGTCTCCCCGCTCGCCTGGCAGCTCCCACAGCCTTGAGCGGCCTCCCAGCTCCCCTGGCAGCTCCCTCAGCCCTGAGCGGTCTCCCCGCTCCCCTGGCAGCTCCCCCAGCCCTGAGCGGTCTCCCCGCTCCCCTGGCAGCTCCCCCAGCCCTGAGCGGTCTCCCCGCTCCCCTGGCAGCTCCCCCAGCCCTGAGCGGTCTCCCCGCTCCCCTGGCAGCTCCCCCAGCCCTGAGCGGTCTCCCCGCTCCCCTGGCAGCTCCCCCAGCCCTGAGCGGTCTCCCCGCTCCCCTGGCAGCTCCCCCAGCCCTGAGCGGTCTCCCCGCTCCCCTGGCAGCTCCCCAGCCCTGAGCGGTCTCCCCGCTCCCCTGGCAGCTCCCCCAGCCCTGAGCGGTCTCCCCGCTCCCCTGGCAGCTCCCCCAGCCCTGAGCGGTCTCCCCACTCCCCTGGCAGCTCCCTCAGCCTTGAGCGGTCTCCCCGCTCACCTCTCCACTCGCCTGGCAGCTCCCTGAGCCCTGAGCAGCCTCCCCGCTCACCTGGCAGCTCCCTCAGCCTTGAGCGGTCTCCCCGCTCCCCTGGCAGCTCCCTCAGCCTTGAGCGGTCTCCCCGCTCCCCTGGCAGCTCCAGCAGCCTTGAGCGGCCTCCCCGCTCCCCTGGCAGCTCCCCCAGCCCTGAGCGGTCTCCCCGCTCCCTGGCAGCTCCCCAGCCCTGAGCCGCCTGGCAGCTCCCTCAGCCTGGCGGCCTCCCGCTCGCCTGGCAGCTCCCCCAGCCCTGAGCGGTCTCCCCGCTCCCCTGGCAGCTCCCCCAGCCCTGAGCGGTCTCCCCGCTCCCCTGGCAGCTCCCTCAGCCTTGAGCGGTCTCCCCGCTCCCCTGGCAGCACCCTCAGCCTTGAGCGGTCTCCCCGCTCCCCTGGCAGCTCCCTCAGCCTTGAGCGTCTCCCCTGGCAGCTCCCCCAGCCCTGAGCGGTCTCCCCCAGCTCCCTCAGCCTTGAGCGGTCTCCCGCTCCCCTGGCAGCTCCCTCAGCCTTGAGCGGTCTCCCCCAGCTCCCCAGCCCTGAGCGGTCTCCCCGCTCCCCTGGCAGCTCCCCCAGCCCTGAGCGGTCTCCCCGCTCCCCTGGCAGCTCCAGCAGCCTTGAGCGGTCTCCCCGCTCGCCTGGCAGCTCCCTGAGCCCTGAGCGGCCTCCCCGCTCACCTGGCAGCTCCCTGAGCCCTGAGCGGTCTCCCCGCTCCCCTGGCAGCTCCAGCAGCCTTGAGCGGTCTCCCCGCTCCCCTGGCAGCTCCAGCCCTGAGCGGTCTCCCGCTCCCCTGGCAGCTCCAGCAGCCTTGAGCGGCGGTCTCCCGCCCTGGCAGCTCCAGCAGCCCTGAGCGGCCTCCCCGCTCCCCTGGCAGCTCCAGCAGCCCTGAGCGGTCTCCCCGCTCCCCTGGCAGCTCCAGCAGCCCTGAGCGGTCTCCCCGCTCCCCTGGCAGCTCCAGCAGCCCTGAGCGGTCTCCCCGCTCCCCTGGCAGCTCCAGCAGCCCTGAGCGGTCTCCCCGCTCCCCTGGCAGCTCCAGCAGCCTTGAGCGGTCTCCCGCTCCCTGGCAGCAGTCCAGCAGCCCTGAGCGGCCTCCCGCGCCCCTGGCAGCTCCCTCAGCCCTGAGCGGCCTCCCGCTCGCCTGGCAGCTCCCGCAGCCCTGAGCGGCCTCCCGCTCGCCTGGCAGCTCCTGAGCCCTGAGCGGCCTCCCGCCGCCTGGCAGCTCCCTGAGCCCTGAGCGGCCTCCCGCTCGCCTGGCAGCTCCCTGAGCCCTGAGCGGCCTCCCCGCTCGCCTGGCAGCTCCCGCAGCCCTGAGCGGCCTCCCCGCTCGCCTGGCAGCTCCCGCAGCCCTGAGCGGCCTCCCCGCTCGCCTGGCAGCTCCCTCAGCCCTGAGCGGCCTCCCCGCTCGCCTGGCAGCTCCCGCAGCCCTGAGCGGCCTCCCCGCTCGCCTGGCAGCTCCCTGAGCCCTGAGCGGCCTCCCCGCTCGCCTGGCAGCTCCCTGAGCCCTGAGCGGCCTCCCCGCTCGCCTGGCAGCTCCCTGAGCCCTGAGCGGCCTCCCCGCTCCCCTGGCAGCTCCCTGAGCCCTGAGCGGCCTCCCCGCTCGCCTGGCAGCTCCCTGAGCCCTGAGCGGCCTCCCCGCTCGCCTGGCAGCTCCCTGAGCCCTGAGCGGCCTCCCCGCTCCCCTGGCAGCTCCAGCAGCCTTGAGCGGTCTCCCCGCTCCCCTGGCAGCTCCAGCAGCCTTGAGCGGTCTCCCCGCTCCCCTGGCAGCTCCAGCAGCCTTGAGCGGTCTCCCCGCTCCCCTGGCAGCTCCAGCAGCCTTGAGCTGCCTCCCCGCTCCCCTGGCAGCTCCAGCAGCCTTGAGCGGTCTCCCCGCTCCCCTGGCAGCTCCAGCAGCCTTGAGCGGTCTCCCCGCTCCCCTGGCAGCTCCAGCAGCCTTGAGCGGTCTCCCCGCTCGCCTCTCCACTCGCCTGGCAGCTCCCTCAGCCCTGAGCAGCCTCCCCGCTCACCTGGCAGCTCCCTCAGCCTTGAGCGGTCTCCCCACTCGACTGGCAGCTCCATCAGCTCTGAACAGCCTCCCTGCTCGCCTGGCAGCTCCCTGAGCAGTCTCTGCACTCACCTCGCAGCTCCCACAGCCCCGAGCAGCCTCAAAGCTCCCTGAGCAGTCTCACTTCTCACCTCACAGCTCCCTCACTCCCCCAGCCCCGAGTGGCCTCCCCCCTCGACTCTCATCTCCCTGAGCAGTCTGCCCCCTCACATCACAGCTCCCCCAGCCCCGAGCGGTCTCCCCACTCATCCTGCAGCTCCATGAGCAGTCTCCCCCCAGCCTTGCAGCCAAGCTCTGGAGCAGGGAGGCTTGAGAGATGCTGACACACTGCAAATGCTCCTTTCTCTGTGGCCCATCTGCTGTGTTCAGCCCCACACCCAGAGCAGTGCCATAGCTGCTGTGACCAACCACACAGGGAGAGAGGAAAAAGAAAGTCCTCAGCTAAGCAAGCAAAGGAAGGCCACAAAGATGATCATGGGGCTGAAGCACTCCTCCTGCGAGGACAGGCTGTGGGAATTGGGTCTGTTCAGCCTGGAGAAGAGAAAGCTCTGGGGAAACCTTACAGCATCTTTTCAGTACCTGAAGGGGGCTGCTGGAGAGCTAGGGAGGGACTGTTCATAAGGACCTGTGGTGATAGGACAAGGGACTATGGTTTGAAACTAGAACATATTTAGGTTAGACATTAGGAAGAAGCCCTTCACTTTGAGGGTGGTGAGACACTGCAACAGTTTATCCAGAGAAGTTGTCCAGCCTCATCCCTGGAAGTGTTTAAGGCCAGGCTGGATGAGGCTTTGAGCATCCTGGTCTAGTGAAAGGTGTCCCTGCCCATGGCAGGGGGGTTTGGGATTGGTTTTCTTTAAAGGCCCCTTCCAACTCAGGCCATTCTAAGATGACCCTATGAAAACCCAGCATCCCACCTATGATGGGACATATTCAAGGACATTGAGATACTTAGACGTGTCCAGAGAAGGGCAACAAGGCTGGGGAGGGGTCTGGAGCACAGCCCTGTGAGGAGAGGCTGAGGGAGCTGGGGTTGCTTAGCCTGGAGAAGAGGAGGTTCAGGGGAGACCTTCTTGCTGTTTGCAACTGCCTGAAGGGAGGTTGTAGCCAGGTGGGGGTTGGTCTCTTCTCCCAGGCAAGCAGCACCAGAACAAGAGGACACAGTCTCAAGCTGTGCCAGGGGAGGTTTAGGCTGGAGGTGAGGAGAAAGTTCTTCCCAGAGAGAGTTGTTAGCCATTGGGATGTGCTGCCCAGGGAGATGGTGGAGTCCCCATCCCTGGAGATGTTCCAGAGGGGATTGGACGTGACACTTGGTGCCATGGTCTACTCATGAGGTCTATGGTGACAGGTTGGACTTGATGATCTTTGAGGTCTCTTCCAACCTTAGTTTTACTGTGATATTAAACCACTTTTAGGAGGCTCAGACAGGGACAGAGGACTCCTTAGGTTGTCTTTTTAACTACTTTTTTCCCCCCCCCCACTCCTCTTCCACAGAACTGACAGGGCA
Organism: Melanerpes aurifrons; assembly: GCA_011125475.1. Classification (NCBI taxonomy): domain Eukaryota; kingdom Metazoa; phylum Chordata; class Aves; order Piciformes; family Picidae; genus Melanerpes; species Melanerpes aurifrons. The sequence goes on from WWNC01000002.1 coordinate 40,455,753, forward strand.
GTGACATGGCAAGAATCACAGGATCAACAAGGTTGGAAAAGACCTCAAAGATCATCAAATCCAACCTGTCACCCAACACCTCATGACTAACTAAACCATGACACCAAGTGCCACATCCAATACCCTCTTGAACACCTCCAGGGATGGGGACTCCACCACCTCCCTGGGCAGCACATCCCAATGGCCAATCTCTCTCTGGGAAGAACTTTCTCCTCACTTCCAGCCTAAACCACCCCAGCACTGCCTGAGACTGTGTGCTCTTGCTCTGGTGCTGCTTGCTTGGGAGAAGAGACCAACCCCCACCTGGCTACAACCTCCCTTCAGGGAGTTGTAGAGAACAAGAAGGTCTCCCCTGAGCCTCCTCTTCTCCAGGCTAAGCAACCCCAGCTCCCTCAGCCTCTCCTCACAGGGCTTGTTCTCCAGACCTCTCCCCAGCCTCATTGCCCTTCTCTGGACATGTTCAAGAGTCTCAATGTCCTTCTTAAACTGAGGGGCCCAGAACTGAACACAGAACTCAAGGTTTGGCCTAATCAGTGTTGAGTCCAGAGGCACAATGACTTCCCTGCTCCTGCTAGCCACACAGGCTACACTTGCTCCAATACCACAAGGAGGAGGAGATGGACTGTGCTTGTCAGTCACAGCCAGTGTCCCCTCCAGACTGCTTAATCAGGCTGCCAATCTGGGCAAGCCACCTTGAGGCTTTAGTAGGGGGGGAAAAAATAGGGATAAACCAGCTTCTGTTCCAAAGGGCACAGTGCTATCAACTGGGCACACTCTCACTATCGTTTATCAGCAAGAACCACACAGGCACAGACCCCCCACACACCCCATTGATGCACCAATCCCAATTTTCACGGGGCTTTGCTGTGTGCTCACAGTGTTTATGCACCCCTTGACGTGCCAAAAAGCAGCCCTAGAGCCACATTTGCTACACCAGAAGCTTGGTTGTCTCACCAGCTCCCACCCAAGCAGCCAGGCTGGACCTCATAAGCCCCTGGCCAGAAGCCAGCGTGCCAAGGGAAGAGCAAAAAGCATCACATTCCTGGGGTTAAAGCACAGAGATGGGAGGAAAGCTCTGCCTGCCTAAACTCCTGCCCTTCCCTCCAGCTAGAATCAGAGAAGAGGTTTGGTACCTTGGAGAGGAGTCTTTTCCCCACACAGTGCATATTAAAGCAAGTTTGGGTGATAATTTTGCTGCTGAAAGCACAAGGAGAGCACTGCCAGTAAGACCTCTACTGTTGAACAACTAACAGGCTTCTGGTTTCCAGCCATGCCTTTTATCCACTCCTCCTGATTCCCTTCAGGCTTTATCTGCCACATCTATCACCAGCAGCCTGACTTTGGGAACCCACAACTGGCAGCTGCTGAGGTCTCCTCACCAAGACATGCCAGGAGGAACATCCACCACCTTTGGGTTCATGAGGGCTCTTTGCTCCTCCAAGCCTCTTCCCAGTCACACCACCCTCTACCAGAAAGGGCCAGCAGGGGCTCCTCCAAACCTCTTCCCACTCACACCACCCTCTCACAGGAAGGGCCAGCAGGGGCTCCTCCAAGCCTCTTCCCACTCACACCACCCTCTCCCAGGAAGGGCCAGCAGAGGCTCCTCCAAGCCTCTTCCCAGTCACACCCTCTCCCAGGAAGGGCCAGCAGATGCTGTGCAGGGAAAGTGGCTGCCCAGGAGCACAATGTGCAGGTCCCCAGGAGTGCACCTGATGCAGGTGGGGGATCTGCTCCCCCACACCAGCCACATCCCCCTTGTCCCTATCACCACAGTCATGATGATCTGCTTTCAGATGTTCAGCTGGAGACCCAAAACAGAGAGCAGATGTTACCCTTGGACCTCACAAACATGAGTCTCTCTGCCTTCAAATATTCAGGAGGAGGTCCCAAAGACAGCAGATATTGCCCTTGTGCCCTCCAAATATGAACACAGAATTAACCAGGTTGGAAAAGACCTTTGAGATCATTGAGTCCAACCTATCACCCAACACCATCTAATCAACCCAAGCAGGGAGAGGAGGGTAGAGAGGCAAGCATGATGACTTACCCAGAGAGACCAGCTCCAGGAGCAGGAGAGGAAGCAGAAAGTTGCCAGCAGCAACGTGACACTTCATGGTTCCTGCCAAAGGAGAAAGGCAGCAATCAAGAGCAGTGCTTAATAGGTATCACTCTGTCTGCCAAAGGCAGGTTTGGGGATGCAGCCCCCACCCCAGCTTGCACCTTAGTGCCCTGGCACCACAGGAGATCAACATTTGTGTGAATGTTTCCAGCAAGACACTTCACCCAAGAGTGCCACCACCACTTTCTTGGTTTGGGCAGCCCACAGCATCCTCTTGGACAGCACCAAACTGAAACCAGGATTCACTTGGTGTAAGTGAGGTGGGTTGCATTTATTCTCCCCCCCCTACACTTTCCAAAGTCTACTTGCTTATCTTGCATGAGGGGGTAAGCCTGGGTGAACTCTGTGGTCAGGATGGAAGCAGAAGAAGCCCCAGCTGAGACAAGCTGCTCAAGCACCAAGTGAGATGTTGAGGGTAAGAGAGGGCTGCTGCAGCCCAGGGGTGATGAAGCAACAAACTATCAGCAGTGGGATTTAAGACCTTTTGGCAGAGCTGTGTGGTAAGCTTAACACTGAATTCCTCAAGGGGCACCAGGATTTAGGAGGAACTTCTTCCCTGTGAGGGTCACAGAGCACTGAACAGGCTGCCCAGAGAGGTTGTGGAGTCTCCTTCTCTGCAGGCTTTCAAGACCCATCTGGATGCATTCCTGTGTGACCTGAGCTAGATTCTATGGTCCTGTTCTGGCAGGGGGGTTGGACTTGATGATCTCCTGAGGTCCCTTTCCAACCCCTAACATCCTGTGAAAGCAGAGCTCCCCAAACCACCCAGGTGGCTGCAAAACTGGCACACTGCAAGGGCAACAGGAGCAGGCAGGCTTGCAAATGTGTCCTCATCCCACTCTGCCTCTCACATTTCCCCAGCTTCACATTTGATACAGCACACAACTCCTCATCACAAGGAGACAAAAGAATGGCTAAGAGGCAGCTGCTTAGCACAGCCACATCCTCACTGCTTTTCAGACCATGCAACATGAAGAACCAAGCCCACAAAAGCTAACCCAAGCCCCCCCCCCTTTTGCAAGGGAGTTCACACAGGCAGTGTTTTAAACCATTCCACCCTGGAGGCAAGTCGAAATCATCTCTGCTACACAACAGGAACTTCCAGGCAGCTCTCTCAGAGCCTGTAGCAGACAGGACATCTCAGTGACCCATCTGACACAATCACAGAATCACCAAGGGTGGAAGAGACCTCAAAGATCATCAAGTCCAACCTGTCACCACAGACCTCATGACTAGACCATGGCACCAAGTGCCACATCCTTTGAACACCTCCAGGGATGGGGACTCCACCACCTCCCTGGGCAGCACATTCCAATGGCTAACAACTCTCTCTGGGAAGAACTTTCTCCTCACCTCCAGCCTAAACTTCCCCTGGTGCAGCTTGAGACTGTGTCCTCCTGTTCTGGTGCTGCTTGCCTGGGAGAAGAGGCCAAACCCCTCCTGGCTACGACCACCCTATGTGCACCTTCACATAGAAGATTCTTAAGCACAGGCACCTTTGTACCTGGAGAAGGGCACAGAATGTTAGGGGATGGAAGGGACCTCAAAAGATCATCAAGCCCAACCTCCTGTCAGAGCAGGATCACCTAGAGCAGGTCACACAGGAACACATCCAGGCAGGGTTAGAATGCCTCCAGAGGAGACACTCATAAGGGCATCTAGCAACAGGACAAGGGGGAATGATCTTAAGTTGAGGGACAGTAGGTTTAGACTGGATATCTCTGGAGCACTCCAAAGAACCAAAGAATGGGTAGGGGTTGGAAGGGACCTATGGAGATCACAAAGTCCAACCCCCTCTGCCAGAGCAGGGTCACCTGGAGCAGGTTGCACTAGGAAGGTTTGGTACCTCTCCAGAGAGGGAGACTCCACAACCTCTCTGAGCAGCCTGTTCCACTGCTCCAATGCCCTCACAGGACAGAAGTTTTTCCTCATGTTGAGGTGGAACTTGCTGTGTTCCAGTTTGCATACATTGTCCCTTGTCCCACCACAGGGCACCACTGCAAAGAGCTTGGCACCCACCCTCCAGAGATTTGTAAACACTGAAAAGATTCCCACTAGGTTTTTTGAGTTGGTTTGGCTGGTTGGGTTTTGGTGGAGTTTTTAATCATGGAATCAACCGGGTTAGAAAAGACCTCAAAGATCATCAAGTCCAACCTGTCACCACACACCTCATGACTAACTAAACCATGGCACCAAGTGCTACATCCAATGCCCTCTTGAACACCTCCAGGGATGGGGACTCCACCACCTCCCTGGGCAGCACATCCCCTGGGCCAACCTCTCTTTCTGGGAACAACTTCTCCCTAACATCCAGCCTAAACTTCCCCTGGCACAGCTTGAGACTGTGTCCTCTTGTTCTGGTGCTGCTGGCCTGGGAGAAGAGACCAACCCCCACCTGGCTACAACCTCCCTTCAGGGACAGCAAGAAGGTCTCCCCTGAGCCTCCTCTTCTCCAGGCTAAGCAACCCCAGCTCCCTCAGCCTCTCCTCACAGGGCTGTGCTCCAGACCCCTCCCCAACTTTCTTGCCCTTCTCTGGACACCTTCCACCATCTCAACATCTTTCCTAAACTGAGGAGCCCAGAACTGGACACAGGACTCAAGGTGTGGCCTAACCAGTGCTGAGTCCAGGAGCACAATGACCTCCCTGCTCCTGCTGGCCACACTGTTCCTGATGCAGGCCAGGATGCCCTTGGCCTTCTTGGCCACCTGGGCACACTGCAGGCTCATGTTCAGCCTACCATCAACCAGCACCCCCAGGTCCCTTTCTGCCTGGCTGCTCTCCAGCCACCCTAACTCCAGCCTGTAGCACTGGAAACGCCATTAGCTTTCTTCTGAGACCCTCTCAGGCCAAGTGAGCAGGAGTGTGATGGCTTTGTGGGTTTTTTCCCAGCTTCACAGACCATGCTTAAAAAGCAAGAGGGCAGTGGACAAAGAATAAAACAAAAACACTTTAGGTGATGTAGAGATAAAAGGCAGCTGACAGCATCTCCTCCTTTTTTTTCTCCCCCCCCTCCAGTGTCATGATAAATCCAAATATTGTGGATTCCCAGTCAGTCACTTCATTATGTAAGTAATTGCCTGAAATGTCATTTTGATTTTGTCTGTCTTCATTAATGCTGCAGCTCTCCACTGGTTCTTCACTGCAATATTGCAAATTCAGGGGGTGGGATCCAGAAACCTCCAGGGAGAGCTGAAAAATTGTGACTAAGAGCATGCTAAATCTGCACCTTCTCTCTGCCCTGAAAGAGGCTCTTTGTAGGGAGCCTTTGGTGCGGTTTCCAGCATAATAATGTCTCTGGGCAAGACATCTCTGGGAACTGAACTGTTGGCTCCTGGCTGCAAAAGCATTAATGTTAAACCAGAGATTTCCCAGTCCACTGGCAACCACTCCCCAGGGGCATGGGAAGCAGCTGACAGAGCCCCATTAAATGGTGATGGATGGCAACTGGAGGAACCTCCACCACTGAAACACTGCTCTGCAAAGGACTTCAGGCCTTGAGGGTTTAGGAACCAGCTCTGACTGAGCAAAGCTTTTCCAGCCTACTTGCTCCAAATGCCTGGTGAGAGCACACCTGGAGTGTTGTGTCCAGATCTGGGCTCCCCCACTGCAAGAGGGACAGGGATATGCTAGAGAGAGTCCAGCAGAGGTTATGGGGATGATGAAAGGACTGGAACAGCTGTCTGCTGAGGAAAGGCTGGGAGACCTGGGGCTGTTCCATCTGGAGGAGACAAAATTTGAGAGAGCACCTGATCAATGTCTCCAAACCTCTGAGGAGTGGGTGTCAAGAAAAAGGAGCCAGGCTCTTTTCACTGGTGTCCTGTAACAGGACAAGGGTCAACCAACACAAGCTGGCACGCAGGAGGCTCCACCGCAGCATGAGGAGAAACTTCTTTACAGTGAGGCTGTGACAGAGCTCTGGAGCAGGATGCCCAGAGAGGTTGTGGAGTCTCCTCCTCTGGAGAGTTTCAATACCTGTCTGGAGGTGTTCCTGGGTGGCCTGCCCTAGGTGATCTGCTTTGGCAGGGGGGTTGGACTCAATGATCTCCAGAGGTCCCTTCCAAACCCTACCATTCTGTGATTCCATAAGATACCTCCTCCCCAAACCTCTCTCCTTCCCAGGGAGATGCTCTGGTAAGGGCCACCACCAAGCTTGGGAAATGTTTGGAGGGGAATTTGTTTTGGTGCTTTTACAGCACCACTGCAAAGATGGCACCTGCTTGACTAACCAGACAGAGCCTGGCTGCAACATGCTCCAGCCCCTGGCACACATAAATCCAAGTGGATGCCAGGCTGGATGTGGCTCTGGGCAACCTGACCTAGTGTGAGGTGTCCTTGCCCATGGCAGGGGGGTTGGAACTAAATGATCCTTGAGGTCTCTTCCAACACTAACAATTCTCCCTTGAGGTCCCTTCCAACCCCTGCTACTCTCTGAATCTAAGTGAAGTCAGCTCTGAGAGCCTTCTAGCATCTCACCTGGAGATGCTCCCTCTTCTCAAGACTGGGCCACATATTGCTCAGGAGGTGGTTAAACCTCAGCTTCCAGGCTGTGCACCTGTACTGGTTGCTTCTAAACTGCACTGCTGGGGCACTTGGGTACGACAGCAGCCGCACAAAACGCCCTGAATCACCTCCACCGTCAGAGCAGCAGCTTCTGTGCCTTGCCGGCAGAGATGATCTCCCATTTGAACTGCTGCTGACACCTTTAATCAATCCCCAAGCCCCCAGCTCCTCTCCCCACCCCTCATCTGGTCTTCCCTTCCCCAAACAGCACTGTGACACTTGCACCTCGAAATTTATTGTGGCTGTGCTCACTCTGTGCTGTTCTGGGAGCGTAAAGAAGAAATGAAAGCGTAAATCAAAGCAGCTCCCCAACAGCTTCCATCTGAAGAATCTGCACAAGCCTTCCTCAGGCTGGAGGACCTCCAGAGGTCCCTTCCAAACCCTGCTACTCTAGGATACCCCAAAAGCCCCTCCTCAAAAACCTCTCCCCTCTAACAGGGCAGCCCTGCAGCCAGCACTGCTCACCTGCAGCGTTTGCTCCTTCAAAAGCAGAGTGGAAATCCCTGAGATGCTACCAGGATCCCATTGTGCCCATAACATCCAGCCAGCTGCTGGATAAAACCTTTCCTCTCAGCACAGCATCCATGCCCACTGCCCCCAAGACCTTCTAGAAAGTCATAGAACTGTTTCAGCTGGAAAAGACCTCTAAGATCTTTGAGTCCAACCTTCAACCTCAGACCACCAGGGCCTATAGGATCATAGAATTGTTTCAGCTGGAAAAGACCTCTAAGATCTTTGAGTCCAACCTTCAACCTCAGACCACCAGGGCCTATAGGATCATAGAACTGTTTCAGCTGGAAAAGACCTCTAAGATCTTTGAGTCCAACCTTCAACCTCAGACCACCAGGGCCTTTAGGATCATAGAACTGCTTCAGCTGGGAAAGACCTCCATGATCTTTGAGTCCAACCTTCAACCTCAGGCCACCAGGGCCTTTAGGATCATAGAATTTTTTCAGCTGGAAAAGACCTCCAAGGTCTTCGAGTCCAACCTTCAACCTCAGACCACCAGGGCCATTAAAATGTGTCCTGAAGTGCCATGCCCACATGCTTCTTCAACACCTCCAGGGACAGTGATCCCTCAACCTCTTTGGGCAACCTATTCATGATGTCAGCCAACTTGGAAGAGTGGCTAGGAGAGTCATAGAATGGTTTGGGTTGGAAGGGACCTTGAAGATCATCTAGTTCCAACCCCCCTCCCTGATACAGGTAGGGACATCTCCCACTAGCCCAGCTTGCTGAATGCCTCATCCAACCTGGCCTTGGACACCTCCAGGGTGGGGCATCCATGACCTCCCTGGGTAACTTGTTCCAGTGTCACACTGCTCTCACTGTAAAGAATTTCTCCCTAATCTCCAGTCTAAATCTGTCCTCTTCTAGCTGAAAGCCATTGCCTCTTCTCCTGTCACTGCCAGCCTTTGTAAAAAGTCCCTGCCCAGATTTCTTGGAGTCCCCTTCAGGTACCGGATGCTCCAACAAGGGCCACCACCACATGTGCATCAGAGGAACAGAATAGAACAGACCAGGTTGGAAGAGCCCTTTGAGATCATCAAGTCCAACCTATCACCCAGCACCATCTAATCAACTAAACCATGGCACCAAGCACCCCATCCAGTCTCTTCCTAACCACCTCCAGCAATGGTGACTCCACCACCTCCCTGGGCAGCCCATTCCAATGGCCAATGAAATCACCCACACAATCCTCCTCAAAGCAAGAGGTGGAATAGGTTGCCCAGGGAGGCTTTGAATCCCTCCTCTCTGAGAGTGTTCAGTGCCAGGTTGGATGAAGTCTTGAGCAAGCAAATCTAGTCAAGAGGTGTCCCTGCCCATAGCAGCGAGGCTGCAGTAGATGACCTCTGAGCTCCCTCTCAAGCTAAACCATTCTTTGATCCAAGAGAGAAAAATAGAAGCAAAATGGGAAATGGTTTGAAGCTGAGGGAGAGTAGCTTTAGACTGGATCTTAAGAAGTTCTTCACTATGAGGGTGTTGAGATCACCAAGTCCAACCTATCACCCAACACCATCTGATCAAATAAACCATGGCACCAAGCACCCCATCCAGTCTCTTCCTAACCACCTCCAGCGATGGTGACTCCACCACCTCCCTGGGCAGCCCATTCCAATGGTCAATCAAATCACCCACACAATCCTTCTCAAAGCAATAGGTGGAATAGGTTGCCCAAGGAGGCTGTGAATCCCTCCTCTCTGGGGGTGTTCAGTGCCAGGTTGGACAAAGCCTTGAAGCAAGAAAATCTAGTCATCAAGAGGCCTCCCTGCCCATGGCAAGGAGGCTGCAGTAGATGCTCTCTGAGCTCCTTCCCAACCTTTGAGTCAAGAGGGAAAAATGGGAAATGGTTTGAAGCTGAGGGAGAGTAGCTTTAGACTGGATCTTAAGAAGTTCTTCACTATGAGGGTGGTGAGATCAAGTCCAACCTATCACCCAACACCATCTAATCAACTAAACCATGGCACCAAGCACCCCATCCAGTCTCTTCCTAACCACCTCCAGCAATGGTGACTCCACCACCTCCCTGGGCAGCACATTCTCTCTGAGCTCCCTTCCAAGCTAAACCATTCTTTGACCCAAGATTTAAAAATAGAAGCAAAAAAAAAAAAAAATCAACTTTCCTTTCCTCTCTCTCCCCTTCCCCTCCCCTCCCCCCCCCCAATATTGGCTCCACACAAACCATAAATTCCTTTACAAAAAAAATAAAATAACAAATTGCCCAATGGAGTAATCAGAAGCAAATTGATATTGATAAATAAGCTTTTGCCTCCCCTGCAGTAGGTGGTTTATTTTAATCTAATGAGTTTTATGTTTTCCTCAGCTTTCAGAGGCCGTGATGAAGAGCTGCCCGCCCCGGAACCACGGAGCACTCGGAAAGATTGTAATTTTATGGCTCATTTTGTCAGGACTCTTGAAAATGAGATTTGTTCCCAGTGAAAAAAAAGAATTTTTGTGTCCTCCCCCACCACCTTGATTTTTTTATTATTATTATTCCTCCCCCCCCCCTTCTTTCCTGCAGTGAAAGGAAATAATAATAACATATTCCTTTGTTAAATAAGTCCAGGGCAGCGTATTTGTATGTGTGGGGTGGTAGGGGAAGGATGGAAGGGAACAGGGAGCCTGGTTGTTGCAACCCATGGAGTAGGATCACAGTATCACTTAGGTTGGAAAGGACCTCGAGGATCATCGAGCCCAACCTATCAACACAGACCCCATGACTAGACCATGGCACCAAGTGCCACGTCCAATCTCCCCTTGAACACCTCCAGGGATGATGACTCAACCACCTCAATGACAAACGACTCGCTCGGTGAAGAACTTCCTCCTCACCTCGAGTCTAAACCTCCCCTGGTGCAGCTTGAGACTGTGTCCCCTCGTTCTGGTGCTGGGTGCCTGGGAGAAGAGGCCAACCCCTTCTTGGCAACAACCACCTCTCAGGCAGTTGTAGAGGGCAATGAAGGATGGAAGAAGGGAGTAGGATGGAGCACCTGGAGCACCTCTCCTGTGAGGACAGACTGAAGGAGTTGGGGCTGTGCAGTCTGCAGAAGAGAAGGCTCCCAGGTGACCTCATTGTGGCCTTCCAGTATCTGAAGGGGGCTCCAAGAAGGCTGGGGAGGGACTGCTCAGGATCTCAGGGAGTGCTAGGACTAGGGGGACTGGAATGAAGCTGGAGGTGGAGAGATTCAGGCTGGAGGTGAGGAGGAAGTTCTTCCCCATGAGAGTGGTGAAGCCCTGGAATGGGTTGTGCAGGGAGGTGGTTGGGGCCCTGTCCCTGGAGGTGTTTAAGCCCAGGCTGGCTGAGGCTCTGTCCAGGTTGATGTAGTGTGGGGTGTCCCTGCCCATGGCAGGGGGGTTGGAACTAGCTGATCCTTGTGGTCCCTTCCAACCCTGACTGATACTATGATTCTAAATGGAGTGGAGTAAACCAGGTTGGAAAAGACCTTTGAGATCACCAAGTCCAACCTATCACCCAACATCATCTAATCAACTAAACCATGGCACCAAGCACCCCATCCAGTCTCCTCCTAAACACCTCCAGGGATGGGGACTCCACCACCTCCCTGGGCAGCACATCCCAATGGCCAATCTCTCTTCCTGGGAAGAACTTCTTCCTAACATCCAGCCTAAACCTCCCCTGGTGCAGCTTGAGACTGTGTCCCAACACTATGTTTGCTTGGGAGATGGTCTTTTTCTCCCCTTCCTTCATCCCCAAAGCCAGGTTGAGGTTGAAGACTGGGGGGGGGGGGTGATAGATTAATGGAATGGTTTGGGTGGGAAGCGACCTTAAAGATCATCTAGTTTCAAATCCCCTGCCACAGGCAGGGACACCTTCCACTAGAGCAGGTTGCTCAAGGTCCTGCCCAGCCTGGCCTTGAACACTTCCAGGGAGGAGGCATCCACAACCTCTCTGGGCAATCTCTTCCAGTGTCTCACCACCCTCATTGGAAAGAATTCCTTCCTCATTTCCAGCCTAAGTCTGCCCTCCTCCAGCTTCAGTCCTTTGCTTCTTGTCCTATCACTCCAGGCCTTCATAAACAGTCCCTACTCAGCTTTCTTGTAACCCCCTTCAGGTACCTGAAGGCTGCTATTTCATCTCCTCAGATCTTTCTCTCCTCCCACCCCACCTCTCCCAGCCTGGCCCCAGAGGGGAGCTTCTCCAGCCCTCTGATCCCCTTCATGGCTTCCTCTGGACCTGCTCCCACAGCTCGATGTTTTCTCCTACCCAGCCCAGGAGGTGGCCACAAAGCCAAAGGCAAGTCCCAGCTGCTCTGCTAGTATCAAAACCTTCCTTCCCACAGAGATAAAGCTGGGGCTGTTACTTACTAACAACCAGTAGCACCACGGCTTCCCTCCGTTCCAGCAGTTTACTCCCACGGCTGAGCAAGGACAGGAGTGGAAACATGTTGCTGGGGCAGGGAAAGGTTTGCTTTCCCATGGGAAACAAGTATTAGGCCCAAGACAGCATCAACACTCTGTTTAACAGCCTAAGAACCAGAAGGAAGTGTGAAGTTGTCAGGCTGTGCAGGAAAACTCTGGGTTGGAAGTGAAGTTAGTTCTCCAAGCTGCTGCAGCTGACATAAAATAGCCACAACAGAATGTTAGGGGCCAAAAGGAACCGCCAGAGACCACCGAGTCCAACCCCACCTGCCAAAGCAGGACCACCCAGGGCAGGTCACACAGGAATCAGCATCAATAAGGTTGGAAAAGACCTCAAAGATCATCAAGTCCAACCTATCACCCCACACCTCAGGACTAATAAACCATGGCATCAAGTGCCACATCCAATCCCCTCTTGAGCACCTCCAGGGATGGGGACTCCATCACCTCCCTCAGCAGCACATTCCCATGGCTAACAACTCTCTCTGGGAAGAACTTTCTCCTCACCACCAGTCTGAACCTCCCCTGGTGCAGCTTGAGACTGTGTCCTCTTGTTCTGGTACCTGGTAGAAGAGACCAGCCTCCTCCTGGCTACAGCCTCCCTTCAGGTAGTTGTAGACAGCAAGGTCTCCCCTGAGCCTCCTCTTCTCCAGGCTAAGCAACCCCAGCTCCCTCAGCCTCTCCTCCCAGGGCTGTGCTCCAGACCCCTCTCCAGCCTCGTTGCCCTTCTCTGGACACCTTCAAGAGTCTCAATGTCCTTCTCACATTGAGGGGCCCGGAAGTGGAATTAAATTGAAGAGAAGTGTTGCCCTTTCCAGTTACAGAACAAGAAGCATGCTCAGCAGATATGCAGGAGGTGACTAGAACCATAGCAGGGTCTTGGTTGGAAGAGAACCTTATGATCATCCAGTCCAACTGTTAGCCCAGCACTGCCAGGTCACCACCAAACCATGGCCCCCAGCACTACACCTGGGACCTTAGGATGAAGTGGGTCAGAAGAGACCTTTCAAAGTCACCTTGTCCATTCCCCCTTGCAGTAAGCAGGGACATCCAAACTAGATCATGGGGCTTAGAGCCCCATCAAACCTGGTCCTAAATGTCTCCATAGGGATGGGACCACCTCCCTGGGCAACCTGTTCTTGTTCCAGTGTTCCATCCACACAGCTTTTAAATCCTCCCAGGGATGGAGGCTCCACCACTGCCTCAGGCAGCCTGTTCCAGGGCTTGACAACCCTTTAAGGGAAGAAAATCTTTTCCTGATGTCCAACCTAAACCTCTCCTGATGTAACTTGAAACCAATGCCCCTTGTTCTACCACTTGTTACTTGGGAAAGAGGCTGACCCCCACCTCCCTCCAACCTCCTTTCAGAGAGCTAGAGAGAGTCAGAAGGTCTCCCCTCAACCTTCTTTTGCTATTGCTCAAGCAGGCAGCTAACCCCTGCAGAGCAGGAGCAAATGGACTTGCAGGAACAGAGAGGGACCCAGATGACATTGGAGCACCTCTCCTACAAGGAAAGGCTGAGAGAGTTGGGGTTGTTCAGTCTGGAGAAGAGAAGGCTCCCAGGAGACCTAATTGTGGTCTTCCAGTATCTGAAGGGGGCTACAAGACAGCTGGGGAGGGACAGGGAGTGATAGGACTGGGGGGAATGGAGCAAAACTAGAAGTGGGGAGATTGAGATTGGATGTTAGGAAGAAGTTGTTCCCCAGGAGGGTGGTGAGAGCCTGGCACAGGTTGCCCAGGGAGGTGGTGGAAGCCTCCTGCCTGGAGGTGTTTGCAGCCAGGCTGGATGTGGCTGTGAGCAACCTGCTGGAGTGTGAGGTGTCCCTGGGCATGGCAGGGGGGTTGGAACTGGCTGAGCCTTGAGGTCCCTTCCAACCCTGACAGTTCTGTGATTCTATGACTTGCCAGTGCTGGTTTAACAGTTGGAGTTGCTCATAGAACCATAGACTGTTGGGGCTTGGAAGGGACTCCTCCTCTTGTTTCCCTGTCTCCTGATAGAGCTGCTCTGTTGGCCTCAGATCTCTCTTGGCCAGAGAGAAAAGATCTCAGCTGTTGCAGCATTGTAACTTTTCCCCAGCAGCTTGGGATGCTCCCAGCTTTGAAGGTTCAGACTTTGGGGGTTCAAGTGAGTAGGTTCTTTACAGCATCTGGCCCAAGGAGACTGTTCTCTTCTACCACCCTTGTCCCCAAAGTCACTGTACCCCCACCTTGGAGAAGAAACCTGCAGCCTTGAATTTGAAACCACCCCCAGCAGGACTTTGAGCAGACCTCATCTTGGGGGTGAAGAGCTGACACATCCATCCTTGCCACCCTCAGGTGCAGCTTTGCACATGAGCATAATCACCTTTTTGCAGCAGCAAGATCACTGGAAGCTCACTCCTAACAGCTCCCACTCCCAGAGCGAGCCATCAGGAGCTCTTGACAATCAGTAACCCAACCACATCTCAAAGCCCTTCCTCAGAAGAGGAGGGGTTCGTTATTTAGCTTCATCTTCCTGGCAAGCACCCATCAGAGCAGACAGCGCCGCAAGCCCGGCAGCAGAGGAGCCTGGGGGGATGTTTACTCAGGACCTCATCCCCCATCTCCCTGCCTCCAGCTGCTCCTAAGCCTCCAGGGGAGGCCGTTTGCTTTGTTAAGGATTGTTTTGGTGGGAACAGATCTTTCAGATCATCAGCCCAACCATTAACCCAACAATGCCAAGTCACCACTAAACCTTGTCCCTCACACCACCTCTAAAGAACAAGGCTATTTCACAGAGTCACAGAATTGCCTAGATGGGAGAAGGCATTTAAGATTGAGTCCAGCCATTAACCCAACACTGACAACTCCTCAGCAACATCATAGCAACATAGAATTGTTAGGGTTGGAAGGGACCTCAAGGCTCAGCCAGTTCCAACCCCCCTGCCATGGGCAGGGACACCTCACACTCCAGCAGGTTGCTCACAGCCACATCCAGCCTGGCTGCAAACACCTCCAGGCAGGAGGCTGCCACCACCTCCCTGGGCAACCTGTGCCAGGCTCTCACCACCCTCATGGGGAACAACTTCTTCCTCACATCCAATCTCAATTTACCCACTTCTAGTTTTGCTCCATTCCCCCAGTCCTATCACTCCCTGACACCCTCAAAGTCCCTCCCCAGCTTTCTTGTAGCCCCCTTCAGATACTGGAAGGCCACAAGAAGGTATCCTGGGAGCCTTCTCTTCTCCAGACTGAACAACCCCAACTCTCTCAGTCTGTCTCCATAGCAGAGCTCCAGCCCTCGCCATATCCCTAAGCACCGACATTTACACAACACTTAAGTACCTCAGTGGATGATGGGGACTCCTCCACAACCTCCCTGGGCAGTCTGGTTCCAATGCCTGAAAACCCTTTCAGTAAAGAAACTCTTCCTAACACCCCATCTAAACCTCCCCTGGTGCAACTTGAGGCCACTGCCTTTTGTTCTACCACTTGTTACTTGATCCAGCAGAGCAACACCCACATCACCACAACCTCCTTTCAGGGAGCTGCTGAGAGTGAAAAAATCCTCACCCCCCACCTCATAGTATCAGTCAGGGTTGGAAGGGACCACAAGGATCATCCAGTTCCAACCCCCCTGCCATGGGCAGGGACACCCCACACTAGATCAGCCTGGCCAGAGCCTCAGCCAGCCTGGCCTTAAACACCCCCAGGGACAGGGCCCCAACCACCTCCCTGGACAACCCATTCCAGGGCTTCACCACTCTCATGGGGAAGAACTTCCTCACCTCCAGCTTCATTCCATTCCCCCTAGTCCTATCACTACCTGAGATCCTGAGCAGTCCCTCCCCAGCCTTCCTGTAGCCCCCTTCAGATACTGGAAGGCCACAATGAGGTCACCTCAGAGCCTTCTCTTCTGCAGACTGCACAGCCCCAACTCCTTCAGTCTGTCCTCATAGCAGAGCAGCTCCAGCCCTCTGATCATCCTCCTGGCCCTGCTCTGGACAACTTCCAGCACCTCCACATCCCTCTTGTCATAGGGGCTGCAGAACTGGAGGCAATACTCCAGGTGGGGTCTCAGCAGAGCTGAGCAGAGGGGGAGAATCACCTCCCTCGACCTGCTGGCCACACTTCTCCTGATGCAGCCCAGGATCTGATTAGCTTTGCGGGCTGCAAGTGCACACTGAGAGCTCCTGTTGCTCCCCCAGCACCCCCAAGGCTCTCCCCTCAGGGCTGCTTTCCAGCCAGTCCCTGCCCAGCCTGGATTTGTGCCTGGGATTGCCTCCACCCAGCTGCAGGACCCTGCCCTTGGTCTTGTTGAACCTCCTGAGGTTGGCTTGTGCCCACCTCTCCAGCCTGTCCAGGTCCCTCTGGATGGCCTCCCTTCCCTCCAGCCTGTCTGCTGCACAGCCTCCTTTTCTCTATACTTTTTGTTCAGTTTTCAGCCTTAGAAGGTAGAAGTCAAAAGAAAAGAGGGAGAAATGGGGGTGCTTTGGAGAAGACTGAAAAAACAACACCCACCACCAAAAGCCACCACCCCCCCCTACTCAACCCAGACTGAAAAACCCACCCTCACACTGAGCAGCCCCGAGCTGCAAAAGCTCTCAGGCCATTTCTGTGCCTCGGGCAAATCAAGGGAGAAGTGTCCTTGCTGCTTTCACACAAAGCTCACTTAACTTCGGTGAGAGGCACTTTGCCGCAGCAGTCCTTTTCAAGGCCCACCGGCTGTTTGAGCTAATAAAAGGGAGGCTTTTGCCTGATGGACTAACACCCCTGAGCACGCTGGGGGCTAATCACTCAGCAGATCAAAATTTAGGAGGGGGTGTGTGGAAGAAACACCACAAGAGAAAAACCCCACAAAAAAAAACCCAAAGTGGTAAAGACAGTATGGGGAAAAGAAGATGGGGGCTCCTAGGGAAAAAAATATCCCTCCACAAAAATCCCTCAGTGCCAGACAGCAGCCCACCCCCTACCCCCCAAGAGCAGGGTGGCAAACAAAGGCAAAGGTGCTCAGCAGAGATGAAGTTATTTGAATTAATGACAGCAGTTCATCATTAGTGACAGGCTTGCTCATGCAAGACCTTTCAGAACCCCAGCAGGGGCTGAGGACCCTCTAAGCTGCCCAGTTCCTCTCCTACATGCCCCTTTCCCAAGCTGCAGCAGTCCAGGCACCAGTTTTCCACCCTGTTTCCATCAAGATTATGACCTCAGTGACTTTCAGAACCCCATCTGGGGTTGAGGACCCTCTAAAGCTGCCCACCTCCTCTGCTACATGCCCCTTCTCTAAGTTGCAGCAGCCCAGGCACCAGTTTTCCACCCTATTTCCATCAAGATTGTGACCCCAGTGACTTTCAGAACCCCAGCAGGGGCTGAGGACCCTCTAAGCTGCCCAGTTCCTCTCCTACATGCCCCTTTCCCAAGCTGCATCAGCCCAGGCACCAGTTTTCCACCCTATTTCCATCCAGACTTTGGCCCCAGTGACTTTCAGAACCCCAGCTGGGGCTGAGGACCCTCTAAGCTGCCCAGCTCCTCTCCTACCTGCCCCTTTCCCAAGCTGCATCAGCCCAGGCACCAGTTTTCCACCCTATTTCCATCCAGACTTTGGCCCCAGTGACTTTCAGAACCCCAGCTGGGGTTCTGTCCAACTTTCAGAACCCCAACTGGGGCTGAGGACCCTCTAAAGCTGCCCAGCTCCTCTCCTACATGCCCCTTTCCCAAGCTGCAGCAGCCCAGGCACCAGTTTTCCACCCTGTTTCCATCAAGATTATGACCTCAGTGACTTTCAGAACCCCATCTGGGGCTGAGGACCCCCTAAGCTGCCCAGCTCCTCTCCTACATGCCCCTTTCCCAAGCTGCAGCAGCTCAGGCACCAGTTTCCCACCCTGTTTCCATCAAGATTATGACCCCAGTGACTTTCAGAACCCCAGCTGGGGCTGAGGACCCCCTAAGCTGCCCAGCTCCTCTCCTACATGCCCCTTTCCCAAGCTGCAGCAGCCCAGGCACCAGTTTCCCACCCTGTTTCCATCAAGACTTTGCCCCCACTGACTTTGTCCCAGTATACTCCAAGCAGGACCATCTTTCTCTCCTGGCTAGCAGGTGTTCTATCAAATGCACAGACCAGAGCAAAGCAATTCAGGCTAAGGATGGGGGGGAAAAAAGCCACACTGCAATGCTGGCTCTGGGGAGGGGACATTATGGCTCTCCCACACTCAAATCAGAGTTTCCACCACCAGACAAATCCAGCAAGGTCCTTAGCCCTGGGGCATGGGTTCAAAGGATGCCTCTTCGAGGCTGTCTAGCAGAAACAGAGAGACAACTGTGTGCCCAGGGTGGCCTCTCTGATCATTTGTGGAACACACCAGAGTCAGAGAGCATCCAGCAGAACCACATGCTGGTACCTTCACGGACCAAAAGCCACCAGGTTCCACAAGCTAAAGCTCTCCTACCCGTGCTAATTGAAGCTTTGAGCTTGGCACGCTGCATGGCACAGCCCATGCACTAATTGCTGCTTCAGCCCCCTGCTCATAACCAAACCAGGGACACCTGCAAGAGTCAGGTGAGGTTTAACCACTGGGATTCCCCCACACCAGCTGCAGAACCTGCAGGCTGCAGTAGGGTCCAGCAGCAATGCAAGCACGAAGGCATGAATTTTGATGCTTGCAGGTGAAGCCTCAAATCAACCCTCATCCCCTCTTTAACAGCACTCAAGGCCTTATTGGAAGGGGCAGGATGCTGTAAGTGGGAAGGCAGACAGAGGTTCGAGGATGCACACCTCGCTTTGCTGGCACAAAGAGTTCAAACCTTCAGCTAAATTGGCTGCCTCCGACCACCTGGGACGTTTCACAACCCTAAGGAGAGGCCCCAGGCCAGCCCCTCGTCAAACCAAGCCCATATATCCTAAAGCTTCTTCCATTTAAAACTCATCTGTGCTCAAGAGCATCGGAGAAACTTTGCCACTTCAAACCCTTGCAAAGACATCCTCGCCGCCTCGGCACCTCCCAAGGTGCGCTCTGAAGAGCCTTGGCAAAGCTCTTTTTCCACCCCCCTTTGCACACCTTTCATCAAGTCAGCAGAGAAGCTACCACACCGTGGACATAATTCTGGAGATCACTGCAGCTGGGCAGCCGAAGAAAGGTTTCTGTTTCTACCATCCCTTTGCTGTATTGAGGTGATGCCCCTGGGAGGGACATGCAGCCTCGCTGCACACGGGCTGGGCATCCTTCTCAAGCCAGCTACCTCGAAGACCCAAGCTGTGCAGCTCCCACCTCTTGCAGACAGGGTGGGTTTTTTTTTCTCCCCCCGCCCCCAGCCTATCACCAAAGGAAACAAAAAAACCCCAAACAAAAAAACCAGGAAGCAGGAGAACATCAATTTTTACAGTTGCCCATAAAGGGAGTGTTTTACAACTCGCTCTTAAAACAAAACATTGTTTTTTTTTCATGACACGATCTTGACTCGGTGCTGCAAAACCTACGGTCCTAAAACAAGAGAGCTCTGTGCTGGGGAGGGAGGGAGGTAAGGGGAGGAGGGTTGAGAAGGAAAACGGAATTGCAAAGGGAAGATAAAACGAAGGTAAAACTCCCTCCCTTCAAGCAACCCCCACGGTAAAACTCCCTCCCTCCCTCCAAGCAACCCCCACGGTAAAAATCCCTCCCTCCCTCCAAGCAACCCCCTGGAGTTTGGCACATGCACACCTTATCCCACCAAAAAGAAACCCCACCACCCCAGCAAACCCATTCAAACGTATCCGTGCCTCAGCTCCATCCCCGAAGCCCCACACGCGAAGCATCCCACGCTGCCGCAGGATGCTCCAGGAAGACCCCCCCCCTCCTCCGGGAAGGAGCTGGGCTTGTTGCTTGCAAGCCCAGCCGCGGTGGCACCGCGAAGTGGCAGCTCTGCCAGCCCTCCCGACCCCTCTTTCACATCGAGATACCTGCCACCCGGCAGGGCTTTACCTCCAGCGCAGGGGAAACGATTCCCAAGCACGACAAAAGAAAAGACGCTCAGCAGGACAGAAAACTTCCCGTTCCAGCCATCACCCTCCCCAGAAACCACTGGTGGGTAGGAGAGGAGAAACAGCTCGGAGCGATGAGCGAGGCTGACAAGAGGGTGCTGAGAGCATCCCGGGAAACCACCGGCACGGGACTGGGTTTAGATTTGCCTTCCTCATGCAGGGTACCCATGGGAGAGCGCGGGGCTGTGCCCCCACCCCAGCCAGCTCCAGCATCCACCTGCCGACACACGCATAGCACAATATCCCATCCCCTGCAGCTTTTATCTGGCCAAATCAGCCCCCCCCAGCTCTGCTTTTCCTTTCAAAACTGAAAGAAAAGGGAAAGAAAAGAACCTTTGCCTTTTCTATCGCCTTTTACTTTGTTTGGGGTCGGGTTTTTTGGACAGGTTTATCACTCCCAACGCCACAGATCTTACATTCCTCCCTCCCCCCCCGCCTCCAATTAAACCCCACTACCAAAGCTCCACACCTGTATTTCTAACAGCGAGCGGACGTCAGCTGCTCTTTACCTCCGTGCAGCATCCCCCCAAAAAAATCCCGGATCAGAACAAAGGGGTTGAGGCTGGGGAGATCAAACCGAAGGAGACCACCAGGGGAAAGGGGGGTGGGGGAGAAAGCTGCCACAAAGAGCTGGAACACTCCTAACGAACTCCCAACTCCGCCAGCGAAAAGGCTGGGTGATGGAATTCATCCGACCGCTTCTAACAGGGACCAGGCTCTTCAAGTTGGAGCGTTTGCCTTCTTTCAAAGGCTCCGGTGATGACTCCGAGGCAGCTGAAAGCTCAAGATGTCTGGCCAAGTTGGATGGACGTGGGGTGGGGTACAGCTATTTGAGGTGGTCAGGGAAAACATCGCTTTGGAGGAAAAGAGGCTTTGCAGGGTTGTTAGGATTTTTTTGGGGTGGGTTTTTTTCTTTGAGGATTAAGGAAATGAGGAGCGAGCAAAGAAGCGGAGGGGAGGAGGGAAGGAAATCTCCAATAAAATGTTTTTCTCGAGAAATACAAAGAACCCATTCGGGGGAAGTTCGTCCTTTTGAAAAGCTCTTCTCCTAAAGCTGTTTTCCCATTTCATCTGTTTTTGAAGGGATTAAAACCCACCCACCCATCTCTCTCCATCCCCACGACGCCTCGGAAGAAGTTTAGCCCCGAGAAACTTTGCAGCTCCTCACCACCTTCTCCTCCTCCTCCTCCCGAGCTACGAACCGGAGCTGAGGATGGATTTGGGGATGAGGGTTGGCGTTGCGGGTGGGGGGGACACGGTGCTTGCTCTTTCAGGAGTAAGCACAGGAGACACCAACACGCATTAGTATTTTTGTTGCGCAAAGGAAGGGCGGCTGGGAATGACCCCCCGCCCAAAACATAGATAGATACGATGATGATGACGATGATGATAAAGGCTCACCCCAAACAAGTTGTCCCCGCGGAGCAAGCACATAAAAGAGGTTTAGGGAAGAAGGGCAGCGTGCAAAGCCACCCCAGAGGCACGAAAGGCAGGCGGCGGGGAGGTAGATGCCGGCTCCGCACCCGCGCATCCCCCACCCCAAAGAAAGAACGAATCGCGGAAGGGGAAAAAACTCGCAGGGTATTACCTGTGCTATCGCTGCCCGGTGTCAGCGGAGACCCCCCATGTCTGTTTCCCTCCCCCCCCCCACCTCCCCTTCGCCCGAGTGAGCTGGAGGAGGAGGAGGCGAGGAGGAGGAGGAAGGGGTGGGGAAGGAGCCTGACGTGGGCAGCGCAGCGCCCCTGCTCCAGGTAAGTGGTATTTCAGCGCTGGCTCCGCCACCGACCCCCCTCTCCAGACCCTGGGGACAGGGGGCGGCCAGCCCCCTTCCCAAAACCCCAGGATCGTCCCCCCCCGCCAGGCTGATGGGGACACCCGCCCCGTCCCCCAGCCAGCAGCCGCCTCTGCAAACGCAACTTCAGCCTGTGGCAGGCAACGGCTAGATGAGGTTTAGCTGCGTCTTTGGGGGGGGTGTGATAATTGTTGGGGTTTGGGTGGTTGTATTTTGTGGTTGTTATCATTTTCCTGACCTCTGTGGAGCACGTAAATGATAGATGAGGGGAAAAGCGATACGGGCACGGCCCCGCAGGGCAGTGCCAGGAGAGCCACGCAGCAACGGCTCCTCCGAGCTCTTCTCCCCGGGGCAGCCCGGAGCCGCCTCCGTTTCTACAGACGCCACACGATGCGCGCTTCCACCCAACCCTGCCTGCTCCTGCCACCGGTCCCCGCCTCTCCCAGCTTCCTCAAGCTCAGCAGAATGTGGAAGCCTCCTGCCTGGAGGTGTTTGCAGCCAGGCTGGATGTGGCTGTGAGCAACCTGCTGGAGTGTGAGGTGTCCCTGCCCGTGGCAGGGGGGTTGGAACGGGATGATCCTTGAGTTCCCTTCCAGCCCTAATAATTCCATGATTCTATGTCACAGAGCAAACCCCTGCCACCAGGCCATGCCCTCCCTACAAGCAGCTTTAGGGAAAGCACCAAAATCTCATCACTTTGCCCCAGACATTGGACTCAGGTTTTGGCCCCTTACTACAAGGGGCTACAAAGCAGCTTGAAGGATAGCATCCAAATCCCCATCACTTCATCCTGTTTACAGGGTTCAGTTTTGGGCCCCTCACTACAAAAAGGATGTTTTGGTGCTGGAGCCAGGCAACAAAGATGGGGAAGGGTCTGGAGAACAGGTCCGGTGAGGAGCAGCTGAGGGACCTGGGAGTGTTCTGCCTGGAGAAAAGGAGGCTGAGAAGAGACCTTCCCATGCTCTACAGCTCCCTGAGAGGATAGCAACAGGACAAGAGGAAACAGCCCTAAATGCCACCAGGGGAGGTTTAGTTTGGACACCAGGGGAATATTTCTTGCCCCAGAGGGTTGCCTTTCCCTGCCCTGGAACAGGCTGCCCAAGGGAGTGGTGGAGACCCTATCCTTAGAAGAATGTAAAGGGTACACAGTACTGAGGGGCATGGTTTTGGCAGTGACCTGGCAGGGCTGGGTTAGCACTTGGACTCAATAATCTCAAAGGTCTCTTCCAACCAAAACAACTTTATAATTCTGTGATTTCTTTGTCTTCCTGAGAGCAAGAAAGCCACAGAAAGCAGCCTGCAACGACACCAGCCCCCACACCGAGAGTGTGACACAGCCCCCAGCAGCAGCCCATGTCCCTCAACTCCAGAAGGAGCAGAGCTTCAGATCCTGCCCTCCTGCACACACACACAAACCTACCACCACCTACAACTCGGAGGAGCTTCCCTTTCCCACCAGACCCCATCCCGAGCAGCTTTAATTAAAACCCTAAACAAGTGCAGTTTGTGCTGCTAAAGCCCAGCCTGACAAGGCTGGGAGCTTTCCCATCTCCTCACCTTTGCAACCTTCCTCCTGGAGCAGCGGCAGGCAAACTTCGCAGCGGGAGCAGGAGGGGATAATTAAGGCCTTGCCTCTCTTTTGAACAGCTCCTGCTAATTAAGCAATTACCGCAGCTTTAGGCTGATCGATTTAATTGGCTGCTCGTGCTACCCTCCCCTCAGCCCCTGGAGAAGGGTATGAAGGCTTATCCCAGGATGAGGGATGCTCACCGTACTGGATGGGGGGTTCCAGCCCCCAAAAGACATATGAGCCCCGGGTTGCATACCAGGGCCAGCCCTGGCACACCTCCAGCCATTTTGGGCTTAAAACCAGAGGTTCATGGCAAAGATCTGTGAGCAACCAGCTGCCTGCAGCTAAACAAGGTGCTGGCAAGTTATTTCTACACCTCACACCTGGGTTCATTTAGAGTTTGCCCTCAGCAGCCCAGCTTGTTATGGAATCATCTAATTGTTTGGATTGGAAAAGACCTCCAAGATCAGCCAGTCCAACCTCTGACCCAACACCACCTTGGCCACCAAAGCACGTCCCCCAAGTGCCATGCCTACATGTTCTTTGAACACCTCCAGGGATAGTGACTCCACCACCTCCCTGGCTTGCCTGTCCCAATGCCTGACCACCCTTAAAGTAAAGCAACTTCCCCTGGTATCCAACCTAAACCTCCCCAGGTGCAACTCGAGGCCATTTTCTCTCTTGCTATCACTAGTTACTATCTACAGCTGCGGGTCAGAAGGAGCTCAAAGGTGCAGGGCTCCAAAAGCCTCCTGCTGAGCTCCTGCTGATCCAGGTGGTTTATTTCTCTTGAGTTCTTTATCCCTGCCTTGTTCTCTTCATCCTGCATCGCTGATCCCAGCTGGGCTAGTAAAGTCAGGGAACTAATTAGAGTAAGGAACAGCAAGAGGAGGGAAGGAAAGCCAAGCAAAGCCAGATGTGAGGACGCATTTCAGGCCTGGCTGTGCTGTCTGCAGCCACTCTGGCTTTGTGTGAGTGATGTCTCAATGCCTCTCACGATGCATTCAGGTCAGAGCTTGTAGAAGCAGACCTCTCCTCGGCTTTAGCTGCCAGCCAGTTCCTGCATCTTGCCTTCACGCCGTGATTTCAGCTCACCTCCTCCCCACTTTGATGGTCCCACTGCCACCCCTTTCACACAAGCCAGCCCTAAGGAACCTGAGTTCCTCCTGGCCTGTGGATCCAGCTTGGATTCCTGGTTCAGTTCCCAGTGGATGCGATCTTCCCCCGGCACGGCGGCATTTCACTGCCTAGGGTCACAAACCTCACAGAAATTCAGTCGTTGAGGATGGAGCTCAAACCAGCTGCTTGAGCTGACATCCCTAAGCTGCTGCGTGAAGGAAACACCACTCTGAGATGCAGCCCACTTGCAATTGCCTTTTAACAAGCTCTTTCCTGGGGGGGGAAGAAAGGCACTGGAATGATGCACTGCCAGCAGAGGGATGCTCCCAGTTGCCCCTGGAGAGGAGGCCACAACCATTAGTTCCACCCCTACAAGGCAAGGAGCATGGTGGGAGAAGGGCAACAAAGTTGGGGAGGGGTCTGGAGTGCAGCCCTGTGAGGAGAGACTGAGGGAGCTGGGGTTGCTTAGCCTGGAGAAAAGGAGGCTCAGGGGAGACCTTCTTGCTCTCTAAAACTCCCTGAAGAGAGGTTGTAGCCAGGTGGGGGTTGGTCTCTTCTCCCAGGCAAGCAGCACCAGAACAAGAGGACACAGTTTCAAGCTGCACCAGGGGAGGTTTAGGCTGGAGGTTAGGAAGAAGTTCTTCCCAGCAAGAGAGATTGACCATTGGAATGGGCTGCCCTGGGAGGTGGTGGAGTCACCATCCCTGGAGGTGTTTAGGAGGAGCCTGGATGGGGTGCTTGGTGCCATGGTTTAGTTGATTAGATGGTGTTGGATGATGGGTTGGACTCAATGACCTCAAAGGTCTTTTCCAACCTGGTCTGGTCTGGTCTGGTCTGGTCTATTCTATTCTATTCTAGTCTAGTCTAGTCTATTCTATCATTTCTCCATCCCTCCCTCTCTCCCTGCCTTCCCTGGCCCTTCTGCTGCAAGAGGTGGGGATCACTGTTCCTCTCTGAAGCTTTGAGCAGATGAAATATCACACAGGAAGGAGGCAAAGTCCTGCCCAACCAAGGCACTGAATGATCTCTGCTTGCCACAGGCCAGGGACTGCCAGGGCCCCCAAGGCCTGCCTGGACAGCAGCTGCCTGACAACCAGAGTGTGCAATATTGCACCATTACTCATTTTTTTTCCACACCTCCTTTCCCCCAGGAGGCTCCCACAGAGGGTCCCTTGATGTGTTTCCCCAACCTGTCTTCCTTTTGTTGGGAAGTAAGACCTGTGCAGAAGTGCAGGAGGGCTCAGGGACAGGCAGCCCCCGCTCCCTGCTCACACTCAACATGGTGATTTTTGTCCCCACCCCTAGACCACAAACCCCTTAAGGATGGGTGTTGTTCCCTACCACCCACAGCTTTCCAGCATCCCACCTTGTGATGTGGGTGGGGACAGCAGCAGAAGAGGGAGCAGCTCCCCTGGTGCTACCTGGGAGAGAGACTTGGGGGTGCTGGTGGACAAAAAGCTCACCAGGAGCTCTCAGTGTGCACTTGCAGCCCAGAAAGCCAATCAGAGCCTGGGCTGCAGCAGAAGTGTGGCCAGCAGGTCGAGGGAGGTGATCCTCCCCCTCTGCTCAGCTCTGGGGAGACCCCACCTGGAGTATTGTGTCCAGTTCTGGAGCCCCTATTACAAGAGGGATGTGGAGGTGCTGGAAGGTGTCCAGAGAAGGGCCAGGAGGATGAGCAGAGGGCTGGAGCACCTCTCCTATGAGGACAGACTGAAGGAGTTGGGGCTGTTCAGTCTGCAAAGAGAAGGCTCCCAGGTGACCTAATTGTGGCCTTCCAGTATCTGAAGGGGGCTACAGGAAGGCTGGGGAGGGACTGCTCAGGATCTCAGGTAGTGATAGGACTAGGGGCAATGGAATGAAGCTGGAGGTGGGGAGATTCAGGCTGGAGATGAGGAGGAAGTTCTTTGCCATGAGAGTGGTGAAGCCCTGGAATGGGTTGTGCAGGGAGGTGGTTGGGGCCTCATCCCTGGAGGTGTTTAAGGCCAGGCTGGCTGAGGTTCTGTCCAGCCTGATCAAGTGTGGGGTGTCCCTGCCCATGGCAGGGGGGTTGGAACTAGATGATCCTTGTGGTCCCTTCCAACCCTGAATGAAACTATGATACCTTCTCACCTGAGAGGCAGAATTAGTTAGTGCAGCAGGGGTGGGGTTTCCCTTCTGGACCACCTGCGTGGTGGCTGACACTTGAGCCAGGTTTGTTGGGGTTTGTTTGCTTTTTTTGTTTCCAGGTGTGAAATTAATTTCCAGGTCCATTTCACACAGCATTTTAAGGGCAATATTAAGATCATGCTGTTTGTTGGGGAATTTATGAGGGAGGGAGGAGGGAGGGAGGGAGGCTGGAGAGGAATCTGAGCAAAGGGAAGGGACGGCTCCCCTCTTCTCCAACAGTAAAAGGAAATAACCTGAGGGAGCAGCTGGCTCCCTTTTGTCCTTCAGGAGCACAGAAATACCACCTTTCAGGCTGTGCCTTTGTGAGGGGACAGTCAGAGAATCACAGACTCATTAGGACTGGAAAGACCTCCAAGACTATGGAGACCAACCACTTACCCAACACCACCGTGGCCATCAATCCCAAAGTACCATGCCCACACATATGGAATGGAATGGAATGGAATGGAATGGAATGGAATAGAATAGAATAGAATAGAATAGAATAGAATAGAATAGACCAGGTTGGAAGAGCCCTTCAAGATCATCACATCCAACCTATCATCCACCACCACCTAATCAACTAACCCATGGCACCAAGCACCCCATCAAGTCTCCTCCTGAACACTTCCAATGATAGGGACTCCACCACCTCCCTGGGCAGCCCATTCCAATGGGCAATCACTCTCTCTGGGAAGAACTTCTTTCTCACCTCCAGCCTAAGCCCCCCCTGTCACAGCTTGAGACTGTGTCCTCTTGTTCTGGTGTTGCTTGCCTGGGAGAGGATTTCTCAAACACTTCCAGGGATGGTGACACCACCTCCTCCCTGGGCAGCCTGTCCCAATGCCAGACCACTGTTTCAGTCAAGAAGTTGTTCCTAACATCCAACCCAAACCTGCCCTGGTGTAATTTGAGGCCCTTTCCTCTTGTTCATTTGGAGGGCAAAGCAAACCCTTCCTGGTGCAGGAAAGGGCAGGGTCTGGGCACACACTTGGAGCATGTGCCCACTTCATGTGGTGTCCTTCACTGTGGATCTGCCAATTCATCTTCAGAGATGGGTCCAGCTGAGCTCCCCCTGGAGTGGCCATCCCCAGCTGGGCAAGGGCACCAGAGACTAGAGAGCCAGAGCAGCAACATGGTGATAACACACAGCCAGAAGGACCACAGACTGGTTTGGGTTGGAAAGGACCTTTACAGATCATTCAGCCCAATTCCTGCAACTAGAGCAGGTTGGTCAGAGCCCCAAACAACCTGACCTGCAATGGCTCCAGGGATGGAGCACCTACCACCTCGCTGGGCAACGTGAGCCTACGTCTCACCACCCTCAGTGTCAAACATTTCTTCCTTCTCTCCAGTCTGAATCTCCCTCTTTCAGTTTCAAACCATCAGCCCTTGACCTGTCACAACAGGCCCTGCTCAAAAGGCTGTCCCCAGCTTTCTGACTGGCCCTTTTAAGTACTGAAAGGCCACCAGAAGCTCTCCCTGGAGCCTTTTCTTCTCCAGGCTGCATAACCCCAACTCTCTCAGCCTGGGCTTCCAGCCCTTGGATCATCCCTGTGACCTTCCTCTGATCCTACTCCTACAGGTCCATGTCCTTCTTGTTCTGGGGGCTCCAGAGCTGGCCTCAGCACTGCAGGTGGGGTCTCAGCAAAGCAGAGGGGCAGAATCTCCTAACCCATCCCCCTGATGGCCACAAGGGTGAAGGTGGGAGTTCCAAAAAGCCTTGCAGGACCACGTCAGACAGACCTGGCCAAAGCTCTGAAGCTCGGCCCTTTGCAGACCCCACAGCAACCCCTTGGCAAACTGCTTTATCTCCCTTTGCACTGCAGGTTGGAAAGAGGCAGGACATGTCCCCTGCTAAGGACACTGAGAGCACCCAGTGGCTTCATGCCACCCACCCACCCAAAGCATCTCTCTTAGCTTCGAGCACAACTTTAGCAACTTTTTCCACCCCCCTCTTCCCCCTTAGTTTTCCTTCCCTCCTCAGCAGAGGAAAAGCTGCCATCTACAGGCACAGCATCCACAGAGCAGCCCTCGGATCTCTCCTACGTGGGCTGAAGGTGTCCTGCTGTCCCGCACCACCGTACCCTTCTCTCCGTCATCACCTTCCCTGCAGTGCGGTCTCCGGGCTGCTCCTCCACGTCCTGAGGTCAGGGACCACACAGAGCGCTGTGCCAGGCAGAAGTTGATCTCCCTCTTGGGCAGCTCCTGGACGCCTCTGTGTCTGAGCTTGATGGGAACAGTTAAGACAGCTGGAGAGGTGGGCACAAGCCAACCTCATGAAGTTCAATAACAGCAAGGGCAGGGTCCTGCAGCTGGGTTGAAGCAATCCCAGGCACAAATCCAGGCTGGGCAGGGACTGGCTGGAAAGCAGCCCTGAGGAGAGAGACTTGGGGGTGCTGGGGGAGGAGAAGCTCAACAGGAGCTCTCAGTGTGCACTTGCAGCCCAGAAAGCCAATCAGCTCCTGGGCTGCATCAGGAGAAGTGTGGCCAGCAGGTCAAGGGAGGTGATCTCCCCCTCTACTCAGCCCTGGTGAGACCCCATCTGGAGTACTGTGTCCAGTTCTGGAGCCCCTATTACAAGAGGGATGTGGAGGTGCTGGAAGTTGTCCAGAGAAGGGCCAGGAGGATGATCAGAGGGCTGGAGCACCTCTCCTATGAGGACAGACTGAAGGAGTTGGGGCTGTTCAGTCTGCAGAAGAGAAGGCTCCCAGGTGACCTCATTGTGGCTTTCCAGTATCTGAAGGGGGCTACAGGAAGGCTGGGGAGGGACTGCTCAGGATCTCAGGTAGTGATAGGACTAGGGGCAATGGAATGAAGCTGGAGGTGGGGAGATTCAGGCTGGATGTGAGGAGGAAGTTCTTCACCATGAGAGTGGTGAAGCCCTGGAATGGGTTGTGCAGGGAGGTGGTTGGGGCCTCATCTCTGGAGGTGTTTAAGCCCAGGCTGGCTGAGGCTCTGTCCAGCCTGATCTAGTGTGGGGTGTCCCTGCCCATGGCAGGGGGGTTGGAACTGGATGATCCTTGTGGTCCCTTCCAACCTTGAATGAAACTATGAAACTATGAAGAGGGCAGGTGATGGCTATTTGCATTAGCCAATAGCCATTAGGTGATGGCTGGAGAACCTCTCCTACAAAGACAGGCTGGGAGAGTTGGGGCTGCTCAGGCTGGAGGAGGGAAGGCTGCAGGGAGACCTTAGAGCTGCATTTCAGTATCTGAAGGGCACCTAGAGGAAAACTGTGGAGGACTGTTGAGAAGGGCTTGTGGTGACAGGATGAGGGGCAATGGTTTCAAACTGCAGCAGGGGAGATGCAGGTTGGACATCAAGCAGAAGTTTGTTATAATGAGAGTGGCAAAATGCTTGGAAGAGGCTGCCCAGGGATGTGGTTGAGACATCATCCCTGGACATGTCCAAGATCAGCCTGGATGTGGCCCTGGGCAGCCTGATCTAGTTGGAGGTGTCCCTGTTGACTGCAGGGGGAGGTGGACAAGATGAGCTTCGAGGGTCCCTTCCAACCTGATGCAATCTGTGACACAAAGCAATTTGGTGACAGGGTTGCCTCAGGGTAGTGAGGGATGACTCCTGAGCAGCTGGAGTGAGGGAGCACAACAGGGACACAGAGCCAGCCTGGAGGTGCTTGCATTTTGGCTGTGAAGAGCTGGTGCTGCTGTGAAAGGTCCAAAATGGATACTTAAAGGGGAGCTACAAGAAAGCTGGGGACAGGCTTTGGAGCAGGGCCTGTTGTGACATGACAAGAGGTGGTGGTTTGAACTAAAAGAGAGGAGGCTTAGACCAGAGAGAAGGAAGAAACCTTTGACCCTGAGGGTGGTGAGACATTGGCTGAGGTTGCCCAGAGAGGTAGTGGAAGCCCCATCCCTGGAACCATTCCAGGTCAGGTTGTTTGGGGCTGTGAGCAACCTGCTGTAGTTGCAGATCTCCCTGCTGACTGCAGGGTAGTTGGACTAGATGACCTTTAAAGGTCCCTTCCAACCTAAAGCATTCCATGGCTGTATGGAAAATGAGGCCAGCAGGTCTCTAAGGTGCTGCATTTCAAACAGGAGCCAGCTCACAGAAGCACAGAATTGTTTTGGTTGGACAAGACCTCTAAGATCATCGAGTCCAACTCTCAGCCTAACACCACCACAGGTCCTAGAGATCTTATTAGCCAAACACATGTGGCTGGGGAAGCTTCCAAAGTTACCCCAGCAGAGGTGCAGGATAGCTCTACCCACCTCAGCAAGCTGAGGGCTCCAGTGGAAAAGGCAATGCCTGGAGGTGTTCAAGAAGATCAGGTTGGACAGGGCCTTGAGCAACCTGGTCCAGTGGATCCAAGTGCTCTTCAAGGTCCCTTCCAACCCAAAACATTCAATGATTCAAGGGCTGGAGCCCTTCTGCTGTGAGGACAGGCTGAGGGAGCTAGGGGTGTTCAGCCTGGAGAAGTGAAGACTCCAGGGGGCCCCTAGAGCTGCCTTCCAATACCTGGGGGGATCCTACAGGAAGGCTGGAGAGGAACTTCCATAAGGGTGTCTAGAGACAGGACAAGGGGGGATGGTTTGAAGCTGAGAAAGAGTAGGTTCAAAAATAATCTCAAGAAGAAATTATTCCATACAAAGGTGGTGAGACTGTGGAACAGGTTGCCCAGGGAGGTTGTGGATGCCTCCTCCCTGGAGGTGTTCCAAGCCAGGCTGGATGAAGCCTTGAGCAAGCCAAGTCTAGTTGAGAGGTGTCCCTGCCCATGGAGCTAGATGATCTTTAAGGTCCTTTCCAACCCAAACCACTCTGTGATTTCCTGATGCCCAGGAACAGGGCTGGCAGCAGCCACTCATGCTGCCTCCTCGTGTGCAGCTGCAAGCTTGCAGCTTGCTCCCACTCAGAAGCCCTCTCTCAAATCCAAGCCTCCTGCTTCATATTAAAAGCATTTGTCAAAGCTCAGGCTCCATCCGGTGCTGCTTGGGTACCCAGCGCTGTGCAGCAGGGTACAAAACCTGGAATGGAAGCTGAAATGGGAGGGATCCCTCTGGAAGCTCTGTGTGTGTGTGTGGATCCCATCCATCAGCAGGCAGGGACAGCAGAGGGGCAACAGGGATGGCAGAGGGGGCAACAGGGATCACAGGATGTTAGGGGTTGAAAGGGGGAGTCCAACCCCTGCCAGAGCAGGGCCATAGAATCCAGCACAGGAGGAACACATCCAAATGGGCAAGGCTCCAGTGTGTGGGATCCACCAGCAGGCAGGGACAGCAGAGGGGCAACAGGGATCACAGGATGTTAGGGGTTGGAAGGGACCTCAAAGGTTATTGAGTCCAACCCCCCTGCCAGAGCAGGACTATAGAATCCAGCACAGGTCACACAGGAACACATCCAGATGGGGCTGGAAAGTCTATAGAGAAGGGGGGGGTGGGGGGTAGAACCCATCCATCAGCATGCAGGGATGGCAGAGGGGCAACAGGGACAGCAGAGGGGCAACAGGGATGGCAGAGGGGGCAACAGGGATCACAGGATGTCAGGGGTTGGAAGGGACCTCCATAGGTTATTGAGTCCAACCCCTGCCAGAGCAGGACCACAGACTCTAGCACGGGTCACACAGGAACACATTCAGATGGGGCTGGAAAGTCTATAGAGAAGGGGGAGGTGTGTAGGGGGGTGGACTCCATCCATCAGCATGCAGGGACATCAGAGGGGCAACAGGGATCACAGGATGTCAGGGGTTGGAAGGGACCCCCAAAGGTTATTGAGTCCAACACTCTGCCAGAGCAGAACCATAGAATCCAGCACAGGTCACACAGAAACACATCCAGGTGGGGCTGGAAAGTCTACAGAGAAGGAGTGGGTGTGTGTGGACCCCATCCATCAGCATGCAGGGACAGCAGAGGGGCAACAGGGATGGCAGAGGGGACAACAGGGATCACAGGATGTTAGGGGTTAGAAGGGACCTCTAAGGGTTATTGAGTCCAACCCCCCTGCCAGAGCAGGGCCATAGAATCCAGCACAGGTCACACAGGAACACATCCAGATGGGGCTGGAAAGTCTATAGAGAAGGAGGGTGGGGGGTGGAACCCATCCATCAGCATGAAGGGATGGCAGAGGGGCAACGGGGATGGCAGTAGGGGCAAGGGGGACGGCAGTAGGGGGATGGCAGTAGGGGCAAGGGGACAGCAGAGGGGCAAACGGGGACGGCAGAGGGGCAAACGGGGACGGCAGAGGGGGCATCAGCTTTGCCCAGCTTGCTCTGGGGCAGGCTGGAATTCATGCTGAAGCCAACCTCAGATCCTCCTCCCCCTCCTCCTCTCCCCCCTCCTTCTCACCCTGATAAATGAGGAAGGAAACTTGGTGATCTCAGTTTGTTCTGGCGCTGCCGTCCAACAGAGCACAAGCCTGTCTAATCAGAAGCTACAGTCCTTCACCATCTGTTTGGAGCCTAATTACAAATGCAGGGGGGGTGGGGGGGAAAGGAAAAAAACCCAAACTATAATGTGCCTCACAATTGCACCAGTAAATGCTGTAAATGATTTAAATGCATGCATATGTTCCCTGCAGCATTCAGCATTGCATCTGCGACTTCTTCTCCCCCACACCAATCAGAGGGAGAGCAGGGGGGAGGAAGATAAAAACCCCAACCAAAACCCTTCCACCCCCAATGTGACAAACAGCATGGCCCTAGGATGGTGATTTTTAATCCCTTTCTGGGTGTGGTGGTTGGAGGTTTTTGTTGGTTTGGTGTTTTTTCCCCTCCTCCCCCTCCCCTCTCACCCCTGCTGGAACAGCGAACAGAGCTTTTTTGTACCCATTCGCTCCTCGGCGGTCGCTTCGCTTCCATTTCCCAAACTGTTTATCACCCCCCGTGTAAATATAGTACAAATTGCTCCATAAAGCATGCAAAAAGCAGAGCAGCAGCCAGGGCCAGCCTGCAGCTGGCTGGCAAGGCTTTCAAAGCAGAGGTTTCTCTAGCTCTGGGGTGCCTTGGGGAGGAGCAGGACCGGCTCGGTTGGTCTGCCAGAGACCACGACGCTCCCTGAAGGTGGTCAGCAGCATCGGCACAGACTGACAGAAGGCATAGGGTTGGAAGGGACCCTCGAAAGTCAACTTGTTCAGCCCCCCGCAGTCAGCAGGGACACCTCACAGGCTCACAGGATGTCAGGGGTTGGAAGAGACCTCTGGAGATCATTGAGTCCAACCCCACTGCCAGAGCAGGACCAGAGAATCCAGCACAGGTCACACAGGAACACATCCAGATGGGGCTGGAAAGGCTCCAAAGAAGGAGACTCCACAACCTCTTTGGGCAGCCTGTTCCAGTGCTCTGTGACCCTCACAGGGAAGAAGTTCCTCCTCCTGTTGAGGTGGAACCTCCTGTACTGTAGTTTCTATCCCTTGTCCCTTGTCCTATCCCAGGGTGCAGCTGAGCAGAGCCTGTCCCCTCCCTCCTGACCCCCAGCCCTCAGATATTGATAGACATTGATTAAATCCCCTCTCAGTCTTCTCTTCTCCAGACTGAACAGCCCCAGGTCTCTCAGCCTCTCCTCACAGGGCAGTGCTCCAGTCCCTTCATCATCCTTGCAGCCCTCCCTTGGACTCTCTCCAGCAGATCCCTGTCCCTCCTGAACTGGGAAGCCCAGAGTGGATGCAATATTCCAGGTGAGGTCTCACCAGGGCAGAGTAGAGGGGGAGGAGGAGGACCTCCCTGGATCTGCTGGCCACACTCCTCTTAATGCACCCCAGGATCCTGTTGGCCTTCTTGACCACATGGACACACTGCTGACCTCCAACTAGCTCAGGCTGCACAGGGCCATATCAAGTTTGATTTTGAACATCTCCAGGGATGGAAGCTCAACCACATCACTGGACAATCCATTTCAGTGTCTCACCACTCCCCATTGTGAAGAACTTCCTCCTAATGTGCAACCTCAGGGTACCCTGCTCCAGTTTCATACTGTGGCCCCTTGTCCTATCTCTACAGTCCCTCCCCATCCTTCCTGTAGATCCCCTTCAGACACAGAAATGCAGCTCTAAGGTCTGCCTGGAAGCCTCCTCTTCTCCAGGCTGAACAACCTCAACTCTTCCTGCCTGTCTTCATAGGTGCTCTGATCATCTTTGTGGCCCTTCCCTGTCCTTCCTCTGGTGAAGGCTCCAGATGGTCACCTCAAAACCACCTCTGTGGTTTTGAGATGACCATCCTCCACATGTGGCCAACTAATGGAGAGAGGTAATTCTGTCACTCTGCTTGGGTGAGACTTCACCTGGAGTACTGCCTCCAGTTCTGGAGTTCCTATTACAAGAGGGATGTGGAGGTGCTGGAACGTGTCCAGAGAAGGGCCAGGAGGATGAGCAGAGGGCTGGAGCTCCTCTCCTGTGAGGACAGACTGAAGGAGTTGGGGCTGTTCAGTCTGGAGAACAGAAGGCTCCCAGGTGACCTCACTGTGGCCTTCCAGTATCTGAAGGGGGCTACAGGAAGGCTGGGGAGGGACTTTGGAGGATCTCAGGGAGTGCTAGGACTAGGGGGAATGGACTGAAGCTGGAGGTGGGGAGATTCAGGCTGGAGGTGAGGAGGAAGTTCTTCCCCATGAGAGTGGTGAAGCCCTGGAATGGGTTGTCCAGGGAGGTGGTTTGGGCCCCGTCCCTGGGGGTGTTTAAGGCCAGGCTGGCTGAGGCTCTGGCCAGGCTGATCTAGTGTGGGGTGTCCCTGCCCATGGCAGGGGGGTTGGAACTAGATGATCCTTGTGGTCCCTTCCAAACCTGACTGATATTATGATACTATGATAACACTGAAAGGACGACTCCTACCCCAAAGGACTTACAGTGGAGAAGGCAACAGGCAAGTCAGGACCAAGGGGATGCTGAAGGATGTTGAGGCACTCATCACAGGAAGGACATTGAGGTGCTGGAGCTGGGGAAGGGTCTGGAGAGCAGGGCTGGTGAGGAGCAGCTGAGGGAGCTGGGAGTGTTCTGCCTGGAGAAGAGGAGGTTGAGAAGAGACCTTCTGGCTCTCTACAACTCCCTGAAAGGAGATTTGAGCCAGGTGGGTGTTGGTCTTCTCTCCTAAGTAAGAAGTGATAGAACACTTAAGGGCAACAAAGTTGGTGAGGGGTCTGGAGCACAGCCCTGTGAGGTGAGGCTGAGGGAGCTGGGGTTGCTTAGCCTGGAGAAGAGGAGGCTCAGGGAAGACCTTCTTGCTGTCTACAGCTACCTGAAGGGAGGTTGTAGCCAGGTGGGGGTTGGTCTCTTCTGCCAAGCAACCAGAACAAGAGGCCACAGTCTCAAGCTGTGCCAGGAGAGGTTTAGGCTGGATGTTAGGAAGAAGTTCTTCACTGAGATAGCGATTGGCCATTGGAATGGGTTGCCCAGGGAGGTGGTGGAGTTGCCATCATTGGGGGTGTTTAGGAGGAGACTGGATGGGTGCTTGGTGCCATGGTTTAGTTGATTAGATGGTGTTGGATGATGGGTTGGATGCAATGATCTTGAAGTTCTCTTCCAACCTGGTCTATTCTGTTCTAACAAGAGAAAACAGCCCCAAGTTGCACCAGGGGAGGTTTGGGCTGGATATCAGGAGAAACTTCTTACCTGAAAGGGTTCTCAGGCTCCTCAGGAAGGTGGTTGAACCCCCTTCCTGGAGGTGTTTAAAAGAGGCAGAGATGTGCAGCTGAGGGACATGGCATAGCACCAGGCTTGGTAGAGTAAGATAATCATTGAACTCAATGATCTTAGAGGTCTTTTCCAACCAAAACCATTCCATGCTTCCTTCTGGGATATTGATCTTGTTTCAAAGGTGCCTCCACCTCCCAAAGGGTGATAGTGCTGCCCCAAAGCCTCTGGAGTGCCAAAGGTATTACAGATGGAGAAGTGACACCCTGTGGAGCACTCCAGTGAGTGGGGACAGGCTAGAAAAGGCTTTGGAGAGCAAAGAGAAAGAAAGTCAATCACTTGCCACTGATGGGAGATGAGCATCACTCCGCAACAGAAGATTCCTTTCCTCCTGGAACAAGTGTGTTTGCTTTACCTGCACTTCAGTGGTCCAGCTCTGAAGCAAGGAGGAGCAGCTGGGACCTCTAATCTGAAAGAGAGGACAAAAAACCCAGGCCAGGCCTAGGCTCAGTTTGTCTCCTTTGAGCAGAAGCCACAACAGATGCTGCTCCTCCACTTTCTTCCCTCTCATCCAACCCCTTCCTGCTACCCACACCCTTCCCATCTTGCTGCTGTTGCTTTGCCAGCTCACAGCTTTCACCTCCCCTTGGCCAGCTGGACTGGACACCAAAGGCCATCAGAGAAGCCAGTGTGAGGCAGGAGCAGCGTCCCAACCACACCAGCCCTCCACTAGAGCTCTCCAGCCTCTTGTTTGTTTGTTTTTTTTCATTTGGAGGAGGAAGAGTTGAGAGGTTGGGAGAGCAAGAAGGGAAGATATGAGCCAAAAACAAAGGGAAAAGAAATCCTTTCCTGGCTGAGGTTGAGTCAAGAGTGGGTGGGAGAGCAGCACCCTCACTGCTCCAGAGCAATTCTCCTGACATGAGACCCGGCCAGAGGCTTTGCAGCAAGGAAGGGAGGCTCACACAGAGCCACAGAATTAACCAGGTGGGAAAAGAGCTTTGAGATCATCACTGGGCCACAAGGATGATCAGAGGGCTGGAGCACCTCTCCTATGAGGACAGACTGAAGGAGTTGGGGCTGTTCAGTCTGCAGAAGAGAAGGCTCCCAGGTGACCTCATTGTGGCCTTCCAGTATCTGAAAGGGGCTCCAAGAAGGCTGGGGAGGACTGCTCAGGATCTCAGGCAGTGATAGGATTAGGGGGAATGGAATGAAGCTGGAGGTGGGGAGATTCAGGCTGGAGGTGAGGAGGAAGTCCTTCACCATGGGAGTGGTGAAGCCCTAGAATGGGTTGTCCAGGGAGGTGGTTCAGGGTCCATCCCTGGAGGTGTTTAAGCCCAGGCTGGATGAGGCCCTCTCTACCTGCCTCACCTTCAGCCAGCTGTTGACCAGCACCCCCTGGTCCATTTTTGCCAGGCAGTTTCCAGCCACTCTGCCCCACAGCCTGGGGTGTTCATGGGGTGGTTGTGGCCCAAGTGCAGGATCTGGCAGCTGGCCTTGTTGAACCTGAAGCAGGGTTTTGTCACATGCCAACATTGATGATGATGGTGGCTGTCCCAGCTCAGTGCTGGTGCAGCACTCACCCCATCCCTAAACTGGAAACTGGGCTCAATGGTTGCATTCCTTACCAAAGATAGATTATTGAAACCATCAAGAAACTTTGCCTGAGACATCTGGGATAAAGCAACCTCCATTCTGCCTTGCAACCCCCTCATCATTCCACATTTTCTTACCTCCAGCTCTTCAATCTGTGGAGCATCAGATGGGACTTCACCTGGCCAGCATCCAGCAGCAATTATTTCCCTGCCATCACATGCCCTACCCTACAAATTACCCATCCCCTTTCACAGGGGCATCACCCACAGGCTCATGGCTCAGGCTGCCTGTCAGCATCCATCCCTGTCCCAGCTCTAAACCCACACCTGATTCCTGCCCAATTTGAAGCAGTATTGATTTTTCCCCTCATTCCTCCAACGTTCCTTTAGCTGAGGGCCACCAAAGACAGGATAAATTCCTTTTCTGCTTGCTTCCCCCTGCAGATGCACGAAGTGTGGTCTCCACACTGCCCTGCAGATCATTTGGAGGTAGTAAATTAGAATAACTGAGCTCTCAAAGCAATTCTTTTGAGGCTCCTTCACCTGGCCCTGGCAGTGATTATCTCAGAGCTTAACAATCCAAGCTGGGAGAGAAAGATGACCAGAAGGAAAAACCACAAGCTGAAACTGCAGGCATTGGGGTGTCTCCAAGAGAAACCACTCCAGACACCAGCAGTTGCACAGTATCCTCCAGAATGAACTTTATTAGCAACAATACTGGGTAATTAAGTGCTGTCTCAAGAAGTGAGTGGTCTGACACAGGAGGGAGAGCAGCAGCAGAGGTGTAAGTGAGCAGAATCTCACCGTACCCAGGTGCAGCGGAAAACGCAGGAGCTGACAGCAGACCACACCGCAGCACCAAGGGCCACAAAAGGATGTTCTGGTTGCCAACACGTGGCTGACTTGGGCTTCCCAGCCATGGCCAGCTACTTCATTACTCCAAGCAGTGCTCCAGCACCCCTGGAGGCCATGGCAGCGTTTACCCCCACAAGCAGCACCCAGCGTCCCTGAGCTCAGCCCTTGGGCTGCCCTTCAAGCTGGACCTACACCTAGGTCTACGCTGACCAAGTGTTGTGTGGGCTGAAGGGCTGCCAAACCTACCAAAGAGGCAGAATTCGAGTCCTCCTGGGTTGTAAAGCTGCTCCTCAGCTCTGCACCCCCTGTGAATTCTCCATTCAGGTCTGGAGTTGATGCTGTCTCAATAAAACCCAGCCATAAAGCAGAAGTGGGGGCTGTGTGCTGCCAACAAGCCCAGCCCCAGTGCTGAGAAGGGCTTCCCAACACCCACCACAGCCTAAGGGGCACCCTGTGGCCATAACCACCACCAACCCTGCTGTTCTGGTGGAAAGGCACCAGTCCCACATCCTCCCTCTCTACCTGCCTCATCCAGCACAGCATGGAGATGGCCTGGCAGCCCAGCCCAGCAGCTTCTGCTTGATGGGGCAGCAGTGATGCTGAGAGAGCATCCTGCCAACAGAGCAGCTGCTCATCACCCGGTCTTAAAGGAAGTGTTTTCCACAGGGAGCATCCCTGAGGCACCAGCTGCCAGGCCAAGCTCTGCCATGCCATCCTTGCTTACCAGCTCACCTCTCCTGGACCACAGATCCACTCAAGTGGAGAAAGAAATACAGTAACTGTCTTCAGTCCAGGCTGCTTTTCCACACAGCACTTTAAAAGCCTCTTTGGGTGGGATGTGGTTTTGGTGTCCCACCCCTCTGGAGACCAATCTGCCTAGGTCACTTAAACTGATTTCTGCTGCCAGCATCACACCAGAGCCTCTCTGATACTTCTCCCTGGCTTTACAAACCTTTCTCAGTGCAGACTAAAGGCACCTTGAACACCTGAGGTGAAGACCACTTGGCATTTCCCTTTTCTTGGGGTTCAGCTGCAGACAGGTTCTAAGCTGGTGTCCACAACTGTCACATAATGGACACAGCAAGAGAAGTGGTCTCTGGCTGGCCACCACGAGTAGCACCATGCTGGGAGGTGGCTGATCCATCAATTCAGTTCTGTCTGGGAAAATTAAAGCAAGCAGGAGTCCAAGTGGAGAGGTTTCCCTTATATCTGCCTTTTTTTTTGTGGCATGAAGGTATGAAATTCTCTCCAAACAGTGGCCTGCCCCCTGGAATGGCTGCTGTCTGCTCCAGAGGCTTGCTTGGAGGTGGTCCAGGGCACACATCTCCTTTATCCTAACACCACTATGGCAGCTTGATGGAACCACCAACACTGCAGGGCTGGACTTGTAAGAACAAGGTAACAAATCCCAAGGTGCCACCAAAAGCCCCAGGGCTCAGTTTAAAACCAGCATGGTGGCACCAGCAGGCCACCCTTGCCCACTGGCACTGGGGTGAGGGATAGGTTTCCCTGTGCTCCCATTGCTTCCCTGAGCTCCCTGGGGAGGATGAAGCTGCTTTGGCCCCTTTGCTCCAGTTGAGCTGCTGTGTGACAGAATTCCAATGGGACCTCCAAAAGCACAGAGGACACCCCTTCCCAGGAGGGGGGCTTTCCCCACTGGATGCAATCCCCACAACAAAGACAGGGTGTCACAAAATAAACCAAACCCCAAACCACCAAAGAGCTAACAACAGCACTGCAAACCGAGGGCATCCCCGCCCCGGCTGCTCCTCTACACGAGGTGGACAACAAGAGCGGAGCAGGCAGAGCCCACAGCCAGCCCCAGCACAACATAAAATGTCATCACCACCCCTGCTGCCTCAGCCAGCTCTTTTGGCACGATCTTGGGGCCATAGATCATGACCAGGGTCCCCAGGTAGCCGTTGCTCAGCCCCAACAGCACCGTGAAGAGCACTGGGTAGATGTCTCGGTTGAAGACCACCGTCCGGATGTGAGCTCGGGGCTGGTAGTTGCTGAGGATGAAGAGAGGGAGGAAGATGGTCCTGAGGAGCACGAGGGCAGGCAGCAGCTTGCTCTTGGGGCCAGGGAGCTGGATCCAGGCAGTGATCTGCCTCCCACACCAGTCGGCAAAGTTGTAGAGAAGGAAGCTGGTGAGAGGCACAAAGTACTTGGTGCTCCAGGGGCTTCCCGAGGCCTTGCTGACCGACTCGATGTTGGAGGAGAGAGAAGGGAAGATGATGATGGAGATGAAGAAGACATAGAAGCAGCAGAAGCCCAGGAGTGCAGTCTTCTGCAGGATGGGGCGCAGCGGGGGAGCGCCAACCTTCCTTGGGAGGAAGGAGGCACTCCTGGCACCCCCTGCTCCGCCTCGGTCCTCTGCGGAGCTGTCAGGTGGCACGGGGGACAGAGAGGGACTCCCCTTCTGGCTGCTCAGGTAGTACCTGGGAAAAGGCAGGCAGGGAGGTTATCAGCTCAGTGTGCAGGGAGGGGAAACACAAACTGAGATGTGGAGAGAGAATAGAATAGAATAAACCAGGTTGGAAAAGACCTTAAAGATCATCAAGTCCAACCTATCACCCAGCACCAGCTCATCAACTAAACCATGGCACCAAGTACCCCAACAAATCTCCTCCTAAACACCTCCAGGGGTGGTGACTCCACCACCTCCCTGGGCAGCACATTCCAAAGGGCAATCACTCTCTCTGTGTAGAACTTCCTCCTAACATCCAGCCTAAACCTCCCCTGGCACAGCTTGAGACTGTGTCCTCTTGTTCTGCAACTGATTTTCTGGGAGAAGAGACCAACCCCCACCTGGCTACAACCTCCCTTCAGGGAGTTGGACACAGCAAGAAGGTCTCCCCTGAGCCTCCTCTTCTCCAGGCTAAGCAACCCCAGCTCCCTCAGCCTCTCCTCACAGACCCCAGCTCCAGACCCCTCCCCAGCTTTCTTGCCCTTCTCTGGACACCTTCCAGCATCTCAACAGCTTTCCTAACCTGAGGGGCTCAGAACTGGACACAGGACTCAAGGTGTGGCCTAACCAGTGCTGAGTCCAGGGGCAGAATGACCTCCCTGCTCCTGCTGGCCACACTGTTCCTGATGCAGGCCAGGATGCCATTGGCCCTCTTGGCTGCCTGGGCACACTGCAGGCTCATGTTCAGCCCACCATCGACCAGTACCCCCAGGTCCCTCTCTGCCTGGCTGCTCTCAGACACTCTGACCCCAGCCTGTAGCACTGCCTGGGTTTGCTGTGGCCAATGTGCAGAACCCGGCACTTGGATGTGTTCAATCTCCCTTGGCCTCTGCCCATCTGTCCAGCCTGGCAAGGTCCCTCTGCAGAGCCTCTCTACCCTCCAGCAGATCAACTCCTGCCCCCAGCTTGGTGTCCTCTGCAAATTTACTGATGATGGACTCAATGCCCTCAGAAAGAGCAGGAGAGAAGCTGCCAATGCAGGGATGTGCACTGG
Source organism: Melanerpes aurifrons (assembly GCA_011125475.1). Lineage (NCBI taxonomy): Eukaryota > Metazoa > Chordata > Aves > Piciformes > Picidae > Melanerpes > Melanerpes aurifrons. The sequence goes on from WWNC01000002.1 coordinate 40,497,397, forward strand.
ACCCAGTAAAAGGTGGTTGCAGCAATCTCACCATGCTTCCAGCTCAAGCTTTGTATGAAGGGGTGACCCTTCAGGACTCACCACCCCCTCTTCCCCACCATGGAATCCCTTTACACCCTCAGTAGTTCACAGAGGAGATCTACTACATGTAGGCATCTGGGGGCCAGGTGGTCTTGGAACCAACCATACCAATGGGTCATGGATGTTAGGAAGAAGTTGTTGTTGCCCATGAGGGTGGTGAGAGCCTGGCACAGGTTGCCCAGGGAGGTGGTGGAAGCCTCCTGCCTGGAGGTGTTTGCAGCCAGGCTGGATGTGGCTGTGAGCAACCTGCTGCAGTGTGAGGTGTCCCTGCCCATGGCAGGGAGGCTGGAACTAGATGATCCTTGAGGTCCCTTCCAACCCTGACAATTCTGTGATCAGAGCATGATGTTGCAGATATGGAGGCCCTACAGGGACCCGCCTGGCTGACAGCTTCCAGCTCGTGGGTCCCTGCTGACTCCATGCATTTTGGAAGCCCTTGGTGTCACATCAGCACCACGCTCCCATTTGGGACTTGCCAGAGCCTCAGCCCGGGCCGGGAGCCCAGTTTCAGTCTGTGGTTTCGGTCAAACGGGGAAGTGTTTGTGCTGGCGCGACAGCGCTGGGGCATGGGGGTGGGGAAGGGGAGCACGAGGGGCGGGAGCGGCGCAGGGGCTGGGACGGTGACAGGGACTGCAGCACCGGGGGGCGGGATGGGGGCGGGGGTGCAGCACCGAGGGGCGGGGCGGGGGCGGGGCCGCGGGGTGCAGCACCGAGGGGCGGGGCGGGGGCGGGGCCGCGGGGTGCAGCACCGAGGGGCGGGGCGGGGGCGGGGCCGCGGGGTGCAGCACCGAGGGGCGGGGCGGGGGCGGGGGCCGGGGTGCAGCACCGAGGGGCGGGAACGGGGGCGGGGTGCAGCACCGAGGGGCGGGGCGGGGGCGGGGCCGGAGCCCCGAGGGGTGCAGCACCGACAGTCGGGACGGTGGCGAGGCCGGGGTGCGGTCGAGGGGTGCAGCACCGAGGGGGCGGGAGGGGGGTGGGGACGGGAGTGGAGGTGCAGCACCGAGGGGCAGGACCGCGGCAGGGGGCGGTGACAGGGCAGGGAGGAAGACAGCAAGCAGCCCATGGGTGCCCCGCTTGGCATCACTGTTAGCAAACAGTGGTGCCCCGCAGCAGGCTGAGACAGGCACCTGGAGTAGTGCAGCCTGGGGAGGAGGAGGTAGACCATGATGCAGACGACGATGAAGATGTCAGCCGTGAGGAAGTAGGCCAAGGCGCTGTCCGTGACGTCGGCCGCCGCCGCCAGGTCTATGATGGAGGCGATGGCGCTGATCGTCCCGCCCATGGCCTGACCTGCGGGCACCAGAGGGATGGACCTCGGGGGCCTGCTGCTGAGCCAGCCTGCCCGAGGTAGGACCAGGGGAGAGATGTCAAGGCGGAAAACAGCAACCCACAGCAGCACAGAATCAGCCAGGTGGGAAGAGACCTCCAAGATCATCAGGTCCAACCCATCACCCAGCCCTAACTAATCAACCAGACCTGGGCACCAAGTGCCTCATCCAGGCTGGTCTTAAACACCCCAGGGATAGTGACTCCACCACCTCCCTGGGCAGCACATTCCAGTGGGCAATCTTCCTAACATCCAGCCTAAAAATTCTCCCATCACAGCTTGAGACTGTGGCCTCTTGTTCTGGTGCTGGGTGCCTGGGAGAAGAGACCAACCCGGAATGGAATGGAATGGAATGGAATAAAATAAACCAGGTTGGAAGAGACCTCAGAGATCAAGTCCAACCTATCACCCAGCACCATCTAATCTACTAGACCATGGTACCAAGCACCCCATCCAGGTTCTTCCTAAACACCTCCAGGGATGGTGACTCCACCACCTCCCTGGGCAGCACATTCCAATGGCAAATTCCTCTTTCTGGGAACAACTTTCTCCTCACCTCCAGCCTAAACCTCCCTGGCACAGCTTGAGACTGTGTCCTCTTGTTCTGGTGCTGCTTGCCTGGGAGAAGAGACCAACCCCCACCTGGCGACAACCTCCCTTCAGGGAGTTGCAGACAGCAAGAAGGTCTCCCCTGAACCTCCTCCTCTCCAGGCTAAGCAACCCCAGCTCCCTCAGCCTCTCCTCACAGACCCCCAGCTCCAGACCCCTCCCCAGCTTTCTTGCCCTTCTCTGGACACCTTCCAGCATCTCAACATCTTCCCTAACTTGAGGGGCCCAGAACTGGACACAGGACTCAAGGTGTGGCCTAACCAGTGCTGAGTCCAGGGGCACAATGACCTCCCTGCTCCTGCTGGCCACACTGGTCCTGATGCAGGCCAGGATGCCATTGGCCTTCTTGGCCACCTGGGCACACTGCAGGCTCATGTTTAGGCAGCCTACTGGCAACCAGTACCCCTGCAGGAGGAGGACCCAGAAACAACAGCATTCTCACATTAACACCTCCTGGCATGCACCAACCCTCCCAGGGGAAGCAGCTTGCCCCACTTGCTGGTCCCCAAAGCTGGCTCAGGATGCAGCCTCACACATCTCCTCATCTCCATTTCCATGCAGCATAGCAAGTCATGAAGGCTACATCACCACCCAGATCCATCCTGCATCTCCTTCCAGCACTGCACAATGGGCAGGATGGGACTCAACCTGCTGGGTTTCCATGTGCTGAGTCCTGCAGAGAAAGGTCCAAACCCTGCTTAAAACCTAACCCTGGCTTGCCACCAGCACACTATAACCACCTCTTCCTGCACTCCCCCAGATGGGACTTCCACACCAGCAACAGGGATGCTCATCAGGGTTCTGTGCAACCTGATCCAGCTGGGGATGTTCCTGCTAACTGCAGAGGGGGTTGGACTTGATGACCTTTGCAGGTCCCTTCCAACCCAGACCACTCTGTGCCACCTTGGGGCTGCTGTGACTTCCCCCACTGGGCTCAACTCATCAGAACACTCTTAGCCCCAAGAGTAATAATCTCCATCTTGATTTCTCCCCTCTTCCTCTCCTGGTTTGTCAGCTGTTCCACAGCACATTCATAATGTTAGCAAACCTCCAGGGAGCTCATCACTCACAGCTCCCAACGTGCCCCTCATCACTCACAGGAGTGCTGAGCAGAAAGGAGGAGACAACCCAGTGCTGCAAACAGAGGAGCTGAGGGAGGTAACTCAGAATCACAGAATCAACCAGGTTGGAAAAGACCTCAGAGATCATCAAGTCCAACCTAAAACCTAACACCCACTGACAACTAAACCATGGCTCCAAGTGCCACATCCAACCCTTTTTTAACACCTCCAGGGATGGAGACTCCACCACCTCCCTGGGCAGCACATCCCAATGGCAAATTACTCTTTCTGGGAACAACTTTCTCCTCACCTCCAGCCTAAACCTCCCCTGGCACAGCTTGAGACTGTGTCCTCTTGTTCTGGTGCTGCTTGCCTGGGAGAAGAGACCAACCCCCACCTGGCTACAACCTCCCTTCAGGGAGTTGCAGACAGCAAGAAGGTCTCCCCTGAGCCTCCTCTTCTCCAGGCTAAGCAACCCCAGCTCCCTCAGCCTCTCCTCACAGGGCTGTGCTCCAGATCCCTCCCCAGCCTTGCTGCCCTTCTCTGGACACCTTCCAGCAGCTCAACATCTTTCCTAAACTGAGGAGCCCAGAACTGGACACAGGACTCAAGGTGTGGCCTAAGCAGTGCTGAGTCCAGGGGCACAATGCCCTCCCTGCTCCTGCTGGCCACACTGTTCCTGATCCAGGCCAGGATGCCCTTGGCCTTCTTGGCCACCTGGACACACTGCAGGCTCATGTGCAGGAGGAGGAACCAAGTGCAGGAGGAGGACCCAGAAACAACAGCATTCTCTCATTAACACCTCCTGGCATGCACAACCCTCCCAAGGGAAAGCAGCTTGCCCCACTTGCTGGTCCCCAAACCTGGCTCAGGGTGCAGCTAACTTTCAGGTAGTTGTAGAGAGCAATAAGGTCTCCCCTGAGCCTCCTCTTCTCCAGGCTAAACAACCCCAGATCCCTCAGCCTCTCCTCACAGGGTTGTACTCCAGACCTCTCCCCAGCCTTGTAGCCCTTCTCTGGGCACATCCAAGTATCTCAAGTATCTCCTTCCCCCCTTCTCCCTGCACAGAACACGTGACACGGGTCAAGCCACAGCACTGCTCTGCAGGAAGGGTGAAGAGTCACCACTCTCCTTGTCTCTGCTGAGCCCTCAGACCTCTGGTTCAGAGAGGTATTTACAGAAGCAAAGACACCAGCTCATGTGACTGAGCATGTTTCTCCTTCAGCAACTTCCCCTCTGTCTGGAGGGCAAAGTTAAGTTTCTGAGGCGAGCCCCACGTGACGAAACTGCAGATGTCAGGAGAGAAAGAAAACCAAGCACCCAACCACAGAAAACCCCAGAGCATGCTCTCACTGCCACAGTGAGGCTGGGGGGGAGGAGGAGGGCACCAACCTGAGATCAGAGCCTGCAAGTTCTTCATGGGGAAGCAGCTGCTCAGCCCAAAGATGCTGCTGGTGAAGATGGTGGAGGCGCTGCTGACGACAGCCACGCAGCCGACGGTGAGGGCGAAGAACGGGGTGGTCCAGGTGGAGGTGTCCACCTTCACCAGCACTGTGATCACCAGGAAGACAGCCAGCATGACAAAGAGGGAGGAGAGGATCCGGACACTGGCAGGCACCCTGGGGGCAAGGGCAGAGAGAAACTCTTGTGTATAGACTAGGATGGAATAAACCAGGTTGGGAAAGACCTCTGAGATCACCAAGTCCAACCTATCACCCAGCACCATCTAATCAACTAAACCATGGCACCAAGCACCCCAGCCAGGCTCCTCCTAAACACCTCCAGGGATGGGGACTCCACCACCTCCCTGGGCAGCACATCCCAATGACCAATCTCTCTCTCTATGAAGAACTTCTTCCTAACATCCAGCCTAAACCTCCCCTGACACAGCTTGAGACTGTGTCCTCCTGTTCTGGTGCTGCTTGCCTGGGAGAAGAGACCAACCCCCTCCTGGCTACAGCCTCCCTTCAGGGAGTTGCAGACAGCAAGAAGGTCTCCCCTGAGCCTCCTCCTCTCCAGGCTAAGCAACCCCAGCTCCCTCAGCCTCTCCTCACAGGGCTGTGCTCCAGACCCCTCCCCAGCTTTCTTGCCCTTCTCTGGACACCTTCCAGCATCTCAACATCTTCCTAACCTGAGAGGCCCAGAACTGGACACAGGACTCAAGGTGTGGCCTAAGCAGTGCTGAGTCCAGGGGCACAATGACTTCCTGCTCCTGCTGGCCACACTGTTCCTGATGCAGGCCAGGATGCCCTTGGCCTTCTTGGCCACCTGGGCACACTGCTGGCTCATGTTCAGCCTACTATCAACCAGCATCCCCAGGTCCCTTTCTGCCTGGCTGCTCTCCAGCCACTCTGACCCCAGCCTGTAGCACTGCATGGAAGGCACAAGGCAGAGGATGTCAACTCCTCTGCCATGGGAAGGGTCAAAGAAAAGAAGGGAAGTGGGGGGTCTGGAGGTGAGGAGTAAAGGTAATGATTCTTCTCAGAAGGCTTTGGTTGTTAGCTCTGCCATTTCCACTTTTGCCATCAGTAGGACTAAGTCTTGTTCAATCAAGTTCCAAATACCTATCTGCACTCCAGCCCTGGGACATGGCCCCTCTCCTGCTTTGTTCCAGGCTGAACAGCCCCAGTTACCTCAGCTGCTCCTCAGCAGACCTGGACATGCTGGACCATGTCCAGAGAAGGGCCACAAGGATGATCAGAAGGCTGGAGCTGCTCTGCTATGAGGACAGACTGAGAGAGTTGGGGCTGTTCAGTCTGGAGAAGAGAAGGCTCCCAGGAGACCTCTTGTGGCCCTCCAGTATCTGAAGGGGGCTACAAGAAAGCTGGGGAGGGACTTTGGAGGGTGTCAGGGAGGGATAGGACTGGGGGAATGGAACAAAACCAGAAGTGGGTAGATTGAGATTGGATGTGAGGAAGAAGTTGTTCCCCAGGAGGGTGGTGAGAGCCTGGCACAGGCTGCCCAGGGAGGTGGTGGAAGCCTCCTGCCTGGAGGTGTTTGCAGCCAGGCTGGATGTGGCTGTGAGCAACCTGCTGCAGTGTGAGGTGTCCCTGGGCATGGCAGGGGGTTGGAACTGGCTGAGCCTTGAGGTCCCTTCCAACCCTGACAGTTCTGTGATTCTGTGTTGAGGTGGAACCTCCTGTGTTCCAGCTTGTGCCTGTTGTTCCTTGTCCTGCCTCTGGGCACCACTTGAAAGAGATGCAGAGGAGCTCTGGTAGCTCTCAGTGGCTTTTGAGGCATTTAGAGATGGATTTTAATGCTTTGGTGTCTTGGTACATCAAAACCAGCCCTCATGGGGCTCAAGGAGGAGAAAAATGACCAGGGGTTTGTCCAAGATGCTGCAGCCAGCAAGAAGAATTCAGATCTGATCAATGCTTATCAGTATCTGAAGGATGGGGATCAAGAGGGCCACAGACTGTTCAGTGGTGCCCAGCACCAGCACAAAGAGCAGCAGGCACAAACTGGCACCCAGGAGGTTCCACCTGAACAGAAGGAAAACCAAAGAAACTTCTTTGCTGTGAGGGTGCTGGAGCCCTGGAGCAGGCTGCCCAGAGAGAGGTTGTGGAGTTCTGTGATCTCAACCTGCAAGGGCAGATGAGAGGATTTTGACCACACTGTGCTCACAAGGTCCTGAGTGCCCCAGGGCTTCTCCCAAAGGGAAGGAGAGGGTGAGCTGGGAGCCAGGGATGAAGGCAGAGCAGCAACATGGGCAAAGGCAGGGAGATGCATGGTGAAGAGCCAGCCAACATGGATTCAGGAAGGGCAGGTCCTGCCTCTCCAACCTGATCTCCTTCTATGCCCAGGGGACTGCTTGGTGGATGTGGGGCAGGCTGTGGATGAGGTCTGCCTGGACTGCATCAAGGCCTTTGACACCATCCCCCACAGCAAACTGCTGGCCAAGCTCTCAGCCCCTGGCTGGGACAGCAGCACTCTGAGCTGGGTTAGGAACTGGCTGGAGGCTGAGCCCAGAGAGTGGTGGTGAATGGTGCCACAGCCAGCTGGCAGCCAGGCACCAGTGGTGTGCCCCAGGGAGCAGTGCTGGGCCCTGTGCTCTTTAACATCTTCACTGATGATCTGGATAAGGGCATTGAGTCAGTCATCAGCAAGTTTGCAGATAACACCAAGCTGGGAGCAGATGTTGGTCAGTTAGAGGGTGGAAGGGCTCTGCAGAGGGACCTCGACCAACTGGACAGATGGGCAGAGGCCAACAGGATGGCATTCAACAAGTCCAAGTGCCAGGGGCTGCACTTTGGCCACAGCAACCCCAGGCAGAGCTACAGGCTGGGGTCAGAGTGGCTGAGAGCTGCCAAACAGAAAGGGACCTGGGGGTGCTGATTGACAACTGCCTAAACATGAGCCAGCAGTGTGCCCAGGTGGCCAAGGGGCCAATGGCATCCTGGCCTGCAATAGGAACAGTGTGGCCAGAAGGAGCAGGAGGTCATTGTGCCCCTGGACTCAGCACTAGTTAGGTCACACCTTGAGTCCTGTGTCCAGTTCTGGGCCCCTCAGTTTGAGGAGGACATTGAGACTCTTGAAGGTGTCCAGAGAAGGGCAACAAGGCTGGGGAGAGGCCTTGAGCACAGCCCTGTGAGGAGAGGCTGAGGGAGCTGGGGTTGTTTAGCCTGGAGAAAAGGAGGCTCAGGGGAGACCTTCTTGCTGTCTCCAACTCCCTGAAGGGAGGTTGTAGCCAGGAAGGGGTTGTTCTCTCCTCCCAGGCAAGCAGCACCAGAACAAGAGGCCACAGTCTCAAGCTGTGCCAGGGGAGGTTTAGACTCGAGGTGAGGAGGAAGTTCTTCCCAGAGAGAGTTGTTAACTGTTGGAATGTGCTGCCCAGGGAGGTGGTGGAGTCCCCATCCCTGGAGGTGTTGAAGAGGGGATTGGATGTGGCACTTAGTGCCATGGTCTAGTCAAGAGGTCTGTGTTTATAGGTTACAGGTTGGACTCAATGATCCTCGAGGTCTCTTCCAACCTTAGTGATACTGTGAAGAGGCTTGGGCAGGGAGCAGCACTCACCTGTTGACGAGCAAGAAGTTTCCCATCAGACACAGCACAGAGGGCACAGTTGAAGCAATGGAGATGTAGCTCTCAAAGAAGTCCTGCCAGGGGAAAAAAAAACCAACCACAAACATAACCACAAAAGAATAACCTCTGGGGAGTTGTTGAGGGGAGCATCACATGGACTTCAGGCTCTAAATGCAGCATGGACAGCATGTGTGGGGAGCTACACCAGGGGTGTCCCTCTCCTGGCATGCTGGAACGCCTTGCAAAGCTGCTCAGGACAACAGGGAGCTCAAATAGGCCTTGTTCAGCCTGCAGCAGCCCTGGGGGGTGTGTCAGGAAATTAGGAGCATCAAGTCAGAAGTAAAAAGGGTTGAGGAAATACCTGCCCTGCTGCTGCACTGGCTCCGTGGAGAAGGAGGTCACAGGTAGAATGGTAAGGGGTGGAAGGGAGCTCTGGAGATCAGCCAGTGCAACCCCCCCTGCTAAAGCTGGGACCCCCACAGCAGCTTGCCCAGGGTCACAATGGCCAGGTGGGTTTGGAACCTCTCCAGAGGAGGAGACTGCACAACCTCTCTGGGCAGCCTGCTCCAGGGCTCCAGCACCCTCACAGCAAAGAAGTTTCTTTGGATTTCCTTCTGTTCAGGTGGAACCTCTTGGGTGCCAGTTTGTGCCTGCTGCCCTTTGTGCTGGTGCTGGGCACCACTGAACAGTCTGTGGCCCTCTTGATCCCCATCCTTCAGATACTGATAAGCTTTGATCAGATCTGAATTCTTCCTGCTGGCTGCAGCATCTTGGACAAACCCCTGAATGTTTTTCTCCTCCTTGAGCCCCATGAGGGCTGGTTTTGATGTACCAAGACACCAAAGCATTAAAATCCCTCTCTAACTGCCCCTGTGCTCAGCACTGGTCAGGCCACACCTTGAGTCCTGTGTCCAGTTCTGGGCCCCTCAGGTTAGGAAAGATGTTGAGATGCTGGAAGGTGTCCAGAGAAGGGCAACAAAGTTGGGGAGGGGTCTGGAGCACAGCCCTGTGAGGAGAGGCTGAGGGAGCTGGGGTTGCTTAGCCTGCAGAAGAGGAGGCTCAGGGGAGACCTCCTTGCTCTCTCCAACTCCCTGAAGGGAGGTTGTAGCCAGGTGGGGGTTGGTCTCTTCTGCCAGGCTAGCAGCACCAGAACAAGAGGACACAGTCTCAAGCTGTGCCAGGAGAGGATTAGGCTGGATGTTAGGCAGAAGTTCTCCCCAGAGTTGTTAGCCACTGGAATGTGCTGCCCAGGGAGGTGGTGGAGTCACCATCCCTGGAGGTGTTCAAAAAAGGCTTGGATGTGGCACTTGGTGCCATGGTTTAGTTGATTAGATGGTGCTGGGTGATAGGTTGGACTGGATGATCTCTGAGGTCTTTTCCAACCTGGTTAATTCTATTCTATTCTAAAAGCCACTGAGAGCTACCAGAGCTCCTCTGCATCTCTTTCCAGTGGTGCCCAGAGGCAGGACAAGGAACAACAGGCACAAGCTGGAACACAGGAGGTTCCACCTCAACACAGAATCACAGAACTGTCAGGGTTGGAAGGGACCTCAAGGCTCAGCCAGCTCCAAGCCCCCTGCCATGCCCAGGGACACCTCACACTGCAGCAGGTTGCTCACAGCCACATCCAGCCTGGCTGCAAACACCTCCAGGCAGGAGGCTTCCACCACCTCCCTGGGCAACCTGTGCCAGGCTCTCACCACCCTCATGAGGAACAACTTCTTCCTCACATCCAATCTCAATCTACCCACTTCTGGTTTTGCTCCATTCCCCCCAGTCCTATCACTCCCTGACACCCTCAAAAATCCCTCCCCAGCTTTTTTTGCAGCCCCCTCCAGATACTGGAAGGCCACAAGAAGATCTCCTCAGAGCTTCTCCTCTCCAGACTGAACAGCCCCAACTCTCTCAGTCTGTCCTCACAGGAGAATGAGGAACATGAGGAGGAATTATTTACTGTGAGGGTGGGAGAGCCCTGGAGCAGGCTGCCCAGAGAGGCTGTGGAGTCTCCTTCCCTGAAGGCTTCCAAACCCCACCTGGATGTGCTCCTGTGCAGCCTGCCCTAGGTGATCCTGCTCTGGCAGTGGGGTTGGATTGGATGATTTGTGGTGGTCCCTTGCAAACCCTAGGATTCTGTGATCCCTCTCCACCCAGAGCATGCCCCAGCAAAAGCAGCCTGAGTGGGGACACAGGGACATTATTTTCCCTCCTCCTCTCTGTGTGCAGGAAACTCATTGAGAAACTGTATTGAGACTCAACACACATTTCCCCTGGGGACTTGCAGATCATCCAAGCAAGTCAGCTGCAGCATCAGTCAGTACTCACCAGCCCACCCCATGCAGAGGGCAGGCAGAAAGCAGTAACCACAGGGGAGAGCTGGAGATTTCCTTGGCAGGACTGCAGCCAAACACTCACATTTTCAACCCATTTCCTGTTCAATTGTCTCTGCTCCATCTCCTCCCCTCAAGCTGCTCAGTCCCCTGCTGCTGCCACCTCAGCCAGCAGGTAGGACAATGCTCACAAAGGGGATGAATCACAGAATGTTAGGAGCTGGAAGGTACCTGGAGAGATCATGCAGCCCAACCCCCCTGCCAGAGCAGGGTCACCCAGAGCAGGTCACACAGGAACACATTCAGTGGGTCTTGAATAGCTCCAGAGAGGGAGATTCCACCACCCCCCTGGGCAGCCTGCTCCAGGGCTCTGTCAGCCTCATAGGGAAACAAATTCTTCCTCCTGTTTCCATGGAGCTTCCTCTGCCTCAGCTTCCACCACTGCCCCTTGGGCTGGCATTGGGCATCCCCCAGCAGAGCCTGGCTCCAGCCTCTGGGCACTCACCCTGCACAGCTTTATCAACAGCAATGAGGTCACCTCTCAGGCTCCTCTGCTCCAAGCTAGAGAGCCCTCAGCTCCCTCAGGCTCTCCTCCCAAGGAAGATGTTCCACTCCATCATCTCTATGGCTCTCCACTGGACTCTTTCAAGCAATTCCCTGAGGTCCTTCTTGAACTGATGGGCCCAGAACTGGACACAGTACTCCAAATGAAGCCTCACCAGGGCAGAGTAGAGATGGGGAGGAGAACCTCTCTCAACCTACTGACCATACCCCTTCTAATCCACCCCCGAATGGCATTTGCCTTCTTGGCACAGGAGCATGCTGCCAGCTCATGGTCAACCTCCCATCCACTAGGACCCCAAGGTCCTTTTCCCCTACACTGCTCTCCAACAGGTCAGTCCCCAAGCTATAATGATACCTGGAGTTGTTCTTTCCCAGGTGCAAGACTCTGCACTTCCCTTGTTGAACTTCATTCAGTTCCTCCCTGTCCAGCTCTCCAGCCTGTCCATGTCTTAGAATCAATAAGGTTGGAAAAGACCTCAAAGATCATCAACTCCAACCTGTCACCCAGCAATAGTCTCCTCTTCTCCAGGCTAAGCAACCCCAGCTCCCTCAGCCTCTCCTCACAGACCCCCAGCTCCAGACCCCTCCCCAGCTTTCTTGCCCTTCTCTGGACACCTTCCAGCATCTCAACATCTTCCCTAACCTGAGGGGCCCAGAACTGGACACAGGACTCAAGGGGTGGCCTAACCAGTGCTGAGTCCAGGGGCACAATGACCTCCCTGCTCCTGCTGGCCACACTGTTCCTGGTGCAGCCCAGGATGCCCTTGGCCTTCTTGGCCACCTGGGCACACTGCTGGCTCATGTTCAGCCTATCAACCAGTACCCCTAGGTCCCTTCCTGCCTTTATCCACAACAGGTTCAGACTTGCTGCTGTGATGCACACCATGCCCTTGCTACCTTCAGAAAACAAACCCCAAACAAGAGCAAAGCATCGTGGTGGCAAATTGGTCACCAGCGTCACCAAGATGTGTCTGCAAAGCAGTTTTTCTCCTTCTTCAGCCTGGACTCAGCACCTGGGCTCCTGCTGGGCTGGGAAAAAAAAAGCAATCCAGGCCCATGCTGGTGGCTGAAGGCAGCAGAGCGTTACCTGGAGCACAGGGCATGAAATTAGCTGCAGCGAGCAGGCTGGAGCCAAAAGCAAGCTGCCAGTCACAAGGGCATTGCTCTAGAGCCAAGCCCTCTGTGCAGGGAAGGCCTGCTGCTGCAGCATGGCATCAAGCACAGCCCTGTGAGGAGAGGCTGAGGGAGCTGGGTTTGCTTAGCCTGGAGAAAAGGAGGCTCAGGGGAGACCTTCTTGCTCTCTACAACTCCCTGAAGGGAGGTTGTAGCCAGGAGGGGGTTGGTCTCTTCTCCCAGGCAAGCAGCACCAGAACAAGAGGACACAGTCTCAAGCTGTGCCAGGGGAGGTTTAGGCTGGAGGTGAGGAGAAAGTTCTTCCCAGATAGAGTTGTTAGCCATTGGAATGTGCTGCCCAGGGAGGTGGTGGAGTCCCCATCCCTGGAGGTGTTCAAAAGGGGATTGGATGTGGCACTTGGCGCCATGGTTTAGTCAGGAGGTGTTGGGTAACAGGTTGGACTTGAGGATCTTTGAGGTCTTTTCCAACCTTATTGATTCCATGATTCTATGGCTTGTCCTGGGCAGAAATCACAGAATCAACCAGGTTGGAAAAGACCTTTGAGATCATCAAGTCCAACTTATCACCCAATGCCTTCTAACCAGCTAAACCATGGCACCAAGTGCCCATCCAGTCTCTTCTTAAACACCTCCAGGGACCTCAACCCCACCACCTCCCTGGGCAGCACATTCCCATGGCCAATCACTCTTTCTATGAAGAACTTCTTCCTAACCTCCAGCCTAAACTTCCCCTGGTGTAGCTTGAGACTATGTCCTCTTGTTCTGGTGTTGCTTGCCTGGGAGAAGAGACCAACCCCCACCTGGCTACAACCTCCCTGCAGGGAGTTGCAGACAGCAAGAAGGTCTCCCCTGAGCCTCCTCTTCTCCAGGAGGCCAGCTGGTTTATTTTTCACTATAGAATTGTTTTGGCTGAGGGAAAACCCTCTAAGGTCATTGAGTTCTGCCATTCTCAAACGCTCCCAAGGCTGGTGGCTGAACCTCGTCCTTCAGCACCACAGCTCTGTGCCTTTTAAACACCTCCAGGGATGGTGAGCCAACCACTTCCTTGTTCCAGCCTTTGAGAAGCCTTTCAGTGAAGATGTTTCTGCTCATACCCAACCCAAACCTCCCCTGGTGCAATTTCATAGGCTCACAGAATCAGAATGGCTTGACTTGGAAGGGACCTTAAAGCTCAGCTAGTTCCTACACCCCCTGCTATGGGTAGGGACACCTCACACTAGACCAGGTTGCTCAAAGCCTCACCCAGCCTGCTCTTAAGCATTTCCAGGGATGTGGTGCCCACAGCTTCTCTGGGCAAGTTGTGCCAGTGTCTCACCACCCTCACAGTGCAGAGCCTTCTTCCTAATCTCCAAACTGCTCTAGTTTAAAACTACTGACCCTTGCCCTATCACCACAGGCCCTTCTAAAAAGTCCCTCTTCAGTTCTCCTGTAGGTCCCTTGAGGTACTGGAAGATGGATGTGTTGGAGTGGCAGAACCAGCCAACAGCTCTGGTGGGGCTTTCAACCTCTTGCCCTTGGCCATTGGAATGTGCTGCCCAGGGAGGTGGTGGAGTCACCATCCCTGGAGGTGTTTAGGAAGAGCCTGGATGGGGTGCTTGGTGCCATGGTTTAGTGGATTGGATGGTGCTGAGTGATAGCTTGGACTGGATGATCTCTGAGGTCTTTTCCAACTGGTTAATTCTATTCTATTCATCCAGAGAAGAAGCCAACCCATGGAGCTGCACTTTTCCTTGCTGCAGTGATGTGGTGGAAGTGGCTGGGTGAAGTGGGGTCTCCTGGATGCCTCGTGGGACCCCACTGATGCCTATGTCCTGGCTGAGGGCTGCCTGCTCTTCAGCCCTTGCCCTACTCCTGTGAGCTCCACCAACCCTTAATGAGCCTCTTGGAGGTCCAGATAAAGACGACATAGACTTGGAACTATTTCCTCTCATTCTAAAACTTACTACTAGGGTGACCAGCCACCACAGAGAAGCCAGGCTGCTCTTCACCAGAGGAAGTGAAAAGCTAGGAAGAAGACACCAACTTTGCCTTGCAAACAGCCTTTTCTGCCACTGCCTTGGATAAGCAGCACAGCAGAGCCACAAGGAGGGGGTGGGAGGCAGGCAGTGTGGGAGGACATCGTGGCACATGATGGCAGAGCGCCTTTGCCCCTTCTCTGAGCTCCCATTACTAATATTCAAACAGCCCTGGCTGCCACGCTGGGGTGGTAAGTCCCAGAGCAAAGGTGGGCATTGTGCTGGGCTCTGTGTTTGTGTAACAACCACAGAAACACAGAACTGTCAGGGCTGGAAGGGACCTCAAGGCTCAGCCAGCTCCAACCCCCTGCCATGCCCAGGGACACCTCACACTCCAGCAGGTTGCTCACAGCCACAGCCAGCCTGGCTGCAAACACCTCCAGGCAGGAGGTTTCCACCACCTCCCTGGGCAACCTGTGCCAGGCTCTCACCACCCTCCTGGGGAACAACTTCTTCCTAACATCCAATCTCAATCTCCCCACTTCTAGTTTTGCTCCATCCCTCCCAGTTCTATCACTCCCTGACACCCTCAAAAGTCCCTCCCCAGCTGTCTTGTAGCCCCCTTTCAGATACTGGAAGGTCACAAGAAGGTCTCCTCAGAGCCTTCTCTTCTCCAGACTGAACAGCCCCAACTCTCTCAGCCTGTTCTCACAGGAGAGGTGATTCAGCCCTCTGCTCATCCTCATGGTCCTTCTCTGGACACCTTCCAGCACCTCCAGATCCTTCCTGTGCTAGGGGCTCCAGAACTGGAGGCAGTACTCCAGGTGGGGTCTCAGCAGAGTGGAGCAGAGGGGCAGAATCCCCTCCCTGGCCCTGCTGGCCACACTTCTCTTGCTGCAGCCCAGGCTCTGCTTGGCTCTCTGGGCTGCAAGTGCTCACTGCTGGCTCCTGTTGAGCTTCTCATCCCCCAGCACCCCCAAGGCCATTTCTTTAGGGCTGCTCCCAAGCCAGTCCCTGCCCAGTTTATACTGGTGCTTAATAAAATGTGCTGAAACCACTGGAATGAGCTTGGCAGCGGAGGGGGAGGATGGGGCACGGCCTCACACACAGAACTCATCCTGCAGTGGCAGGAGAAGCTGGAGAAGGCTTTTATGGGGGGGAGGAAAAAAAAGAGAGAGGCCATCAAGCTTGGCACCCCAAGGCTGGCTCATCAATCGCCCCGTGACAAGCTCCTCATCCCATATGCCAAAAGCCAGATGTTTAGAGCTGCAAGGGAAATATTCCAGTCACAGTTGCCAGATCTTGAAGGCAAAAGCAGTAAAGCATCTGGGGAGGGGGGCCTGAGACTACTGGTGCTCCTGCTGCTGCCTCTGAACGCTGTGATGCACCACTGCAAGGGAGGGGAAAAAAGTGCCTACAGACCTGTTTGATGCCTTATCACAGAGCCAGAGGTTCAGGGCAATTTATCTCCCAGCCCAGCTGAGACCAGCTGGGAAAGCACAGAGCCCTGCAGGGCCTGCGGGGGGGGGTTCACCAGGCGTGAAGGACAAACAAACCACAAAGAGTTCTACCTTCTACTGCAGAAGCTGTCCTTGAAAGGCAGCCTTGATTAGGGGGCAGGATAAACCCAATTATTGTTTTCTAAGCCTCAGCACACAGAGTGGTAGGGCTTGGAAGGATCCTCTGAACACCATGGGGTCCAGCATCCCCCTGCCAGAGCAGCATCACCTAAAGCAGATCACCAAGGATGGTGTCCAGGTAGGTTCTGAAGGACTCCAGAGATGGAGACTCCACCACCTGCCTGGGCAGCCCTGTTCCAAGGCTCTGCCACCCTCAAAGTGAAGTTCCTACCCATGTTTAGAGGGAACTTCCCATGTTCAAGTCCATGCCCATTACCGCTTGTCCTCTCCCTGAGGACCACTGCCAGGCCACGGAGCACTACGTCTTTTCAGGTTTTTAAGCATCTTTCCTCCAACTATTTGTGCTCTCCCCCCCCAAAAAAAAAACCCAAAAGCAGCTCTACCCCTGGTTTACATCAGGCAAAACCCCAGGGGATGTTCACTGACCTTCTGGGGCAAAGAGCAAGTTGGGAAGGAAAGCCAGCTCTTCGTTTCCTCCCCTCACCCAGCCTCCAAAGCGGCACACTCACCCGCAGATCCGACGCCGCCCGCCCTGCTGGGCCTGCCTGCTCCGAGCAGTTCTGCAGCTTGTACATCCAGTAGTGCTTTGCTGTGATGAAAAAATTCCAGGGCAGCAGGGACCCGATGCCCAGGAGGAAAAAAATAATGTAGGCCCCGTGCAGGCGGTCGCTTGGCTTCTGCTGGCCGTACCTGTTCACCGAGGGCTCCTCGGCGAGCAGGGGCTCCTCATCCGGGGAAAAGCTGCTGCCTGCTGGGTGCATCGTGCTGGCAAACTGCAAAAGAACACCACCAGCAACGTTACCAGCACGTGAGGCTTGCAAACTGCTGCTTGCAAGCTGCTTGTGTGTGGCTCTCTTCCCCCCTTGGTCTGAGATTGCCCAGCAAACGCAGCGTGAGCGAGCTGAACCAGCTCAGCACCGGGCTGGGTGGAGGGATGGAGGAATGGATCCCCAAAAGGTGCAGGAGAAGGGACTGAGATGGTTGGACTTGGTGACCTGAAAGGACTTCTTCAACCTAAATGATTCTGTGAGACGTGGTAGGGAAAGGCTCTGCTGCTTCAGCACCCATAGTTCCATCCTTAATTAATAATTAACCCATCCCCTTGACCCTGTAAAAGCAGGAAGCCTCTACTCATGCAAGGCTCCAGAACAAATTAACAGCCTGTAAACTAAAGCTGCTATGCAGAGCAACCTGTAAAGCAGTACAGCACCTGAAGGACTTGCACAGCAACCCGTAAACCAGTACAGCACCAGCAGGATTGGCAGAGCAATCTGTTAACCAGTACAGCACCAGCAGGATTGGCAGAGCAATTTGTTAACCAGTACAGCACCAGCAGGATTGGCAGAGCAATCTGTTAACCAGTAGCAGAACAACCTGTGAACCAGCACAGCACCTGAAGGACTTGCACAGCAACCTGTAAACCAGCAGCAGAGCAACATATGAACCAGTACAGCACCAAAAGGACTTGCAGAGCAATCTGTAAACCAGTACAGCACCAGCAGATTTGGCAGAGCAATCTATTAACCAGTAGCAGAGCAACCTGTGAACCAGCACAGCACCTGAAGGACTTGCAGAACTACCTGTAAGCCAGTACAGCACCAGCAGGATTGGCAGAGCAATCTGTTAACCAGCAGCAGAACAACCTGTGAACCAGCACAGCACCTGAAGGGCTTGCACAGCAACCTGTAAACCAGTACAGCACCAGCAGGATTGGCAGAGCAATCTGTTAACCAGTAGCAGAACAACCTGTAAACCAGCACAGCACCTGAAGGACTTGCAGAACTACCTGTAAGCCAGTACAGTACCAGCAGGATTAGCAGAGCAATCTGTAAACCAGTACAGCACCAGCAGGATTGGCAGAGCAATCTGTTAACCAGTAGCAGAACAACCTGTAAACCAGCACAGCACCTGAAGGACTTGCACAGCAACCTGTAAACCAGCACAGCACCTGAAGGACTTGCACAGCAACCTGTAAACCAGCAGCAGAGCAACATATGAACCAGTACAGCACCAAAAGGACTTGCAGAGCAATCTGTAAACCAGTACAGCACCAGCAGATTTGGCAGAGCAATCTATTAACCAGTAGCAGAGCAACCTGTGAACCAGCACAGCACCTGAAGGACTTGCAGAACTACCTGTAAGCCAGTACAGCACCAGCAGGATTGGCAGAGCAATCTGTTAACCAGCATCAGAACAACCTGTGAACCAGCACAGCACCTGAAGGGCTTGCACAGCAACCTGTAAACCAGTACAGCACCAGCAGGATTGGCAGAGCAATCTGTTAACCAGTAGCAGAACAACCTGTAAACCAGCACAGCACCTGAAGGACTTGCAGAACTACCTGTAAGCCAGTACAGTACCAGCAGGATTAGCAGAGCAATCTGTAAACCAGTACAGCACCAGCAGGATTGGCAGAGCATCTGTTAACCAGTAGCAGAACAACCTGTAAACCAGCACAGCACCTGAAGGACTTGCACAGCAACCTGTAAACCAGCACAGCACCCGAGGGATTGGCAGAACAACCAGCAAACCAGTACCAGCACCTGAAGGTTTGGCTGAGCATCCTGTAAACCAGTACAGCACCAGCAGGCTTGGCAGAGGAACCTGCAAACCAGTAGCAGAGCAACCTGCAAAGCAGTACAACTCCAGCACAATTAGCAGAGCACCCTGTCAGGCAGTCCCGGCCCAGCAGGCTTGCTAAAATAAACTAAAGGCGAGAGCAGCAGGCTTCGCACGGCGGCCTGCACGCTCCCAGAGCGCCAGCGAGGCTCCGCCGAGTGACTCACAACCTGCGGTAACATCCCCGGGCTCCGGAGCAGGGCTGCGAACCTACGCCCACAGCTGCTGCCTCTGCCTCCGCCGGGCGAGCCCAGACCGCCGCTGCAACCCCGGGCTTTGCAAACCGACTCCCAAACCGAGCCCAGCAACCCACAGGCGGCCATGCCAGACCGGGGGGACCCCGGGGATGGGCCGAGCCGAGCGCAGGGCGGGAGGAAATTGCCGGAAACCGGACATATGGCAGGAAAACCACTCCCGTTTCGGGAGGGGGAAGCGGCGCATCCCTGCCTGACCCCCTGCCCTGCCTGACCCCCTGCCCTGCATCCCTCCAGCCCTGTCCGCAACCCCTACTGCCCTTACCCCAGCAGCACTTACCGGGGCGGGGGGCCTGCCGGCTCCGTCCCCGTCGCCCCGCTGCGCTCCGCCCCGGCGGGGGTGGCTCCGACCCCGGCCCGGCCCCGCGGGCGGTGCTGAGCAGCTAAGGGCGGTGCGGCTCGGAGGCTTCGGGCACCTAAGGCTGCAACCAAATTCTTCTTGTTGTTATTGGTCGTCATCAGAGCGCATGGTCCCTCCTGAGGGTGTGAGCGGGGGAAAAGGGGAGCAGAGAGGCGTGGAACCATGGAATGGGGCGGGTGGAAAGGGGTCTTTAAAGGTCATCGAGTCCAAAACCCCTGCAGTCATCACGGACATCTGCTGCAACGACAGCAGGTTGCTCACAGCCTCGACCAGCCTGACCTGGAATGGGGCATCTGCTGCTTCTCTGGGCAACCTGGGCCAGGGTCTCACCACCCTCAGGGTCAAGCATTTGTTCCTTCTCCCTGGTCTAAATCTTCCTCTTTTAATTGAAACCCAGTTAGCTGGCTGCTAACTGGGAGCCAGAGCCAGCCACCAGCCTCCTCCAGCCTCTCTGAGCCTTCAAGGAGAGCAGGCCAGATCACCTTGGCCAGCCAGATGTCAAAACAGCCCAAGACACACACTCACACACTCTATTTCCCCTCCCCCTCCCAACCCACTCTCTCCTGAACAAATAAACCAACAAGCACCCAACCCACTGGTGATGTGCTGAGATGGGAAGGCTTCAGAGGAGCACGTGGGTGAGGTTTGTTTTCTCCTCAGGATTTTCATTTGCACTGGCATGCCAGGCTGGGGAAGCACTGAGGAGATGATGGCACAGCCTCTCCAAGTCAGTAACCCCAGCAGCCCAGAGAGGTTGGCCTGATCTCTCTGATCTGCTGCTGTTTGTCATGTCAAAAAGCTCACTGCTGGAGAAGAGCCTCACAGCACATCAGCACAAGGGGCTGTGACAGCTGAGCAGGGGATACAAAAGCTAGCCCATGCCTAGCTAGAGCCAGGGCAGCCCCTCCAGTCAGCATTACCCACACTCCACAGACCTCCTGAGGCGCAGCCCTCCCACCCCTTCCCCCCACACACACCACAACGTGGGCCCAGGGTGGATTTTAGGGACACCACTAGGCTCAGGATGGAGTTTGGGTGGTTTGAAGGCAAGATGAGATGTGCTGGAGCAGGGTTTTGTGGTTATCCCAAAGGAAGAAGGGTGTCTGGCTGTGCTGGAGGCATGACAGAGCAGAGTGAGTGATGGTGAAGAGATGGAAATGGGATCACAAGGACTTAGGGAGCAGCTCCCCCCAGCTCTCTGCACAGCTCACTGCTCTCCAGAGCATCTCACAGTAGGGTAGGAGAGCTCTGCAGAGGGACCTTGCCAGACTGGACAGATGGGCAGAGTCCAAGGCCGTGAGATTGAACACACCCAAGTGCCAGGTGCTGCACTTTGACCACAGCAACCCCAGGCAGAGCTACAGGCTGGGGTCAGAGTGGCTGGAGAGCAGCCAGGCAGAGAGGGACCTGGGGGCACTGGTTGATAGCAGGCTGAACATGAGCCAGCAGTGTGCCCAGGCAGCCAGGAGGGCCAATGGCATCCTGGCCTGCATCAGGAAGAGTGTGGCCAGCAGGAGCAGGGAGGTCATTGTGCCCCTGGACTCAGCACTGGTCAGGCCACACCTTGAGTCCTGTGTCCAGTTCTGGGCCCCTCAGGTTAGGAAAGATGTTGAGATGCTGGAAGGTGTCCAGAGAAGGACAACAAAGCTGGGGAGGGGTCTGGAGCACAGCCCTGTGAGGAGAGGCTGAGGGAGCTGGGGTTGCTTCACCTGGAGAAGAGGAGGCTCAGGGGAGACCTTCTTGCTGTGTCCAACTCCCTGAAGGGAGGTTGTAGCCAGGTGGGGGTTGGTCTCTTCTCCCAGGCAATCAGCACCAGAACAAGAGGACACAGTCTCAAGCTGTGCCAGGGGAAGTTTAGGCTGGAGGTAAGGAGAAAGTTCTCCCCAGCAGGAAGAAGTTCTTCCCAGCAAGAGAGATTGGCCATTGGAATGTGCTGCCCAGGGAGGTGGTGGAGTCTCCATCCCTGGAGGTGTTCAGGAAGAGCCTGGATGGGGTGCTTGGTGCCATTGTTTAGTTGATTAGATGGTGTTGGGTGATAGGTGGGACTTGATGATCTCAAAGGTCTCTTCCAACCTGGTTAATTCTGTTCTATTCTAAAATCCAGTGGGACTGGCCCCAAATGTGAAGGAAAAGCAAAGAAACCCTGATGAGGGCTCCTCTGGTGCCCCACGGGTGTCCTCTCTCCTGCAGAACAAATCTAGCAATCTTAGTGATGACACTTTGGAACCTGTCATGGGGGACTGAATTCGAGAGAACAAATGCAGGGAAGATTTGGGCCAGCTTTCATTTCAAGGGGAAGGAGCAAGGTGGGGATTTCAACAGGAGAACATCAAGTGAAATCAGGAACTACTTGGTCAAAGCCAGCCACAGATTTAGATGGCTTGGATTGGAAGGGACTTTTAAAGGTCACCAAGTTCAACCCCCTGCATGGAGCAGTCACTGGCTTGTAAGCAGCCCTAAAGAAATGGCCTTGGGGGTGCTGGGGGAGGAGAAGCTCAACAGGAGCCAGCAGTGAGCACTTGCAGCCCAGAAAGCCAACCAGAGCCTGGGCTGCAGCAAGAGAAGTGTGGCCAGCAGGGCCAGGGAGGGGATTCTGCCCCTCTGCTCCACTCTGGTGAGACTCCACCTGGAGTACTGCCTCCAGTTCTGGAGCTCCTAGCACAGGAAGGATCTGGAGGTGCTGGAAGGTGTCCAGAGAAGGGCCAGGAGGATGAACTGAGGGCTGGAGCCATTTCTTTCACTGGCTGCAGAATCTTCAGCAGCTGCCCAGAGCAGGAACAACGTCGCCATCTCCTGGTGGTACCTTGTCCACAGGAGCTGGGCAAGAGGCAAGCGGCCCAGGCAGAGGCAGCAGGAACCTCAAGTCTCCCTTTCCCTGGGACCTCACCTCACCCTGCAAACCCTTCTGGCTTCACTTCCTCTGCCAGAGCCAGACCAGTGACACTGAACTAGGAGAGCGGTGTGGGGGGAAGGTGGTCCCAAAGCCAAGGGCGGAACAAAGGAAGCAGAAGAGGGAGGTGGCAGTTGGAGGACAGGGCCTTGCTCCTCACTCCCAAATTAGGTACCCATGTCCCTGCTCTTGCTGCAAGGGGCATTGCTTTCTGCAGGGCTGGTAGACATCCCTCAGAGAAGGAAATTCCCTTCTTGAGCCAATGGCTTAGCCCACGAGATGCTGTCTGTACACCAGTCTCCTGCCTTGGAAGCAACCATGTGAGTCCAAACCAAATCATCAATCAATCTCTACAGCTTACCTCCATCAGGGCCTCTGACAGCAGCCTCCTCCACTTGCTGGCACTGGCACACCTTTAGCTGGAAGGATGCTCATGGAAATCCCCATGCTGCTGCTGCTGCTGCTGCGGAGCTGGACCCAAACTCCCCTCCCCAGATGCTCAAAGCCAGCAGGAACCAGTGAGTGATGAACATGAGAGGAGTGAACAGAGCAGTTCCTTTGCTGCTGTTGTTGGGTTTGGTTTGATTCTTTTTTTCTTTCTTTTTATTATCAGACTAGGAAATATAATTTATTGCATAAAAATTAATCTGTTACAATAGGAATGCTAAACTTTATTTACAGGTCTTTAGTTTACAGAATAAACAGATGGGGGTTTTAGAGGATGCTGCCACCAGGCCCATCCCCCTGGACATATAAATATGGAAACAGATTGCTGAGCAAGGGATGGGACACTGCCAGCACACGGACCCTGGGCTTGCCTTTGCCAAAGCTCCTGCCTGGAGAGCCCTCTGGTCATAAAGGGAGGCAGGGAGGGCTCCCAGGAGCTGGCACCCAGGGGAGAGGGGTGCAGGCACTCAGAGGACCTCCCCCTGCAGGTCTGAAAAGTGGGGAGAGCCCCACCCCCCACCCCCCCCACCCTCCCCTCAAACACACACCTGGGTGGATACAGACAGCTGCTGCCCCCCTGGAACGAAGGGGAAGACAGATGTGGACGGATGGGGATGGAGGCAGAGGTGAGACAGATGGATGGATGGATGGACGGACAGGCGGTGATCCACGAGCCAGACAGCCAGGATGAAAGCGGGAGATTCAGATGCGTCCCCAAAGAAGAGCATCTCCATCTCAGCCCACAGAGCATGGCAGTGCTGAGAAAAGGAGCCCCATCAACCACCAGCAGCCACTGTGGAGCCATCAGCTCTTCATCTGACTCCAAATGTGTGTGCTCCCCCTCAGCTCAGAGACAGGGGCTCGGCCACTGGATGCTCTAACGCAGCCTAAGGGACGGATAAAAACCCTTCCGACACGACACAGGAGCCCACCCAGCAGAAGCCTTCCCCTCCACGGGAAGAACATCCCCTCTCTCCCACAGCAAGAAATGAAGCCCACCCAGAGAGCCAGAGACAGAGCAGGGAGCAGTTCCACACAGAATCAACCAGGTGGGAAGAGACCTCCAAGATCACCAAGTCCAACCCATCACCCAGCCCTAACTAATCAACCAGACCTCGGCACTAAGTGCCTCACCCAGGCTGGTCTTAAACACCTCCAGAGACCTCGACCCCCCCACCTCCCTGGACAACCCATTCCAGTGGGCAATCTGTGAAGAACTTCTAAGATCAAGCCTAAACTTCCCCTGGTGCAGCTTGAGACTGTGTCCTCTTGTTCTGCTGCTGCTTGCCTGGGAGAAGAGACCAACCCCCACCTGGCTACAACCTCCCTTCAGGGAGTTGGAGAGAGCAAGGAGGTCTCCCCTGAGCCTCCTCTTCTCCAGGCTAAGCAACCCCAGCTCCCTCAGCCTCTCCTCACAGGGCTGTGCTCCAGACCCCTCCCCAGCTTTCTTGCCCTTCTCTGGACACCTTCCAGCATCTCAACATCTTTCCTAACCTGAGGGGCCCAAAAGTTCAACCACTGCTTCAAGAGCTGCCAAGAGGAGGCCTCACAGCCATGCCCATGCAATAGTGCAGGCAGCTCCCCTCAAGCCAGCCCGTGAAGGTGATGCTCTCACTCATGTCAGGGCTCCCTGAGTTCGCTCTGCTCCCCAGCATCACCCCAGGATGCTGGGCCAGGGCATCACAGCCCAAAGCAGGACCTGCTCTCAGAGCCTGCTCTTAATACTTGCACTGATGGAGGATCCACAGCCTGGCTGTGGGACCTAACCTAGTCCTGAGCTTACCATCCCTGGCCTATTCTTTTTCTGCTTTAAATACCAGACACATTCCCTAAGGTATAGCACTTGCTGAAGAACTATTTCTATCTGCAGGCAGCCTATAGCTTTACCTTCATTGAGACACCACATCGTTGTCAGAAACCTAACCCCTCCCCTTGATCCTTCCTACCCTTTGATTACTTTGCCATTCATTCCACAACTTCTCCATCCTCAGAAAAAGCCTACTACAGGGAAAAACAAAGAGAAGAGGAGGATGGAAACCCCATCACCAGAAGATGCCATCCCTCATGTGAAAATGCTCAGCTTGGACGTACTGAGGTCTTCCTCCCCCCCAAGCCTCTGCTGAAATACTGCATCAAAAACTGGGCAGGAGCACAGGACCCCCAGACCAATGTGGTTTGCAAAGGGGCTGCACCCTGACCTGCCAACCCCTCTGCTCTCCCCAGGCCCCTCCATGAACTACTCATCACCTCCCTCTGCCCCCAGGTTTGGTGTGCTCACTGTGGGTTTAAAACATCCCCCACCCTCACCTTAGCCCAGTGGGTCAGTGGGTTGGTGCAGGAGTGAAATCTTTGGTTTGCACTGAAGTGATGTGAAGGAAGGCGCAGGCATCCTGATAAAAAACAGCTCCCCCAGATGATCCCAGGGGAAGAATTGGTTAAAAACACCCTTCCCTGGACACCCTCCCCACCCCCATCCCTACACCCCTCTTTGCAGGCAGAGAGGGATTCCTCAACTCCACAGGGCGCCGCTGCTGGGAGAAGGGCAGTTTGCAAGGTGGGGGGTGGGGTGGAAACAAGCCCCCAAAACTCTTGGGGAAGGTCTCAGGCGGCCCTGAAGCAGAGGGAGGTAGAGGCACTTCACCCTACAAGACTCCCCAGGGGGTCCCAGGCCATTGTAAACACATTTCGCTCCACGCTCGTTTCCCTACGGAAGGACGTCCGCCGCAATCTCTCTCTCTCTCTCTCTCTCTCACCACCGCCCTGACCACAGCAAAGCTCTTGCTCCCAGGCACCAAAACAAAAACCCCAAAGAGGTTTATTAAATCTGACTTTTTTTTTTTTTTTTTTTTTTGCTTTTCTTTGCTTTTTTTTTTCTTGTAAAAAGGACTCATCCATAGATCTGGACAATAAATTCTTTGCGTTTCCTAAGAAACTCTTCTTTGTTGGGGTTGGGTTGGGTTGGTTGGTTTGATTTGTTTTGTTTCTCTTTCTCTCTCTCTCTCTCTTTTTGTTTTCTTTCTTGTTTGCCTTGCTAAGCTCTCTTGAAGCTCTTGACAGAAGCCTTCGCCTCGATTGTACTCAGCTCTTCCACGCAGAAATGCTAGTAGAGGAGAAGGAGGAGGAGGAGGAGGAAGAGTGGAACCCAAAAGGAAAGAGGAGGAGAAGGAAAGCCCCTGTCCCGACTTGAGAAGCCCTAATTCCTCCCCACAGCACCAGGAGGAGGAAGAGGAATGCTGTGTAACACTTGAATTGCTTTGTAAACGCTGAGGATGGGTCTCTAAGGCTGAGAGCGACGCGGGGAGGGAGGGAGGAGCGCTGGCCTCGGCCCTTCCTCGCTCAGCCGCTGCCCGGGGCTGGATGTGCCTCCCCACCTCCTGCCATCAGGGAAGGGTCTTCCAACCCTTGCCCCACCACAGTTTTTTATCCTCCTGGTTGCGAGGAGCATCATCAGCAGTCTCCCTCTGTGGCCATGACCACCAGCATCTCGCTCTTGCCCATCTCTTCTAAGGCACTGGCCAAGGTGTTGAGATCGCCGTCGTCTTGGTGCTGGGCTTCCCATAAGTCCAGCAGCACCCCGGTGGGGCTGGCTTTGGTGGCAAAGTAATTCAGATACCTACAGAGGGGAAACAAGAGAGGAGGTCCACGTTGGTGCAGTGCCCTTTGGGGATGGTGGGAATCACAGAGTCAAGGTCTGGGTTGGAAGGGACCTCCAAGTATCATCTAGTCCAACCCCCAAGGAAGAAGGATGCTGGAGCAGCAAATCTGTCTACAACATGAGGGATGCAACAGCACTGGAAATGGAGAGATTCAGGGTGGATGTTAGGAAGAAGTTCTTCACTGTGAGAGACTGGCACAGGTTGCCCAGGGAGGTGATAGAAGCCTCATTCCTGGAGGTGTTTGCAGCCAGGCTGGATGTGGCTGTAAGCAACCTGCTGCAGTGTGAGGTGTCCCTGCCCATGGCAGGGGGGTTGGGACTGGCTGAGCCTTGAGGTCACTTCCAACCCTGACAATTCCATGATTCTATGAAGCTTGATGGAAATGCCATAACACAAATGCTAAAGCCCTCCAGATGTTGTCTTCAGCTTTTATACAGAGCTGGCATTCATGCAGAAGCAAGACAAGCTTTGTTTTGCTGGAACTACCCCCCCTTCCTTCAGTCCTTGGAGGTGAACCCAAGCAGAAGCCAGCACAAGCATAGTCCCAGCTATATAAAGGCCAGTTCAGAGTGACCAGAGACCCAGGACTGTGGCATGGATGGATGCATGGATACAGATGGGTTTAACTCCACAGACCTATATCCCTATTTGTCCTACAATTATTTTGGTTGGAAAAGACCATCAAGTCCAGACCATCAAGTCCAACCATTAATCAAACCAAGTCACTACCAAACCATGTTCCTCAGCATTACCAGGCTGGAACACCTCTGCTGTGAGGACAGGCTGAGAGAGCTGGGGTTGTTCAGCCTAGAGAAGAGAAGGCTCCAGGGAGACCTTACAGCTGCCTTTCAGCACCTGAAGGGATCCTACAGGAAGGCTGGAGAGGGACTTTTCATGAGGGTGTCTAGAGACAGGACAAGGAGGAATGGTTTGAAGCTGAGGGAGAGGAGATTTAGACTGGATCTTCAGTACCAGGGTGGTGGGACTCTGGAATAGGTTCCCCAGGGAGGTTGGGGATGCCTCCTTCCTGGGGGTGTTCAAGGCCAGGTTGGACCAGGCCTTGAGCAAGCAGAATCATAGAATCAACAAGGTTGGAAAAGACCTCAAAGATCATCAAGTCCAACCTGTCACCCTAGACCTCATGACTTCTGTACCATGGCACTAAGTGCCACATCCAATCCCCTCTTGAACACCTCCAGGGAGTCTAGTTGAGAGGTGTCCCTGCCCATGGCAGGGAGATTAGAGTAGGTGATCTCTCAAGTCCCAGCCTTAAGCCATTCTATGATTTATAGGTGGGCCTATATAGCTGGACATGGCCTAACTGGATGCCTGAATTAGGGAGGGTGCACAGAGTGAAGGACACAGGAGGGGAAAGCAAAGCACGAGCAGACCACCCACCGGTCCATGGAAAGCTTCTGGGCGAGAAGCCTCCAGTCATTTCCTCTGGAGCTGGGGGCATCCAGGCTGTTGCAGATCTTCTGCCTGATGGAGAGGGGGATTTTGAAGGCGTAGGGTCCCACCTGGGTGGTGCTGGTGGTGGCGGTGCTGCCGCTGTGGTGGGAGCGAAGGGTGTCGAAGGTGCTGGTGTGCTGCCAGGAGACGAGCAGGGAGAGATGTTACGGCACAGGGCGTGCCCCAGGTGTGTCCTCTTGCCGTCCTCCCGCCTGCCAGCCACTCACCTCTCCCAACGTGACGTGGAGCTGGAAGATCTGCCCTTCCCCTTCCACCTGCCGCACGCAGATCTTGCAGGTGAGCTCGGTGGAGGCCTGGCTGTACCTCTCTAAGGTGAAGGTGCAGTGCAGAGCTCGCTGGCTGCCGCTCCAGATGTGGTAGAAAGGGATTTCCTGCAGATCACCAAAGCATGGGCTCAGCAAAGGCTCCAGCAGCTTCCCTTGGGAGGATCCCACCTCCTCCAGACACCCCACAGGGAGGAGGTGGACCCCACAGACCGCATCCCACCAGGGGAAGACCAACTGGTTCCCCTTCCTTCTCCAATCCTTCAGGAGACAACTCTGGAGGTAAGACCAAGGTGCTCACAGCTCTGTGGTGCCTGGTTGAAGGTGGTGTCCCCCCGTCTGGGATGCCAGCCGCTCCGGCCTCAGCCCCTCACCTGGTACTTGGCCAGCAGCTTGCTCCTCCATAGTGCATGAGGGATGTCGTGGATGGAGAGACGCAGGTTGTGGTAGCTGTCCTTGAAGGGCAGGGGCTTGGGCTCCTCCAGCAGGTACCCACCCAGCGTCCGCTCCAGCTCCAGCACCTCCTGTGGGCAGCAGGACAGGCAGCATGAAACCCAGGAGAAGAGCAGGGGCTGCTCCTGTCCCCACTCCAGAGCCAAAGCCAGGTGTGCTCCTGCCAAGAGGAGCCGGCAGCAGCAGCCAGCCCACCAGCCTCCTAAGCAGAGCAGCTTCTGCTCTGCCTTGCCAGCCACCCTCCAAGGACTTGCCAACTCATCTCACATGCCATCCCCACCTATGCCAAACTCCCTTCAGTGGTGCCCAGGACAGGACAAAGAGCAATGAACACAAACTGGAACCCAGGAGGTTCCATCTGAACAGGAAGAAAAACTGCTTTGGTGTGAGGATCCTGGAGCCCTGGAGCAGGCTGCCAGCGAGGTTGTGGAGTCTTCTGCTCTGGAGAGACTCCAAACCCACCTGGACATTATGATGCTGGGCAAGCTGCTGTGGGTGCCCCTGCTTTAGCAGGGAGGTTGGATTGGATGATCCCCAGAGATCTCTTCCAACCTCCAGCATCCTGGGATAACTTGAATTTTAGAACAGATGAGCCTCTGTACTCCTCAGACAACGCCAGGGTCCAACACAGAGGTCACCCAACCTGTCTTCAACACCATCCCAGTATGGCACCAGCAGCTCTCAGAAAGAAAATGCCATCCAGGAGCCAGAGTGATGTCTCCATCCCCACCTAGAGGCACTGCAGCAAACCCTGACAGCACAGGACAAGTCACTGGGAATCCGTCAGCCACCACACTGCTGGTCCAAGCAGCCAAAGCATCACAACTCAAGCTTCCAGGGCTGCCCTTGGTGCTATCTATGCCACAAAACCCTCCCCAGGGAGGGGAAAGAGATGTCTCCATGCAGGACTAACATGTTCTGTAGAAAACCAAGACAAACCATATCAGCAAGTGGTGGTGTTTTGGGTTTGGTTTGGTTTTCCATGAGGGAAAACAACCTCATTACTTTGAGCCTCATTACTCTGAGGGTGCTGGACCAGGCTGCCCAGAGTCTCCTTCTCCAGAGACCTTCTCCAAACCTGCCTGGCCACAGAATCACAGAATTGTTTGGGTTGGAAAAGACCTCTCTGAGATCCTTGAGTCCAACCATCGACCAGCACCACCATGGCCGTTAAACCATGTCCCATAGTACCATGCCTGCTTGTTTTTGGAACACCTTGAGGGACTCCACCACCTCAACCTGCTGTGTTTAGCAAGGGGGTTGAACTAGATGATTTCCAGAGGTCCCTTCCAACCCCCACCGTGCTGGGATTCTGTGATGGCATGAGAAACCCCACCCAGCAGCAGCAGCAAAACCTCTCGTGTGAGGCGTGCAGGAAGGGAGCCCAGTAGGGGAGCTGAGCAGCACTTTCATTGTTGCCATCAGGGAGGGTGGGGAAGGACAGGGAGATCAGTAAACACACTCATTATTTCACTGTGGTCACTTTGCAGGCAGTTGCATCAGGTTGCCTTCTCCCTGGGGCCAGGACATCCCGAGAGGCACCAGGCAGCGTCTCACCACCAGCACAAACAGGCTTTGGGAAGGAGGGGCAGCCCATGTTGGCGTTAACGTTACCTTCAGAGCATCTGGTGTGTCCTCCAGGCAGTAGACCTTGAGGTTGTACTCCAGGGAGGTGCAAATGGTAGGTGCAAAGATTGCCAGCTGGAGCCTCTTGATGGCTGACCTGGAGTAGGACTCTCCCACGAAGACGTAGGTGCCAAGCTGGTCTAGCAAAATGTGGCAGGACTTGGCTTCCAGCTGGCAGTAGCAGGGAGTGTTGAGGGTCTCCTCATCCAGGGTCACAACCTCCTAGAAGCAATCAAGACCGAGGGTCACAGCCCATTCATCATCCAGGGGAGGTTTGCTGGGGTGTGGGGGCTGCAACCCACAATGCTCATGGCCTTCTGTGGCTGCAGGGATTGGGTTCACAGGATCATAGGATGTTAGGGGTTGGAAGGGACCTCCAGAGATCGTTGAGTCCAACCCCCCCCTGCCAGAGCAGGGCCATAGAATCCAGCACAGGTCACACAGGAATGCATCCAGATGGGGCTGGAAAGGCTCCAGAGAAAGACTCCACAACCTCTCTGGGCAGTCTGTTCCAGTGCTCTCTGAGCCTCACAGTGCAGAAGTTCCTCCTCATGGTGAGGTGGAACATCCTGTGCTGGAGTTTCTGTGCATTGTCCTGTGCCAGGGTGCAGCTGAGCAGAGCCTGTCCCCTCCCTCTTGACCCCCAGTCCTCAGATATTTATAGACATTTATTAGATCCCCTCTCAGTCTTCTCTTCTCCAGCCCAAACAGCCCCAGGGCTCTCAGCCTCTCCTCACAGGGCAGTGCTGCAGTCCCTTCAGCATCCTTGCAGCCCTCTGTTGGACTCTCTCCCGCAGATCCCTGCCCCTCTTGAACCGGGGAGCTCAAACCTGGATGCACTATTCCAGGTGAGGTCTCAGCAGGGCAGAGTAGAGGGGAGGAGAACCTCCCTGGACCTGCTTACCTCCCAGTTTCCCTGGTGGGACTGTGTTTTCAGCTGGTAAATCCAGTCCGAGGAGCCGACGTCGGCACAGTGGGGCAGGGTGAGGACCACCGGGCGGCAGAGCAGGAGGCCGGTGGGGCCGCAGGTCACCGCTGGGCTCAGCACCGTCTGCGTGCCCTCCGAGGGCAGCCTGCGCAGGAGAGAAGGGGACACTGCTCACCAGGCAAGCCTCCAAGGCCTGCAGGAGGAGCAGCAGCTGGGGTGGCGGTGGTGTGACTTACAGGGCGTTCTCTGCCTTGTTGAGGACCAGGTACATCTCGTAGAACTTCCCCTGGGGGATGGCCCCGTGGGGCACCAGCAGGCTCACCCCTAGCATGGCACAGGCAGGAGTTAGTCACAGAAAGGAGGGACAAACCACCCCTCCACCCTGCTGGGGAGAGCAAGGCCAGCCCAGAGCACCACAGGAGAAACATACAGAATTAAGCAGGTTGGAAAAGACCTCAGAGATCATCGAGTCCAACCTATCACCCAGCACCATCTGATCAACTAAACCATGGCACCAAGTGCCTCATCCAGGCTCTTCCTAAACGCCTCCAGGGATGGGGACTCCACCACCTCCCTGGGCAGCACATCCCAATGGCCAATCTCTCTTGCTGGGAAAAACTTTCTCCTCACCTTCAGCCTAAACTTCCCCTGGCACAGCTTGAGACTGTGTCCTCTTGTTCTGGTGCTGCTTGCCTGGCAGAAGAGACCAACCCCCACCTGGCTACAACCTCCCTTCAGGGAGTTGCAGACAGCAAGAAGGTCTCCCCTGAGCCTCCTCTTCTCCAGGCTAAGCAACCCCAGCTCCCTCAGCCTCTCCTCCCAGGGCTGTGCTTCAGACCCCTCCCCAGCTTTCTTGCCCTTCTCTGGACACCTTCCAGCAGCTCAACAGCTTTCCTAACCTGAGGAGCCCAGAACTGGACACAGGACTCAAGGTGTGGCCTAACCAGTGCTGAGTCCAGGGGCAGAATGACCTCCCTGCTCCTGCTGGCCACACTATTCCTGATGCAGGCCAGGATGCCCTTGGCCTTCTTGGCCACCTGGGCACACTGCTGGCTCATGTTCAGTCAACATCACCAGGTGTTCGTCGGCTACAAGATACTGGCCCTGGATTGATGGCAGGGCTAGCCAGGGAAGTGCCAGGAGGTTGTGACCTCCATCCTGAGGAGTCTGGCTTTGGAATAGCTTCCTGCCTTCCTTCTGAGGCAGCTGGGGTTCAGTCTGGAGAAGAGGAGGCGGAAGGGAGACCTCATCACTCTCTACAGCCACCTGAGGTTAAAACAGCCTCTTCTCCTTGGTGGCAAGTGGCAGGACCAGAGGAAATGGAAGCTGCACCAGGGGAAGTTCAGGCTGGATGTTAGGTAGTGCTTCTTCACTGCAAGGGTTCTCAAACATTGGAATGGTCTGCCCAGGGCAGTCACTGTCCCTGGAGGTGTTTAAACAGTGTGTGGACCTGGTGCTTAGGAACATGGTTTAGTCTTGACCCTTCAGTGCTGGGTCAGGGCTTGAACTGGATGATCTTTGGGGTCTCTTCCGCAACTGGATGTATTCTGAGATCAAGACTGGAGATTAGGAAGAACTTCTTTACAGTGAGGGTGGTGAGACACTGGAAGAAGTTGCTCAGGGAGGTGGTGGAAGCCTCATCCCTTCAAGTATTTTAGACAAGGCTAGATGAAGCTGTGAGCAACCTGATCTAGTGTGAGGAGTCCCTGCCCATGCTATGGGGGGGTTGGAACTAGGTGAACCTTGAGGTCTCTTCCAACCCTGGCAATTCAATGACCTTTGGGATAGCAAAGGGCAGAGAAGAGCAACGCCTCGCTCATTCAGCGGCCAAAGTCACCCTCCTCCCCAGCCCAGGGCTTACCAGTGCCTGGTACGGTGAGCCTTCCTCCCAGGTAGCCAAAGGTGCCACTGGCACTGTTGCCAGGCTCCCGGGGCAAGCTGAGGAGGTGCTGGGAGCCCAGGGCTTTGTTCCTCACGTTGGCAAAGTGCCCATCCCTGGTGCCATCCCCGGGGTAGGTGCCGGTAGCGGGGACTCCCCCCAGCAGATCTGTGCCGTCGTGGAGCCCCGGTGAGGAGGAGGTGGTGGAGGAGTTGTAGACCTTGATCTTGAGGTTGGGGAGGGGGTCGAGCAGGGGGGAGTTGGTCATGGGGATCTTGTCAGAGGAGTCCTGCAGGGCGTACATGGGGCCACGGTACACCCCGGCGCTGGCCGTCAGGTCCGGCTGCATCGAGGGGTGCAGCAGCTGGGGGTTGTCTGCAGGAGGAGGAAACACAGGTGGGATAGAATAGAATAGAATAGAATAGAATAGAATAGAATAGAATAGAATAGAATAGAATAGAATAGAATAGAATAGAATAGAATTAACCAGGTTGGAAAAGACCTCAGAGATCATCAAGTGCAACCTATCACCCAGCACCATCTAATCAACTAAACCAGGGCACCAAGCACCCCACCTCCTAAACACCTCTATTGATGGTGACTCCACCACCTCCCTGGGCAGCACATCCCAATGGCCAATCTCTCTTTCTGGGAAGAATTTCTTCCTATCATCCAGCCTAAACCTCCCCTGGCACAGCTTGAGACTGTGTCCTCTTGTTCTGGTGCTGGTTGCCTGGGTTGAAGCTGGTGGCAGGAACGAAGAGGTGGAAAAGCACTGTTTAACTGGAAGAGATGACTCTGAGAAAGCTGCAAGGGATGGAGGATGTACAGGAGGTGCAACAGGTACAGCACTGGGCTGCAGCTCTCTGCCTTCCACCAGGCACTTGCTCACCAGAAGAGTGTGGCCAGCGGGTCCAGGGAGGTTCTCCTCCCTCTCTGCTCTGCCCTAGTGAGGCCACATCTGGAGGTACTACATCCAGCTCTGGGCTCCCCAGTTCTAAAAGGACTGGAGAGAGCCCAGCAGAGGCTGTGAAGATGCTGAGGGGACTGAAACATCTCTGAGTGGAGGAAAGGCTGAGATAGCTGGGGCTGCTTAATCTGAGAAGCCTGAAGAGGGCATCTAATAAGTGCTGATCAATACCTAAATGAGAAGGGAGCAAGAGGATGGGGGCCAGGCTCTTTTCAGTGGTTCTCAGCAACAGCACAGAAAGCTGGAGGTGGGGAGATTCAGGCTGGAGGTGAGGAGGAAGTTCTTCCCCATGAGAGTGGTGAAGCCCTGGAATGGGTTGTCCAGGGAGGTGGTTGAGGCCCTGTCCCTGGGGGTGTTTAAGCCCAGGCTGGCTGAGGCTGTGGCCAGGCTGATGTAGTGTGGGGTGTCCCTGCCCATGGCAGGGGGGTTGGAACTGGATGATCCTTGTGGTCCCTTCCAACCCTGACTGATTCTGTGATTCAATGGGCTCAAACTGGCATCCAGGAGGTTCCACCTGAACAGAAGGAGAAGCTTCTTTGCTGTGAGGGTGCTGGAGCCCTGGAGCAGGCTGCCCAGAGAGGTTGTGGAGTCTCCTTCTCTGGAGGGATTCCAACCCCACCTGGCCATGGTGATCCTGGGCAAGCTGCTGTGGGTTCCTCTGCTTTAGCAGGGAGGTTGGACTGGGATAAACCCCAGAGGCTCCTTCCAACCCCCACCACCCTGGGTTTCTGTGACATTCCCCTAGAAAATTGGGGCTGGAGGTCCACCAGGGACCAATCTGACATTCACTGAGCTGCTGAGGAGGACCTACAGGGGCTATGGCTCTTACCGTGCCGGGAGGTCTTGAAGTTGACAGGGTGGAAGCCTCCGGTGAGAGCGGCTGAGGAGTCCGTGATGTCAGTGTCGAAATCCCGGCACCTCCTCCGGTACACCACCACC
The DNA here is from genome assembly GCA_011125475.1 of Melanerpes aurifrons. Lineage (NCBI taxonomy): Eukaryota > Metazoa > Chordata > Aves > Piciformes > Picidae > Melanerpes > Melanerpes aurifrons. The sequence continues at coordinate 40,531,875 of WWNC01000002.1, forward strand.
CCCACGGCCATCAGGATCACCAGGAAGACAAAAATGGCCACCACCAGCCCAGCATACAGGGCCACATCCCCTGTGGCCTCCAGCACTGCAAGGGATAAAAGCAATGGAAGGTGAGAAAGGAGCACCGGGAACGCACCTCAAGACCCAGCACTGCTTCCCCAAGCCTACCACCGCCTCAGGTGTGGGAGTTTTAGGCTGTGCCTTTAAAATGTTCCACAGATTTGGGAACAGAAAGTGGTAGAATGTAAACAAATCACCATTGGGTGTAAAAAACCAAAGAAAATAATGGTAAGTTATAAACAGTCCCATTGGAGAGGTAGCCACCATAAGAATTAGTCTGGTGAATCACCTTTCTCTTTTTTTTTGGCTGCTTGCCTCTGGAAGAGAAGGAAGGAGGAGAAGAGAAGGAAGGAGGAGAAGAGAAGGAAGGAGGAGAAGAGAAGGAAGGAGGAGAAGAGAAGGAAGGAGGAGAAGAGAAGGAAGGAGGAGAAGAGAAGGAAGGAGGAGAAGAGAAGGAAGGAGGAGAAGAGAAGGAAGGAGGAGAAGAGAAGGAAGGAGGAGAAGAGAAGGAAGGAGGAGAAGAGAAGGAAGGAGGAGAAGAGAAGGAAGGAGGAGAAGAGAAGGAAGGAGGAGAAGAGAAGGAAGGAGGAGAAGAGAAGGAAGGAGGAGAAGAGAAGGAAGGAGGAGAAGAGAAGGAAGGAGGAGAAGAGAAGGAAGGAGGAGAAGAGAAGGAAGGAGGAGAAGAGAAGGAAGGAGGAGAAGAGAAGGAAGGAGGAGAAAGAGAAGAGAAGGAAGGAGGAGAAGAGAAGGAAGGAGGAGAAGAGAAGGAAGGAGAGAAGAGAAGGAAGGAGGAGAAGAGAAGGAAGGAGGAGAAGAGAAGGAAGGAGGAGAAGAGAAGGAAGGAGGAGAAGAGAAGGAAGGAGGAGAAGAGAAGGAAGGAGGAGAAGAGAAGGAAGGAGGAGAAGAGAAGGAAGGAGGAGAAGAGAAGGAAGGAGAGAAGAGAAGGAAGGAGGAGAAGAGAAGGAAGGAGGAGAAGAGAAGGAAGGAGGAGAAGAGAAGGAAGGAGGAGAAGAGAAGGAAGGAGGAGAAGAGAAGGAAAGGAGAAGGAGGAGAAGAGAAGGAAGGAGGAGAAGAGAAGGAAGGAGGAGAAGAGAAGGAAGGAGGAGAAGAGAAGGAAGAGGAGAAGAGAAGGAAGGAGGAGAAGAGAAGAAGGAGGAGAAGAGAAGGAAGGAGGAGAAGAGAAGGAAGGAGGAGAAGAGAAGGAAGGAGGAGAAGAGAAGGAAAGGAGAAGAGAAGGAAGGAGGAGAAGAGAAGAAGGAGGAGAAGAGAAGGAAGGAGGAGAAGAGAAGGAAGGAGGAGAAGAGAAGGAAGGAGGAGAAGAGAAGGAAGGAGGAGAAGAGAAGGAAGGAGAGAAGAGAAGGAAGGAGGAGAAGAGAAGGAAGGAGGAGAAGAGAAGGAAGGAGGAGAAGAGAAGGAAGGAGGAGAAGAGAAGGAAGGAGGAGAAGAGAAGGAAGGAGGGAGAAGAGAAGGAAGGAGGAGAAGAGAAGGAAGGAGGAGAAGAGAAGGAAGGAGGAGAAGAGAAGGAAGGAGGAGAAGAGAAGGAAGGAGGAGAAGAGAAGGAAGGAGGAGAAGAGAAGGAAGGAGGAGAAGAGAAGGAAGGAGGAGAAGAGAAGGAAGGAGGAGAGAGAAGGAAGGAGGAGAAGAGAAGGAAGGAGGAGAAGAGAAGGAAGGAGGAGAAGAAGGAAGGAGGAGAAGAGAAGGAAGGAGGAGAAGAGAAGGAAGGAGGAGAAAGAGGAAGGAGAGAAGAGAAGGAAGGAGGAGAAGAGAAGGAAGGAGGAGAAGAGAAGGAAGGAGGAGAAGAGAAGGAAGGAGGAGAAGAGAAGGAAGGAGGAGAAGAGAAGGAAGGAGGAGAAGAGAAGGAAGGAGGAGAAGAGAAGGAAGGAGGAGAAGAGAAGGAAGGAGGAGAAATTTCAACCCACCACACTCATAAATATGTCCCTCCAGAAATCCAGATCAAATGTCACTGCCTCTATACATACACCACTCAGCTCCCACATCTTCCCCTCCCCTGCCATCAGGCCCTCCATCTTCAAATGCTTGGTGTGTCTTGGACAGGTCTGCCCAGGAAGGAGAGGGATGAAGAGGGAAAGCGAAGCACAGCGAAGCTCCCAGCTCAGCCCTTCCTCCTTCCTCCCTCAACGCTCAGCCCCAGCTCTTGGTTTCACACTGGAGCAAAGCCCTATCCCAAGCCCACTGATCTCAGCCACGGTAGGATTATACCACCTGTGGGAGGTGTCACCTCATCCCCCAAGTTCCCCTTCTCTGGATGCCAGAAACAGGAACCCTCATGCCTCCAGCACCCCCAGCTCAAAGAAGGGGAACTCCTCACAGAGAGGTGTTGACACCTAGAGAGTAGCTTTGGTGATGAGACACCAGCTGCACCATGGCTGCTTCTCTGGAGATACTCAAAACCCTCCTGGACACAAAGCTGCTCTGCTTTTAGCAGAGGGGGTTGACTAGATGATCTCCAGAGGTCCCTTCCAACCCCCTCCACCCCATTCTCTGAGCCTGTGGTGCACCCAAGGACTTCAGGCAGCAAACAGGAGGGGGGATGGGAGCGGAGGTGCAAAGCAGAGCACGGGGATTTAATGTACACTGGCGTTCTGGGGTGGCTGCTCCTTCTTCCCTCCAGGCCCCACCCCCTGCCCTAGCTGCTGAGGACCTCTGGCATGGATGTGACAAAGCAAAACCAAATCAATGCCTTGCAAAGAAACGAAATGGCCATGAAATGAACACTTACGGTGGCTTTTGGGTTCACTTAGAACTCTTTTATCTGTGAGGGGGAAAAAAAAAGTTAGAAAATAAAAGGTGAAGGTGATGATGAGGATGAGATGAAAACAAAAAGGCAGCAGGTGGGGGAGGGGGGAAGCCAGGCTGGGGGGGGGGGTCACGAGGAGCTGCAGCATGGTGGGAAGGGATGGGAGAGCAACGTCGTCATTCCCTAGGGCATGAAGAAAGCCAGCTAGAAGCTTGGTGCTGGGGCATCATCCCCATCCCCAAGCCAGCCCTTGGGGTGCACATTCCCAGCTAACAGGACTTCCCTGGCTGTGGCAGCGTTGAAGGGGACAGTGGTGTCACACAGCAGCAGGTGGCAGCATTGGCCACTCGGCCTCTGGTGTGCCCAGCCAGAGCGTAGCAGCACCAGCAGTTGTTGTTGCTGCTGTTACTATTACCAGGGCTGATTTAGGACTCCTACCAAGCAGTGACACAAGTCAGATGTTTCCAGGGAGGTGAGACCCCATCAGCTCGCCCCAGTTAACCCCAACCAGCTTTTATTTCAGTAGAGACCCCAAACCCAGCACTCCTTCAGAAGGCTTGATGGGACATTGAGATTTAGGTCCCACCAATAATCCCCCAAAACTATCTTTCCACCAGGTGACAACTGGGCTGAGTTTGGTTAAAAGACACAAGTCCAAGTCAGGTGGCAGCAGCACTGCTGCCTGCCCTTTTGGCTTGGGAGACGTTGCCAACAATGGCATGGGCGAGGAGGGGAAGCAGCAGGGCCAGCAGCCCCCTGCAGAGCCCTGTCCCTCCACACTCACTCTGCATGCAGAGCCCCTGTCCCCAGGCACTCACTCTGCATGCACAGCCTCTGTCCCCAGGCACTCACTCTGCATGCACAGCCCTGACCCCATGTACTCACTCTGCCCGCAGAGCCCCTGTCCCTGTGCATGCAGAGCCCTATGCCTCCACATTCACTCTGCAACCAGAGCCCTGTCCCTCCTCACTCACTCTGCATGCACAGCCCTGTCCCTCTGCACTCACTCTGCATGCACAGCCCTGTCCCTGAGCATACAGAGCCCCTGTCCCTCCGCACTCAATCTGCATGCAGAGCCCCTGTCCCCACACACTCACTCTGCATGCAGAGCCCTGTCCCTGACAACTCACACTGTGTGCAGAGCCCTTGTCCCGGTGCATGCGGAGCCCTGTGCCTCCACACTCACTCTGCAATCAGAGCCCTGTCCCTCCGCACTCACTCTGCATGCACAGCCCTGTCCCTCTGCACTCACTCTGCATGCACAGCCCCTGTCCCTTCACACTCACTCTGCATGCAGAGCCCTGTGCCTCAGCACTCACTCTGCATGCAGAGCCCCTGTCCCTTCGCACTCACTCTGCATGCACAGCCCTGTGCCTCAGTGCACAGCCCCTGTCCCTTCACACTCACTCTGCATGCACAGCCCTGTGCCTCAGCACTCACTCTGCATGCACAGCCCCTGTGCCTTCGCACTCACTCTGCATGCACAGCCCCTGTCCCTTCGCACTCACTCTGCATGCACAGCCCTGTGCCTCAGCACTCACCCATGCACAGCCCTGTCCCTGAGCATGCAGAGCCCTCTCCCTCCACACTCACTCTGCATGCAGATGCACAGCACTCCCTGCATGCAGAGCCCTGTGCCTCAGCACTCACTCTGCATGCACAGCCCCTGTCCCTTCGCACTCACTCTGCATGCACAGCCCTGTGCCTCAGCACTCACTCTGCATGCACAGCCCCTGTCCCTTCACACTCACTCTGCATGCACAGCCCTGTCCCTCTGCACTCACTCTGCATGCACAGCCCTGTCCCTCAGCACTCACTCTGCATGCACAGCCCCTGTCCCTTCGCACTCACTCTGCATGCACAGCCCTGTCCCTCTGCACTCACTCTGCATGCACAGCCCTGTCCCTGAGCATGCAGAGCCCTCTCCCTCCACACTCACTCTGCATGCAGAGCCCTTGTCCCTGTGCATGCGGAGCCCTGTCCCTCCACACTCACTCTGCGTGCACGGCCCCTGTCCCCAGGCACTCACTCTGCATGCAGAGCCCTGTCCCTGAGCATGCAGAGCCCTCTCCCTCCACACTCACTTTGCGTGCACAGCCCGTCCCCAGGCACTCACTCTGCATACAGAGCCCCTGTCCCTCCGCACTCACTCTGCATGCACAGCCCTGTCCCTGAGCATGCAGAGCCCTCTCCCTCCGCACTCACTCTGCCCGCAGAGCCCTTGTCCCTGTGCATGTGGAGCCCTGTCCCTCCACACTCACTCTGCATGCACAGCCCCTGTCCCCAGGCACTCACTCTGCATGCAGAGCCCCTGTCCCTGTGCATGCGGAGCCCTATGACTCCACTCACTCTGCATGCACAGCCCTTGTCCCTGTGCATACGGAGCCCTATGCCTCCACTCACTCTGCATGCACAGCCCTTGTCCCTGTGCATGCGGAGCCCTATGCCTCCACTCACTCTGCATGCACAGCCCTTGTCCCTGTGCACGTGGAGCCCTATGCCTCCACTCACTCTGCATGCACAGCCCTTGTCCCTATGCATGCGGAGTCCTATGCCTCCACACTCACTCTGCAACCAGAGCCCTGTCCCTTTGCACTCACTTTGCATGCAGAACCCCTGTCCCTCTGCACTCACTCTGCATGCAGAGCCCCTGTCCCTCTGCACTCACTCTGCATGCAGAGCCCCTGTCCCTCTGCACTCACTCTGCCCGCAGAGCCCCTGTCCCTGTGCATGCGGAGCCCTATGCCTCCACACTCACTCTGCAACCAGAGCCCTGAGCCCTGTCCCTTTGCACTCACTCTGCATGCACAGCCCTGTCCCTCCACAGTCACTCTGTATGCTCAGGGACAGGGCTGTGCATGCAGAGTCCCTGTGCTGAGCACACTCACTCTGCATGCAGAGCCCTGTCCCTGAGCATACAGAGCCCCTGTCCCTCCACACTCACTCTGCAAGCAGAGCCCTGTCCCTCATCACTCACTCTGCATGCAGAGGCCGTCAGTGCAGTTCTTGGAGTCGAGCAGGAGGCCGCTGCAGTCCTTGCCGCCGTTGCGGGGGGCGGGGGCGGAGCACTCCCGGCTCCTCCAGTGTGTGCACTCCGTGCTGCAGGCTGACCACTTGCTCCACTCCGTCCAGGCGCCGTCCACTGCAGCCCAGGAAGAACAGACAACATCAGAACAATGCTGGGGCCATCCCCTTGGGGCTCGCTCCTCAAAGCTCCTCTCCATGCTTCCAGGAGACCTTTGGGTAGCGCTGTCCCAGCCACTCTGCAGATATCTCTACAGTGTGGCCAGCAGTTTGAGAGAGGTGTTTCTGCCCCCCTGCTCTGCTGAGACCTCATCTGGAGTATTGTATCCATCTTTGGGGCCCCAAGCACAAGACAGACATGGACTGGCTGGAGCCGGGCCAGAAAGAGGATCTAGAGGGCTGCAGCACCTCTACCATGAAGACAGGCTGGGAGAGCTGGGGCTGTTCAGCTTGGAAATCTCCAGAGGACACCTTAGAACTACGTTTCAGTATCAGAAAGGGACCTACAGGAAGGCTGGGGAGGCACTCTTTAGAAGGGCTTGCAGTGACAGGATGAGGGGCAGTGGTTTGAAACTGGAGCAGAGGAGATGCTGCACTTTGGCCACAACAGCCCCATGCAGTGCTACAGGCTGGGGTCGGAGTGGCTGGAGAGCTGCCAAACAGAAAAGGACCTAGGGGCACTGATGACAGATGGCTGAACATGAGCCAGCAGTGTGCCCAGGTGGCCAAAAGGCCAATGGCATCCTGGCCTGCATCAGGAACAGTGTGGCCAGCAGGAGCACGGAAGTCATCCTGCCTCTGGACTCAGCACTGGTTAGGCCACCCCTTGAGTCCTGTGTCCAGTTCTGGGTTCCTCAGTTTAAGAAGGACATTGAGACTCTTGAAGGTGTCCAGAGAAGGGCAAGAAAGCTGGGGAGGGTCTGGAGCTGGGGCCCTGTGAGGAGAGGCTGAGGGAGCTGGGGTTGCTTAGCCTGAAGAAGAGGAGGCTCAGGGAAGACCTTCTTGCTCTCCACAACTCCCTGAAGGGAGGTTGTAGCCAGGTGGGGGTTGGTCTCTTCTCCCAGGCACCCAACCCCAGAACAAGAGGACACAGCCTCAAGCTGTGCCAGGGGAAGTTTAGGCTGGAGGTGCAGAGAAAGTTCTTGCCAGAGAGAGTTGTTAGCCATTGGAATGTGCTGCCCAGGAAGGTGGTGGAGTCCCCATCCCTGGAGGTGTTCAAGAGGGGATTGGATGTGGCACTTGGTGCCGTGGTTTAGTAGTCAGGAGCTGTCGGGTGACAGGTTGGACTCGATGATCTTTGAAGTCTCTTCCAACCCCAGCTCCCTCACCAGATCGGCTCTCCAGCCCCTTCCCCAGCTTCGTTGCCCCTCTCTGGCCACGCTCTCCAGCAGGGGCCAGGTTTCTGCCCTGGCCTTACCCGGGCAGAGGGTGGTGCAGGGGATTTTCTGGAAGGGCTGCCCGTCGCAGAAGGAGCCGCCGTTGAGCGGCGCAGGGTTGGTGCAGGTCCGGGTGCGCTTCTGCCAGCCCCGCCCGCAGCGTTGTTGCACGGAGACCACTCGGACCAGGTGGACCAGCCACCGTTCACTGCAAGAGGAGATGGACAGTGTTAACAACTCAGTGGAGCCCATTGCTGCAGGCTACAGCTAAGCCTTAGGGTTCACCAGATCCTTAATACATAGAATAAACCAGGTTGGAAGAGACCTTCAAGATCATGGTGTCCAACCCATCAACCAATCCAACCCACCTAAACAACTAACCCATGGCACCAAGCACCCCAGCAAGTCTCCTCCTGAACACCTCCAGTGATGGGGACTCCACCACCTCCCCAGGCAGCCCATTCCAATGGGCAATCACTCTCTCTGTGTAAAACTTCTTCCTAACATCCAACCTAAACCTCCCCTGGCGCAGCCTGAGACTGTGTCCTCTTGTTCTGGTGCTGGCTGCCTGGGAGAAGAGATCAAGATCCGCCTGTCTACAACCTCCCTTCAGGTAGTTGTAGAGAACAATAAGGTCACCTCTGAGTCTCCTCCTCTCCAGGTTAAGCACCCCCAGCTCCCTCAGTCTCTCCTCATAGGGTTTGTAATGCCTCCTGTGACACCCTGCAACACCTCACCCTCAGGGAAAGCCAATTGTGAGACCCCCTTCTTGCATCACCTGCCCCACTCAGAAGATGCTCAATTCTGCTTTGTCCATTTCTCACTGGCAAATACTATTTTTTCCTTTCCATCTGGACACAGAAGATTTTGGTTTCACAGCAAAGTTCAGCCAGCTGCAGCTTTTCAGCTGCTTTGAGAGTTACAGCAATCGAGCTGGGTCCAACCTCCACCCTCTTCCCCATGAGGGTGGTGAGAGCCTGGCACAGGTTGCCCAGGGACGTGGTGGAAGCCTCATCCCAGAGGTTTTTGCAGCCAGGCTGAATGTGGCTGTGAGCAACCTGCTGCAGTGTGAAGTGACCCTGCCCATGGCAGTGGGGTTAGAACTGGCTGAGCCTTGAGGCCCCTTCCAACCCTAACAGTTCTCTGATTCTATGAATGCCCTGGGTGGTGAGGGGTCTGGAGCACAGCCCTGTGAGGAGAGGCTGAGGGAGCTGGGGTTGCTTAGCCTGGAGAAGAGGAGGCTCAGGGCAGACCTAATTGCTCTCTATAGCTACCTGAAGGGAGGTTGTAGCCAGGTGAGGGTTGGTCTCTTCTCCCAGGCAACCAGCTTCAGAACAAGAGGACACAGTCTCAAGCTGTGCCAGGGGAAGTTTAGATTCAAGGTGAGGAGAAAGTTCTTCCCAGAGAGAGTAATTTGCCATTGGAATGTGCTGCCCAGGGAGGTGGTGGTGTCCCCATCCCTGGAGGTGTTTAGGAAGAGCCTGGATGGGGTGCTTGGTGCCATGGTTTAGTTGATTAGATGGTGTTGGGTGTTAGGTTGGACTTGATGATCTCAAAGGTCTCTTCCAACCTGGCTAATTCTATTCCTCCCTGTCCTATTCCACCCTATCCCTATCCTATCTTTTCCTAGCACTCCCAGGATGTGCCTCTCTCTCCCCTCAGCTCGGGGGTACAGCCAGCAGCCAGGGTGCCCTCCCCAGGGGCAAGGGCCCGTACCGTAGACGATGACAGCCGCCGTGGTGCTGCGGCGCTTGGCCACGATGTTCTTGGCCATGCAGGTGTAGTTGGCAGTGTCCAGGAGGCGAGCCTGCTTGATAATGAGGTTGTGATCGATGGTGATCAGGAAGTTGGTGTCCTGGGTGGGATCGATGACGTCCTCGTTCCTCAGCCACTCCACCTGGCAGAGCAAAGGAAGGGATTGGGTAAGGATGGGGATGAAGCTGAACCACAACCGAACGCTCAGCCAGGAAAAAGCTTGCCACAGCTTTCAGTGGCAATGCCTGTCCCACCTGTGCCCCCACCAGGAGGGTCTCCACAGGCCCCAAAGCTGAGCTAGGACTCCCCAGTCCAAGAGGGACAGGGAGAGAGTCCAGAGGGCTACAAGGATGATGAAGGATCTGGAGCACTGTCCTGTGAGGAGAGGCTGAGAGCCCTGGGGCTGTTCAGTCTGGAGAGAAGACTGAGAGGGGATTTAATTACTAATTAAAAGTATCTGAGGGCTGGGGGTCAAGAGGGAAGGGACAGACTCTGCTCAGCTGCACCCTGTGATAGGACAAGGGGCAGTGGGTAGAAACTCCAGCACAGGAGGTTCCACCTCAATGTGAAGAGGAACTTCTGCACTGTGAGGATGACAGAGCTCTGGGGCAGGCTGCCCAGAGAGGTTGTGGAGTCTCCTTCTCTGGAGACTTTCCAGCCCCATCTGGATGTGTTCCTGTGTGACCTGCACTAGACTCTATGGTCCTGCTCTGGCAGGGGGTTGGACTCTATGATCTCTGGAGGTCCCTTCCAAGCCCTCACATCCTGTGATCCTGTGATCAACTGCTTCTCTAGGCTGCTTGGGAAGGGTGTGAGTCAATATCATCACTGATCATGGGTGCAGGCATGAGCAAGGAGAAACAGCAGTTTAGAGGGGCTGAATTCACTACCCCTCAGACCAGCCTAGCACCTGCCCCAAAGCCCTCCCCATCTCCATCACCAAGACCACTGATGTCCTCAGCACCACAACCACTGACTGTCCGGCACTGCCTCTGACTCTATTTCTTTCTTCTCAAAATCTGGGCCTAACCAGGCCTGCCCAGGGTACATCACTGATGTTTTGGCCAAGGATGGGACATCATGGTCACCAGCAGCACGCAGCTCCTGGGGGCTCACAGAGCTGTGGACAGGGAAAGCATCACTACTGTGCCAGAAACCTATCTGCATCGACTTGCCCAGCCCTTGGATCTCACTTCTGACTGTTCCCCTCGGGTGTCTCCTTGTTAGATCTTTCCCCTAATGGGTTAAAGGCAGACCAGAAAGCAGGGGCAGGGGTGGCTCAAGCAGGTGCTGAGGCTGCACCTGTGGTTAGATGTCAGAACAGCAAATCCACTGCCCCACAGAAACACTTCTGCTGAGTAATGAAAGGTGACCATCTCAGCATGAGGCCATCCATCTGCAAGGACGTGCCCCATCTCTCCCCAGGAGGGGTGGGGACAAGCCCCCAGGCCCTTTGAGCTGCTCACCTCAGCTTGGGGCACCCCCTCAGGCGGGCGGCACTGCAGCAGGACCTCGTGCTCCAGTGGGACCTCCTTGCCCAGCGGCTCCTGGTCAAAGTTCTTCCGTAGGTCTGGGAGGGAAAGGAAAACCCCAGGGGTTACCAGGCCTGCTGCAAAAAGAACTTTGGTGGGCAGAGAGCATCACCTTGGCCCCAGAACCCCACAAGCAGAGAAATTCCCCTGGCATAGCACAGCTAGAGCAAAACATGGGGAAGGACTTGGGGGTGCTCGTGGGGGAAAAGCTGAACATGAGCTGGCACTGTGTGCTCCCCAGCCCAGAGCCAGCTGTGTCCTGGGCTGATCCCCAGCAGTGTGGGCAGCACGGGGAGGGAGGGGATTCTGCCCCTCTGCTCTGCTGAGCCCCCACCTGCAGTGCTGGGGCCAGCTCTGGAGTCCTCAGCATAGAACAGACATGGACCTGTTGGAGCAGGGCAGAGGAGGCCATGGCAATGCTGGAAGCCCTCTGCTGTGAGGCCAGGCTGAGACAGTTGGGGTTGTTCAGCCTGGAGAAGAAAAGGGTCCAGGGAGACCCTTTGTGTCCTCTGAGTACTTAAAGGGGCCAATCAGCAAGCTGGGGACAGACTTTTTGAGCAGGGCCTTTTGACAGACAGACTTTTGAATAGGACAAGGGGAGATGGTTTAAACTGAAAGAAGAAGATTGAGACTGGAGAGAAGGAGGAAATGTTTGACATTGAGGTTGGTGAGACCCTGGCCCAGGTTGCCCAGAGCAGTGGTAGAAGCCCCACCCCTGGCAGCAATCCAGGTCAGGTTGTTTGGAGGTCTGAGCAGCCTGCTCTAGTTGCAGATGTCCCTGCTGACTGCAGTGGGGGTTGGACTTCATGACCTTTAGTGTTCTTTCCAGCCCAAACCAGTCAATGATTCTGTGCCCTGGGAGGAAGGAACTGAAGCAGCATCTTTCCCAGGATGGATCTGGGGCAGCACGTGGTGCTCACAGATGACCCCTTTCCTCACCCACGTGCTTGCAAGCTTACACTCCCTCCTGTCCTTCTAGTCTTGGGGCTAAAGCTCAGCTTAGCTGCTGCTTCTTCAACCCTCCTGTTTCTTTCCCTCACCCTCCTGTTTCTTTCCCCCTCTGGACTCCGCACCAGGGCTATTCTTTGTTGGAGGGGTGGTGGTGCACTACAGCTCAGTGCCCACGTTGATGCCAAAGCAAACCCCCAAATTTCAGGGCTTCAGAGGCCTGTTCCTGGGCTCTGCCCCACTTGGCTCCTGTTGAGCCACCTCTCCAGACAGGCTGGAAACCCAACCATCACACTCCAGGGCTGCCATGGGGAATGGCTGCTGCTGAAAAGCCAGGCTCGTTCAACACTGGACTGACCACTGCTTTAGGGAAGGAGGAGGAGCCCAGCAGATCCCCCAAGGACGTGGGGGACACAGCAGGATCCCATTCCAGAGCCTCGAAAGGAGCAAAGAACATCACTAGATGGTGCTGCAGCCCTCTGCTACGGCACATAGCCCTCTAATGGCTGGGACTCCACTTGTGCAGAGCAGCCAGCTCTTGCTCATCTGCTCACCACCCAGAAAATGCCAGACCCTTGGCTGGGGCCAAACAGGCAGCCCTGTGCCTCAGAACAGTCTCCCTTGTTGAGGCAAAGTCCTTTGGCAGCCGCCTCCACTTTGAGCCCTCCAACAGCCAAAAGCTGTTTACGACTGGGGAAGCCGGGCAGTTCTCCTTCAACTTTGCCATCTCATTTGCTAAGAGAGCACATTCAGCTGGGTGAGAGCCTGATTAACTCGCCCTTAATGAGGCTGACACCCACAAACAGCAGCTCTGGCCCAGTGACACACGACAGCAGGGACTCCAGGGACGCGGAGTCGCTGATTCAGGCGAGGCGTGCAAGGTGCTCACCGTCGGGTTATTAACCATCATAAAGCAGCAGAAAGAGCTGAGCACGCTGCTGGCCAATGCAGCATTAACCCAGCCAGTGCCACAGCAGGTTGGGGTGGTTGGATGGGGCTCAGAGAAACCTGGTCTAGCAGAAGGAGGCCCTAGGGCCCACAGCATGGGGGTTGGAACTAGGTGATCTTTAAGGTCGCTTCCAACCCTAACAATTCCATGCACTGGGTCGGGCAGTTGGGGTCACAACAACCCCATGCAATGCTCCAGGCGTGGGGTAGAGTGGCTGGAAAGTGACCAGCAGAAAAGGACCTGAGGGTGGTGATCAGCACCCAGCTGAAGGTGAGCCAGCAGTGTGCCCAGCTGGCCAAGGAAGGCCAGCAGCACCTGGTCTGGATCAGCAGGAGTAGGGAGGTGATGATGCCCCTGTACTTGGCACTGGTGAGGCTGCACCACAACAAGAAGGACACTGAAGTGCTGGAGCACCTCCAATGGGATTAGAACAGAATCATAGAATTAACCAGGTTGGACAAGACCTCAGAGATCATCAAGTCCAACCTATCACCCAACACCATCTAAGCAACTAAACCATGGCACCAAGCACCCCCTCCAGGCTCTTCCTAAACACCTCCAGGGATGGGGACTCCACCACCTCCCTGGGCAGCACATTCCAATGGGAAATCACTCTCTCTGTGTAAAACTTCCTCCTAACATCCAGCCTAAACCTCCCCTGGCACAGCTTGAGACTGTGTCCTCTTGTTCTGGTGCTGATTGCCTGGGAGAAGAGACCAATCCCCATCTGCCTGTAACCTCCCTTCAAGGAGTTGGAGACAGCAAGAAGGTCTCTCCTGAGCCTCCTCTTCTCCAGGCTAAGCAACCCCAGCTCCCTCAGCCTCTCCTCACAGGGCTGTGCTCCAGACCCCTCCCCAGCTTTCTTGCCCTTCTCTGGACACCTTCCAGCATCTCAACATCTTTCCTAACCTGAGGGGCCCAGAACTGGACACAGGACTCAAGGTGTGGCCTAACCAGTGTGGTGTATAGGGGGAGAATGATTTCCCTGCTCCTGCTGGCCATACTGTTCCTGATGCAGGCCAGGATGCCATTGGCCTTCTTGGCCACCTGGGCACACTGCTGCCTCATGTTCAGCCTACTATCAACCAGCACCTCCAGGTCCCTTTCTGCCTGGCCGCTCTCCAGCCACTCTGACCCCAGCCTGTAGCGCTGCAGCCAGCTTAGAGTGATCTTGCTTTTCCTTTTTTCCACACCCAACAGTGTAACATTTATTGACATTTTACTTCTTTCTGCTTGAGATCAGGGGGGAAAAAAAACCACAAGATTTTAAAGGCATAGCCTAAAACTACCACAGGGGGCGCCAGGGAGCGCTGGGTACTTACAGGCGATGCGGACGTACGCCCGGCGGCTCTTGGTGGTGCCCGCGGAGCTCCAGGCCACGCACTGGCACCAGTAATCTTCCAAGCCAAAGAGCTCCTCCACCTGCTGCCGGGACACCTTGATCTGCACCTCCCGCACCAGCATTCCTGCAAGAGGACACAGCCACGGCATCAGCTTGGCAGGACAAGAGGAAAAAGGGAGGGGGGAGAAACTGAGGCAGCACCCCAAGAGGGCTGCTGGATGCAGGCAGCTTGAAGGGTGGAGGCGAAAGCTTGGAAGGTGTCTCGCAGGCAACCTGAGTTTGGTACCACAAGAGGCTATTTCCTTGACAGCTGACACCACAATCATGGAATTATAGTGAAGGATGGAAGGGACCCCGAGGAGCAGCCAGTTCCAACCCCCCTGCCATGCCCAGGGACACCTCACACTCCAGCAGGTTGCTCACAGCCACATCCAGCCTGGCTGCAAACACCTCCAGGCAGGAGGCTTCCACCACCTCCCTGGGCAACCTGTGCCAGGCTCTCACCACCCTCATGGGGAACAACTTCTTCCTCACAGCCAATCTCAATCTACCCACTTCTAGTTTTGCTCCATCCACTTTCCAGTCCCATCCCTCCCTGACACCCTCCAAAGTCCCTCCCCAGCTTTCTTGTAGCCTCCTTCAGATAATGGAAGGCCACAATTAGGTCTCCTCAGAGCCTTCTCTTCTCCAGACTGAACAGCCCCAATTTTCTCAGTCTGTCTCCATAGCAGAGCAGCTCCAGCCCTCTTGCCCATCCTTGTGGCTCTTCTGTGGACACATTCCAGCACCTCCAGATCCTTCCTGTACTAGGGGCTCCCTACCTGGACACAGTGCTCCAGGTGGGGTCTCACCAGAGTGGAGCAGAGGGGCAGAATCCCCTCCCTGGCCCTGCTGCCCACACTGCAGCATCAACAACCTCCCGGCGTGGCCATGGCAGAGGGCAGGAGGGACTTGGGGCTGTGTTTTCCTGCTTCTCAGCAATCCTTGCCCTTTCATTTTTTTCCTGCAGCTTCTATTTCTGCCAAGGCCTCGAGTTCCTGGCACCGGGTGCTCCGCAGCTGTAATTCCGTTAGCTGGCCCCCGGCGCTGAGGAGCAAATCACCACCACCCGGCCGCCTGCCCGGGAAGGGCTGACAAGCAGGCACCGGGGAAGCACTGTTTGTTTTGCCACTATGAAGGGAAACCACACAAAGCCAACAGAGAAGGCATCTGGGACAAGTACTTGTGGGGAAAAAACAGGGGTTTTTAGAAGGTCCTAGGATGGGGATAGCTCCAACCATGGAATGCGTCAGGTCGGAAGGGACCCTCCAAAGTCATTTGGTCCAACACCCCTGCAGTCAGCAGGGACATCTCCAATTTAGGGCCCCATCAAGCTGGACCTTGAATGGCTATAGGGATGGGGCCACCACTGCCTCCCTGGGCAACCTCTTCCAGTATTTCACTGCCCTCATTGTGAAGAGCTTCTTTCTAATGTCCAACCTAGATCTACCCTGCTCTACTTTCAAACCAGGAGGGGGTTGGTCTCTTCTACCAGCACCAGAGCAAGAGGACACAGTCTCAAGCTGTGCCAGGGGAGGTTTAGGCTGGAGGTGAGGAGAAAGTTTTTCACAGAGAGAGTTGTTAGCTGTTGGAATGTGCTGCCCAAGGAGGTGGTGGAGTCCCCATCCCTGGAGGTGTTCCAGAGGGGATTGGATGTGGCACCTGGTGCCATGGTTTAGTAGTCATGAGGTGTTGGGTGACAGGTTGGACTTGATGGTCTCTAAGGTCTTTTCCACCCTTTGATTCTATGATTCCCCCTTGGCCTATCTTGTAGGTCCCCTTCAGATACTGAAAGGCTGCTATAAGGTCTCCTCTCCCTGGAGCCTTCTTCCTCTCCAGGCTGAACAGCCCCAACTCTCACAGCCTGTCTTCACAGCAGAGGTGCTCCAATCCTCCGATCATTTTTGTGGCCTCCCCTCTGGACCCACTCCAGCAGCTCCATGCCCCTCTTGTGTTGAGGGCCCAGAGGTAGACACAGTACTCCAGGTGAGGTCTTAACAGAGCAGAGTGGCAGAATCACCTCTCTGGCCCTACTGGTCAGGCTGCTTTCAATGCAGCCCAGGATGCTGCTGGCCTTCTGGGCTGCAAGAGCACACTGCTGGCTCAATCATCTCATCTCTCTCAAACGCCCTGGTGGGGGTAGGTTGAGCAGCCCTTTAAAAGTGAGGAGCATCCTGCTAATGCCTTCTCTCTGTCATTCCTGAAAGCAAAGGCTACCTAAAACTGCAGCCTGAGCTCCTGACTCACAGGAGAGACAATTTAAGAGCTTGCAGGCACCCAAACACAGCCAGCTCCTACAGACAGCCAGCTGAATTCTCCTCTCTGACTTGGCCTATTTTTGCTTTCTTCCACATGAAATGTCTTGGATCAGAGGCAGGCAGAGCATTACCAAGCCCAGCTCATTCAAGACACGTCATCTTCAAATGAAAAAACACCAAAATGACTTTTCAAGGTCCCTTTTTTCCATGCTTTTAAACCCAGGACACTTCAAAGGCCACCAACACCTTCACGGTGTCGACCCATGGCTTCGTGGCCAGCTCCTTCCCCCATGCCCACCTCCCCCTTTAAGCAAGGCAGCTTTGGGTTTTAGCACATCAAACCATTCTGCTTCCAGCTCCTTGGTTGTGTTTTGGGTTGTGGGTTGGTTTCCCCCTCCCCTTCCTAGGGGATAAACTCCATGCTGGTGGAGTTGCATCACCTCCACACTGAAGGTACTGTTGGGGCTGCTCACTGACAGCAGAAACCCCACCTTTTGGAAGCCTGGGTGAAGGAGCTGTGCCTTGCTTCCTCACCCAGATTGCTGGCACACCTTCTGCAGGCTGGGGGATTTGGCTGTGGGGCAGACTTTCTGCTCCCTTTCTGCTAGGTTTTCTCCATCCTGTTTCACTCAGGAGTCGTGTGAGGCAGAAGAAGTTAGTCACCCAAGAGGTGGCCTGTGTGGTGGGGCCAGAAAGTTAGAGCTTTCCCCACACTGCACATCACTAAGCCATGGCACTCCCAGGTATGGGAGAGTGGGGTGATCTGGAGGAGATCTGATTCTAGAGGGAATGGATTGAAGCTTGAGGAGAGCAGCTTTAGACTGGAGATTAGGAAGAAATTCTCTCCAGTGAGGGTGGGGAGACACTGGAACAGGTTGCCCAGGGAGGTTGTGGATGCTTTCTCCTCAGAGGTGTTCAAGGCCAGGTTGGATAAGGCCTTGAGCAACCTGGCCCATAGCAGGGGGAAATAGATGACCTTTAAGGTTCCTTCCAACCCAAACCATTCCATGATTCTATGAGTCCTGACAGCATTAAGAGAGAGGAAATTCATCCAGGGCTGGACCATGCTGCTAGGATATCACTGCTGGACCAGAGAGTCCCTAACCACAGACTGCAGGGAGCAGGGTCCATCACTCCATCCTTGTCCCAGTTCATTGCTCTTCCCCTAAGCATCCACCACTGCCACAGGCAGAGCACACAACCCTTTGGCTTGACCCAGAGTGGCCACATGTTATAAATAAACTAACAACCCCTTGGCAAAGGCTGTTCTGCCACTCAATGCCATTGACTTTGACCTAGAGCAGTGAAGGTTTCAAATCTGGCCTTCATGAGAGCTAGGAGGTAGAGATGCAGCCCAAAAGAGAGAAGGAGGGGGGAAGCTCTGGAGAAGCAAGGAGACTGCCTGCCTGGACATTTTTGGCCATTCATGGAACCATAAAAGGCATCAGGTTGGAAGGGAACCTCAAAGGTCACCTTGTCCAACCCTCCCTCTCCTAGAGCATTGCTTCACAAAGAGATCACTGGGAGAAAAACACCCCAGGAACAGATGGAGCAGGTTTAAGAAGGGCTCAGAAAGGCACAGGGCAAAGAACAGATCTTCTCCTTGCAGAGCAGGCTCAGAGACACACCCAAGCAAGGACCAGCTCAAGGCTAACACTGCATGAAGAGCTAAGAAGATACTGGAGGAGGGCAAAATGGGACTTAGGGGAGACTCTGTAGGAGTGCTTGTGCTCCTCTGGGCTGACAAAGCCTCTCCACTCAGTCCAGCCACCTTCTGGGGCCAACAGTGAAGCAGTTCAAAAGGCTGCCTTGGCTTTGAGCCCTCCAGAGGTGAGGAATGCCACAGGCTGAGGGATTGTTTAGCCTGGAGAAGAGGAGGCTCAGGGGAGACCTAACTGCTGTCTACAACTACCTGAAGGAAGGTTGTAGCCAGGAGGGGGTTGGTCTCTTCTCCCAGGCAAGCAGCACCAGAACAAGAGGACATAGTCTCAAGCTATGCCAGGGGAGGTTTAGGCTGGAGGTGAGGAGGAAGTTGTTGGCCATTGGAATGTGCTGCCCAGGGAGGTGGTGGAGTCCCCATCCCTGGAGGTGTTCAAGAGGGGATTGGATGTGGCACTTGGTGCCATGGTTTAGTTGTCATGAGGTGTTGGGTGACAGGTTGGACTTGATGGTCTTTGAGGTCTTTTCCAACCTTGTTGGTTCTATGATTTGTAGAGAACAGACCTTCCATGGGAAATGTGACTGTTTCTTCCTCTCCTGCTCAGGGCCACAGGGACCAGAACTGGGGCAAAAAAAGGTGGGAGCTGAGCTAAAGCATCCCACACTCAGCCAATCTACTCCATTACATGAGATATCCAATCCCCACACCTTGGTCACATGCCAAGACATTTCAAATCAGAGGGCAACCAACTCTGCAGAGCCCAAGTCCCACGGAAGCAGACACCTCCTAAGATGCCTAACCCCCTTTTCTTGCCCCCAGTTTCAGGCAGCCAGAGGCTGACTTGTCCTGAGGCAGGGAAGAGCTCATCTGCCATTAAAAGGCATTTCAAATCCTACCTTCACATGTTCTCACTGCCCATTAAGCACCTAATCCCCTTGTGAACCTGAGGCAGCTGCCAGCCTCCGCCAGCCCTTGTGGTGATGACTCCTCTGTGTTGATGAAGCATTTTGCAGGAAAGCATTTCCCTGTTTTAATCACTTTTAATTCCACTTAACAACCCCAAAGCCCTGACAAAGGGTGAGTGTGCAAGCACCCAGGCTGCTTTCCCCAAGCTTCTACAGGGTATGATGACCCTCACCAGCATCATGCCTCCGTCTGCGGTCTGGAACCTAAGTCGGGGCAATCCTAGATCTCAATCCAGGCTGGGGGACAATGAACTTGAGAGCAGCCCTGCAGAAAAGGACTTGGGAGTGCTGGTGGATGGGAATAGCTGGACATGAGCCAACAATGTGCATTTGAAGCCCAGAAGGCAAATGGCATCCTGGGCTGAATCAGAAAGTTCTTCCCAGAGAGAGTTGTTAGCCATTGGAATGTGCTGCCCAGGGAAGTGGTGGAGTCCCCATCCCTGGAGGTGTTCCACAGGGGATTGGATGTGGCACTTGGTGCCGTGGTCTAGTCATGAGGTCTGTGGTGACATGTTGGACTTAATGATCTTTGAGGTCTTTTCCAGCCTTAGTGATACTGTGACACTGTGAAAAGCAGCCTGGCCAGCAGGGTGAGAGAGGTGATTCTGCCACTATGCTTTGCTGAAACCTCCCCTGGAGTACTGTGTCCAGCTCTGGGGCCCACAGCACAGGAAGGGCATGGACCTGATGGAGTGGGGCCAGAGAAAGGCCATGAAAATGATCAGGGGGTTGGAGCACCTCTGCTACAAGGACAGGCTGAGGGAGCTGGGGGTGTTCAGCCTGGAGAAGAGGAGGCTCCAGGGAGACCTAAGAGCAGCCTGCCAGTACCTGAAGGGGGCTACAGGAAGGCTGCAGAGGGACTGCTTACAAGTACCTGCAGTGACAGGATGAGGGGAAATGGCTTCAGACTAGAGAAGAGCAGATTTAGATTGGATGCTAGGAACAAGTTCTGCACCATGAGGGTGGTGGAACCCTGGAACAGGTTGCACAGGGAGGGAGGCCCCATCCCTGAAGCTATTCAAGGTGAGGCTCAACGAGGTTCTGAGCAACCTGCTCGAGTGGAGGATGTCCCTGCTGACTGCAAGAGGGATTGGACTAGCTGACCTTTGGAAGTCCCTTCCAACCCAAACCATTCCATGATTCTATGAACCAAGCTGTGTACAGACCAAGGAGGTGAAAAACACGAAAGGACCCTCATGAGATGAATGCCAAAATGAACCAAAGAAAGCTGTTGGTCCATGTAGGGGAGAGAAAGGAGAGAAGCAGAAGGGGAGGGAGGGAGGGAGGGAGGCAAGGCAGAGAGGGAGGGAGGCAAGGCAAGGAGGGAGGGAGGGATGCAGGGAGGGAGGGAAGGAAGCAGGCAGGCAGGGAGGGAAGGAAGGAAGGAGGCAGGGAGGGAGGGAAGGAAGGAGGCAGGGAGGGAGGGAGGGAAGCAGGGAGGGAGGGAGGGAAGGAAGGAGGCAGGCAGGGAGGGAGGCAGGGAAGGAAGCAGGCAGGGAGGGAGGCAGGGAAGGAGGCAGGCAGGGAGGGAGGCAGGGAAGGAGGCAGGCAGGGAGGGAGGCAGGGAAGGAGGCAGGGAAGGAAGGAGGCAGGGAAGGAAGGAGGCAGGGAAGGAAGGAGGCAGGCAGGGAAGGAGGCAGGCAGGGAAGGAGGCAGGCAGGGAAGGAGGCAGGCAGGGAAGGAGGCAGGCAGGGAGACAGGGAGGGCAGCAGGCAGGGAGGGCAGCAGGCAGGGAGGGCAGCAGGCAGGGAGGGCAGCAGGCAGGGAGGGGCAGGCAGGGAGGGAGGCAGGGAGGGCAGCAGGCAGGGAGGGAGGCAGGGAAGGAAGCAGGCAGGGAGGGAGGCAGGGAAGGAGGCAGGCAGGGAGGGAGGCAGGGAGGGAGGCAGGCAGGGAGGGAGGCAGGGAGGGAGGCAGGCAGGGAGGGAGGCAGGGAGGGAGGCAGGCAGGGAGGGAGGGAGGCAGGGAGGGAGGGAGGCAGGGAAGGAGGCAGGCAGGGAAGGAGGCAGGCAGGGAAGGAGGCAGGCAGGGAAGGAGGCAGGCAGGGAAGGAGGCAGGGAAGGAAGGAGGCAGGGAAGGAAGGAGGCAGGGAAGGAAGCAGGCAGGGAGGGAGGCAGGGAAGGAGGCAGGCAGGGAGGGAGGCAGGGAGGGAGGGAGGCAGGGAGGGAGGGAGGCAGGGAGGGAGGCAGGCAGGGAGGGAGGCAGGGAAGGAAGCAGGCAGGGAGGCAGGGAAGGAAGCAGGCAGGGAGGCAGGGAAGGAAGCAGGCAGGGAGGCAGGGAAGGAAGCAGGCCAGGAGGGAGGCAGGGAAGGAGGCAGGCAGGGAGGGAGGCAGGGAAGGAAGCACCTGGCAGAGAAGCGAGGGGAAGGGCAGGCCGCGGGCTGGCCGGCGCGGGTGTTTGCTCACCGGTGAGCTCATCCAGGCTCTCGTTGGTGAGGTGGTCGTTCTGGTTGACCCACTCGCCGTTGCACTTGAAGTAGATCTGGGTGGCGGGGTTGGCGCGGCACACCAGCTCCACGGGCTTGTTCTTGACGATGTAGGCATCCTGCGGCTCCAGCAGGAAGTGGGGCAGGGTCTCCGCCGCTGCCGAGGGGAAGGAGTCGGGCAGCACCTCGCTGTACTCCAGCCCTGCAGGGGACACAGAGCGTCAGCAGGGGCCTTTAAGAGGCTCTATAGAGGTCTATGGAGCCTCTACATTGACTGTTGCAGTCTCTATGTAGACCTTGGTAGTCCCTATAGAGGCCTATGCAGCCTCTATAGAGGCTGATGGAGCCTCTAGATAGATCATGGTTGCCTCTATAGAGGCCTAAGGAGCCTCAGAAGAGCCCATGGGAGCCTCTATAGAGGTCTATGGAGCCTCTCTGTTGACCATTGGAGCCTCTATAGAGGTCTATGGAGCCTCTCTGTTGACCATTGGAGCCTCTATAGAGGTCTATGGAGCCTCTCTGTTGACCGTTGGAGCCTCTATAGAGGTCTATGGAGCCTCTCTGTCGACCATTGGAGCCTCTATAGAGGTCTATGGAGCCTCTCTATCGACCATTGGAGCCTCTATAGAGGTCTATGGAGCCTCTCTATCGACCGTTGGAGCCTCTATAGAGGTCTATGGAGCCTCTCTATCGACCGTTGGAGCCTCTCTAGAGGTCTATGGAGCCTCTCTATTGGCCGTTGGAGCCTCTATAGAGGTCTATGGAGCCTCTCTATTGACCATTGGAGCCTCTATAGAGGTCTATGGAGCCTCTCTATTGGCCGTTGGAGCCTCTATAGAGGTCTATGGAGCCTCTCTATTACCGTTGAAGCCTCTATGTAGACCATGGCAGCCTCTATAGAGGCTGATGGAGTCTCTATATAGACCGTGGTTGCCTCTGTAGAGGCCTATGGAGCCTCTACAGAAGCCTAAGGCACCTCTGTAGAGCCCATGGGAGCCTCTATAGTGGCCTAATGAGCCCATATTGAGCCAATGGGAGCATCTATAGAGCCCGTGGGAGCCTCTATAGAGGCCTATGGAGCCTCTGTATAAACCATGGGGGGTGGCCTCATTCATGCTGATAAAGTTGTGCAGGGTGAGTGCCCAGAGGCTGGAGCCAGGCTCTGCTGGGGGATGCCCAATGACAGCACAAGGGGCACTGGTGGAAGTTGAGGCATAGGAAGTTCCACGTGAACAGGAGGAAGAGTTCTTTCCCTGTGAGGCTGACAGAACACCGGGACAGGGTCCCCAGAGAGGTTGTAGAGTGTCCATCTCTGGAGGCTTTCAAGGCCCACCTGGATGTGTTCCTATGTGTCCTGCTCCAGGTGATCCTGCTCTGGCAGGGTTGTTGGACTCAATGGCTTTAAGAGCTCCCTCCCAGCCCTTCCCCTTCTGTGACTGGCTCGAGATGATGCTGTGGCCAACACTGAGCAACCAACGAGGGAAACCTGTTCCCAGCCATTTCACCCCTGAAGATCAAACCCAAGTTTTGCAGGTCTGACAGAACACAAAGAGGCAGTGGGATGCTACTGCTTAACCTGTTGTTCCCGGGCATGTCACTGGCAAGTCAAGTCACATCACGAGGCTCCCTCTTTACACCTAAGAGCTCCGAGCTTTCCCTCCTCCTCTCTTCCCCCAGCAAGAAGCTGTGATTCTCAACTCCAGGCACTGCAGCCTGCAGGAAAACAGTAAATATCTTCCAGCCCTGTGATAACATCTCCACAGAGCTGGCAAGGAAGAAAGGAGCCCACTCCCTTCATCACCCTCGGCGAGGAGCTGAAAATCCCGAGGTGGAGAAAGGAGAAGGAGAAGAAGAAGAAGAGATAATTCAGATGCATCCAGAGGGAAAAAAAAACCAAACCAAACAACTGGATGACCAAGCTACCTCCAGAGCAAAAACACCACTGAGGGGGAAGGGGGGGGGGGAAAGCAAACCACACTCTCACACACACACAGAGACAGGAGGTCAGTCGTTTAAAATCCATTTAGGACAATTGACTTTCCATTTCCATTTAACACAGGACTAAGGGAGAGCGGCAGGACATTTGTCATAATCCATTAACTGCTCTTTTGGAAACAATGAATTAAACTCCAGGCTAATTTCTCCCTCTCTCTCAGGCTGGTTCTTTCCCTGCCTCATTGTTTCCACCACCACCTCTCCTTTGCAGGGTCGCGATTTCACCCCAGCAGCCGGGGGTGGGGAGGGTAGAATAGAATAGAATAGAATAGAATAGAATAGAATAGAATAGAATAGAATAGAATAGAATAGAATAGAATAGAATAGAATAGAATAGAATAGAATAGACCAGGTTGGAAGAGACCTTCAAGATCATCGAGCCCAACCTATCACCCAACACCATCTAATCAACTAAACCATGGCACCAAGCACCCATCCAGGCTCTTCCTAAACACCTCCAGGGATGGTGACTCCACCACCTCCCTGGGCAGCACATCCCAATGGCCAATCACTCTCTCTATGAAGAACTTCCTAACATCCAGTCTGAACCTCCCCTGGCACAGCTTGAGACTGTGTCCTCTTGTTCTGGTGCTGGTTGCCTGGGAGAAGAGACCAACCCCCACCTGGCTACAACCTCCCTTCAGGGAGTTGTAGACAGCAAGAACTCAGCTTTGCTGAGTTGCCATTACATAGAATCAACCAGGTTGGAAAAGACCTCAGAGATCATCAAGTCCAACCTGTGACCTAATACCTAACACCTCCTGACAACTAAACCGTGGCTCCAAGTGCTACATCCAAGCTCTTCTTAAACACCTCCAGGGATGGGGACTCCACCACCTCCCTGGGCAGCATATTCTTCCTTCTGGGTAGAACTTTCTCCTTACCTCCAGCCTAAACCTCCCCTGGCACAGCTTGAGACTGTGTCCTCTTGTTCTGCTGCTGCTTGCCTGGGAGAAGAGACCAACCCCCACCTGGCTACAACCTCCCTTCAGGGAGTTGGAGACAGCAATTAGGTCTCCCCTGAGCCTCCTCTTCTCCAGGCTAAGCAACCCCAGCTCCCTCAGCCTATCCTCACAGGGCTGTGCTCCAGACCCCTCCCCAGCTTTCTTGCCCTTCTCTGAACACATCCAAGTCTTTCAAAATCCTTCTTAAATTGAGGGCCCAACAAAGAACTTGTGTATCAATAGGTATCACACACTTGAGCTACCTATAGTAGAGATCTGTCCAGCATGAGAGTACCAGCAACCTCCAGAGGGTTACTGTACAGTTTGAGCTTACTGAGTGGAGCACAGATGCCCATCCTGCTGAGCTGTTGGTGAACCTGTAAAGATTTATGGACAACCAGCTGCCAACTACACAACCAGGTGGCTGCATCAAAAGCAGCGTGGCCAGCAGATGCAGAGAGGTGATTCTGCCACTTTGCTCTGGGGAGCCCTCACCTGGAGTGCTGAGGCCAGCTCTGGTGCCCTCCACACAGGAAGGACATGGACCTGCTGGAGTGGGTGCAGAGGAGGGCCACAAAGATGAGCAGGGGGCTGGAGCATCTCTCCTATGGGCTGAGGGAGCTGGGGTTGTTCAGGCTGGAGAAGAGAAGGCTCCAGGGAGACCACAGAGCAGCCTGCCAGAATCTGAAGGAGGCTTACAAGAAGGCTGCAGAGGGGCTGTTTACAAAGACCTGTGGTGATAAGACCAGGGGCAGTGGCTTCAAACTAGAGAAGAGCAGATTTAGATTGGATGCTAGGAGGAAGTTCTGCACCATGAGGGTGGTGGAAGAATGGAACAGGTTGCCCAGGGACACCAGGTGAGGCCCCTTCCCTCAAGCTGTTCAAGGTGAGGCTCAACAAGGTTCTGAGCAACCTGATCTAGGGGAGGATCTCCCTGCTGACTGCAGGGGGCTTGGACTCAATGACCTTTGGAGGTCCCTTCCAACCCAACCCATTCCATGATGCTATGATCTTCAAGGTGTTTTCCAACCTTAATGATTCTCTTTTAATGTACTGCTCAATTTTGCATCCACTGAGTTGTTGTTTTGTTGGTCTTTAATGCCACAAGTCTACATTCCCTGGCACAGGGGGTTGGCAGGAGACAATCCAGCTGGCAGCAGCAGCAGCCAACCAAGCTTCACTCATGTGAAAACCCCTCTGAAATCATAGAATCCCAGCAGGCTGGGGGTTGGAAGAGATCTCTGGAGATCATCCAGTCCAACCCCCCTGCTAAAGCAGGGGCACCCACAGCAGCTTGCCCAGGATCACAATGGCCAGGTGGGGTTGGAATCTCTCCAGAGAAGGAGACTCCACAGCCTGCTCCAGGGCTCCTCCAGCACACTCACACCAAGGAATTGTTGTTCTCCTGCTCTGATGGAGCCTTCTGTGTCCCAGTTTGTGCCTACTGCCCCTTGAACTGTAACTGGACACTACTGAAAAGGATCTGGCCTCATCCTCTTGGCCCCCCCCACCCTTGAGCTATTGATCAGCTTGAATCAGATCCCTTCTCAGGCTGCTCTTCTCCAGGCTCAACAGCCCCAGGGCTCAGCCTTTCCTCCTCACAGAGATGCTCCAGGCCCCTCAGCATCTCCCCTGGACTCTCTCCAGTAGTTCCTCTCTGTCTTGAACTGGAGAGCCCAGAACTGGAGCCAGTGCTCCAGATGTGATCTCAATGGGGTAGAGCAGAGGGCTCTCCACATCCCTGCAGCCCTCAGCCTGTGAAGTCAGACTCAGCTCAGTGATCAGGAAAGGAAGCATCATCCAAAACGCTCTACAAACCACTGCTGGGATGCCCAGAGGGCTCTCTTGTCCCCCAGCCCCTGGGCAGGGCTGGCTCCAGGGCTTTGTTGTGGCTGTAAGGGCAGGTTTAGGAAGCAGGTTTGCTATCAGGAATGTAAACACTTGAAGCACATCAGCCTCCCAAGGATGCTTGGCAGAGCAGAGCCCTGCCTGGGGCCAGCACCAGCCTCCCCCAGGCACTGCCAAGGGCAGTGCTAGAGAGAACTCCTCCAAGAAATGCTGTCCTTGGCCACAGCATGGCCCTGAAGCTTCTCATTAAGTTTTCCTTCTCTGCCTGTGCCAGCTGCTTGCTTAGTTCTTTTCTTTCTTCCTATTTCATTGGCTTTCTCCCCCAAGCCAGGTGTAACAGCCCAAGGAGCCCTTCAGCCTTCCCAGCACCATAAGGGTGGTCCACAAAGACCCAGAGCTCCTGAAGAAGCCAAGTTTCAGAAGGACCTCCCCTTATCAAAGCACATATCAAAGCACAGATGTTCTCTGATCCAAAACCACAGGCAGGAAAGAGGTCCCTCTCCAGCAGCCAACACCAAAGACACATTTTCTGCCACCTCACCCTCACTTTGGTGATGCTAAACAAGACTTCAGGTCACCCAGGAAGATCTGGAAGCGGAGATAGGATGAGTCATGGCCCGACAGGGATGAAAAATCACAGCTTTGTGACTCACCCATGATCATCTGCAGCAGGATGGGTGACACCCTGGGCTGTGGTGGGAGCCATCTCAGCCCCCAGGCACAGGCTTTGGGGCTGAAACACCACCAGTGGTACCAAAAATCCATCACCACCATCTCCCTCTCAATGGGTCCCAGCCAGCTCTTCACCCCCAAGATGAGGTCTGCTCAGATTCCTGCTGGGGGTGGTTTCAAGCTCAAGGCTGCAGGTTTCTTCTGCAAGGTGGGGGCACAGTGACTTTGGGGACAAGGGTGGTAGAAGAGAACAATCTCCTTGGGCCAGATGCTGTAAGAACCTGCTCACTTGAAACTTGAAACCCCAAAGTCTGAACCTTCAAAGCTGGGAGCATCCCAAGCTGCTGGGGAATAGTTACAATGCTGCAACAGCTGAGATCTTTTCTCTCTGGCCAAGAGAGATCTGAGGCCAACAGAGCAGCTCTATCAGGAGACAGGGAAACAAGAGGAGGAGTCCCTTGCAAGCCCCAACAGTCTATGGTTCTATGAGCAACTCCAACTGTTAAACCAGCACTGGCAAGTCATAGAATCACAGAATTGTTAGGGTTGGAAGGGACCTCAAGGATCAGTCAGTTCCAACCCCCCTGCCATGGGCAGGGACACCTCACACTCCAGCAGGTTGCTCACAGCCACATCCAGCCTGGCTGCAAACACCTCCAAGCAGGAGGCTTCCACCACCTCCCTGGGCAACCTGTGCCAGGCTCTCACCACCCTCATAGGGAGCAACTTCTTCCTAACATCCAATCTCAGTCTCCCCACTTCTAGTTTTGCTCCATTCCCCCCAGTCCTATCACTCCCTGACACTCTCAAAAGTCCCTCCTCAGCTTTCTTGTAGCCCCCCTTTCCTGCTAGTCCACCACTAAACCCATGTCCCTCAGCACCACATCTACACAGCTTTTAATTCCCTCCAGGGATGCTGACTTCACCACTGCCCTGGCCAGCAGGGTCCTTCCCCCCATGGGACTGGGATGCAAATAGCTCCAACACAGTTGAGGACAAGGTGCTGTTGGTGTCAGGATTGGAGGTGTTTAGGAGGAGACTTGATAAGGTGCTTGGCTGCATGGTTTAGTTGATTAGGTGGTGTTGGGTGATGGGTTGGAGACAATGATCTTGAAGGTCTCTTCCAACCTGGTTTATTCTATTCTATTGAAGGATTGACCAAGCAGAGGATGGAGAGGTCAGGGAAAGAGTTTGTTCTGCTCCAGCATAATAAAACCACCACTAATTGGCCCTGTAAAGGTAGAAGAGGCTATCTTCTGCTAGGACAAGCTCCCTCTGCAAGAGTCTTCCATAATGTTTATGTTGATTATATTATGGTTGCATTATTCCAGTATCTGAAGGGAGCCTACAGGAAGGCTGGAGAGGGACTTTCCATAAGGGTGTCCAGGCACAGCACAAGGAGGAATGGTTTGAAGCTGAAGCAGAGTAGGTTTAGACTGGATCTCAGGAAGAAGTTCTTCAGTACAAGGATGGTGAGACACTGGAATAGGTTGCCCAGGGAGGCTGTGGGTGCCTCCTCTCTGGGGGTGTTCAAGGCCAGGTTGGCCTTCAACCAGCTGAGTGTGCACATGGCAAGGAGCTTGGAGTAGATGACCCCTGAGATCCCTTCCAACCTGAGGCATTCTCTGATTCCATAGCTATAAGTAACCCTGCAAGAAGCAAGCCTGTGGCTTCTCCAGCCTGGGCAGCCAACCTCAGGTTGGAGCTTAGCAGTAGTGGTTGGACTGCAAGCTCTAGGCAAGCAGCTGGGCTTGATCTCAAAGGTCTCTTCCAACCTCATGGTATCATAGTATCTGGCAGGGTTGGAAGGGACCACAAGGATCATCTAGTTCCAACCCCCCTGCCATGGGCAGGGACACCCCACACTAGATCAGCCTGGCCACAGCCTCATCCAGCCTGGGCTTAAACACCTCCAGGGACGGGGCCTCAACCACCTCCCTGGACAACCCATTCCAGGGCTTCACCACTCTCATGGGGAACAACTTCCTCCCCACCTCCAGCCTGAATCTCCCCACCTCCAGCTTCATTCCATTCCCCCTAGTCCTATCACTCCCTGAGATCCTGAGCAGTCCCTCCTCAGTCTTCCTGTAGCCCCCTTCAGATACTGGAAGGCCACAATGAGGTCACCTGGGAGCCTTCTGTTCTCCAGACTGAACAGCCCCAACTCCTTCAGTCTGTCCTCATAGGAGAGGTGCTCCAGCCCTCTGATCATCCTCCTGGCCCTTGGGACCCTTGGCCCTCGCATGCCCTGGGACATTCAGACAGCTTGAACACCAGTGAAGAACTGATCAGCAGGAGGGTTCACAGAGCTGCTTGCAAGGCTCTGGCCACAAGCATCCCCCTTCGGAATGGATGTTTTGACCCACACAGGCGTGGAAGCCACCTCTGCTTTGCCCAGCACTGCTCTGATCCCACCTGAGATGCCTGTTTGGCCTGTTGCCAGCAGGAGTAGAGAGACTTCTGCATGTGGAGGCAAGCCAGGAGCACTGTGCAGCCTTTTGCAGCCAGGGTTTCCAGCGCCTCGAGCTGAGGAGCAATAAAACTCCCGGCAGCCACAAGCTAATAAATATTTGAGAGCAGGCTGGGCTGGCTGCAATCATCATCTCCCTGGCAGGCATCTACAGGGGGTTCCCATCTGCTGGCTTCCCTGCTTCCCACTGGAGGTGGTTGTCTGCTTCCCAGCTCCCTTCTTTCTTTGCCTTTTTGGAAGTCCCAGGCTGTCACCATCCCACTGTCTTACACTCCTTGGGCACACGGTTCGGCGTGCTAGGGCTATGGGATGGATGTGAGGGAGGCAAGGAGAGGGCAGCTCCAGCCTTGACTGAATCATACAGCCAGAGAATCCATAGAGTGGTCCAGGCCAGAAGAGACCCCCAAAGGTCATCCAGTCAGACCTCTTTGTGGGGGAGGGAAAGCTAGACCTTCTCTCTCAACCAACTACACCTCCCCACAGTCAGCAGGGACATCCCCAACTCCATCAGGCTGCCCAGAACCCTGTCCAGCCTCACCTTGTAGATCTCCATGGAAGGAGCCTCAACCACCTCCCTGGGCAACCTGTTCCAGTGTTCTACCACCCTCATGGTGAACAGCTTCTTCCTAACATCTAATCTCCCCTTCTCCAGTTGAAAGCCACTGCCCCTTGTCCTGTCACTGCAGGCCCTTGTAAACAGTCTCTCTCCCTCCTTCCTGGGACCAAACCCTGAACCCCTGAGGATGAGCATGGCAGGAGCAGGGAGATGGAAAAGGAAGATGGGGAATAGGTAGTGATGAGTTCTTTCCTCTCCCCCATCTTTCATCACACATTTTAATCTGCTGGGGCTGAGCTGGATTATCCTCAGCATCTGTTCCCTGGTGGGGGTGACTTGCAGATGTTTGCAGCCAGCAGTTTGCAACTTGGTCACAGATTGATGCCCCCAACCAACCAAGCAGCCAGCCAGCACCACCAGCCTGCATGGGGAGAAGCACCAGAGCCTGGGTCAAGCATTAAGCCCCTTCCATCAGCCTGAAAGCACAGGGTGCAAAGAGGATGGCAAGCCCAGGAAGCCATTCCCCGTGCGGCAGTGGCCCAGCAAAGCTCTGCAGGCAAGCGTCAAAATCCTCTCTCCAGCAATTGTTATCCCCTCCAAATATTTGGGAGATTACAGGAGCATTAGCAGCAGCAGCCAAGCCTGGTGGAACCCATCCCCTATGGTGCCCATCCCCCATGGTGCCCACCACCCCCCCTCCTTGGCCAGGCTTCTGCTTCTACTTCCACCACACCGGGCAGGCAAGAATTCGCTCCGAGGGTTAAGCTGGGATCTGCCTTGAGTTTCTTTCCCCTGGCTAAACCTCAGCTGGGGTGGGTATTTAACCCTTTTCTGCCTCCATTCCCCTTCCACACACCCCCCCCCCCTCCCCCCCAATCCATCCATGCCTGCCTTGGGGTGAGGGTTTTTCAGAGGAAGGCCTGAGAGGCAAATGGTTAAACCCCTTCCTGCCTGCCAGGAAGGTAGAAATCCTCCTGGAGAAATGAAAAAAAGAAAATATGACAGCTTATCTCCAGCACCAGAGAAGGAGAGCTGCCTGACTTCCCCCACCACCCCATCCCCCCCAGCCCAGCTCCAGTGGAGCTGGCAGGGATGCTCTGGCCACCGGCTTAGCCTGAGGAGGTGTCGGAAAGGCTGGAGCAGGGCTTTGCCCCCACCACAAATCCCTACCTCCCCCACACCCCGCCCTCCTATTGCCTCTGGGGGGGAAATGTAAGACCAGAGCCATTTAGGGATTAGTGCTGTTGCCACTTAAGCTCCAGCAAATGACGATGCTGGAGGGATGGTGTGGCTCCCTCCCATGCCCGAATCCCTGCTGCACCAAGGACATCCTTGGCGGAAGGGCAAAGGCATCCCCACCCCGGGGAGGGTCAAGCGCATGGGAAGCAGACCTCAGCCCACCACGTGTCACTCCATCCCTGAGTTCAGGGAGAGGCAGCCCCACTGGGCTTGTTCCCAAGGGCTTCCATCACAGAGTGCCTGCCTGGGATAACTTTGGGTCCAGCAGCAACCAAGAAGCAAGCTTTCCCTCCTGGAAACACCCCCAGCGTCCTCTCTGCCACAAGCATCCCCTTTCTCTGCTCCCCATCACACAGCTGCAGCCTCCTGCATGCCAGGGTGGTTCCCCCATCAGAGAATCCCACAACTGTCTTGGTTGGAAGAAACCTTTCAGGTCATCCAGGCCAACCTGAACCCAGCGCTGCCAGCTCACCACTGAACCGCGGCCCTCAGCACCAGGGCTACTCAGCTTGGAAATCCCTCCAGGGCTGGGGACTCCACCACTGCCCTGGGCAGCCTGGGCCAGGGCTTCACAACTCTTTGGGGGAAGAAATTTTTTTCCTCTTGTCCAACCTCAAACCTTCCCTGGGACAACTTCAGGCCATTTTCTCTCCTCCTGTTACTTGTCACTTGGGAGAAGACACCAACAGCCCCCTGGCTCCAACCTCCCTTCAGGGAGTTGTAGAGAGCAAGGAGGTCTCCCCTCAGCCTCCATTCCTCCAGGCTGAACAACCCCAGTTCCCTCAGCCACTCCTCAACAGCCCCTTTTCTCTGGACACTTCCCCAGCTTTGTTGTCCTTCTCTGGACCTCCTTCAGCCTCTCAGTGTCCTTCCTGGAGTGAGGGACCCAAAGAGGGAAGAGGGAAGAGGGAAGAGGGAAGAGGGAAGAGGGAAGAGGGAAGAGGGAAGAGGGAAGAGGGAAGAGGGAAGAGGGAAGAGGGAAGAGGGAAGAGGGAAGAGGGAAGAGGGAAGAGGGAAGAGGGAAGAGGGAAGAGGGAAGAGGGAAGAGGGAAGAGGGAAGAGGGAAGAGGGAAGAGGGAAGAGGGAAGAGGGAAGAGGGAAGAGGGAAGAGGGAAGAGGGAGAATTAACCAGGTTGGAAGAGACCTTTGAGATCATCCAGTCCAACCTATCACCCAGCACCATCTAATCAACTAAACCATGGCACCAAGCACCCCAGCCAGGCCCTTCCTAAACGCCTCCAGAGATGGTGACTCCACCACCTCCCTGGGCAGCACATTCCAATGGCCAATAACTCCTTCCATGAAGAACTTCTTCCTAACATCCAGCCTAAACTTCCCTGGCACAGCTTGAGACTGTGTCCTCTTGTTCAGGTGCTGGTTGCCTGGGAGAAGAGACCAACCCCCACCTGGCTACAACCTCCCTTCAGGGAGTTGGAGAGAGCAAGAAGGTCTCCCCTGAGCCTCCTCTTCTCCAGGCTACTGGAGATGTGGCCTCACCAATGCTCAGCACAGCAGCATGCTGCCTTCCTTGGGCCTGCTGGCCACACTTTTGCTCACCCAGGCCAGGATGCTGTTGGCCTTCTTGTCCACCTGGGCACACTTTGGCTCATCTTAAGGCAGCTATCAACCAGCATCCCACCTGCAGAATCACCTCCTGCCTTCAAACCCCTCTGAATCGTTTCAAGCAGGCTCAGGCAGGAGCTGGGAAGTGCTGATGGCAGTGAGATGCAGAGAGAGAGAGAGAGGATGGAACAAGCCCTCAGCACCACCATCCCAAGGGCTGCAGCTTGCTGATGTAACCCCCTGGCCTCATTAACTCAGCGCTGCGCTCATTAACTTCTCCCTCTGCGGGAGGACTGAGGCACCAGGATGGGGACAGACCCAGGCTGCCTGCAGAGGTCAAAACCTGAGCAGGCAGCCTTCAGGGATGGCAAGGACAAACACTAGCAGCACCTGGCATGTCTCCTCTCCAGCCTGAAGCAAGGTTGGATTTGGAGATCAGAAGGCCCCAGGGATGTCCAACCATGAGCGTGATCGTGGGGTCCTTGTCCCTAAGGCATCTGAGGCCTCCCTCAGGCACATGGGTCAAGGACATTGAGACACTTGCACATGTCCAGAGAAGGGCAATGAGGCTGGGGAGGGGTCTGGAGCACAGCCCTGTGAGGAGAGGCTGAGGGAGCTGGGGTTGCTTAGCCTGGAGAAGAGGAGGCTCAGGGGAGACCTTCTTGCTGTCTGCAACTCCCTGAAGGGAGGTTGTAGCCAGGAGGGGGTTGGTCTCTTCTTCCAGGCACCCAGCACCAGAACAAGAGGGCAGAGTCTCAAGCTGTGCCAGGGGAGGTTTAGGCTGGAGGTGAGGAGAAAGTTCTTCCCAGAAGGAAAAATGTGCTGCCCAGGGAGGTGGTGGAGTCACCACCCCTGGAAGTGTTCAAAACAGGCTTGGATGTGGCACCTGGAGCCATGGTTTAGTTGTCAGGAGGTGTTAGGTATTAGGTAACAGGTTGGACTTGATGATCTCTGAGGTCTTTTCCAACCTGGTTGATTCCATGTAATGGCAACTCAGCAGAGCCTGGACCACAGAACCAGCACTCACCCACTCAGCCCTTGCTGCCAGTGCTCTGCAGAAGGGGTTGCTCCCCCTCAGGACCATGCATTGGTAGGGTTTTCATCTCTATCCCCCCCTAAAGGTAGAGCCCACCTCTCCTGCTCCAACCACCTGGGAAAGCACCAGAAAGCCTGGAAGCAAGAGGTACCACCTCTGGGGAACACCCTGCATGGAGCAGCAGGACACACAAGACCTACACTCCTGCTTCCAGGGCACCACAGCCTGCAAAGTGCCTTGGCTAAGAGAGGAGAGAACCACTTAACCCTTTCCTCCAAAGCACCTCTGCCCAACAAACTGCCTCATTTTCCTCTGGCAATGGCTCTCTTCTTTGCCATCCTTTACACCCCCACCCTCCCCCAGCCTCCCCCTTCCTGACAAATTTAGGACAAATCCAGCCAGGATTATGCTCCATCCCACCACCTCTTGGAGCCCAGACAGGCAGTCACCAGGACAGACAGACATTTCACAGTGGCATTGCAAATGGGCTAAGCAGTTCCCCCCCCAGCCTCATCACCCAGCAGCAGGCAAACGTTCTAATTAGAGAGCATTCCTCCTCAGCCTGGGTAATGAGGGGGTGCACCCAGCCAGCCCTAATTACACCCTTGGAAAGCAAAAAAACCCATAGCAGATTCCTCTCCCAGGCAAATGAAAAGCCTGCAGCCAGCCTCCCTCACTGTGCACCATTATTAAAGCAGGGCTGGACAGGGGAAGGGGTGGGGGAAAATAAACCAGAAAGCAAAGTCAATGCTGAGTAAAGAGCTGGGAAGGAGGAGCTGAGCAGCTCTGAGGATGATTTTGCCTGCCACGGCCTGATCAATCAAAACCCACTTCACCTGCCTGAGAAAACAACAAATCAGCTCTTCAGCTACATCCCCAGGTCAGGCTTTGGCAGAGAGGAGAACTAAAAGCAAGGTGACCTCACACAGGGCCTCCCAAGCTCAGCATCTTCCTGCATCCTAGCCCTGCGTATTCCACCACAGCGCTCCTGTGTCCCACCACAGCAGCCCTGCACATCCCAGCACAGCCTCTCACTACAGAACTCCTGTGCATCCATCCCACTACAGCATCCCATTGCAGCTTCCCTGCACATCCCATTGCAGCATCCCACTACAGAACTCCTGTGCATCCATCCCACTACAGCATCCCATTGCAGCTTCCCTGCACATCCCATTGCAGCATCCCACTACAGAACTCCTGTGCATCCATCCCACTACAGCATCCCATTGCAGCTTCCCTGCACATCCCATTGCAGCATCCCACTACAGAACTCCTGTGCATCCATCCCACTACAGCATCCCATTGCAGCCTCTCACTACAGAACTCCTGTGCATCCATCCCACTACAGCATTCCATTGCAGCATCCCTGCACATCCCATTGCAGCATCCCACTACAGAACTCCTGTGCATCCATCCCACTACAGCATTCCATTGCAGCCTCTCACTACAGAATTCCTGTGCATCCATCCCACTACAGCATTCCATTGCAGCATGCCTGCACATCCCACTACAGCATCTCACTACAGAATTCCTGTCCATCCATCCCACTATAGCATCCCAGTACAGAATTCCTGCACATCCCACCACAGCATCCCACTACAGAATTCCTGTCCTTCCATCCAACCACAGTATCCCTCCACAGCATCCCTGCACATGCCATTACAGTATCCCACTACAGACTTCCTGGGCATCCATCCAACTACAGTATCCCACCACAGCATTCCTGCACATCCCACCACAACATCCCTGCAGATCCCATTACAGTATCCCACCACAGCATTCCTGGCCATTCATCCCACCACAGTATCCCACCACAGAATTCCTGTCCATCCATCCAACTACAGTACTCCACCACAGCATCCCTGAACAGCCTATTACAGTGTCCCACCACAGCATCCCTGCAATGGGATCCTGGGAGGCATTCAGAGAAGTGTGGCCAGCAGATCCAGGGAGGTTCTCCTCCCCTTCTGCTCTGCCCTGGTGAGACTTCACCTGGAATATTGCATCCAGCTCCGTGCTCCCCAGTTCAAGAGGGACAGAGATCTGCTGGAGAGAGTCCAATGGAGAGCTACAAGGATGCTGAAGGGACTGCAGCACTGCCCTGTGAGGAGAGGCTGAGAGCCCTGGGGCTGTTCAGTCTGGAGAAGAGAAGACTGAGAGGGGATCTAACAAATGCCTGTCAATATCTGAGGGCTGGGGTCAGGAGGGAGGGGACAGGCTCTGCTCAGCTGCACCCTGGGATAGGACAAGGGGCAATGGATAGAAACTCCAGCACAGGAGGTTCCACCTTACCATGAGGAGGAACTTCTGCACTGTGAGGCTCACAGAGCACTGGAGCAGGCTGCTCAGAGAGGTGATGGAATCTTCTTCTCTGGAGGCTTTCCAGCCCCATCTGGATGTGTTCCTGTGTGACCTGTGCTGGATTCTATGTCCTGCTCTGGCGGGGGGGGTTGAACTTGATGATCTTCAAAGGTCCCTTCCAACCCCTAACATCCTGTAATCCTGTGATCCCTCCACATTATCCCACCAGAGCAACCCTGCACATCTCTCTCCAGCATTCCCCTTGTCACAGCATTCCAGCACAACATCCCACTCCAGAATCCCTGCACGTCCCACAACAGCATCTCAATGCTGCTACACACCATGGCTCAGAGTGTCCAACCTAAACCCTGACCACCACCCCCCCTGCACATCCCACCATGGCTCAGAGCCTCCAACCTAAACCCTGACCACCACCCCCCCTGCACATCCCACCATAGCTCAGAGTGTCCAACCTAAACCCTGACCACCACCCCCCCTGCACATCCCACCATAGCTCAGAGTGTCCAACCTAAACCCTGACCACCACCCCCCCTGCACATCCCACCATGGCTCAGAGCCTCCAACCTAAACCCTGACCACCACCATCCCTGCACATCCCACCATGGCTCAGAGTGTCCAACCTAAACCCTGACCACCACCCCCCCTGCACATCCCACCATGGCTCAGAGCTTCCTACCTAAACCCTGACCACCACCACGGCTAAGAGCCTCCAATCTAAACTCTGAACACCACAATCCCTGGCAGGAGAAACTTCAACAGAATGGAGTGCAATAGAATAGAATAAACCAGGTTGGAAAAGACCTTTGAGACCATCAAGTCCCAACCTATCACCCAGCACCATCTCATCAACTAAACCATGGCACCAAGCACCCCATCCAGGCTCTTCCTAAACACCTCCAGGGCTGGTGACTCCACCACCTCCCTGGGCAGCCCATTCCAATGGCCAATCTGTCTCTCTGGGAAGAACTTTCTCCTCACCTCCAGCCTAAACCTCCCCTGGCACAGCTTGAGACTGTGTCCTCTTGTTCTGGGGCTGCTTGCCTGGGCAGAAGAGACCAACCCCCACCTGTCTACAACCTCCCTTCAGGGAGCTGCAGACAGCAAGAAGGTCTGCCCTGAGCCTCCTCTTCTGCAGCCTAAGCAGCCCCTCATGGTGCTGTACAGAAGCATTCTCCATGCACCACCCTGCATTAACACTCTCACACTCACCTTACTTACCCCTGACCACCATCTGGTTCCACCTATCAAGGTGTGCTGAATCCCACCCTAGGGCAAGCCAAAGCATCCAAACCTCACCTACACCTGCTCCAGTCACCTCCACTCCAAAGGGACACCAAGATGATCAGGGGGCTGGTGCACCTCTGCTACAAGGACAGGCTGAGGGAGCTGGGGGTGCTCATCCAGGCTCTGGCAGCAGCTCCCCTCCCTGGGAGGAGCATGACTGATCCAGCTGATCGTGCCTCACGCCAGAGTATTTATGGAGCCACCACTCTTTTTGTTTATCTTCTTGATTATGCTAATCACAGGCAAAGCCTCCTGAGAAGTGTAAACAGCTGAGATCCCTCATGGGGAGGAACCTCTCCTCATTTTTCATCAGCTGGTTTTACAGCACCAGATTGGACTGACTTGCTCTTTAGGCCCGGAGCCGGCAGCTTCGTGAGCCCCTGTAGATACCCACAGCAAGGAGAATGAATTAGGGAAGAGGGGGGAAAAAGAAAAGCATAGGGGAAAAAAAAAAGGAGGAAGAATTGTTTAGCAAATCCTGGCTGCACTCCATTGTGGTGGCTTCTTTTGTGCTCTTTTTCCACCTCTCCTTCAGGGGAAGCAGTGAGGTTTGAAAACTCCTCCCCGTCTCATCTGCGTTTCAGGCAGCGCCACTTCTAATTCTGCTGTCGAGGGCCTCGTGGAGAGTTTGTTCTCTTTGCTGAGCCACAGGGTTATTCTGATTACTTTTTGGTGGGGTGTTTTTTTTTTTTTTTGAGGGGATAAAACACTTTTATGAACTTTTAGTTATTTGCTTTGGGCTTTTAAAAGGAGCAGGGAGGGGGGAAGGACCAAGCACCAAGCCAGTGAGCGCTACCAGAGCTCCTCTGCGTCTCTTTCCCGTGGTGCTCAGTGACAGCACAAGGAACAACAGGCACAGGCTGGAGCACAGGAGGTTCCACCTCAACATAGAATCACAGAATTGTAGTCAGGGTTGGAAGGGACCTCAAGTCTCAGCCAGTTCCAAGCCCCCTGACATGCCCAGGGACACCTCACACTCCAGCAGGTTGCTCACAGCCACATCCAGCCTGGCTGCAAACATCTCCAGGCAGGAAGCTTCCACCACCTCCCTGGGCAACCTATGCCAGGCTCTTACCACCCTCATGGGGAACAACTTCTTCCTAACATCCAATCTCAATCTACCCACTTCTAGTTTTGATCTATCCCCCCCAGTCCTATCACTCCCTGACACCCTCAAAAGTCCCTCCCCAGCTTTCTTGTAGCCCCCTTCAGATACTGGAAGACCACCAGAAGGTCTCCTGGGAGCCTTCTCTTCTCCAGACTGAACAGCCCCAACTCTCTCAGTCTGTCCTCATAGCAGAGGAGCAGCTCCAGCTCTCTGCTCATCCTCATGGCCCTTCTCTGGACACCTT
Organism: Melanerpes aurifrons; assembly: GCA_011125475.1. NCBI lineage: Eukaryota > Metazoa > Chordata > Aves > Piciformes > Picidae > Melanerpes > Melanerpes aurifrons. Next base: position 40,570,244 of record WWNC01000002.1, read on the forward strand.
CCATCACCTCCAGGACCTTCCTGTACTAGGGGCTCCCTACCTGGACACAGTACTCCAGGTGTGGTCTCACTAGAGCAGAGCAGAGGAGGAGAATCCCCTCCCTCACCCTGCTGGCCACGCTTCTCTGGCTGCAGCCCATTCCAACCTGAATGATTTGATGAGAGAAGGAGGAAAGAGAGCAAAGGGAGAAAGCTGTGTACTTCATTTTTACTTTTCTCCCCCTTTTTTTTTGTCTTTTTCTCACCCACTCTTGCCTTCCTGGGGGGGGGGGGGGGTTTGCAAGAGCTGCTGGGGAGGAAGAGCTGGCTTGGAAGGATGCCTCCAGCCCAGCCTCTCGGCAGGCCCCTCGCCAGACGCTGCCCTACTTTCCCTCTCTGCTCTTCCCACTCTTCTCCCACAGCTCACAGCTTCATCCTCTCCCTGTGCCAGGGCTCCCACCCCCCAGACCCACCAGCTGAGGTCACCTCCTACCCTCACCGGGCCTTCAGCTTCCACCAGTGCCACGCTGCGCTGATTTCCACCCCCCTCTCCCCTCCCTTCCCCTCGCCCCCCAATCATTTCAATCACTGCCTGATCATTAATTTCTTTCTCCCAGCATTAAGAACAACCCAAAAAAACCCCAAACCAACAAACCCCACAACAAAAGAAAAGGTTCTTCCAGTGCCCCAAATCCTCCATTAATTCAGCTCAGGGGGAGGAACATCACTCCAGAGAGGCTGATTAAGGTCCTTTTATTAAACAGCCCTTTAAAGTTGTTCCCCCCCCCCCCCTTTAATCTTGCAGATTTGTTGCTCTGCTGAAATATAAAACAAAATAAAATGAAATAAATAAATGAATAAAACCCTCAGCCAGCCATAAATGGAGGCTGGAAATATTTTGCTGTTCATTGTCCTTTCTCTGCCCTTTTCTTCTTCCCTTCCTCATTTTCCTGTCACAATAAGGGACAAGTAGAAAAGGGGGGGGGGGAATAAGAGAGAGGGGAAATAGAGATAGAAAAGATTTAAGGGAGAGGGAACAAAAAACCCCATATTAAATAATCCCTGCTGATGTTGACTAGCAAATATTAAGACATCTCCCCCACCACCACCACCCCCTTTCAGCAATATCCCTGCTGGAGAATAAAACCCCCAACAATCAAGCAAGGACAAGGCTTCCCCCAGCCCCCCTTGGCTTTGTTGTTCCTTAATCCCTGCAGCCCAGGGGCTGGTACCCAAACCCACCGCTTGGTTTTTGCTATCACAGCAAGGTCTGCACTTAGGGGGGGAGGTAAAGCATTCTAGCAATTACCTTGATTGGTTCTAGCCCTTCTCCTCTAAACATCACCACCACCCTCCCCAAAAAGGCAAATGGGCTCCCAGCACTTCACACCTGCTTCTGTAGAGGGCACATAAAAAAACCCCAAACCCAAGAGGTTTGATTAAAACTGGGAGAGTGGTGTGTGGGGCTGGTGGTGTGGTGGGTTTTTTTCTGGTGGGTGCCTATTTTGGGTGCCTGCCTTTCACCTCCCATGCTCCAGAGGAAGGAAATCCCAACACACACACACACAAAAAGAACCCCAACAAAGCCTATTCCCCTCCACAGCAAGGTGGGAAGGCTTTGGGAGCTTCCTAATGTTGTTTGGCACCCTCCTTACTCACCTCCCCCCCTTCTGCTCCCTGGCATTTAAATGCTGTGGGACCAAAAAGCCCCCACAGCCAACTTCTTCCTTTCTCACCATTGGGAGTTTCCACCTTTTCTTCTCTGGCTGCAGCTCCTGCTCCCACAGCACTGAGTTTCTCTTTCCTCCCTTTGTCCTCTGGCACACAACAGTCCTGCTCTGCCCCATGGACCAAACCCCAGTTCCCACGTGGATCAGCCTCTCCACAAGCCTCCTCCCCTCTATGGGTATCAGAGGGCAGCAGAGGGCTGAAAATGTCCTGGGTCTGGAGGTAACCCCCCCCCAGAGCAGCATCCCCAGTGATGCTGCAACCTTGGTGGCAACCATCAGCCTAGGTCAACAATTACACTCAAGGATCTGAGAGGTCTTTGCTGACCAATTCTAGGATTCAATAACCTGGATGGACCTACACATGGGGACAGACCAACACACAAATCATGCTCCCTCCCTTGGTGCTACAGGATCCTGAAGTACCAGAGAGACACAGACCTCATTGTGGCCTTCCAGTAGCTGAAGGGGGCTACAGGAAGGCTGGGGAGGGACTCTTGAGAGTGTCAGGGAGTGGTAGGATTGTGGGAAATGGATCCAAGCTAGAGGAGGGTAGATTTGGATTAGACATTAGGAAGAAGTTGTTGCCCATGAGGGTGGTGAGAGACTGGTACAGGTTGCCCAGGAGGTGGTGGAAGCCTCCTGCCTGGAGGTGTTTGCAGCCAGGCAACCTGCTGTAGTGTGAGGTGTCCCTGGGCATGGCAGGGGGGTTAGAACTGGTTGGTCCCCTCCAACCCTGACAAGTCTATGATTCTATGAACTGCTGAGCTTGGAATAGACCATTGAGAGATCATCACCCTGAAACTTGAGGCTGGAAGAAACCATTGAGATCATCCCCTTGAAAAAATTAAGATGCCTCTTAGCAAGGTGCAACACTACCAAATCAAATGAGGTTTGGGGTGGTGAATCCAGAGGCTTCCAGGTGACAAACACACTGAGCACCTCCAGCCCCCACACTGGAGCATGTCTAGGAGGGGTGCAGGACACCCAGTGAAACAGCTCTTGCAGGGCTTGGAGGCACCTCAGAGGGATGGGCAGTGACAAAAGGCACCCAGAGGTGACCCAAAGAGGTCTCAAGGGAGCAGGGTAAAGGATCAGACATGCTGAGCACCACATGTGCAGCACACACAAAAAGAAGCAGTGAAAAAGCACCGTGCTGCCCCCCTCCCCCCGCCTCACCCCCTTCTCCCCTCATCCCCCAGCAGCTGCATTTCCATAAGTGATCTGCACTAATTGCTTTAAATATGGCCATGCTGGGGGTAATCAGAGTCATTAAGTGACCTCTGCTCCAAAAGGGCAGGCAGGGCCGGTGCAGAACCCCCCCATCTAGGGTCATGGGCCAGCCTCCCCCCCTGAGCAGGGCACGCTCCTGCATCCCCAGCGTGCTGTAGTGACAGAGCTTAGCTCCAATTTGCTCTTCCCTGGAGACCAATCAGTAAATGGCCTCTCTCCTGCCCTGGAATGGGGAGGCCAGATGCTGCCTGACACCTGCACTGCAGGAGGGATGGATCCTGCTGATGCCTGGCTACCCCAGTCCTGGCTGGACCAGCTGCTGGCAAATGCCATGGCACCATGAGTTGCCCACTGCCAGTGAAAGAACCCAGGGCTGGTGGTGATCTGGCTGGGTTCAAACTAACCACATACAAGCATTCAAACCCCACCCCAAATGCTCTCAGCAGGGCATTTCTGAAGGCAGCACATAGGTGTTACCCCACCTCAGTCCTGGGGCAGGGTGACAGAAGGGAAGAGCTGGCTGTCACCAGCCAGGAAACATCAACCTTCCACAGAACAACAGAATGGGTTGGGAAGGACCTCAAATACCACCTAGTTCCACCCCCCCCTGCTATGGACAGAGACACTTTCCACTAGATTAGGCTGCTCAAGGCCTGCCCATCCAACCTGGCCCTGAATATCTGCAGGGAGAGGGCATCCACAACCTCCCTGGGCAAGCTGTTCCAGTGTCTCACCACCCTCACTCTAAAGAATTTCTTCCCACTATCTAGTCCAAGGTTACCTTGGCCTTTAAGACAAGTCACTTGGCCTTTAAGACAAGCCACTCACCAGCCTGGAGCTGCTTCCCAGCATCTCCACAGATGGTTTTAGCTTTCAGACAAGGGGCTTAGCCTCAGAAATCCCCCACCACTCTGTGCTGGGCCTCCTAAGTTAACCCTGTCCCTGCTGAGGGCCATGTCCACCACCACGCAACATGTCCAAGCCTGGCCAGGCAGCTCATCTGTCAGTGAGGCTTAAGCTGGTGCTTAAAAAAACATCCCAAGAGGGTGGCAGATGGGGTTCAACATCTTCCAGCATCTTCCCACAGGACTCTCCCCGCTCTTAGGCAGATGAGATTTACTGGAAGCACATCAAGCTTCTCTGGCTTAGGCACTCAGTGCCTACCAGAGCTCCTGATCAGGGTTCCTCAACACCAGCAAGCAAAATGAGGACCTAGGAAGGGATGCAGCCCTTCTGGTTGAATTTAAAGCCAAGATTCAGTCTTAAGCCTAGTGCTAAAGTATAATCTAGAACCTGCTAAGGACAGTTCCTTGAAGCTAAGATCATAGAATGCATTGGGTTGAAAGGGACCTCCCAGAGGTCATCTCATCCAACACCCCTGCAGCAAGCAGGGACACCCCCAACTAGATCAGGTTGCTCAGAGTCCCATCAACCCTGACCTTGAATGCCTCCAAGGATGGGGCCTCCACCACCTTCCTGAGCAACCCATCCCAGTGTTCTACCACCCTCCTAGGAAAGAACTTCTTCTTAATGTCCAAACTAAATCTAGGCTGCTCTAGTTTCCAGCTACCTCCCTGGGCAACCTCTTGCAGTGTTCCACCACCCTCACGGTTCAGAACTTGTTCCTGACATCCAATCTAAACCTCCTCTGATTTCAAACCATTGTCCCATGTCTTATCACTGCAAGCCCTTGGAAGCAGGCTCCCCCCAAGCCCAGCTTTCCTGTAGTTCCCCCCATCAGGTACTGGAAGACCAATATAAGGTCTCCCCAGAGCCTTCTGTTCTCCAGGCTGAACAGGCCCAGCTCCCTCAGTGAGGTGCTGGAGCCCTGTGATCATCTTTGCAGCCCTCCCCTTGACCTTCTTCAGAAGGTCCACATCCTACTTGGGCCAAGCTCTCCAGAGCTGGACACAGCACTCCAGATTTGTGGATGACACCAAGCTGGGGGCAGGAGTTGATCTGCTGGAGGGTAGAGAGGCTCTGCAGAGGCACCTCAACAGGCTGGACAGATGGGCAGAGGCCAAGGGCAGGAGATTGAACACATCCAAGTGCCAGGTTCTGCACACTGGCCACAACAACCCCATGCAGTGCTACAGGCTGGGGTCAGAGTGGCTGAGAGCAGCCAGGCAGAAAGGGACCTGGGGGTGCTGGTTGATAGCAGGCTGAACATGAGCCAGCAGTGTGCCCAGGCAGCCAGGAGGGCCAATGGCATCCTGGCCTGCATCAGGAACAGTGTGGCCAGCAGGAGCAGCGAGGTCATTCTGTCCCTGTACACTGCACTGCTTAGGCCACACCTTGAGTCCTGTGGCCAGTTCTGGGGTCCTCAGTTTAGGAAGGAGGTTGACTTGCTGGAGTGTGTCCAGAGAAGGGCAACAAAGTTGGTGAGGGGCTTGGAACACAGCCCTGTGAGGAGAGGCTGAGGGAGCTGGGGTTGCTTAGCCTGGAGAAGAGGAGGCTCAGGGGTGACCTTCTTGCTGTCTACAACTCCCTGAAGGGGGGTTGTAGACAGGCAGGGGTTGGTCTCTTCTCCCAGGCAGCCAGCAGCAGAACAAGAGGACACAGTCTCAAGCTGCACCAGGGGAGGTTCAGGCTGGAGGTTAGGAGGAAGTTTTACACAGAGAGAGTGATTGCCCTTTGGAATGGGCTGCCCTGGGAGGTGGTGGAGTCACCATCACTGGAGGTGTTCAGCAGGAGACTTGATGGGGTGTTTGGTGCCATGGGTTAGTTGGTTGGGTGGTGTTGGATGATAGGTTGGACTTGATGATCTTGAAGGTCTCTTCCAACCTGGTCTATTCTATTCTATTCTATATGATGTCTCGCCAGAGCAGAGGGGCAGCCTCATCAGAGGGGGATACCTGGGTGCGCTCCACAGAGCACACAGGCAGCGCTGGACTCCTGCAGTGCCCTCCCCCAGGGGCAGGGGGATGGCATCTGGCACCTCCAAGAGCGGGGGGCAGCAGGTTCCCATCCAGATAAAAGCTGGGAGGTGTAAAGAAATTGCTGTGCTTCCAGGAAAAGGCACTGCAGCACAGCTCCTGCCTGCCCACGGGGACCCATTACACTAACAGTGTGTCCACTCAGCTTGATATAGAAATTACTAAAGTCAATTAATGGATAATTGAGACCCTTTAGTCCTAAAGGTGTAAATTATTGAACAGGCAACTAAGAGAGAAGGAGAAAAGAAGAGGAAAAGGGGAACTAGCCCAAACAGGCTGAAAAACAAACCCCAACACCATGTAAATGAAGTGAGAGGAATCACAGAATCACCAAGCCTGGATGAGACCTCAGAGATCATCAAGGCCAACCTGTCACCACAGACCTCCTGACTACTAAACCATGGCACCAAGTGCCACATCCAATCCCCTCCTGAACACCTCCAGGGATGGGGACTCCACCACCTCCCTGGGCAGCACATCCCAATGGCTAACAACTCTCTCTGGGAAGAACTTTCTCCTCACCTCCAGCCTAAACCTCCCCTGGAACAGCTTGAGACTGTGTCCTCTTGTTCTGGTGCTGGCTGCCTGGGAGAAGAGACCAACTCCCTCCTAGCTACAACCTCCCTGCAGGGAGTTGTAGGCAGCAAGAAGGTCTCTCCTGAGCCTCCTCTTCTCCAGGCTAAGCAACCCCAGCTCCCTCAGCCTCTCCTCACAGGGCTGTGCTCCAGACCCCTCCCCAGCCTTGTTGCCCTTCTCTGGACACCTTCCAGCAGCTCAACATCTTTCCTAACCTGAGGGGCCCAGAACTGGACACAGGATTCAAGGTGTGGCCTAAGCAGTGCTGAGTCCAGGGGCACAATGAGCTCCCTGCTCCTGCTGGCCACACTATTCCTAATGCAGGCCAGGATGCCATTTGCCATTGGCCACCTAGGCACACTGCTGCAGAGCAGAAAGAGCCAAGCACTCACATTTTTGAGGATGTGAGCCCTGTGGGTATTGCAAGGGATGGTCCAAGAGCCAAAGGGACAAGCAGGAGAGCAGCTGCTGAAGGAGCCCTCCAAAAAGCAGCACCCCTTCTTTCCAGGGGCTTTGGAAGAGAGGAAAACTCTATGGCTGCATTTGCAGCAGCTCTTGGTTATGGGAATTGCCAGGGAGGTGGTGGAGTCACCAGCCCTGGAGGTGCTCAAGAAGCGTCTGGACATGGCTCTGTGGGACATGGTTTAAGGGCTACAAGATAATAAGACCTTAGAGGTTGGAAAGGACCTTTGAAGATCATCAAGTTCAAGCCCTCCTGCCAGAGCAGGAGTATAGAATCCAGCAAAGGTCACACAGGAACACATCCAGATGGGGCTGGAAAGGCTCCAGGGAAGGAGACTCTACAACCTCTCTGGGCAGCCTTTTCCAGAGCTCTGTCACACTCACAGTGAAGAAGTTCCTCCTCACATTGAGGTGGAACCTCCTGTGCTGTAGGGTTCTGGAGCACAGCCCTGGGAGGAGAGGCTGAGGGAGCTGGGGTTGCTTAGCCTGGAGAAGAGGAGGCTCAGGGGAGACCTTCTTGCTGCCTACAACTCCCCGCAGGGAGGTTGTAGCTAGGAGGGAGTTGGTCTCTTCTCCCAGGCACCCAGCACCAGAACAAGAGGCCACAGTCTCGAGCTGTTTCAGGGGAGGTTTAGGCAGGATAATCTTCCCAGCAAGAGAGATTGGCCATTGGGATGTGCTGCCCAGGGAGGTGGTGGAGTCCCCATCACTGGAGGTGTTTAGGAAGAACCTGGCTGGGGTGCTTGGTGCCATGGTTTAGTTGATAAGATGGTGTTGGGTGATAGATTGGATTTGATGGTCTCAAAGGTCTCTTCCAACCTGCTTAGTTCTATTCTATTCTATTCTACAGCAGACAGCAAGGAGAAGGTCAGGCCTGAGGAACAAGCCATTTCCTTCTCCTGGCTCCATCTCAGCCTAGCCAGGGATATTCCCACCCCTCCCCTAAAGCACTGGAGAAGGCCTTCAGGAAAAGCAGCCAGTGGCCCGTGGGGAGAAAGACATCACATGGGAAAAACACCCCTGGAACAAAAGCAGCCTGGGAGCTTGTGCCTGCCCGGGGCTGGCCGGGGGAGGGGGGAGAGGGGGAGGACACAACGACGACACCGAGGGCAGGGAGAAGGAGCAAGACAATAGTGAATAGACTCCAGATCGTATCCTGAACTCCCAGCCCCACGGGAACAGGGTTATAAAAACCCTTTGGATTCTGTTTGTTGTCCAAAACAAACAAGGACATCAAAATAAAAGAGCAAGCTGAACGTGGAGGAGCCAGACAGGAAGTGAGCAACATCTGGGAAACAGCTGGCCCCCGGCTGCCCTACGGAAGCCCAGCCTCCAGCACGGCTCCAGGTACCTGCTCAGCGAGGGCATCCAAAACCCCTGTCCCCCTCCCCAAAAAAGGGCAGCTCCTCAGGGCAGGCTGTGCCCATCAGCACTCAGCTGCTCTCATCTCTCACAGGAGGCTATTCCTGAGCTGAGGGCAGAGAATCTCAAGCTCTTATCTAGAGGGAGCTGGGGTTGCTTAGCCTGGAGAAGAGGAGGCTCAAGGGAGACCTTCTTGCTGTCTGCAACTACCTGAAGGGAGGTTGTAGCCAGGTGGGGGTTGGTCTCTTCTCCCAGGCAGCCAGCACCAGAACAAGAGGACACAGTCTCAAGCTGTGCCAGGGGAGGTTTAGGCTGGAGGTTAGGAAGAAGTTCTTCCCAGCAAGAGAGATTGGCCATTGGAATGTGCTGCCCAGGGAGGTGGTGGAATCCCCATCCCTGGAGGTGTTTAGGAAGAGCCTGGATGGGGTGCTTGGTGCCATGGTTTAGTTCATTAGCTGGTGCTGGGTGATAGGTTGGACTTGATGATCTCAAAGGTCTCTTCCAATCTGGTTAATTCTATTCTGTTCTAATCCCAGAATAGAATTGCCTGGGTTGGGCAAGATGACCTCCAAGATCATCCTGTCCCACCACCACCATGGCCATTAAACCCTGTCCTCCAGTGCCATGGCCACATGTTTCTTGAACCCCTCCAGGGATGGTAGCTCCACCAGCTCCCTGGGCAGCCTGACCACTCTTGCAGCAACCTCTCCTCACAGGGCTGTGCTCCAGACCCCTCCCCAGATTTCTTGCCCTTCTCTGGACACCTTCCAGCATCTCAACATCTTTCCTAACCTGAGGGGCCCAGGACTGGACACAGGACTCAAGGTGTGGCCTAAGCAGTGCTGAGCCCAGGGTCACAATGACCTCCCTGCTCCTGCTGGCCACACTGTTCCTGACCCAGGCCAGGATGCCCTTGGCCTTCGGCTGCCCAGGGAGGTGGTAGAGTCACCGTCCCTGGAGGTACTCAAAAAAGGCTTGGATGTGGCACTTGGAGCCATGGTTTAGCTGTCAGGGGGTGTTAGGTATTAGGTAATAGGTTGGACTTGATCTCTGAGGTCTTTTCCAAGCTGGTTGGTTCTGTGACTCTATACTTGGGCAGGCTCCAGCGCGACTGCGTGGGAGGGAAGCCGGCTGGGCAGGCTGGCAGCCGGGGAATTCCCCCACGGCTGCCCGCCCCAAGCTGCCATCCCACCTCTTCCCTCCCCACCCCCCCACAGGGGTGCTCTGAGGGTGAGAAGAGAGGACACAAGGATGAAAGCAACTCCCCCAGAGCTACCAGGCTGCAGCAGGGGACAGCAATGGAAGAGCAGCCAGGCTTGGGACTGCTCTGGATGCCAGCAGGAGTCACTCCTGTGGCCCCCATGCTCCCTAGGATCATAGAAGCATTTATATCACAGAAACAGGCAGGTTGGAAAAGATCCTGGGGAGCACCAAGCCCAACCCAGAACGCTATTCTACAAGGTTCACCCCTAAACCTTATCCCCAAGCACTGTATCCAAACCATCTTTAAACACATCCAGGGCTGGTGACTCCACCACCTCCCTGGGCAGCACATTCCTACACAGGCCAAGGGCATCCTGGCCTGCATCAGGAACAGTGTGGACAGTAGGAGCAGGGAGGTCATTGTGCCCCTGGACTCTGCACTGGTTAGGCCACATCTTGAATCCTGTATCCAGTTCTGGGCCCCTCAGGTTAGGAAAGATGTTGAGCTGCTGGAAGGTGTCCAGAGAAGGGCAAGAAAGCTGGGGAGGGGTCTGGAACACAGCCCTGTGAGGAGAGGCTGAGGGAGCTGGGGTTGCTTAGCCTGGAGAAGAGGAGGCTCAGGGGAGACCTTCTTGCTGTGTCCAACTCCCTGAAGGGAGGTTGTAGCCAGGTGGGGGTTTGTCTCTTCTCCCAGGCAGCCAGCACCAGAACAAGAGGACACAGTCTCAAGCTGCACCAGGGGAGGTTTAGGCTGGTGTTAGGAAGTTCTTCCCAGCAAGAGAGATTGGCCATTGGGATGTGTTGCCCAGGGAGGTGGTGGAATCCCCATCCCTGGAGGTGTTTTAGACCAGCCTGGATGGGGTGCTTGGTGCCATGGTTTAGTTGATTAGATGGTGCTGGGTGATAGGTTGGACTTGATGACCTCAAAGGTCTCTTCCAACCTGGTCTATTCTATTCTATTCTATTCCAAGGCCTGAAATTTATAGTGAGAAATGCAGCCACCACACTCAAATGCATGGAAGCAGCTCCACCACCTCACTCCTTCCCTGTGACACCATCTCCATCAGGTTCTGTGGCATGGCCCCAGCCTTCTGGTCAGCAAGCTGCCCTCAGCTCCTCAGAGCAAGCCAGCTGATGCTCCTTTGTTCTGTGATCCCATCCTGAGCAGAGAGTGGGGTTTGGGCTGCAAGGACATTTAAAGGTCATCAAGTCTAAACCCCCTGCAGTCAGCAGGGACATCTGTGACTCGAGCAGGGTCCTCACAGCCCCAGCCAACCTCACCTGGAATGCCTCCAGGGACGGAGCATCTACCACCTCCCTGGGCAACCTGGGCTAGGGTCTCCTCACACACACAGTGTAAAACATTTCTTCCTTCACTCCAGTCTGAATCTCTAGTTTAAACCCATCACCCCTTGTCCTGTCACAAGAGGCCTTGCTAAGAAGATTGTCCCCAGCTTTCCTGTAGGCTCTCTTTAAGCACTGAAAGGCCACAAGAAGGTCTCCCCAGATGCCACCAGGTAACACCCAAGCAACCCCCAAGTCCCCCCCAAAACATCTCCCCCCCCCCAGCATTCCTTATGCAGGCAGGCCTGTACCATCTATTTGCTCTGGCAGAACCTGGGATTAGCTTCTCACATTTTCCAGCAGGAAGGATTAAAGCTGGCCCAGCACTGGCCCATGCTGGTGAGGAAGCAGCAGCTGGCTGCATGGCATCTGGCACCCGCTGCTCATTTCTTGTTGGCACGTGGGCAGCTGAATGCCAGACCTAAGAGGGTGGGCAATGATAGTGCTCGTGGCTCAGGTGCCCCCCAGGAGCAGGGATCACAGCATCACTGACTCCCAGCATGGTGGGGGTTGGAAAGAACCATCCAGTCCAATCCCCCCCTTGCCAAAGCAGGTTCACCTAGGGCAGGCTGCACAGGAACACATCCAGGAGGAGTTTGAAAGTCTCCAGACAAGGTCTCCAGACTGGAGGAGGAAAGAGAGTGGTTTGGAAAGGGAAAGAACCAAGGCTCTGTAAAGGAAAAAATTATCCATCAGGCTGGCAAGGTGAAAACAGCAAAAACATTTGGGCAGGATGGTTCAGGAAGCCTCAACCCAGAATACACCACTGGCAGAATTCATCTGATGTGGCAGGGTCAGAGGCACAGGCCCCAGCCCTGGAGATATCCAAGGTCTCTGGGCAACCTGATCTAGTTGAGGATGTCCCTGCTGACTGCAGAGGGGGTTGGACTGGATGACCTTTGGAGAGCCCTTCCAACCCAGCCCATTCTATGATTCTATGACTCTGTGGCAACCCTGACTAAAGCTGCCCAGAGAGGCTGTGGAGTCTCCTCTGGAGAGATTCCAAACCCACCTGGACACTGTGATCCTGGACAAGCTGCTGTGGATGCCCCTGCTTTAAGCAGGGAAGTTGGACTGGACAATCTCAGAGCCCAGAAGGCAAATAGCATTCTGGGCTGCATCCAAAGCAGTGTTGCCTGCAGAGCCAGAGAGGGGATTCTGCCACTTGGCTCTGCTCTGGTGAGACCAGAGGGCTCTGGTCTGGAGCCTTCAACACAGGAAGGGCATGGACCTGATGGAGAGGGTCCAGAGGAGGGCCACAAAAATGACCAAAGGATTAGAGCAGCTCTGGAATGAGGACAGGCTGAGGGAGCTGGGGGTGTTCAGCCTGCAGAAGAGGAGGCTCTGAGGAAACCTAATAGCAGCCTGCCAGTACCTGAAGGGGACCTACAAGAAGGCTGCAGAGGGACTGTTTGCAAAGACCTGGGGTGATAGGACAAGGGGCAATAGTTTGGAATTAGAGAAGGGCAGATTTAGACTGGATGTTAGGAACAAGTTCTTTACTATGAGGGTGGTGGAACACTGGAACAATTTGCCCAGGGAGGTGGTTGAAGCTCCATCCCCAGAGATATTCAAGGTGAGGCTCAACAGAGCTCTGGGCAGCCTGATCAAGTTGAGGATGCCCCTGCTGACTGCAGGGGGAAGGGGAGAGCTTGGTCTAGATGACCTTGGGAGGTCCCTTCCTCCCCAGACCATTCTATAATTCCACAGTCTCCAGAGCCTTCCAACCCCTTCCAACCTCTACCACACATCACTGCATGCCCTGCAGCAAAGGGCACAACTCCTTAAACCCCAAGGACCTCAAGCCAACGAGAGAGCCATAAAATCCCGCTCCTATTTTGAGCTTAGGATCACAGAATCAATAAGGTTGGAAAAGACCTCAGAGATCATCAAGGCCAACCTGTCACCCAACACCTCAGGACTACTAAACCATGGCACCAAAATCCCCTCTTGAACACCTCCAGGGATGGGGACTCCACCACCTCCCTGGGCAGCACATTCCAATGGCGAACGACTCTCCCAGTGAAGAGCTTTCTCCTCAGCTCGAGTTTTTTTGGTCACCTTTACACCAGGCTGTGCCCTTTTATTTCATTTCATGTATTTATTCAGTGTGTGGGCCTTGCTGTTTGTCATCATCTAAGAATAGCCCAATTAACAGGGCTACAGCAGCAAGCAGCTGCCCAGACGAGTTGGGCCCCATGGCAAGAGGTGGCGAGAGCACCGGCGCGGCCACACCGCAGCTAAATTTGGCCACAGCAAGCAGGCAGACAGGCTCCTGGAAGACATCTGAACGCATCCAGGCTGCCCTGCTGAGGAGGGGTGACACAAAGGAGCCCAACTGGAGCCCAGCAGCCTGTTCCCACCGTCCCTCACACGTGCCAGCTTCCCTGCCTGCCTTCCCTCCTCCCCCATCAAATTCCCAGCCTCTAAAATAAGGCTTTGGGGAGGAAATTAATGAAAAGCAAAGCTGATTACAAAGAACAATACAATGACTCAATCTGTTTCTTTTACCTCAATTGTCTGAAGCTTTTACAGTTAAGAAAAGGTTTTTCTCTCCCCACACACAATTAAAACAGCCTCCCAGGGAAGCAGGGAAGGGCCCCTGGAGACTTTTGAGCAAGATCGGACAAAACACCGTGGAAACAATCCCAAAGGAAGGGCCAGATGATCTAACAGGTCTTTTGCATCTTTAATTTCTTGCCCTTTTCTTTCTCCTCCTGTTGCAGGCACGGTTCTGTTGTGTGTGGTGGGGTGTTTTTTTTTTAGCTGCTGCTAATTAGATGTTAATGGGAGAGCAGTTGCGTTTTCAGCACATGGTGTCACCAAGAGAAGACAAACATCGGGGCTCTAAATGACAAACAGAGATGGGTGTCCTCATTCTCAGCCTGGAGGTAAAAAACAAAACCAACAAACCTCTCTCTCTAGGAGGGAAAACAGTGCCTAAGAATCTCGGTGTGCGCCTTCCACACCAGGGGGGATTGCTTCTGCACCCACGGGTAGCTGCCCCAGTGCCCACAAGTCACAACGGTGCCTGCTTCAGACCTCCCTGCTCTCCATCCCCCAGATTATAGAATCGATAAGCTTGGAAAAGACCTCAAAGATCACAGAGTCCAACCTGCCACCCAACACCTCATGAATAACTAAACCATGGCTCCAAGTGCCACGTCCAATCCCCTCTTGAACACCGCCAGGGATGGGGACTCCACCACCTCCCTGGGCAGCACATTCCAACAGCTAACAACTCTCCCAGGGAAGAACTTTCTCCTCACCTCTAGTCTAAACTACCCCTGGTGCAGCTTGAGACTATGTCCAACCCAGAGACATCATCAAGGTTGCTTTGTCTAGTTGTGACACAGCTAGGCAGTGGAAAGCCCCTCCCCAGAACGACAGACATCCCAGACTACCCTGCTTTTTAGGTGAACCACCTGCCACAAGACCAACCAACCCTCCAGGCTGCTCCTTGGTAGATCCCAGGAGAAACCCACAGGATGCTCTCCACCACCACCACCTCCTCCTCCTCCTCCTCTCTGCTGCTTGTTTGAATCAACAAAGTGGTGCAGAGGCAGAAGGCTGTGCCCCCAGCTCTGGTACCTGTCCCCACTTTGGGACAGTCAACAAGGACCACCACTCTTCATCACCAACACAACCAGAAAGCCAAGCACACTCAGGGATTGCTTGGTGGAGTAGCTCCATCAGGCTCCCTGTTGCTTGGTGGAGATCATAGGATGTTAGGGGTTGGAAGGGACCTTCAAAGATCAAGTCCAACACCATCATGCCCCACACTGCTGAGTGGAGATCATAGATGTCAGGGGTTGGAAAGGACCTTCAAAGGTCGAGATCAACCCCATCATGCTCCACACTGCTGGGTGGAGATCATAGGATGTTAGGGGTTAAAAGGGACCTTCAAAGGTCAAGATCAACCCCACCATGCCCCACACTGCTGGGTGGAGATCACAGGATGTTAGGGGTTGGAAGGGACCTTCAAAGATCAAGTCCATCTCCATCATGCTCCACACTGCTGGGTGGAGCTGCTCCATCACATTTCACCCTGCTTTCCCCTTCACCCTGTGCCCAGATCATCACCTTCATAAGGGTTAATCTAACCTTAAATATTGCATTGTCTTTTGCCACCCTACCAGAAGCTTTCCAAGAGAAGCCAGCGCTCCCTGGGCCCTGGTCAGCGAGATGCTGCTGACTCTGCACCAGCACTTGTGCAGAGTTTAGGCATGGCACTTGGTGCCATGGTCTAGGCATGGGGTCTGTGTTGATAGGTTGGACTTGATGATCCCCGAGGTCCTTTCCAACCTAAGTGATACTGTGATACTGTGATACCTAGAGATGACACTTCAAGGGCCACGTGGAAGACCCAGGCACAAGTCAAGAGTGGATGAGTAGCCTCAAAGACGTGGTGGTGGTGGCACCGTTGCTCCCGACATGAGTGCAGTCAGTCACACTCCACCAGCTACCGGTGTCCCTATGGGCAGTGACCTCCCCTCCAGCGCCTGCCCCAGCGCCGACGGCTCCAGCCAAGACAGGAATGAAAGCTGCTGCTAAGAGACACATTTACGACCTTCCAAGAGGCAGCCTGTTGACAGCTTAACGAGCTTTTTTGTTTTTCAAGTGGTGGTTTTATATTTACGACCTGAAAGGGAAAGATCTGCGAGGAGGCAGACGATCGCGGGGCTATCTGCTCCTTCTGCTCCTGACCCCCTTTGCTGTCCAGCCCACATCCAAGCCATTCCAGGAAGCCATAAAAAACGATTGCATTTCAGCTTCCACACCCCTCCACACCCCTCCTTCTTTCTCCCTTCCCCTCCTCCACCGAAACCAAAAAGCACCTTCTCTTTTTTTGGTGGTGGCAGTGGTCATCTCTTTTTAATGTTCACCCCGAGGAAGAGCATCAAATATTCATGCAGGAAGCTTCAAGAAAGATCACACCAGAGAACAGCAGGCCCCATACGTGGTGGAGCGCCCCAGTGGGATACAAGATGCCACCAGTTCAGCCCTAGAGCCTGGCTCTTTAACGCCTAAGAGGGAAGGAGTAGAGTAGAACAGAGTAAGAACAGAGTAAGAACAGAGTAAGAACAGAGTAAGAACAGAGTAAGAACAGAGTAAGAACAGAGTAAGAACAGAGTAAGAACAGAGCAGAATAGAATAAACCAGGTTGGAAGAGACCTTCAAGATCATCAAGTCCAACCTATCATCCAACACCACCCGACCAACTAAACCATACAACCAAACACCCCATCAAGTCTCCTCCTGAACACCTCCAGTGATGGTGACTCCACCACCTCCTCAGGCAGCACATTCCAAAGGGCAATCACTCTCTCTGTGTAAAACTTCCTCCTAACCTCCAGCCATCATCAAGTCCAACCTGTCACCAAAGGCCTCATGACAACTAAACCATGGCACCAAGTGCCACATCCAATCCCCTCTTGAACACCTCCAGGGATGGGGACTCCACCACCTCCCTAGGCAGCACATTCCAATGGCTAACAACTCTCTCTGGGAAGAACTTTCTCCTCACCTCCAGCCTAAACCTCCCCTGGCACAGCTTGAGACTGTGTCCTCTTGTTTTGGGGCTGCTTGCCTGGGAGAAGAGCCCAACCCCCACGTGGCTACAACCTCCCTTCAGGTAGCTGTAGACAGCAATAAGGTCACCCCTGAGTCTCCTCTTCTCCAGGCTAAGCAACCCCAGAAGTTGGGCTTTATGAGCCTGAGAGATCACATTCCTGGGCTATCAGCCCAGAGTTGCACTTAGAGGAGGAGGGATTGGGGAGGGGGAAAGAAAGAAAGAAGTTGAGATAAAAAGCCCCAAACCCATCACCCCTCCCTGGGATGCTGTGCCGTTGTTTATAAACTCAGTGGTGACAAGAGAGGGCAAAAATCCCTGGTTTTATCCCCAGATCTCAGCAGCCTCACAGCAGAGAAATGCCTTTGGGCTGTGAGAGCATTCCAGCCACCAGCAGCAGATAAGCCTCTTCCTCTGCCTCCGGATTCCTCGGAGGAGAGGAGACACATGGGGGTTTAATTGCATGCAGATAGGCCACGGCCAGGACACAAGGCACGGTTAAGAGCTTTTGGCCCGTTGTGGGCTCACCCAACTGAGTAAGGCTTTTCTCTAACAGCTCATAAAAACCTCAGAGGATGCTTTGGCCAAGCCCAGCTTGAGGAGTTTGAGGGTAGGGGACGGGCAAGGCCAAGATACACAACAAAAAGGGTCGGGGGCAGGGGGGGAGGATGTGAGATGCAACATCTGGTAGGGAAAACACTGAACATGGCAATGTCCCCTGCAGCACACTGGCACATGGTATTGGACATGTATGTCCCCTGTTCCCCCTCATGGGCTTGGTGGCTGTTGTTTTGCTGCTGAGACCTCACACAGCCATGGACAGGAGGCAATGCGCTGCGCTGGGAGACAGAATAGAACAGAATGAACCAGGTTGGAAAAGAGCTTCGAGATCATCGAGTCCAACCTATCACCCAACACCATCTAATCAACTAAAGCATGGCACCAAGTGCCTCATCCAGTCTCCTCCTCCTCAGCTTGCTGCTGAGCAAAGATGGAAAGCCAGGAACTAAACTGCTGAGCTTGGGACATAGAATTAATCAAGCTGGAGAAGATCTTTAGGGTCAACCAGTCCAACCCTGCACCCTGCACTGCCAGGTCACCACTAAACCATGGCCCTCAGCACCATGTCTGCAAGGCTCTGAAATCCCTTCAGGGATGGGGACTGCAGGGATGGGGCCAGGGGTTGACAACCCCTTGGGAAGAACTTTTACCTCATGCCCAACCTAAACCTCCCCTGGTGCAACTTCAGGCTGTTGTCCTCTTGTCCTGCCCCTCGTTCCCCGGGGGAGAAGGGGCCGACCCCCACCTGGCTCCAACCTCCTCTCAGGGAGCTGCAGAGAGGGAGAAGGTCTGCCCTCAGCCTCCTTTTCTCCTGGCTAAATCCCATCTTCTCCCTCATCCTCCTCCATCCCCTTGCAAGCCCTGTCTGCAAGTCCTCTTGGGCAGACCCTAAGACTTTGGGGCATGCACACAGACACGCACCAAAAGTTCACAGCAAAACCGAGACTCCCCTTTGAAGTGGGATCAGCACTGTCCTGAGCATGGGGGTGATGCTGAACAGGGCCTGGGGGAGAGGGGGCTGTGAGGTGCAGAGTGGGGGGCAGCAGCAGCAGCAGGGCAGGGAGAGGAGGAGGCAGCCCCCAGCTTCCCCCTCCCTCTTTTATCTGCACCCTGGCGCCTGCTGATAATCAGGGAGCACATTGGAAACCCCGGCGCCAGACAGGATCCTTATCTCCTTCTCAGAGAGGAATGTGGGATGGGGGCAGCCCCTGCAAACAGCTTCAGCAGAGGAGAAAGGGGAGGGGGGGGGCAGGGAGGAAGAGCCACCCCCTCCACCCTCACCATGGCCCCTTTACACACCATTAACAGAAGAAGGGGAGGGGAGGGAAAGGGAGGGAGGCAGGGACCCCAGGCAAGGTGGGTGACCATGGTCTGATGGCTTTGCATGGTGCCAGGTTTCCAGCCAAGCCTCCAGCACTGGCTGCAGGGGTGGCTGGAGGGCTCGGAAGCACCCACTGCCTTGTGCAAAGGGCCGTGTAATTATCCCGGGAATAATTGCTCTGCTTAATTTCCCTCCTCATAAAGCCAAGTCCTGGGTAGATTGGCTCCAGAAAGAAGCCAAGCAAGGAACCAGGGCCAGGCCGATCCTGCTGGGAAAAAGCCCAGGGCATGGGCCTGGGGGACATGTGGTGACATGGGAGAGCCATGCCTCCCCCTCCCCGGCTGGAAGCAGCTCTCCCATCCCCTAAAGATGCAGGGTGAGGGCTGTGAGACATCTTCCAAACATGCCCAAGAGTTTCAGGGCTCAGCTTGTGGACAGGAGCAGCCTTTAGGGTGGGTGGGAGGGAGGACTGGCCCCTGAGATCCTTCTTCTCTGATGAGGAGAGTGCTGAGTTCTGCTCAGACCTGGTGCTGGAGCAGCCTGGGGGTTGATCTCCATTACCAACAGGACCAGCAGGAACTTCAAGCAGCCTAATAACAGCAAGGAGGGGGGAATGGATGGAAGGAGAAGAAGGGAAAGCCAAGCTGCTGGCACTCCTCCCCACCTGCTGCCAAGGCATGACACAGGAGCCACGGCCCCAGCCCCTCACCCCCTCAACTCCCACCCCGAAAAGATCTTCAAGTAGGTTGTTTTTTGCAAGGACAAACCCAGAGCTTCCCTCTCTCTCAGCAGCTGGAAAGCATCACCCCAGCACCCACGGTCAATTGATGCCCACAGGTACAGGGCTTCCATGGGCCACCGAGTCCCAGCCACCATCAACAGCCCTCAGCTTCAGGGCTTTCATGGGCATCCACCCAAGAAGGACTCTGTGGATGCCACTAGAGCCCCGAGGAGTTTGCATCTAATTAGAGGGATATTTAAATAGGGGGAGGGGGTCGGGGGGGGGAAGAAAGGAACTCAGGCAAGGCCAACATAAACGAGGGGCTAATGAAGTCAGAGGAGCTGCCTGACACCAGCCATATGCCTCCAACATGCAGGGCAGAGTCGGTGCCTAGGTAATGCAACTGGCAGGTAGCAGCTCATCTAATTAGCTACCAGGAGAAAGCCCTCATTACAAACCATGCTCTGATTTTATTCCTTTGCTGACAGGAGCAGAGCAACTCTTAGTATCATAGTATCAGTCAGGGTTGGAAGGGACCACAAGGATCAGCTAGTTCCAACCCCCCTGCCATGGGCAGGGACACCCCACACTACATCAGCCTGGCCAGAGCCTCACCCAGCCTGGTCTTAAGCACCTCCAGGGATGGGGCCTCAACCACCTTGTCCTCAAAAAAAAGAAAACAAACAAAAAAACCCCAAACACACAACCCCCCCACCCCCAAACCCCACCCCAACCAACCCACCCAAAACTCACAAACAAGAAACCCCCAGCCAACAAACAGACACAGAAAAAGGAAAACCCAAAGCAACAGAGAAACAAAACACACACAAACACCACCCCCCCCGCCCCCAAAACTGGGAAACAAAACCCACCCTGCCTAAAGATCCCACCCTAAGGCCCCACCCTACCTAAAGACCAAAACACCCCCAGCAAAAAAGCCCCCTCCCCCCAGCAAAAACCACCCCCCCAAAAACAAAAATCGACCTCCCTCAAAACCCCCAAACAAAAAACCAACCCAACCCCCCCCAAAGAAACAAAAAAAACCCAAAGACCCCAAACCACCCCCAAACCCACCCCAAAGAGTAGAGTAGAGTAGAGTAGAGTAGAGTAGAGTAGAGTAGAGTAGAGTAGAGTAGAGTAGAGTAGAGTAGAGTAGAGTAGAGTAGAGTAGACCAGGTGGGAAGAGAATTTCAAGATCATCAAGTCCAGCCTGTCACCCAGCACCATCTAATCAACTAAACCATGGCACCAAGCACCCCATCCAGAATACTCCTAAACATCTCCAATGATGGTGACTCCTCCACCTCCCCAGGCAGCCCATTCCAATGGCCAATCTCTCTTGCTGGGAAGAACTTCTTCCTCACCTCCAGCCTAAAACTCCCCTGGCACAGCTTGAGACTGTGGCCTCTTGTTTTGGGGCTGCTTGCCTGGCAGAAGAGACCAACCCCCACCTGGCTACAACCTCCCTTCAGGGAGTTGCAGACAGCAAGAAGGTCTCCCCTGAGCCTCCTCTTCTTCAGGCTAAGCAACCCCAGCTCCCTCAGCCTCTCCTCCCAGGGCTGTGCTCCAGACCCCTCCCCAGCTTTCTTGCCCTTCTCTGGACACCTTCCAGCAGCTCAACATCTTTCCTAACCTGAGGGGCCCAGAACTGGACACAGGACTCAAGGTGTGGCCTAAGCAGTGCTGAGTCCAGGGGCACAATGACCTCCCTGCTCCTGCTGGCCACACTCTTCCTGATGCCAGGATGCCCTCGGCCTTCTTGGCCACCTTCTCCTAGCATCAGGTGATAGAATGAGAAGAAATGTCCTGGAATTGTGCCAGGGGAAGGTCAGGTTGGACATTAGGAAGCAAAATCTCTTCCCTGCAAGAGCAGCCAGGCATCAGAACAGGCTGCCCAGAGAGGTGGTGCAGCTACCACCCCTGACGGTGTTGATGAAACCCGTGGACGTGGCAGTTTGGGACACGGTTTTGTGGCCAGGATGGTGGTAGGTTGAAAGCTGGACTTGATGATCCTGGTGGATCCAAAGGAAACAAATCTATGAAAGGAGTTAGGAGCACCCCAGCCTCACACTGCCATCACCCTGCAGATGCCCATGAGACAGAGCTGCCACTCGCGACAGGCAACACGCGGCTGGACACGTTGGCATCAGGCTCTAGACCACCCTGGGAGCTGCTCAGCCAAGCTAAGAGGCTCCTGACGCTTCCCATCCCTTCCCCATCTTTGCCTCTGGATGAAAACATTGAGGGGGGAGGAAGAGAAATCCTCAGAGCAGGGAGAGAGTGCAGGGCCACTGCAATTTTATTTAGTATCTTTATTTATTGAAGCGCTTTAAATAGATATGGATTGACTCTCCCAGCTCTGGCTATTACAGCTTGAAAGGGGAGCTGCAGGCTCTTTGATTAATGCACACAAGGCTGCTTCCAGAGATGCTCAGCATCCCACACCACGCTGTGCCTCCTCCTGCCTAGCAGGCTACACAACAGGGACCCCCTGTATTGCCCTCCCTGTAGGGGTAAGGGGCTGGCACAACCCCAACCCCCCCCCCCCCCATGAATGTTCTAGCTCTTGAGTGCCATGCTTTGGGGTAAGGGTTGCTCCACAAGTGCCCAGCAAAAGCTTCCTCAAATGCCCACTTGGACACCATTTCATGCCACAAAATCCCCTCCAGGCACACCCCAATGGGTGGTGGAGACATTCATCCATCACTGAGCAAAGGACTCACGTGCTGGAGGTCTTGGGGAGGCTCTCCCCAGTCCCAGCACTGCAACTGCATCCCCACCAGCAAGCCCCTGGATCAGGGTGGGAAGGGGAAGAGCAAGATGCCAAGCTGGGGAAACATCCTTCTCTTTGGGCATTGCACTTCACCTCTTGCAGTGCCAAGCTCTATCACAGGGCTGTTCCAAGGGATGCTTCAGCTGCTTTCCTCTTGCAAAACACAATGCCCTAGTGCCTCCACCACTCCCCCTTGACACCAGCCACAGAAACCCATCATGCCTCTCCATCACCATCACCCTCAATCATCTCCACATCCAAGACTGGAGCATGGGGAAGAGAAGACTCTGGGGGGACCTTAGAACTGCCTTCCAATACCTGAAGGGATCCTACAGGAAGGCTGCAGAGAGACTTTTCATAAGGGTGTCTAGCAATAGGACAAGGGGGGATGGTTTGAAGCTGAGGGAGGGTAGGTTTAGACTGGCTCTTAGGAAGAAATTCTTCAGTATGAGGGTGGTGAGACTCTGGAACAGGTTGCCCAGAGGGGATGGCCCCTCTCTGGAGGTGTTTATGGCCAGGCTGGATGAGGCCTTGGGCAGCCAAGTCTAACTGAGAGCCCTGCCCATGGCAGAAACGATCTCCCTTCCAACCTAAGCCATTCTACCATTCCACAGTTAAGCCACCAGCTCCACAACCCACGGAGACAAACCCTTCATCCTTCCCCTGCCACCCCCTCCACCTGGGCCCAAGCTCACCCAGATAATCAGAGATTTATTCCTTCCTCATGGCACCCTCCTGCCACTCCTTTATGAATTTATGGAAGAGGGGAGAGGCATCACCAAGCTTTTATGGACAGCACTGGCTGGGACGTGCATTTCTCTTCCCCCTGATGAAAGTAATTCCCTTCAGTTAAGGAGTAAGTGAAAAACACACTCCTCTTAGGCAGCTGGGGAAGAGAGGAGGAAAATCTATGGCAGCGACCCTGAGCAGGCTCTTCCCCAGGGCTTCCAGGCAGCAAACTTATCAGACACTGCACTGATAACATATTCAGGCTGAGCCATAAGTCTTCAGCATATAAAAGGTCTTCCTAACTGCTAACTGAATGAGCAGGGGTAAGGGGGGGGGATGAAATAAAGCTAAAAACCCAAAGAAGCCAAAAGCTGGAGGGTGGCAGCAGGTCTGGGGATGGGCTGCGGGACCCTGGCATGCACACACCACCACTCCACACCCTCCCCGGGGCTAGGCAAGAGGATATTGGTGCTAAGCACCCATCTCCTGCCAGCAAGCTGTCTAGGAAAAGTCTTCTGCATGTTTAAAGCTGCAGAGAAGTGGAGGGGAGAAGAGGGAAATCAGCATCCACACAACCATCAGGCTGCTGAAAGATTGCCCCCTGGGCCAGCATCCTCAATCATCCCAAACAACCTCTTTGCCTCATTATGGCCTCATCTGCCTTCCCTGCTACCTCCCAGTCCCAATACCCATCTTACAACACCTTTCCCCCCCACCCCTCCATCAACCCCGCTCCTTTTCTTCCCTGTAACTCCAAACCAACTCTTTGTCCCGGGCACAAAGAGCCCCGAGGGTACTGCTGTGGGTTTCTCTCCCCACCGGTTTCCCATCCAGCTCCTCGGGAACACCGGATCAAAGTGAGCCAGCTGCGAACTGTGGCTGCCTTTCAGTAACTCCAGCAGAGTTTTATTTCCTCCCTGCACCTCGGATGCAGTTGAAAGGGACAGGAGTTTGCAGCTCAACCTCAGTGGGGTCCATCCACTCCTCAGCAAATCCCCACTCTCTCTTCACCACTTAAACCCCACGAGGGTCACACCAAGCTGGGGAAGCCAAGGGACACCCCACCTGGAGTACTGCCTCCAGTTCTGGAGCCCCTGTGACAAGAGGGATGTGGAGGTGCTGGAAGGTGTCCAGAGAAGGGCCAGGAGGATGATCAGAGGGCTGGAGCACCTCTCCTGTGAGGACAGACTGAAGGAGTTGGGGCTGTTCAGTCTGCAGAAGAGAAGGCTCCCAGGTGACCTCACTGTGGCCTTCCAGGATCTGAAGGGGGCCTACAGGAAGGCTGGGGAGGGACTGCTCAGGCTCTCAGGTAGTGATAGGACTAGGGGGAATGGAATGAAGCTGGAGGTGGGGAGATTCAGGCTGGAGGTGAGGAGGAGGTTGTTCCCCATGAGAGTGGTGAGGCCCTGGAATGGGTTGTCCAGGGAGGTGGTCGAGGCCCTGTCCCTGGAGCTGTTTAAGGCCAGGCTGGCTGAGGCTCTAGCCAGGCTGATCTAGTGTGGGGTGTCCCTGCCCGTGGCAGGGGGGTTGGAACTAGATGATCCTTGTGGTCCCTTCCAACCCTGCCAGATACTATGATACTATGACACGAAACAAAGTGAGAACAAAACCCTTTCCTGTTTCCAAACCACCTTAGGAAGGTGAGGAGCAACACATGATGCAACCCTCTGGTAACCTGACTCACAGGAACCGCATGCAGGAGGGAAGTTCTGCAGCTCCTGGCTGCTCCCCATGTCCTACAACTACTCAGAGGTTGAGTTAGTTATAGAATCACAGAATTGTCAGGGCTGGAAGGGACCTCAAGGATCATTCAGTTCCAAACCCCCCTGCCATGGGCAGGGACACCTCACACTGCAGCAGGTTGCTCACAGCCACATCCAGCCTGGCTGCAAACACCTCCAGGCAGGAGGCTTCCACCACCTCCCTGGGCAACCTGTACCAGTCTCTCACCACCCTCATGGAGAACAACTTCTTCCTAATGTCTAATCCAAATCTACCCTCCTCTAGCTTGGATCTATTCCCATCACTCCCTGACACCCTCAAAAGTCCCTCCACAGCCTTCTTGTACCCCCTACAGCTACTGGAAGGCCACAATGAGGTCTGTGTCTCTCTGGTACTTTGGGATCCTGTAGCACCAAGGGAGGGAGCATGATTTGTGTGTTGGTCTGTCCCCATGTGTAGGTCCATACAGGTTATTGAATCCTAGAATTGGTCAAAGACCTCTCAGATCCTTGAGTGCAACTGCTGACCTAGGCTGATGGTTGCCAACAAGGTTGCAGCATCACTGGGGACGTTTTTTCTTGAGGGAAACAAAAATCCCCCTTTGCCATGTCTTAGTAGCCCCCCCCCCACTCCCCTCCCCAAGCATGGATGACAACCTTATGATGCAAGCAAGCAGTGACCACAGAGCTGCTTTTGCAAGCTCCTCTCCCAGTGCCTCAGGCTCAGTTTGCCAAGCAAAGCCCAAGCCCCAGCCAAACTGCTCCCCAATTTTAACCCAGCCCTGCAGCAGCAAGGAACAAGGGAGAGGATGAGAGGAAATGACCTCAAGTTGCACCATGGGAGTTTCAGGCTGGAGGTGGAGGAAAGTTTCTTCACCCAAAGGGTCATCAGGCACTGGAAAAGGCTGCCCAGGGAAGAGGTGGAGTCACCATCCCAGGATGGGTTAAAAAAAATACAGCTGGATGAGGTGCTTAGGGACATGGTCTAACAGTTGTGTACAGGGAGATGTTAGCTTATGGTTGGAATAGAAGTTAAGGTCTTTCCAAGCAGGCAATACAGAATTAACCAGGTTGGAAAAGACCTTTGAGATCATCAAGTCCAACCTATCACCCAGCACCATCTAATCAACTAAACCATGGCACCAAGTGCCTCAGCCAGGCTCTTCCTAAACACTTCCAGGGATGGTGACTCCACCACCTCCCTGGGCAGCACATTCCAATGGCCAATCTCTCTTGCTGAGTAGAACTTCTTCCTAACATCCAGCCTAAACCTCCCCTGGCACAGCTTGAAACTGTGTCCTCTTGTTCTGGTGCTGCTTGCCTGGGAGAAGAGACCAACCCCCACCTGGCTACAACCTCCCTTCAGGGAGTTGGACACAGCAAGAAGGTCTCCCCTGAGCCTCCTCTTCCCAGGCTAAGCAACCCCAGCTCCCTCAGCCTCTCCTCACAGGCCAGGATGCCATTGGCCTTCTTGGCCACCTTCTCCTAGCATCAGGTGAAAGAATGAGAAGAAATGTCCTGGAATTGTGCCAGGGGAGGGTCAGGTTAGACATTAGGTAGAAAAATCTCTTCCTTGCAAGAGCAGCCAGGCATTGGAACAGGCTGCCCAGAGAGGTGGTGGAGCTACCACCCCTGACGGTGTTGAGGAAAAGCGTGGACATGGCAGTTTGGGACACGGTTCTGTGGCCAGGATGGTGGTAGGTTGAAAGCTGGACTTGATGATCCTGGTGGATCCAAAGGAAACAAATCTATGAAAGGAGTTAGGGGCACCCCAGCCTCACACTGCCATCACCCTGCAGATGCACACTGCTGGCTCATGTCCAATCCTCTGACTCAATGACCACTGACCCTACAAACCTTGACAGCCACCACCTTCCCCAACCCTTCAGCTCTGTGCCTCACCCAAGGTCCACCCACAGCACCACCTCCACCCACGCAGCAGAGCTCCTGATCCCAGCATCACCCAGCCAAAACCAGTGCTCCCCTCCCTGCCTCCAAGGCTGCTTTTCCAGGCAGAACAAGGCTGGGAATTACTCAGGCAGCATGTGACATGACCACCAGAAGGAGAGCGCTGCATTACTGGAGCTAAAACTGGATCCTGGTTTCTATTGTCTGCTCTTTTGTAGTGATGGGAAGAAAGAGCTGCTTGCTCTGTAATCAAGGTTCTTCTGGCTGGGTTCACTGCTTTTAGGAGCCACCAGGATAATGCAGCATCGCTTTCATGTGGCAGGAGAAGCTTATAAACAACACCATTACACCAACCAAGCCCTGCTCCGAGGCTTGGTTGCTCCCAGAGGCAGCAGCCTGCCTGCCTGCCTTCCTCTGACTTCCTATCTCCTCCAAAAGCCTGGGACTAAAATTTCCTTCTAAAGCAGCCCTGGTGAAATTTAATTACTCCAAAAATAATGCTCCAAAAATACTGCCTAAGTAATTCCTTCCAGCTTGTTTTTTGCTCAGGCTCTCCCAGCCAACCCTCCTGCATGCCCTGTTGCACTCCGTGCGCAACGCTGGTCGCGCACAGCAGCTCCGCACCACCACGCACCCCCTCCTCCCCCAGCCCTCCTTCCTCCCCAGCCCCTGGGGGTCTTTTCTTCACTGATGTTTTATTTTGGGCCAAAACTATTTGAGATCACCCCCCTGTTAAAAACAAACACAAAAAAACCCACCACCACAACAAACCAGAAACAAAGGCAGATTCCCAGCTCACCAACACAGACAGACTGAGCCTAAAACCTCCAGAGTGGATTCACTCAGCCAGAAATGATCTCAGCTGGGAAACATCGCAAGGGGCAGTCACATTCTCAGTGGCTTCAAAATAGAGGTTTGAGGGGAGGGGATTGGGAGTTGGTTTGGTTTTAATTTAAAGGGATGCCATGTCTCTGCCTCCTGTGTTCTATCCAGAAGCAGCATCCTGGGACTGGTAGGAAACACACTTTTGCTTCCTCAGCGCCAGTTTCTCATCTTCACCACCTTCCTGAGAACCTCTTGATGGTTTCTCAAGCTGCCTTCTGCACTGCATTAAAGAGACTGTCCCTGCAAGTAGGACAAGGACTCATTTCACCACCCAAGAGACTCAACCCCAGAGCTGCCCCTCCCCTTGGCCTCAAGCATCTCCCAACTGGGACAAGCCAGGAGTCCACCTTGCTAGTGAAGCAAGGGACAGGTTTAATACAGTACATACCTAGGGGCATGTATCAGTCAGATCACAGAATGGTCTAGGTTAGAGGAGACCTTTGAAGGTCATATGGTCCAACCCCCTCTTGTAGTAAGCAGGGGCATCCTCAGCTAGATCAGGTTGCCCAGAGCCTTGTTGAGTCCCACTTTGAATATCTCCAGGGATGGGGCCCCAGGAGATCCTCAGGACCTACAGAGACAGCTAGCACCAGGTGAATGGGGAAAGGCTTTTTTCCTCCCCATCTTTCCCCTTGATGCTCTGTTTACAGAGAGATCCAAACCTGCTGCTCCTCAAACATGTGAAAAGGCAGAGCTGTAGAAAATCTTTGGCCTAAAGAACTACAATAATCCAAACTCCTCCAACATTTAAACCTCATTCAAAAGCCTTTTTAACTCCTTTTTTTCCCCCTCTTTGCTCTTGACACACACTGGCAAAGTGAGCCCCAAGGAAGTGCCACACAGAACCACAGAAGTGTGGAGGTTGGAAGAGACCTTTGAGATCATGAAGTCCAATTGCTCCCCTAGAGCTCCCAATGCCACTACCACTATGCCATGTCCCTCAGCACCACATCAACGTGGCTTTTAAATCCCTCCAGGCATGGAGACTCCACCACCTCCCTGGGCAGCCTGTTCCAAAGCCTGAGAAGCCTTCCTGTGAAGGAATTTTTCTTATACCCAACCTAAACCTTCCCTGGCACAACTTGAGGCTGCTGCTTCCTCCTCTTCTCACCTGCTTGTGGGAGAAGAGACCAACCCCAGCCAGCTCCAATTGTCTCCCCTCAACCTCCTCTTTCTCTCCAGGCTAAACACCCCCAGTTCCCTCAGCTGCTCCTCACCAGCCCTGTTCTCCAGACCCTTCCCCAGCTTTGTTGCCCTTCTCTGCACACACTCCAACTCCTCAATGTCCTTATTGGAGTGAGGGGCCAAGCATCCAACATGCCAAGTGATTTCTTCCAAAGAAGAATCCAAGGAAGCCCATCCTTCCCTCCTCAGCTCAATCAGGTGTAAGACACTCCTCCCCTCTTGCTTCCCCAACCATCATTAGTGAAAGACCATTTCCTTTTGCAGCAAATAGAATAGACCAGGTTGGAAAAGACCTTTGAGATCATGGAGTCCAACCTATCACCCAACACCATCTAATGGCACCAAGCAACCCAGCCAGGCTCTTCCTAAACACCTCCAGGGATGGGACTCCACCACCTCCCTGGGCAGCACATTCCAATGGCCAATCTCCCTTTCTCTGAGGAACTTCTGCCTAACAAAGGTCATCTGCCAACAAGTGCCAACACAAGAAGAGACATGGACCTGCTGGAGCAGGTCCAGAGGAGGGCCACAAAGATGATCAGAGGGCTGGAGCACCTGGGAAGCCAGGCTCAAAGAATTGGGGTTGTTCAACCTGGAGAAGAGAAGGTTGCAGGGAGACCTTCGTGCTGTCTACAACTCTCTGAAAGCAGGTTGTGGCCAGGTGGGGGTTGGTCTCTTTTCCCAGGCAACCAGCACCAGAACAAGAGGACACAGTCTCAAGCTGTGCCAGGGAAGGTTTAGGCTCAAGGTGAGGAGAAAGTTCTTTCCAGAGAGAGTTGTTAGCCATTGGAATGTGCTGCCAGGGAGGTGGTGGAGTCCCCATCCCTGGAGGTGTTCAAGAGGGGATTGGATGTGGCACTTGGCGCCATGGTTTAGCCATGACATCTGTGGTGACAGGTTGGACTTGATGGTCTTTGAGGTCTCTCCCAACCTTGGTGATTCTGTGATTTGAAGGTACCTGATGTTAGCCATAACTACTCTGCCCCACAACCAGCAGCATGGAAGCTGCTTTCCTGTAGAGCTGCTGCTCAACACCCACCTGGTGTTTGTGCTCCCCATGAGTAGGGGGACAAGTGGGTGATGCTGCTTGTTTGTTGGGTGGTTGGGTTGGTTTCTTTTCTTTCTGTGGGATATTAATAGATCCCTCTCAGTGACCAACCAGATAGAGAAGGGGGAAAAAAACCCATAAAACACAGCACAATTTTATTGCTAATTTCCTAATCAGGCAGGAGCTTAATTGTGAGACATCTACTTGGGACTCAAAAAGAGGGGGAGGGCTGCAAGCACACCAAGAGCACAACAGCAAAGATGAAAAGAATTAAATCAAGTCTGGATGTTATTATTATTTCTTCTTTTTAGGAAATCAAGCTTAGAAAAAAAAAAATCGTTCTCACCCAAACAAGAGCAAAAAAACAACACCCAGAAATAAACCAGACAGCCACAGACAAAATCCAACAGGATTTTGGGTGTCTGAAGCACAGGAGCTCCTCTTGGGGCACGATCATAGTATCAGTCAGGGTTGGAAGGGACCACAAGGATCATCTAGTTCCAACCCCCCTGTCACGGGCAGGGACACCCCACACTACATCAGCCTGGCCAGAGCCTCAGCCAGCCTGGCCTTAAACACCTCCAGGGATGGGGCCCCAACCACCTCCCTGCACAACCCATTCCAGGGCTTCACCACTCTCATGGGGAACAACTTCCTCCTCACCTCCAACCTGAATCTCCCCACCTCCACCTTCATTCCATCCCCCCTAGTCCTATCACTACCTGAGATCCTGAGCAGTCCCTCCCCAGCCTTCTTGGAGCCCCCTTCAGATCCTGGAAGGCCACAAGGAGGTCACCTGGGAGCCTTCTGTTCTCCAGACTGAACAGTCCTAACTCCTCCAGTCTGTCCTCACAGGAGAGGTGCTCCAGCCCTCTGATCATCCTCATGGCCCTTCTCTGGACACCTTCCAGCACCTCCACATCCCTCTTGCAATAGGGGCTCCAGAACTGGATGCAGTACTCCAGGTGGGGTCTCCCCAGAGCTGAGCAGAGGGGGAGAATCACCTCCCTTGCCCTGCTGGCCACACTTCTCCTGCTGCAGCCCAGGATCTGATTGGCTTTCTGGGCTGCAAGTGCACACTGAGAGCTCCTGGTGAGCTTCTCCTCCCCCAGCACCCCCAAGGCTCTCTCCTCAGGGCTGTTTTCCAGCCAGTCCCTGCCCAGCCTGGATTTGTGCCTGGGATTGCCTCCATCCAGCTGCAGGACCCTGCCCTTGGTCTTGTTGAACCTCATGAGGTTGGCTTGTGCCCAAGGAGATGTTCTTGCCCCATGAGTTCTGCTGTAGAAGGATGGACCTATGGCTGTTCCCAGGAGGTGGGGGGGGAAGGGGCACAGCACTGCCTGTCTCCTCCTGCATCCCATATATAGCATGGTCCCCGTGGGCTGGGAGCAGATGGTTACCAAGCTGACAGGTTGCAAACAGCTCCGTAGAGCCAGGTGGGGACTCAGATATTGTCTCCATGCCTTTATCTTTTGTTTCCAAAACTGTCTCCCAGCTTAAAAATAACCAAAGAAAAGAAAGGAAACAATTCAAGGAGGAGTTTGCAGTAGGACCTCACTGCTCCCCATGGTTTGGGGCTTCTTCTTCACAATCATTTCCACCTAGCTCACAGCTCTCCTGTCTGAGGGTCTGCACAGCCCTCCATGCTGTCTGAGGGTCTGCACAGCCCTCCATGCTGTCTGAGGGTCTGCACAGCCCTCCATGCTGCCTCCACATAACTTTTCCCACTCCAAGAAGAAGGGGGGGAAAATAACCCAACCAAAAAATGGATCTTTTCATCTGACTTTCCACTCTGTAGCTGGAAGGAGAACACAAGGACAGCCCTGGTGCACAGCACAACATCAACCTTGCTTTTCCAGCCAGCTGCAAGCAACTCCAGTCCTTGCAAGGAGTTCCTTCCCTTGATTTCCTCTGAAACTCCAAAATGCCACAACTTAGAATCATAGAATCAACAAGGTTGGAAAAGACCTCAAAGATCATCAAGTTCAACCTGCCACCCAACACCTCATGACTACTAAACCATGGCTCCAAGTGCCGCATCCAATCCCCCCTTGAACTCCTCCAGGGATGGGGACTCCACCACCTCCCTGGGCAGCACATTCCAATGGCTAACAACTCCCTCTGGGAAGAACTTTCTCCTCAGTAGAACTTCTTCCAAGCATCCTTGGTGCTGTGGCAAGGTGGGGCTTGGTCTCTTCTCCCCAGCTCCTAGCGACAGGACTATTGATATTGATAGGTTGGACTCGATGATCCTCGAGGTCCTTTCCAACCTAAGCGACACTGTGATACTGTGACTAGAGGAAACAGCCTCCAGTTCTCCCAAGGGAAGTTTAGGTTGGACATTAGGAAAGATTTCTTCCCTGCAAGAGTGGTCAGACACTGGGACAGGCTGCCCAGGGAGGTGGTAGAGCCACCATCCCTGGAGGGGTTTAAAAGAACAACCCCAACATGTGGACATGGGTTAGTGGGCATGGTGGTGCTGGGTTGATGGTTGGACTTAAGGATCTTACAGACTCAGGAAGGCTGGAAAAGACCTGTGATGGTTTATAGGAGCACCAAGGGCTTGTGAGAAGAGCGCCTGGATCCCAGCCCTAAACACATGGCACAGCAGTGACACTGCAGTGTTCTGAGTCATAGAACTGTTTAGGGTTGGAAGGGACCTCAAGGATCATCCAGTTCCCTTCAGATACTGGAAGGCCACAATTAGGTCTCCTCGGAGCCTTCTCTTCTCCAGACTGAACAGTCCCAGCTAGCTCCCTCAGTCTGCCCTCATAGGAGAGGAGCTCCAGCCCTCTAATCATCTTTTCAAGTGGGTTTATGCTTTAAAATCATCCTCTGGGAGGCCATGCTGGACCCCCTCCCACACCTACCAGGATGCAAAGCGCAGCCAGACTGCAGGACTCCGGCTCCTTTCGCTTCCCTGCTGGTTTTAGCTCTGCAACTTGACCCTGGCAGGAACATATGGTTTGCATTCTCCCCTCTATACTTTCCACAGCCTTGCACACACTCTCCTTCCCCACACTCCCCCCCCTCCACCTCCCAGAGGCACACAAATCCAAGCCCTTTCCTCCTGAAGTAAGGAATGGTGTGGGCAGCCCTCCCCACCCCTCTCTAAGGGCAGGGGATGGGCCCTGGCAGAAGCTGCAGTAAAAGCCCCTGGCTGAGTCTCTACGTGGGCTTTCCTGTTTCCTACAGGGGTCATTAACAACCTGACTTGGATCAGCTTTGTCCTCTTACAGCCTGTCCATAAATACTAACAGAAGCAGAGCCAGTGTGGTGCTGGGACACTGGAGATGGGAAGTGGGAGGCAGCAACAAAAACCTGCTCTGCAAGCAGAGCTTTGCCTTCCTTAGCCAGCCAAAAACCACTAAGGAACCATCCTGCTTGAGGCCTCTGGCCTCATCTCTCTCTGCTAGCAGAAGACAGAACCTTTGGATGCTGGGAGAACAAACTGGTAAAGCAATGCCAAGGCACTGGGGGGTGTAGGGGGTCAGAGGATGCTCACAGGGCAACACCGGCCACCAACAGGGTTAAGCAGCGACTTCAGCTTCTCTTTTCCCCTCCCCACGTGCCAAACTCATCCTTTATTTTCCTGTGAGGCACTTCTCATCTCATTTTCTGCTTCATCCAGCAGCCAGGCTTCCCTCTCCACAAAGGGATGATGGCAGCCTAAGCTGGGTTTTTGTTCAGCCAGGAGGACTGAGCCGGTGGGAAACGGCGGGAGGGATTTTTCTATGGAGCATTACTTTGCCTTCCTGAGAAGCAAAGGCATCACTCAGCCCCAACCAGCATCATGGTCATGAAGTGAAAAATGCATGAAGACCCTCACACTTGAGGCCTTCTTCTTTTTTTTTCTCCCCTTCTAGTGTCCTTAAGGCACTGCACTCCAGAACAGCCTGGGAGAGCTGTGGGATGGATGGATGGATGGATGGATCGATGCCCCTGGCCAAAACAGCACAGGCTGTGATAGAAACCAGAAGCCCTGTGGTCTGCCAGCCCAACTGTCTTTGCCAAGCATGCCAAGCATTGCTGGCATGACAGCATACCCCACACCACCCTCCAGGCCATGGCCATTGAAGACCAGAGCAAAGACAAAACAAAACGCCCAAATAAACCCCAAATTCTCTAAATGGATATATTTTCAGCAGCACAGGACCAGTGAGCCTGACAGGATCCTGAAGCCAAGCACAACAGGAATCCCTGGTGAGACCTCTCCTGGAATAGTGCATCCAGCTCTGGGCTCCCCAGTTCAAGAGGGACAGAGATCTGCTGGAGAGAGACCAAGGGAGAGCTACCAGGATGATGAGGGGACTGCAGCACTGCCCTGTGAGGAGAGGCTGAGAGCCCTGGGGCTGTTCAGTCTGGAGAAGAGAAGACTGAGAGGGGATTTAATAGATGACTATATATATCTGAGGACTGGGTGGCAAGAGGGAGGGCACAGGCTCTGCTCAGCTGCACCCTGGGAGAGAAAAAGAGCAATGGATAGAAACTCCAGCACAGGAGGTTCCACCTCAATGTGAGGAGGAACTTCTGCCACAGAGTTCTGGAGCAGGCTGCCCAGAGAGGTTGTGGAGTCTCCTTCTCTGCAGACTTTCCAGCTCCATCTGGATGTGCTGGATTCTATGGTCCTGCACTGGCAGGGGGGGGGGTTGGACTCTGTGATCTTTGAAGGTCCCTTCCAACCCTTAACATTCTGTGATCCCTCTGAGCAGGCATCATAAAAACACTTTAAACCAAGAGACCCCCAAATTATCTCTATTTGACCTGTTGTGGCTTTTTTAAGGTGACTGCTACTCAAGCTTTTAGCTGGGCAGCCAAAGCCCTGCAGTAACCTGTGGCTTCCCCTCCTCCCTCCCTCCTTCCCCCCCCACTTACCCCTGGGGATCCTTCCCAATCAGCTGGGACCCTGTCTGCAACACCCGCACGTGGGGTTTCTTTCCCCCCCTACCCCCCCACTCCTTTCCATCCCCAGCAGGACCAGCCCCAACATGCCCCAGAACTGCTGGGGTTTTGTTGGAAACTACAAAAGGAACCTGCCCACTTTGCCCCAGTTTGCATAACCAGTTTAGCCCAAGCCTTTGGTTTTGAAGAACTCAACCTCTGGTTAGTCACCGTTCAGCCCAACCAAAACCCAGCCCTCTTCCCAGCTTCTGGAGCTGGCTTTTCCAGCTTTGGGCAGAGCCCCAGCAGTTTTGTCCTGGGGTTTAAAATGTTACAGCCTGAACTACAGAATCTCAGAACACAACCAGAGAATTGTCAGGGTTGGAAGGGGCCTCAAGGCTCAGCCAGTTCCAACCCTCCTGCCATGCCCAGGGACACCTCACACTGCAGCAGGTTGCTCACAGCCACATCCAGCCTGGCTGCAAACACCTCCAGGCAGGAGGCTTCCACCACCTCCCTGGGCAACCTGTGCCAATCTCTCACCACCCTCATGGGGAACAACTTCTTCCTAACATCCAATCTCAATCTCCCCACTTCCAGTTTTGCTCCATTCCCCCCAGTGCTATCACTCCCTGACACCCTCCAAAGTCCCTCCCCAGCTTTCTTGTAGCCCCCTCCAGATCCTGGAAGGTCACAATGAAGTCTGCTTGGAGCCTTCTCTTCTCCAGACTGAACAGCCCCAACTCTCTCAGTCTGTCTCCGTAGGAGAGGTGCTCCAGCCCTCAGCTCATCCTCATGGCCCTTCTCTGGACACCTTCCAGCACCTCCAGATCCTTCCTGTAATAGAGGCTCCAGAACTGGACACAGTGCTCCAGGTGGGGTCTCACCAGAGTAGAGTAGAGGGGGAGAATCACTTCCCTCAACCTGCTGGCCACACTTCTCTTGCTGCAGCCCAGGCTCTTGACCCTTGGTTTTATTATACATACATATTTATATACAGAGAGAGAGAGAGAGAGATACCTCTGGGTATCTAACAGGGTAACTGAAGCACCCACAACCCAAGATAGGAATTAACCATGGGGCTGTAACTCCTGCAATCCAAAAGTGGGATTCCTAAGCACCATGGGATTCTAGAGCATCCAACAGAGGTCATGAGGATGATGAAGGGACTGGAACATCCATCTGAGGAGGAAAAGCTGAGAGACCTGGGGCTGTTTGGCCTGGAGAAGAGCAGCCTGGGAGAGGATCTTGTTAATGTTTATGGATATCTGAAGGGTGGGTGTCAAGAAGAAGGGGCCAGGCTCTCCTCAGTGTTGTCTTGTGATAGGACAAGGGGCAGTGGATAAAAACTGGAACACAGGAGGTTCCACCTCAACAGGAGGAAATGCTTCTTCACTGTGAGGGTGATGGAGCATTGGGGCAGGCTCTCCAGAGAGGTTGTGGAGTCTCCTTCTCAAAGACTTTCAAGCCTCATCTGGATGCCTTCCTGTGTGACTTGCACTAGGTGATCTTGCTTTGGCAGTGGGTTTGGACTCAATTTCCAGATGTCCCTTCCAACCCTTACCCATTCTATGATTCTAGCCTGCAAAGCCCCCACAGCCACACCTCCCAGCCTTTGCTTGCTTCACCCCAGTCATCCAGCAGCAGCAAACCACTTAGAATCACAAAGGTTGGAAGACACCTCCAAGATCCTCAACTCCAACCAAAGCCAATCCCACCACAACTGCTCAACCATGTCTCCAAAGTGCCATGCCTGCACCTGGCAAGAAGGGCAACAAGGTGGGTGAGAGGTCTTGAGCACAGGCCCTATGAGGAGAGGCTGAGGGAGCTGGGGTTGTTTAGCCTGGAGAAGAGGAGGCTCAGGGGAGACCTCATTGCTCTCTACAACTACCTGAAGGCAGGTTGTAGCCAGGAGTGAGTTGGTCTCTTCTGCCAGGCAAGCAGCACCAGAACAAGAGGACACAGTCTCAAGCTGCGCCAGGGGAGGTTTAGGCTGGAGGTGAGGAGAAAGTTCTTCCCAGAGAGAGTTGTTAACTGTTGGAATGTGCTGCCCAGGGAGGTGGTGGAGTCCCCATCCCTGGAGGTGTTCAAGAGGGGACTGGATGTGGCACTTGGTGCCATGGTTTAGTCATCATGAGGTCTGTGGTGACAGGTTGGACTCGATGATCTTTGAGGTCCCTTCCAGCCTTGGTGATTCTATTTTTTGAACACCTATTGAGGCTGGAAGAGACCTTTGAGCTCAGTAAGGCCAACCACTCTCCTAGACCTCCCAATCCCACCCCTGCTGCTAAGCCACTGCCACTAAACCACATCCCTCAACACCACATTCATTCATCTTTTAAACACCTCCTGTGATGGTGACTCCACCACCTCCCTGGGCAGCCTGGTGCAATGCTTGACTACTCTCTCACATTGAGGGAATTCTTCCCAATATCCAACCTTTGGCACAACTTGAGGCCATTTCCTCTGGTCCTATCACCAGTTACTTGAGAGAAGACACCAACCCCCACCTTACTACAACCTCCTTTCTGGCAGTTCACAGGAGCACAGGGTGTCAGGGGTTGGAAGGGACCCAAAGAGGTGCTCAGGAGGTGATTGGATGTGTGGCACTTGGAGCCATGGTTTAGTAGTCATGAGGTCTTGGGTGACAGGTTGGACTTGATGATCTTTGAGGTCTCTTCCAACCTTAGTGATTCTGTGAAAGTGATGATGGGGTCCAACCCCCCCTGCCAGAGCAGGACCATAGAATCCAGCTCAGGTCACAGAGGAACACATCCAGATGGGGCTGGAAAGTCTCAAGAGAAGGAGACTCCACAACCTATCTGGGCAGCCTGTTCCAGTGTTCTATGACCCTTACAGCAAAGAAGTTCCCCCTTGTGTTGTGGTGGAATCTCCTGGGCTGCTGAGCTGTGGAGAGCAAGCAGCTCGCCCCTCGGCCTCCTTTTCTGCAGACTAAACCACCTGAGCTGCCTCAGCTGCTGCTCACAAGACCTCTCATTTCGCACAGACACCCATGGGGGGGTGGGGGGAGGTGGAAAAAAGGAGGGATTGCAATGATGGCAAAAGAAGGGGGTTTAGCCTTTGCAAGTCCACAGCCCAGCCCCAGCCACCCGAGTCGCTCCGTGCTCCACAGCCATGCAGCCAAATCCCCTCTCCTGGAACAAATCCCTTTAGTGCCGACGCCGGAGCGTGGAAGGGAGGTGGTTCACAGGGATGTGACTGCAGAAAAGCAGCCAAAAAAAGAATGACACACAGCAGCAGGCAGCACACGTCCTCCAGGAAAACCTGCTGCCACAAGCAAGCCAAGCAGCTCCTCCTCCCGCAGCCCGGGATGAGAGCAACCGCAAAGCCCCGATGGAAACGGCGGGGGTGGAGAGGGCAGGGGAGCCCAAATTGCCACCTCTTCTTCCTTCCAGCCTAAAGCATTAGCCTGCAGGGCCTGTCACTTGTGCTGACAGAGCTGGGCACGCACCCAGCTGTGACACTGTGTCACCCACTGCTTGTTCCCAACTCCAAGCAGATCCTCCCGAGCCACGTCAGGATGATACAGCCCCAGCCAGCTGCTCCTCGGCACAGGAGCAGCTTCTCCCCAGCCTAACCAAGATCTTCAGCAACACTTGGCCTGCTCAAAGATGTCCTCCAGCCAGCTCTCAGAAAGCAGAACAAACAAGAGCTCTAAGCTTCTCCAAGCTGGAGGAGAACACCTTTCGACAAGCCCAGTCTCCAGGAGAGCAACCCAGACCACTGATTACTGTTAATTGCTGTGGAATTGGACTTAGGAGCCATGCTTTCATGCAAGGCACATCTCCACATTTCACCTCTGTCAGGTGTGTGTGTTGGGGGGTGGGGGGGGAAAACCTTCAGAATTATATTCCAGAACAGGAAGACCACCACAGCACCACCCAGAAGGTGCTCACACCCCAAGAAGCAGCCCCAGCCCATTTGGGATACACAGGGATGGAGGAGGGAGACCGTTGGGATCCCAGACCTGGACAGCAGCCATCCAAAATGAGGTGATGGCTCCAGGCCAGACCACAGCAGACAGCAGGGCCACATTGCAAGATCCACTCTCATGACCAGCACTAATTACTAGCTTTGCTTGCAGGCCCTGCAAAGCCTTCAGAGATGTCCCTCTAGGTGAGGGTGGGGGATGCTTGCTGGGCTCCATTTGGCTACAGGGATGGAAAGCAAGCAGCAGACCACACTGGGTTTGGGGTGGTTTGGGGGCTTTTTTTGCCTGTTTTAAATAGCAACCAGTTTCAGGCTGCTGGAAAACACCCTCCTCCTGTTCCTCAAGCCAATCCAAACAGAGAGAGCCAAAAGCACAGCCAAGTGACGGCACAGGGTGGTGAGGTCTCCGCAGGGGGACAACAGGAATGTGAAAGAGATCAGCCCCAGCTCACAGGCCATGCAGGGAGGCCCCCACTCAAGATGGCAGAGAAACAGAGTCAATCAACCAAGGGGAAGGAAGCTCTCTTCATCCATCTCCATAACACCCTCTGAAGCCTCATAGAATCACAGAATTGTCAGGGTTGGAAGGGACCCCAAGGCTCAGCCAGCTCCAACCCCCCTGCCATGCCCAGAGACACCTCACACTCCAGCAGGTTGCTCACAGCCACATCCAGCCTGGCTGCAAACCCCTCCAGGCAGGAGGCTTCCACCACCTCCCTGGGCAACCTGTGCCAGGCTCTCACCACCCTCATGGGGAACAACTTCTTCCTAATGTCTAATCCAAATCTCCCCTCCTCTAGCTTGGATCCATTCCCTCCATTCCCATCACTCCCTGACACCCTCAAAAGTCCCTCCCCAGCTTTCTTGTAGCCCCCTTCAGATACTGGAAGGCCACAATTAGGTCTATGTCTCTCTGGTACTCTGGGATCCAGTTGCTCTTGGTTCTCCAACTAGTAGTCACCACCATCCAAAGGAAGAACTACACCTTCCCAGCAGGTCACATGAACCCAGCTGAAATCTGGATGGTCAATGAAGCACAGCTGAGACCAAATTTGTCTCCACTCTGACCTTGTTCTGCTGATGCCTTGTGAATCTTCAGCTTGGAACAGAGGAGCCTGAGAGGTGACCTCATTGCTGTTGGTAAAGCTGTGCAGGGTGAGTGCCCTGAGAATGGAGCCAGGCTCTGCTGGGGGATGGCCAATGCCAGCACAAGGGGCACTGGGTGGAAGCTGAGGCAGAGGAAGTTCCATGGAAACAGGAGGAAGAATTATTTCCCTGTGAGGCTGACAGAGCCCTGGAGCAGGCTGCCCAGGGGGGTGGTGGAGTCTCCCTCTCTGGAGATACTCAAGACCTGCCTGGATGAGTTCCTGTGTGATCTGCCCTAGGTGATCCCCCTCTGGCAGGGGGGTTGGGCTAGATGATCTTCTGCTGAGGACCTTCTGGGGGCCTTTAGCCACTGCTGGGTGGATGTGCCCGTGCCTGAAATCAACTGAAAACCTCACAGCCTAGAAAGCATTCAGGACACTCACTGACAGCAGCCTCATATAGGAAGAGACATTGCATTCCAGGTGTGTCCCTCCTCCCATTTAAATCTGTCCTGAGGAGCTTCCAGGCTTCCCAAACCTCCTGCCTAAGGAAAACTCCCACGATATACAATGCAACACAAACCCTTTTAATAGCCTCCTGCCCCCGCAAGCCACCCTGCCAGGAAGCCTAGGCTTGTTTCATGTCTTGTCCCTCCAGCCTACTGCCACTCCAGGAGGTGCAGGCACACCAAGGAACCCACCCAGAGGTGGACAGCCCATGCTGCCCCGAGGAGGACACGTAGTGGCATTTGAATGCTGCCAGCTGAGGAAGGAGCCTGGTGAGAAGAGGGCAATCAGGGACAACTTCCAGGCCAGTGGCAGCTCCAGGGGCAGAAATCACTCCACAAAAGGGAATCACAGAATGTTAGGGGCTGGAAGCGACCCTGAAAGTTCATCCAGTCCAACCCCCCTGCCAGAGCAGGGTCACCTAGAGCAGGTCACACAGGAACACATCCAGGTGGGTCTTCAGTATCTCCAGAGAGGGAGGCTCCACAACCCCCCAGGACAGCCTGCTCCAGGGCTCTGTCACCCTCACAGGGAAAACATTTTTGCCTCCTGTTTCCATGGAACTTCCTATGCTTCAACTTCCACTATTGCCCCTTGTGTGTCATTGGGCATCACCCAACAGAGCCTGGCTCAAGCCTCTGGGCACTCACCCTTCAGATACTTATAAACATTAATGAGGACACCCCTAATGGACCCCTGATCTAGTGTGAGGTGTCGCTGCCCATGGCAGGGGGGTTGGAACTGGCTGATCCTTGAGGTCCCTTCCAACCCTAACAATTCTATTACTCTATGTCTCCTCTTCTTCAAGGTGAAGATTCACAAGGCATCAGCAGAACAAGGGCAGGGTGGAGAAAAACATAGTCTCAGCCTTGCTCTCCCCTCCCTGCCCAGGGCAAGCCTCCCTTTTGCAGGACACCTCTGGTTCAACAGCCACCATACAACTTCAACAGAATGGAATAAACCAGGCTGGAAAAGACCTTTGAGATCATCAAGTCCAACCTATCACCCAGCACCATCTGATCAACTAAACCATGGCACCAAGCACCCCAGCCAGGCTCTTCCTAGATACCTCCAGGGATGGGGACTCCACCACCTTCCCTGGGCAGCACATTCCAATGGCCAATCTGTCTCTCTGGGAAGAACTTTCTCCTCACCTCCAGCCTAAACCTCCCCTGGCACAGCTTGAGACTGTGTCCTCTTGTTCTGGGGCTGCTTGCCTGGCAGAAGAGACCAACCCCCACCTGGCTACAACCTCCCTTCAGGGAGCTGCAGACAGCAAGAAGGTCTGCCCTGAGCCTCCTCTTCTGCAGCCTAAGCAGCCCCTCATGGTGCTGTACAGAAGCATTCTCCATGCACCA
This sequence comes from Melanerpes aurifrons, assembly GCA_011125475.1. Classification (NCBI taxonomy): domain Eukaryota; kingdom Metazoa; phylum Chordata; class Aves; order Piciformes; family Picidae; genus Melanerpes; species Melanerpes aurifrons. The sequence goes on from WWNC01000002.1 coordinate 40,611,271, forward strand.
CCCTGCATTAACACTCTCACACTCACACCACTTGCCCCTGACCACCATCTGGTTCCACCTATCAAGGTGTGCTGAATCCCACCCTAGGGCAAAACAAAGCATCCAAACCTCACCCACACCTGCTCCAGTCACCTCCATTCCAAGGGGGCACCAAGAGGATCAGGAGGCTGGAGCACCGGCTCTGCTACAAGGACAGGCTGAGGGAGCCTGGGGTGTTCAGCCTGGAGAAGAGAAGGCTCCAGGGAGACCTAAGAGCAGCCTGCCAGTACCTGAAGGGGGCTGCAAGAAGGCTGCAGAGGGACCATCTCCAAAGGCCTGGAGTGATAGGACGAGGGTAATGGTTTGGAATTAGAGAAGAGCAGATTTAGACTGGATGCTAGGAACAAGTTTTGCACCATGAGGGTGGTGGAACACCAGAACAGGTTGCCCAGGGAGGTAGTTAAGGTGCCATTCGTGGTGACAGTCAGGCTTGAGAGGGCTCTGGGCAACCAGATCTAGAGGAGGATGTCCCTGCTGACTGCAGAGGGGTTGGACTGGATGCCCTTTGGAGGTCTCCCTTCCAACCCAGCCCATTCCATGCCTCTATTTCCCCACTCCTGGGGCAGTTTTGCAGGCAGAAGCTGCTGCCTCTTCCTAGCACCCCATGCAATGCACCTGCACAGATCCTCCAGTCAGGGATCGCTCCCTCACGGCCTGCCTGGGGTCCTCCCCTCTTCTCCTGGGGTGGCTTCTGCTCCAAAGAAAGGCAGATGGATCTAATATGCATTAAAGGTCTCAAGATGAGATTTTCCACGCTCTTTGAAAGGGAAACAATCCCTCAGCTTCTGCACTTTGTGCAGACCCCCTTCCCCCCTCCCCGGCACTCTAAGCATGAGGATGCCAGCACCTGACTCTTGGCTCGATGGTTGTGCTGATGAGGAGGACAGCCCTTGCTCACAGCCCCCCGTCTTCAGGCAGGGAAGGGATAGCTCCTGGTGCACACTACCCCCTTCTCCCCTCCCAGTTTCCATGGGAATAAATGGGAAAGAGAAGCTAGAGCAGCCAGCTCCAGGTAGATACAGGAGCTGTGGGGCAAAGGGATGGAGGTGGAGAAGGAGACCTCCCCACGCACACCAAAGAGGTTCTGCAAATCTGTACAGGCCTCCTTCCCTACCCAAAGGGATTTCTTCCCCCAGAGAAAGGGACAGGCCAGCCCCTAAATGCAAGCAGAGGAAAAAGCCTTGGGCATTGAAGTGGGGCTCTGCTCACTTTACATCCTGCAGAAGTGGGTACCTTGCTCATTAATGAAGTGTCTCAACTAGTGTCCTCCACCTCCCAGAGGGAAAATAAGAATCCAAGCAACCAGCACTGCCTTTCAATTGAACAAGAAACAAAGGTAAAAGGGGGAAATAAAAACAACCAGCCCAAACTGGCTCAAAACATTGACTTCTTAAGATCCTGGGGCTCTATGTCAGCCCCGTCCATCCAGTCCAAGCCCCACCTGGCAGGCAACGGGATGTGGCTCCCCTCCCTCCCCCCATATATTTCACCTGCACAAACCCAGCTCTGGTGGGAAGATTTGCCTCATGGTCACAGCCTGGTTTTGGGACTCCTTGTGCCACCAGCACTCCTGCCATCCCCACACACATGCCTCAGGTGGCTTCACAGACACCTCCCAAGGCACCTGGTAATTCCTCCTCTTCCCAGCAAGGAGCAAGGTCAGCAATGTGTTAGCTGGAAAGGGGATTCTTCCCAGCACTTAAACGGGTGCTTGACCATCAGCTCCCTCTGGAGAGGGGCTGAGGGCTGAAGCATGAGCAGGAAGGACACAGGTGGTGCAAGCAAGCAAGGGAAGGGACCTGGTAGAGCCTGGATAGGAAGCAGTGTGCACACTAAAAGTCTCTTGAGCTGTGAGACATCCTGCCTGCTGCTGACCATCATGGTGGAACTTGCTTGCATGCCTTTTCACCTTCCCCACCTGAATTTGGGCACCCATGGGCAGGGATCTAGGGGTGAGGTGTCCCTGCCCATGGCAGAGGAGCTGGAACTGGCTGATTCTTGAGGTCCCTTCCAGCCTTCTATGATCATTTCCCCACGGAGTCCAACAGAGAGAAACACAGGGATCCAAACTTATCATCAGGGTCCCTTCACCACATTTACCTCAAAAGTACATTCCCAAGCACCAAGAGTTTGGGTTGAGGCTTGCAGTTTCAATATCCTGGAACTTACACCAGGTTGCAGCTCCAGTTGGGGGATGAGGACCAGGACCCACCAGCTAGAAGGGAAGGCTCCCAGGACACCTTCTTGTGGCCTTCCAGTATCTGAAGGGGGCTACAAGAAAGCTGGGGAGGGACTTTTGAGGGTGTCAGGGAGTGATAGGGCTGGGGGGAGTGGAGCAAAAGTAGAAATGGGGAGATTGAGATTGGATGTTAGGAAGAAGCGGCGAGACTCTGGAAGAGGTTGCCCAGGGAGGTGGTGGAAGGCTCATCCCTGGAGGTTATTGCAGCCAGGCTGGATGTGGCTGTGAGCAACCTGATCCAACATGAGGAGTCCCTGCCCATGGCACGGGGGTTGGAACCAGCTGATCCTTGAGGTCCCTAACAATTCTGTGATCCTCTGGACACTTCACTACAAACCTAACCCAGAGACAACTCACCCATGTGGGTGTGGGGGAGCTCGCCGCGACAGGGAACAGCCTTCCCCTCCCCCCAAAAAAAACCAAACCCCAACACAACCAACAACAAAAAGCTAAGCCAGGCCAGTAGCTGTGGGGAAAGCCACCAAAGGTTGTGTGGAGCTGAGGAGACCTGAGCAGGGCTGTGCCAGGCTGCAGCGGGGAGGGACTCACAGGAGATTAAAGGCAGTGTGCAGGACACGCTGGAGCAAGCCCCGTGCTAAATAATTCCTGATTCCCTTCTCTTTCCTTGTCTTCCAGTGTGGCTTCACCCACAGCCTTTCCCAGCCTGGCTCACTTTTGATCTTGGGGCTTGCTCTTGCCTTTCCCTCACCCCCAACCAGTTGATGCAACCCAGAGGTGCCTTGCCACAGCCCACCGAGGTGCCCCAGCCCCAGAGTAAAAGCTACATGGAAAAAAAAAAAGAGAGAATCATGGAATGGATTGGGTTGGAAGAGACCTTTAGAGGTCATTTATCTCAGCTCCCCCCTGTGAGCAACTGAAGCAGGCTGCTCACAGCCCCCAGTCAACCTGACCTGGAACGGTTCCAGGCACAAGAGCATCTACCACCTCCCTGGGCAACCTGGGCCAGGGTCTCAGCACCCTCAGTGTCAAACATTTCTTCCTTCTCTCCAGTCTAAACCTCCCTCTTTTGGTTTCAAACCATCCCCCTTCTCCTGTCAGAGCAGGTCCTCCTCCAAAGCCTGTCCCCAGCTTTCTGGCTGGCCCCCTTTTAAATCCTGAAAGGCCACCAGAAACTCTCCCTCGGAGCCCTCTCTGAACCACCCCAACTCTCCAGGCCTCTGGCCAAGAGAACAGCAAAGGGAAAGGAGAAAAGCAGCAAAGGGAAGGGAGAAAAGGAGCAAACAAAAAACAACAACAACCAACCCACCAAAACCAAAAATCCCCTAAAAATCCAAACTCAGCAAACATGTGGCTGCTACCAGCCCAGCCCGGCGGTTTGGGAGGAGAGGGGATGGAGAACGGGGCTGGGAAGGAGGAGGAGGAGGAGGAGAAGGAGGAGGAGACAGCAGCTCTTCCCCTCCACCAAGAAGCAGGTCTGGGGCTGCCAGCCCAGCGCATTCCTGTGCCGTGAGTCAGGCCTCCGAAAAACCAGGAGGCTTCAAAAATAAGATGACTGCATACAGCCGGGATGCTTTGCTTGCATTCTGCCTCCCCCCACCCCCGTCCAGGCAGCCCCTGCCTTTCCGCTCCCCCAGCGGGATCAAAACGCTGCTTTGAACCAAAACCTAGCCGGGACCCTCAAGAACAGCATCACCTTCCACGCTGGGACCCCGGTGTGGAGCTAGAGGGGGAACCCACACGCCAAAACCGCCTCAACAATAAAACCCCAAGTTGCTGGCCAAGCCCAACAGTGAGCTGGAGGATTGAGGGAGTGTTAGGGAGGGCGCTTTGCTGAGCTAGGGGCCTCCAGGCCCCCACCGAGAGAGGTCTCTCAAACGCTGGGTGTGAAAGAAGCTATCAGAGCAGCTTCCTGGGGCTTTCTGCCTCTCCCGAGTCAAAGCTCTGCATTTCCCAGCCCTGGTACAAGCCCACTGCAGGTCACACAGGATTATCTTTGCTTCCAGAGCCCCAGCATGATGTCAGGAACCACACACATCACACCGAGCCACTGCTTCACCACTCCCGGGGCACCACCAAGGCTCTAGTTTAGGGAGTGAGGAGCAGCGAAGCATCTCACAGAACATTTGCCTTTAGGTTCTGAGCTCTGGCAGAGCCAGGGAAGGACCAGCTGAACTCCCCAGGAGGAACAGCAAGAGGAGTGAATCTTCGGGCCACCAGACACAGGCCCCCCCCTCCCTCCCCCAGCATCCAAGGGGCCAGGGCTGTGTCAGCTCAGTGCCACCACGCTGTGACTCAGGGGCAGGGGTGGCTTGCACAACGCAGTAAATTACAGCTTGGTGCTCTAAGGAAAGCCCAGAATCACAGGCAGTGGAACCTAAACTGCCACGGTGGGGCAGCCAGGGGCTCAGGAATCTTTTACACCCCTGTTAACCTCCCCCATTTCCTAAGGTGAGACACGCAGTGGGCTAGCAGGAGGGGGGCAGAGGGATTTATTCACCACCACCCCTCCTCCTCATCCCACCTCGCTCCAGCAAATGTTTTGCCTCGCATTAGCATGGCTAAAGCCGGGAGGATAGCAGTGACTTGGGAACAGCAGGAACCTGTGGCTTTATGGCACTGACATCTGCTGTAATGAACTCCTCGCAGACTCCATACAGCCCTTCCGTCCTCACCTCCCGGCCCAGGGCTTCCTGCTGCCTCTCCCTGACGTGGCAAGCCAGGCTTTTGCCCAGCAAAGCTCGCTTTATGGACCAGCCTGATAACCTACAGGCTCTCCTGATAACCTGTGGGGGCTCTCCTGATAATCTCTGGGGGCTGGCAGGCTGATCCCACCAACCCCAAACGCACTGGGAGGGAGAAAGCCACGGGGCTGAGGCGTTCCAAGCACTGCTGCTGCTAGAAATGGAAGTAAAACCAAGCTCCTTGCATCATCTTGGCCTGCTCAACTGACCCAAAAATACAGATTTATGTATGTTTTATTCCTGTGTGGCCAGGATGGGGACAGAAAGGGAATCAGTGTGCACAGAAAGGACCCAGGAGACCTCAGCCAGGAGATAAAGGACACAGCTGGGCTCTCCAAACTGCTTACTGGGCCAGCAGTGGGGGGCTTCTGTGTTCTAAACTGTGGAAATGCAATGTGGATTTCTCCCCTGCCCCACAGCCACCACTTCCCCCCCAAAATCCTGTTCTTCACAGCAGGTTTTTTCCCATTTCTCTGTTTTTTTCCCCTCTGTTGTTTCACTGTTTCATTCTGCCACTATCACACACAGCCAGCACCCACTTCTAAGACAGCAGGCTCCATAACCAAGAAGGTAAAGGAAAAGGAGGCAACAAAAAATAAAAAGCCAGAGCAGACCCTTCCACACACCCCTGGCCTCAAAGAAGCCTCCACCTCCTGCAAGGGCAGGCTCTGCTGATGAGCAACAGGTCTTGGAGCATCTCTCCCCCATCACCTGCTTGCAGTGATTGATGCATCACCCATGACAGTGAGGGGCACTGATGCAAATATCCCCTTCCCTCCCTCCATCTCTAGATGTTTTCCTGGTGGTGGTACAGCAGAGGGAAGGGCAGTCCTTACCAGGCATGGCAGGGTCACCCTGCCTACCAACACCCTCACCAGCCAAGCCTCTCCCCTGCATCACCCTCTGGGTTTCAGCAGCCTTTCTCCTACCTCCGTGGGGAAGGAGCCTCAAACAAGCTCCAAAACAAAATCCTTGCCCTATGTTGTTTGTCCCATTTGGAGCGGCACACACAGGAGAAGGAAGCAGGAGTGGGATGGGAACAACAGGGGTGGGAGCTGGGGTTCCCTTCTCCCAGAGGAGAGCACAGCAGCAGACCCAGGGCCGTGTCCAAGCCCCTCAGCACGGCAAAACCCCAACACAAACAAGCAGCGCATTCTTTGGGAGTAAAAGGTTGGGGAGGGGGGAAATCAGTTTCTGCTTCGTGCCTCTCCCTTGCAACCAGGCAAGGGAGCCGATTATGGATTCTAAATGGCCTGAAATTGTGCCAGGGGAGGTTTAGGGGGAAATGTCTTGACAGAAAGGGTGGTCAGGCATTGGCACAGGCTGCCCAGGGAGCTGGCGGAGTCACCATCCCTGGAGGTGTTCAAGCAACGCGCGGACACGGCACTGCGGGACGCGGTGTAGAGGGCACGGGGGATGTTGGATCCTTGATCTCAGAGGTCTTTTCCAAACAAAAGAATGCCGTGAGCCTCTGCCCGGCAGGGCTGAGCACCCAGCTCGGCTCCCTGCCCCGCGCCGTCCCATGCAATCTCCGCACGGCGCTGCCGGAGGAACGCTAATTGCGGCTCCCCCACTACCAACTTTACACACATTCACATGCAGCAGATGAACGGCGTGCCTTCAGAAAGCTCCCCACACTCAACACTGATCCAGCTCGGGCAGGTTCAACTCGTTTTCTTGGTTTCATTTCTTCTTCATGCCCTCCCTTTCTGCTCAGTTTTATTGCAACCCCTGCATGAACTTGGGGCATGGGAAAAAAAAAATCAAGAGCTCTGCACGGGATAGGGGGAAGGTGTGTGTGAGTAGGGGGGAGAGGGGATGTCCTGCATCACCAACCCAAACAGCATCCCACAAGGGGTCCTGCACCCCCAACCCAGCCAACATCCCGCACCCCCAACCCAGCCAACATCCCGGTCACAGCTAAACCCTGACCCGCAGCCGCCTGGCTTAATCCCAGCCTTCCTAATCCCCTGCATCCACAACATCCCTTTGCCAGCAAGGGAGAGTTGTTTCTTCTGGCTGGAGGAGGATGCTGCAGGAGCAGCAGCAAGGGTCCAGGCCACAAACTAAGTCAATAGTGCCATTTCTGCTTTCCATTTGCTGAAACACACTGGAGCTTTGTACGGCGGAGGCAGAAAAGGAAGGGGGGAGAAATTAATCTAATTAAAGTCCCTCCCCGAAATTCCTCGTCACCTTAATTATGCTTCAGAAAAGAAGGCTTGGTTCATTTTCCTAGAAAATCAGCTTGTCAGGAGATGCTTTTAACTCCTGGCAAGCCCGAGCCACGCAGCTTTTCCCCCATGCCTTCCTCCCCCCTGCCCCGTCCTCAAACCCCTCACACCACAAGCTGCGGGAAGCGAGCTCGGGGCTCTCCTCCCGAGTTCCCCACCGGCTGGACACCACCTTGCCCCATCACCTTAGCCCCTGTCGTTATAGTCTCTCCCGACCTCGTAAAAAAAGCCCAACCAAACCCGCCATCAAACTTTGCAGGGCTCCACTCTCCTAGCTCTACACTCCAGGACAAGGGTTTTCTTCTATAACCTGGCTGGTCAACACCAGCACCTTTGCCGTGCCACCACGGGAGGATGACAAAGGACAAAGTCCTAAGGACGTTGAGGAGTTGCAAGAGAAGGATGAGATGGGGTGGGGGGGAGCGTCGGAAAAAAATCTAGCGGAAAGGCTGGATTTGCTCAGAGGAGGGCAGCAGGAGAGCCGTGCCTCTGTTTATTGTCTGTGGCAGGGATTACCAACGGAAGGGCTGGATTTAAGTGCATCTCAATCACAAGATTGGGTTGCGCACAGGAAACTTTGAAGGGCCATCGGAAAAGACCACTTAGCAGCCCCAGCCTTCATACTGCTCAGTTCATTAACCAAAAAAAAACCCCGAAACCCCAACCCACAAACACCTCACCCTCCCCAATTATTATTACTATTATCATCCATAATATTAATGTAAGACAAAAAAAAAACCCCGGCAGATTAGATACCCAGGGCTGAAGAATCACTTCGTTAATGCGGTGGAGAAATCACAGCCGCCGCCAACTACCGATGGGGCTGGGTTTGTTTTGCTCTTCCCAAGACAAAATAGCAGACAGAGCGAAAAGAACTATATAGAGGCGTGTAAATGGATATGCAAATGAATAGACAGATAAATAAATGAATAGATATAGAAATAAATAGATATAGAAATAAATAGATATAGAAATAAATAGATATAGAAATAAATAGATATAGAAATAAATAGATATAGAAATAAATAGATATAGAAATAAATAGATATAGAAATAAATAGGTGAATATGCAGATATATAAATAAATAGGTATAAGCCAGGAGCAGGCAGAAAGGCAGAAGCGAGAGGCGAGTGGAGCTGCCAACCGGCAAACCCCCGGAGCATCACCCCCAGGAGCATCCCTCGGAGCATCCCCCCCAACTCCAAGGGTAACCGCTCAGCCCCCACCCCGAGACGCCTCTCGGTCTTGAAAGAAATAAGGAGAACAAAATAAGGAACCAAATGTCCGAGGGCTGAACCTCTCCCACGCACATTCTGAGTTAAACTGCACTGAAGTTTGTATTTGGGAGGGGGGGGATGGGGAGGGGAAAGCAGCCCCTCACACGCACACACCCCTTGAAAAACTTCATGCCCACCACCCATTTCCCCCCACCCCCCCCACCCCGTTACCTGCGGCGGCCAGCGCCCTGCGGAGCAGCGGGAGGGCGAAGAGGAGGAGGAGGCGGCTGGAGGCGGCTCGGCGGGGCCCGGGTGGCGGCATGGCGGCGGGGCCGGGAGCGGAGCGCAGCGGAGCCGAGCTGCCTGCCCGCCCGCCTCGCCACACTGCCGGGCTGCCCGGCGCCGAACGGGGCGGGACGGGGCGGAGCGGGGCGGGGAGGGGACCCCGGGGGGGAAGGTACCGCCCCGCTCCTGCCTGCCGTGAGCTGCTCCCGGTCTCAGCTCCCCCCTCTTCTTCCCTCTCTCCCTCCATCATCATCTTCACCCCCTCCCCATCGTCCTCATCCTTATCCCGGAGGGACCGCAGAGCCAAGGCAGGGAGGCAGGGACGGAGTAACCCCCCGTTAAGCACCGCTCTGCAGTAGGGATGTGCGGGCACAAGAGGGAGCCCCGCAACGCGCTCGGCACCGGGGACACCCCCAAACAGCGTCCGCTTCCTTCGCCCCGGCGGAGCGCCGAGCCCCCGAGAGCCGGCCGTGCTCCCTGGTACTCACCCCAGAGCCAAAACAAACCCCCCAGCAAACCCAGTTCAAAGTTGCCTTTTGCTACCAGCAACGTGAGCCTAGCACCGCGGAATGGAACCTCACACCCACCCCCGGCAGAAGCACGGTGGAGAGCCAGGCTGTAGAATGGAGCCAGAGGAGCATCACATCCATCCCTAACCACCCCATACGTTCATCAGAAAGATCACAGAGCGCCTCGGGTTGCAAGGAACCCTCAAAAGGTCATTTTGTCCAACACCCCCTGCTGTCTAGCAAGGACATCTCCAGCTGGATCAGGCTGCTCAGAGCCCCATCAAGTTTGCTCATGAATGTCTCCAGGGATGGGGACTCCACCACCTCTCCGGTCAACCTGTGCTGGTATTTCACTTCCTCCTAATGCCCAGCCTAAATCTACCCTGCTCCAGTTTCAAACCATTGCCTTTTGTCCTGTCACTAGAAGTCCTTCCAAACAGCCCTCCCCCAGCCTACCTGTACGTCACTTTCAGTTACTGAAATGCCACCAGAGGGTCTCCCTGGAGCCTCCTCTTCTCCAGCCTCAACAGCCCTGACTCTCCCAGCCTGTCTTCATAGCAGAGGTGCTCCAACTCTCCTGATCACCTCCTCTGCTGCTTGTATTGAGGGCCCCAGTGTTGGACACAGTACTCCAGGTGAGGTCTCACCAGAGCAGAGCAGCAGAATCACCTCTCTTGACCTGCTGGGCCACGCTGCTTTTGATGCGGCCCAGGATGCCACTGGCCCGCTGGGCTGCAAGAACACACGGCTGCCTCACGTCCAGCCTCTCATCCATGAGCACCCTAAGTCCTTCTCCACAGGGCTGCTCTCAATCTCATCATCCCCAGCCTGTATTGATATGAAGCATTGCCCCCACCCAGGTGCAAGACCTTGCAGTTCCCCTTACTGAACCTCAGGAAAATAAAATCATTAAATCCACACCCTGAGGGAGGTATCCTGCATTTACTCAATCCCTGCTCACCTCCCTTCTTGCAAAGAGCTGAACACAAACTTACAGGCTTGCAACCTTCCAGCGATGGGGCTGCATTTTCCATGTGGTGAGCATCAACTCAGGCTGGGTTTAATCCCCACACTGCCTCCATGCTGGCTGGAGAGGGGCAAAATGGCACAGTGGTGGCCAGGAGAGCCCAAGTTCAGTCAAGCTGTGGTACAACAGAGCAGAACTGTTTCTTGTATTCACACCAGCTTGGCTACAAAGTGCTGGGTGACAGCAAGAACCTCCACCAAAGGGAGAGGGAGCTGCCATTGCTGCCTATAAATGGTTCAAATACCATGGGAGCTGCTAACTACTGCTAAGTGCTGGCAGCTGCCCCATTCCTCCCCAGCAGGGCAGTGGGGCTGAAGGAACCCTGGCAGTCTGTAATGACAGCTTGGGCCTCACCACCTGCCCAGGGTGGTGAGACTTGGGCACGGGTTCTCTGCAAGCTCAGTGTGCTGCTGCTCCACCTATGAGTGTGCTGCTTGGTTGTTGCCTTCAGAGGGCTTGTACAAAGCCTGGCAGGATGGAGAAGCTGGGAGCTGGTGGCTGGTGTGGAATCAGCTTGTTGCACACCCAACATGAGGTTCTGCTGGGGGAGACAGTGGTGCCAGGGGGGGCCACTTTATGCTTTGGGACCTCTTCAGAAAAACCAGAAACTCTGTTTGTACAAACCTTTCAGAACCAGCTCAAGCTCTCCCTGCTTCCCAGCTGTCTTCTCCCACCTTTTGCAGAGCAACTCCTCCATGCCCTGCTGCTTGGTCCACCTGCACACCACCGCTGACACAGATGCCTTGAGTGCTGCCTTCAGCAGTCCACACTCAGCTGCTCTGCAGCCTGGATTTAAAGAGCAGTGGGACCTGCTGGAAAACCCCCAGCCCAACCCCCAGAAAAGGAAACCCAACCCCCAGAAATCTCATTTCCAGTTGTCATTGATGGGCTGGAGCTGCACAAGAAAGAGCCTGGCTGGGCAGGGAGGGGCAGAGGTGCGCCTGATGCCACCCCAGCGTTAGAGAGGGGCTAGAGGGGGAGAAGGATGGGAGAAGAAATCATACAATGGGTTGGGTTGGAAGGGACCTTAAAAGTCAACCATCAGCAAACAAAAAGGCTGTTTCCAGCTGGATTGGGTCACACACACACAGAGTTCATGGCAGTGTAGCACCTCAGCACTTGGCTCTGGCCCCAGGTGAAGCCCCAAAGCCTGGAGATCTTGAGCCGGAGCTCAGAGACTGTTCACGCAGGAAGGCTCAGTGCCTGAGCAGGGAGTTAGTGTTGTGTTAAACAGCAGTTGTCCACTTCTGAGCTCCCCAGCCCAAGAGAGAGTCCAAGAGATGGCTCTGAGGATGATTAGGGCACTGGAACACCTGCTTGATGAGGAGAGGCTGCGAGCCCTGGGACTGTTAGGAGAGAGCCCTGGGGACAACTTGGAGAACTGCCTGAGAGGGGATCTGATCAATGCTGATCAATAGTAGGGGACAAGAGGATGAACTCAGACTCTTTTCAGTGGTGCCCAGTGACAGGACAAGGGGCAATGGGCAGAGGAGGTTTCATCTGGACATGAGAAGAGACTTCTTTACCGTGAGGGTCCAGGTGCCCTGAGAGGTTGTGGGTTCTACTTCGAAACCTGCCTGAATGCATTCCTGTGTGCTCTGCCCTAGGTGATTGTCTTTAGTGGGGGGGGGATTGAACTCATAGATCTGCCTTCCAACCTTTACCATTCTGTGATGACTGAGGGGAAAAAGCTATGATGAGGGTCTCTGAGGAGCAGTTCAGTGCAAACGAGGGTATTTACTAATGATCAGCAGAGCAGGAGGGCATGGAGGAGTGCTCGATGCTGGAAGCAGGTGGGAGCCAGTGAGAAGCCAGTGAGAAGGTGTGGGTTAAGCCAGGTGGCAGAGGAGTCCTCTCCTGGTATTCAAAGCATGAATTAAAGCAATGCAAATGAAGGGTTAGCCCACCACTGTTTTGCAACTTCCAGCAAGCACGCTGTGACAAACTATCATTAAAGGCAAAGGGCTGCTTTTTCCTCCCAGGTGTTTACCCATTACCCCTTGTTTTCTTCTCCTGGCCTGGCGTGCCCGTGTCAATCACGGCCCCAGCCTGCTGGCACTGCTCCCAGCAGCCCAGCAAGAGCTGCAACGAGTTGTGCAGGGCTCAGCCACTCAACCCCAGCAGGACTGGCAGGGCTCAGCCCTTGGCGCCAGCTCTGGGGGCAGAGGGAGGTGAGGGAAAGGGGATAGTAGATCAAGAATCAATCATACAATCAATAAGGTTGGAAGAGACCTCAAAGATCACCAAGTCTATGATTCTACGATTCTAAGTCCAACCTGTCACCCAACACCTCAGGACTGCTAAACCATGGCACCAAGTGCCACATCCAATCCCCTCTTGAACACCTCCAGGGATGGGGACTCCACCACCTCCCTGGGCAGCACATCCCAATGGCTAACAACTCTCTCTGGGAAGAACTTTCTCCTCACCTCCAGCCTAAACCTCCTCTGGCACAGCTTGAGACTGTGTCCTCTTCTTCTGGTGCTGATTGCCTGGGAGAAGAGACCAACCCCCACCTGTCTGCAACCTCCCTTCAGGGAGTTGGACACAGCAAGAAGGTCTCCCCTGAGCCTTCTCTTCTCCAGGCTAAGCAACCCCAGCTCCCTCAGCCTCTCCTCACAGGGCTGTGCTCCAGACCCCTCCCCAGCTTTCTTGCCCTTCTCTGGACACCTTCCAGCAGCTCAACATCCTTCCTAACCTGAGGGGCCCAGAACTGGACACAAGACTCAAGGTGTGGCCTAACCAGTGCTAAGTCCAGAGGCAGAATGACCTCCCTGCTCCTGCTGGCCACACTGTTCCTGATACAAGCCAGGATGCCATTGGCCTTCTTGGCCACCTGGGCACACTGCTGGCTCATGGCAAAGGGTTCCCACCACCCACTTTGGGTATGGCATAAGAGAGGGGCAGCAGCCAGTACAGGTCAGAGGGTGACCTGCTGGAAAGCAGCTTGATGGAGAAAGACCTGGTAGTGCTGCCAAGGAGACCTTCTTGTGGCCTTCCAGGATCTGAAGGGGGCTACAGGAAAGCTGGGGAGGGGCTTTGGAGGGTGTCAGGGAGTGATAGGACTAGGGGGGAGAGAACAAAAGTAAACATGGGTATATTCAGACTGGATGTGAGGAAGAAGTTGTTCCCCAGGAGGGTGGTGAGAGCCTGGCACAGGTTGCCCAGGGAGGTGGTGGAAGCCTCCTGCCTGGAGGTGTTTGCAGCCAGGCTGGACGTGGCTGTGAGCAACCTGCTGGAGTGTGAGGAGTCCCTGGGCATGGCAGGGGGGTTGGAACTGGCTGATCCTCGAGGTCCCTTCCAGCCCTGACAATTCTATGGTCACCTTGAGCCAGCAGTGTGCTCTCATGGACAAGAAGGGCAATGAGATCCTGGGGTGCTTTAAAAAAGAGTGTGTTCTCCTGGCACTCTAATCTGCCCTGGCGAGGCCACATCTGGAGTATTATGCCCAGTTCAAGAGGGACAAGGAACTACTGGAGAGAGTCAAACAGAGGCTACAGAGATGCTGAAGGGGCTGGAACATCTCTGTGAGCAGGAAAGGCTGAGAATCCTGTGGGTGTTTAGTCTGGAGAAGAGCAACCTGAGAGGGGATTTGATCAGTGCTCATCAATAACTAAAGGGTGGGGGGCAAGAGGATGGGGCCAGACTCTTTTCAGCTGTGTCCAGCAGCAGGACAAGAGGCAATGGGAGTGGAATGGAACCCAGGAGGTTCCATCTCAACAGGAGGGGAAATTTCCTTGCTGTAGGGCTGCTGGAGCCCTGGAGCAGGCTGCCCAGAGAGGTTGTGGAGTCTCCATCTCCAGAGAGCTTCCCACCCCAGCTGGCCATTGTGATCCTGGGCAAGCTGCTGTGTGTGCCCCTGGATTAGCACAAGGGCTGGACTGGATGATCCCTAGAGGTCCCTTCCATCCCTCACTGTGCTGGGACTCGGTGATTTTGTGAGCCAAGGTGACATCTGATCTTTGACATTCTGCACAGGGCTCAGCAGGGGGGGTAGGGGGAACTGCTCCCACCCAGGGATGCAGGAGAAGCAGCAGCCCCCATCCCACTGGTGGGAGGGAGCAAGGTCTCACTCACTGCCCTCTCAGGTGCACACCTCAGGTCGGACACTCGGCAAGGGGGAAGCAGGAAAGCGTTAAACAGAGATTGCAATCAGATGAATAACAAAGAGGAAACTCCTAAAGCATAATCAGGAGGCAAGACAAAGACTCTCTTGTTCAGACTTCGAGGTCGTGGTGCCCTTCAGCTGTGATTGCACCATCACAGGAGGGGTGGGTGGCCTCTCCCACCCAAACATTAGGGGCAGGGTGGACCTTAGGTGGGCTGCAACCTCCTCTCTCAGTGCCTTTTTGTTTTGTCCTTTCAGATGGTGCCCATGAGCCTCAATAGGTACCTCAGCCCTAGCTTAGGCATAGCCTACAAACTACCACAGCTTGGTTGCACAGACATGTCAAGATCTCTTTATGGTGTAAAGAATTGAGGGAGGACATTGAGACACTTGAATGTGTCCAGAGAAGGGCGACGAGGCTGGGGAGGGGTCTGGAGCACAGCCCTGTGAGGAGAGGCTGAGGGAGCTGGGGTTGCTTAGCCTGGAGAAGAGGAGGCTCAGGGGAGACCTTCTTGCTCTCTCCAACTCCCTGAAAGGAGCTTGTAGCCAGGTGGGGGTTGATCTCTTCTCCCAGGCAAGCAGCACCAGAACAAGAGGACACAGTCTCAAGCTGTGCCAGAGGAGGTTTAGGCTGGAGGTGAGGAGAAAGTTCTTCCCAGAGAGAGTTGTTAGCCATTGGAATGTGCTGCCCAGGGAGGTGGTGGAGTCCCCATCCCTGGAGGTGTTCAAGAGGGGATTGGATGTGGCACTTGGTGCCATGGTTTAGAAGTCCTGAGGTGTTGGGTGGCAGGTTGGACTTGCTGATCCTTGAGGTCTCTTCCAGCCTTGGTGATTCTGTGAGGTGGGGGGAAGGATGACTGGAGGGATAGAGCACCTCTTCTGAGAGAACAGAGTGAGGGAATTGGGGCTGTTCAGTCTGGAGGAGAGAAGGCTCTGAGGAGACCTCATTGTGGCCTTCCAGGATCTGAAGGGGGCTCCAAGAAAGCTGGGGAGGGACTTTGAGGGTGTCAGGGAATGATAGGACTGGGGGGAATGGAGCAAAACTAGAAGTGGGTAGATTGAGATTGGCTGTTAGGAAGAAGTTGTTGCCCAGGAGGTTGGTGAGAGCCTGGCACAGGTTGCCCAGGGAGGTGGTGGAAGCCTCCTGCCTTGGAGGTGTTTGCAGCCAGGCTGGATGTGGCTGTGAGCAACCTGCTGGAGTGTGAGGTGTCCCTGGGCATGGCAGGGGGGTTGGAGCTGGCTGAGCCTTGAGGTCCCTTCCAACCCTGACAATTCTGTGATTCTATGATTTATATTTTTACATCATTTGCTGAACCTGCTTTGGGGGGGGTGGGTGAGGTGGGGGTTGGACTTGATGGTCTCCAGAGGCCCTTCCCGAGCCCTACCCTTCTAGGATTCTGTGATTTTGTTTCAATCTCACCCACCCCCTGCTGCCATGCTATTAGCAGCCACCGTCTGCTGGAAGCACTGCAGGCAGCTCAGCACGGGGAAGGCGGGGAGCCAGAGGTGCTTATCTGTTTGAGGGGGGGGTTCAGAGGTCTCCAAGTCAATTTGCATAGCATTATCCATAACTATGCTATCAGGCCAAGCAGCCTCACCAACCTAATTAGGCATTAGGAAGAAGGAGAGGGTCTGAAGGCATCCACACAGGAGGAGGAGAGGGGAGACACAGCAGAGCCATGGATAATGCGGGGGTCAAGGCTCGGGGAAGGGCTTTCCCAGCAAGGAAAAGCAGTGGCTGCAGAGAGTTCTGCTTTCCCTCGGGATGCTGCACCCCTGGCATGAGCTCCCCACCACTTACACACACAGCAGCAGGGAACAAATGTGCAAAACTTGCGTGTTTCCAGCTCAGGGAAGTGTCCACTGCTGACAGCTCTGACACTTCCCTCCTCTGGGAATGCAGCTGGGCTTGCAATCCCCCTGCTCGTTTTGAAAGGGGAGGAAGGACATGTTTCTAGGGAGCTTGTTGGTAGTAAGGGAGCCCTGACACGAAGAAAACACTGACTTGAGCGGGGGGTTACTAATTAATTTTGTTTCCCCCCTTCCCTCTGCTAATTGCAATTTCCTCGTCTGCGTGCCCCGGGTCCACCGAAGGAGGCTGCAGGAACAGCTGCAAGGGTGAGGGCTGCAGCCGCGGGGGAGTCCCAGCCTGGCAAGGACAGGCAATTCCCTTCTCTTCATAACACGGGCATAACTAGGGCAGGAAAAGGGCTGGGGGAGGAGGAGAGGGCAGGTTTTCCTGCCAAGCCAGCCTTTTGCTGGGTAGCTTGGCGCTGGTGGGCACCTGGGTGGAGCCAGCCTACCCTCCTGGGTCAGCCTCCTGTGCTGCTTTCGCTCGGTGGGGCTGCTCGCAGGCAGCGGCGTGCTCGGTGCGCCGTCGAAACGCCAAGCGGGGGCTGCCTCGGAAACGTCCTCCTCCCTCAGCAATTCCTGTGCCCTCTGAGGGCGAAATACCTGCCACTGAGCCTTCCTTCTCTGCTCCATGGGCTCCTCCCGCCTCACCCTGTGGTTCCTGGCTTACCCCTTTCAGCCTGGGCAGGGGAGGTGAAGACAAGGGGCTGCCCTTCTACCCCTCACCTCCAAATGATGCGGCTGTGCACAGCACCTCCTGTGCTCAGGCTGGCAGGAGTTCGTGAGACACCCAAGCAAGGCACAGCAGGAGATGTAACAGCTCCACAAAAGCTGAGGATGGAGAAGGTCCAACTGGAGGATCAAGATGTGATGCCTGCCCATCACCTGCTTGGAGGGGGGCATCCTTGCTGGGGAGACCATCAGAGAAGGCACAACATCCCCAGGATGAGCACCAGGACCCTGAAGCACACCAGATCCATCTCCCACAAAATCTCTGAGCCCTGGGGTGGCACCAAACACAGAGCACAAGGTGGGATCTCCAAGCCTCTGCCCTAGCTCCCTTCCCAAAACCTCTGCCCTAGCTCCCTCCCAAAAGCTTCTGCCCTAGCTCCCTCCCAAATGGAGTGCATGGGCAAGAGATGAAGAAGAAGAAGAGAGGCAGGGTCTCCATGGAGGATGCTGGGAAGCACCAGGACCCTGAAACACACCAGATCCATCTCCCCCAAATTCTCTGAGCCCTGGGGATGCACCAAACACAGAGCACAAGGTGGGATCTCCAAGCCTCTGCCCTAGCTCCCTCCCCAAAACCTCTGCCCTAGCTCCCTCCCAAACTGAGTGCATGGGCAAGAGATGGAGAAGAAGAAGAAGAGAGGCAGGGTCTCCATGAAGGATGCTGGGGAGCACCAGGATGAGCACCAAGATGAACACCAGGACCCTGAAGCACACCAGATCCATCTCCCCCAAAATCTCTGAGCCCTGGGAATGCACCAAACACAGAGCACAAGGTGGGATCTCCAAGCCTCTGCCCTAGCTCCCTCCCAAACTGAGTGCATGGGCAAGAGATGGAGAAGAAGAAGAAGAAGAGAGGCAGGGTCTCCATGGAGGATGCAGGGGAGGGAGAGGGTGTTTGTGGTTCAGTGGCTCCCAAGTCCTTTCTGCTTTGCAGCGCTTCATGAGTGACCCTGGCGTGTGATTCGATTAGGGAAAGCACTTCACTTTCTACCCACTCCAGAGCCTCCTCTGCTTCAGCTTGAGCTGTGATGGAAATCATCCTGCTTGGGGAGCAGAGAAGCTGATGCTAAGACTCCTCTTAGCCCTGTCCCCTCTCCTTGGACTCTGCTGCCACCTCTCTCCACCGGCCTGGGTGATGTTTCAAGGTCCCTAGGGGCCGGGGAAGTAATTCCCAAGGTGACCATAACCTGTGTTACAAACAGTTCATCCAAGGAGGGGCTGGGGACAGGTCCACATGTGCACATAAGGAACCAACAGGCAGGGGCAAGAAGCCCAAACCACCAGAAGATGCTCTGGAGATCTTTCATCAAGGCCACAGACTGCTCCAGAGGGAGCCTGTTTGTGTCTCTGGATCACCAGCAGTGCCTCCTGAATGCTTTCCCTGCACCTAGAAAAGAGAGGAGGGTGGGAATCATGGAATCAGTTAGGTTGGAAAAGACCTTCAAGGTCATCAAGTCCAGTCAGTAACCCTGCTCCACAAAGTCCACCACCAAGCCATATCCCTAAGCACAACACTGACACAGCTTTAAAATGCCTTCAGGGAGGGTGACTCCAGCACCTCCCTGGGCAGCCCTGTCCCAAAGCCTGACAACCTTTTCATAGAACCAGAGAATTGTCAGGGTTGGAAGGGACCTCAAGGCTCAGCCAGTTCCAACCCCCCTGCCATGCCCAGGGACTCCTCACACTCCAGCAGGTTGCTCACAGCCACATCCAGCCTGGCTGCAAACCCCTCCAGGCAGGAGGCTTCCACCACCTCCCTGGGCAACCTGTGCCAGGCTCTCACCACCCTCATGGGGAACAACTTCTTCCTCACATCCAATCTCAATCTACCCACTTCTAGTTTTGTTCCATTCCCCCCAGTCCTATCACTCCCTGACACCCTCCAAAGTCCCTCCCCAGCTTTCTTGGAGCCCCCTTCAGATCCTGGAAGACCACAAGAAGGTCTCCTGGGAGCCTTCTCTTCTCCAGCCTGAACAGCCCCAACTCTCTCAGTCTGTCTCCATAGCAGAGGTGCTCCAGCCCTCTGCTCATCCTCATGGCCCTTCTCTGGACACCTTCCAGCAGCTCCAGATCTTTCCCCTACTCCCTGGAGGTGTTTAAGCCCAGGCTGGATGAGGCTCTGGCCAGCCTGATCTAGTGTGGGGTGTCCCTGCCCATGGCAGGAGGGTTGGAGCTGGATGGTCCTTGTGGTCCCTTCCAATCCTGACTGATACTATGATACTCAAGGCTCCAGAACTGGACACAGTACTCCGGATGGAATCTCAGCAGAGTGGAGCAGAGGGTCAGAATCACCTCACAACCTCCTGGTCAAACTTTCTTGTTGCAGCCCAGGCTCTGGTTGGCTTTCAGGGCTGCAAGTGGCAGTCCCAGCTTGGGAGCTAGGAGTCCTGCCAGGACTGTTCCTGTGCCTCCCCACCCTCATGAGGAAGAACTTCTTCCTTACAAGGAAGTAATTGTTCCTAATGTCCAAGCTAAACCCCCTCTGGTGAAGCTTGAGGCCATTCATTCAGGGTTGGGAACTCCACCACCTCCCTAGGCAGCCTGTTCCAGGGCCTGACCACTCTTGCAGTCAGGAAACTTTTCCTCTTGTTCAATCTGAACCTCCCCTCTGCAATTTGAGGCTGTTTCCTCTTGTCCTAGCACTAATTACTTGGGAGAAGGGCCCCTTGGGAGGAGAACTCTTGGGTTTGGGGCTGAAAGGTTGAGAGAAATTGCAGGCTGTGGGGCTCAGTGTCAGGCAAGCCAGATGGAGATGCATGGGAGGAGCAAGACAAGGTGCAGAGACCTGGCAGCCACCAGCAGCTCATTGCAGCAGTGCCTGGTGGCCCCTCCAGCAGTGCAGTGATTCCTCTCAGCACAGGAACCCTCTGCCCTAGGAGCATGCAGGTCCTAGAGGTGCCACAGAGAAGAGTGAAGAGCAGTATCTGGCTGCCCAAGGAGGTGGTGGAAGCCTCCTGCCTGGAGGTGTTTGCAGCCAGGCTGGATGTGGCTGTGAGCAACCTGCTGGAGTGTGAGGTGTCCCTGGCCATGGCAGGGGGGTTGGGACTGTCTGAGCCTTGAGCTCCCCTCCAGCCCTGACAATTTGTTCTAAACAGTACTGGCTGTGGCACTTGGAGCCATGGTTTAGTTCTCAGGAGGTGTTAGGTAGTAGGTTGGACTTGATGATCTCGCAGGTCTTTCCCAACCTGGTTGACTCTCTGATTCTGTGGATTCTAGGATTCTAAGTTGCTATGGATTCTAAGATTGTATGGATTCTACAGCTCTATGGACTCTAAGATTCTATGGATTCTAAGACTCTATGGACTCTAAGACTCTGTGGATTCTATGGACTCTAAGACTCTGTGGATTCTCTGGATTCCAAGACTCTGTGGATTCCAAGACTCTGTGGATGATAAGACCATGGACTCTGTGGATGATAAGACTCTATGGATTCTAAGACTATGGATTCTATGGATTCTAAGACTCTATGGATTCTATGGATTCTAAGACTCTATGGATTCTATGGATTCTAAGACTCTATGGACTCTAAGACTCTGTGGATTCTATGGATTCTATGACTCTGTGGATTCCAAGACTCTGTGGATGCTAAGACTCTATGGATTCTAAGACTCTGGATTCTATGGATTCTAAGACTCTGGATTCTATGGATTCTAAGACTCTATGGATTCTATGGATACTATGGATTCTATGGATTCTAAGACTCTATGGACTCTATGGATTCTAAAACTCAATGGATTCTAAGACTCTATGGATTCTATGGACTCTAAGACTCTATGGATTGCAGCCCGCACTTGCAGCCCGCAAAGCCAATCAGATCCTGGGCTGCATCAGGAGAAGTGTGGCTAGCAGGTCGAGGGAGGTGATTCTCCCCCTCTACTCAGCCCTGGTGAGACCCCACCTGGAGTACTGTGTCCAGTTCTGGAGCCCCTATTAAAAGAGGGATGTGGAGGTGCTGGAACGTGTCCAGAGAAGGGCCAGGAGGATGATCAGAGGGCTGGAGCACCTCTCCTGTGAGGACAGACTGAAGGAGTTGGGGCTGTTCAGTCTGCAGAAGAGAAGGCTCTGAGGTGACCTCATTGTGGCCTTCCAGTATCTGAAGGGGACCTACAGAAAGGCTGGGGAGGGACTTCTCAGGATGTCAGGTAGTGATAGGACTAGGGGGAATGGAATGAAGCTGGAGGTGGGGAGATTCAGGCTGGATGTGAGGAGGAGGTTCTTCACCATGAGAGTGGTGAGACCCTGGAATGGGTTGTCCAGGGAGGTGGTCGAGGCCCCGTCCCTGGGGGTGTTCAAGACCAGGCTGGATGAGGCTCTGTCCAGCCTGATCTAGTGTGGGGTTTCCCTGCCCATGGCAGGGGGGTTGGAACTAGATGATCCTTGTGGTCCCTTCCAACCCTGAATGAAACTATGAAACTATGGATTCTAAGACTCTATGGATTCTATGGACTCTAAGACTCTATGGATTCTAAGACTCTATGGATTCTATGGACTCTATGGATTCTATGGACTCTAAGACTCTATGGATTCTATGGACTCTATGGATTCTATGGACTCTAAGACTCTATGGATTCTATGGACTCTATGGATTCTATGGACTCTAAGACTCTACAGATTCTATGGACTCTATGGATTCTATGGACTCTATGGATTCTATGGACTCTATGGATTCTATGGACTCTAAGACTCTACAGATTCTATGGACTCTAAGACTCTATGGACTCTAAGACTCTATGGATTCTATGGACTCTAAGACTCTATGGATTCTATGGACTCTAAGACTCTATGGATTCTAAGACTCTATGGATTCTATGGACTCTAAGACTCTATGGATTCTATGGACTCTAAGACTCTATGGATTCTATGGACTCTAAGACTCTATGGAGTCTAAGACTCTATGGATTCTAAGACTCTATGGATTCTATGGACTCTAAGACTCTATGGATTCTATGGACTCTAAGACTCTATGGATTCTATGATTCTAAGTTTCTATGGATTCTAAGACTCTATGAATTCTATAGATTTTAAGACTCTATGGATTCTAAGATTCTATGGACTCTAAGACTCTGGATTCTATGGATTATAGGCTTCTATGGATTCTAAGACTATGGATTCTAGGATTCTATGGATTCTAAGATTGTATGGATTCTAAGGATTCTAAGACTCTATGGACTCTGAGATTCTAAGTTTCTATGGATTCTAAGGGTCTAGGATTCTATGGATTCTAGGGGTTCTATGGATTCCAGGATTCTATGGATTCTATGGATTCTAAGAGTCTATGGATTCTAAGAGTCTATGGATTCTATGGATTCTAGGATTCTATGGATTCAATGGTTCTAAATGTCTATGGATTCTAAGATTCTATGGATTCTATGGATTATAGGATTCTGTGGATTCTATGATTCTAAGTTTCTATGGGTTCTAAGATTCTCTGGATTCTATGATTCTCTGGATTCTATGATTCTAGGATTCTAAGTTTCTATGGATTCTAGGTTTCTATGGATTCTAGGTTTCTATGGATTCTAAGGGTCTATGGATTCTAGGATTCTAAGTTTCTATGGATTCTAAGTTTCTATGGATTCTAAGTTTCTATGGATTCCATGGGTTATAGGATTCTATGGATTCTAAGATTCTATGGATTCTATGGATTATAGGATTCTGTGGATTATAGGATTCTAAGTTTCTATGGGTTCTAAGATTCTCTGGATTCTATAATTCTCTGGATTCTATGATTCTAGGATTCTATGGATTCTAAGATTCTATGGATTCTAAGATTCTATGGATTCTATGGATTCTAAGGGTCTATGGATTCTAGGTTTCTATGGATTCTAAGGGTCTAGGGATTCTAGGATTCTAAGTTTCTATGGATTCTAAGTTTCTATGGATTCCATGGGTTATAGGATTCTATGGGTTATAGGATTCTACGGATTCTATGGATTCTAAGACTATGGATTCTAGGATTCTATGGATTCTAAGTTTCTGTGTATTCTAAGGATTCTAAGACTCTATGGACTCTGAGATTCTAAGTTTCTATGGATTCTAGGATTCTTTGGATTATAAGATTCTATGGATTCTAAGGGTCTAGGATTCTATGGATTCTAGGGGTTCTATGGATTCTATGGATTCTAAGAGTCTATGGATTCTAGGATTCTATGGATTCAATGGTTCTAAATGTCTATGGATTCTAAGATTCTATGGATTCTATGGATTATAGGATTCTGTGGATTCTATGATTCTAAGTTTCTATGGGTTCTAAGATTCTCTGGATTCTATGGATTCTAGGATTCTAAGTTTCTATGGATTCTAGGTTTCTATGGATTCTAAGGGTCTATGGATTCTAGGATTCTAAGTTTCTATGGATTCCATGGGTTATAGGATTCTATGGATTCTAAGATTCTATGGATTCTATGGATTCTAGGATTCTGTGGATTCTAGGATTCTGTGGATTCTAGGATTCTAAGTTTCTATGGGTTCTAAGATTCTATGGCTTCTATAATTCTCTGGATTCTATGATTCTAGGATTCTATGGATTCTAAGATTCTATGGATTCTAGGATTCAATGGATTCTATGGATTCTAAGGGTCTATGGATTCTAGGTTTCTATGGATTCTAGGATTCTATGGATTCTAAGGGTCTAGGGATTCTAGGATTCTATGTTTCTATGGATTCTAAGTTTCTATGGATTCTAAGTTTCTATGGATTCTACAGGTTATAGGATTTTATGGATTCTATGATTCTAAGTTTCTATGGGTTCTAAGATTCTATGGATTCTAGGATTCTATGGATTCTAAGTTTCTGTGGATTCTATGGCTTCTGTCACTATTTGCGTAGATCACACAGCCCTGAAGCAAAGCAGAGACCTTCCCAGCTCCAGGCTGGGCCGTGGGAAATCTCCAGGAGGTGTGAGTGAGGGAGGGGGGCAAAGAAAAGCCGCAGCAGCGCGGCTATCAAAGCCCCAGTGCCGCGGAGCAGCTGCAGAGGCAGCGGTAATTCCCCATTCCTCCTCACAGAGGAACTGGGAGCGTCCAAATCGAGTTAGCAGGCAGCAGACCTGAGGCCAAACAAAAGGCAGAGCTTTCCTCCACCCCACCCGTGATTAAATTAGGGACCCCGGTGCTACAGGGTGCTATGGAGACCTGCAGCCTAAAGGGGCCCCAGAAAGCACTTAGGCAAACTCAAGGGGCACACAGGTCTGGCAGAGGGCTGTGTTAAGCATGATGGAGCAGCAGACACCTCAGGGGAGTCCCTCAGCACAGGGCTGCTGGGGGTATGAGTGGGATTGAGGGGCTCAGCAGTGTGGAACAGGGCATCCAGGGCTGGGATCCCCAGTCCAAGAGGGACAGAGATCTGCTGGAGAGAGTCCAAGGGAGGCTGCCAGGGTGATGAAAGGACTGGAGCACTGCCCTGTGAGGAGAGGCTGAGAGACCTAGGGCTGGTTAGTCTGGAGAAGAGAAGACTGAGAGAGGATCTAATAGATGTCCATAAATATCTGAAGGCTGGGGGTCAAGAGGGAGGGGACAGGCTCTGCTCAGCTGCACCCTGGGATAGGACAAGGGGCAAGGGATAGAAACTACAGCACAGGAGGTTCCAATTCAGCATGAGGAGGAACTTCTGCACTGTGAGAGTCACAGAGCACTGGAGCAGGCTGCCCAGAGAGGTTGTGGAGTCTCCTTCTCTGGAGCCTTTCCAGCCCCATCTGGATGTGTTCCTGTGTGACCTGTTCTCTGGTCCTGCTCTGGCAGGGGGGGTTGGACTCGATGATCTCTTAAGGTTCCTTCCAATCCCTCACATCCTGTGGTCCTGTGAGCTGCCATCCCTTGTTGAGGATGCTAAACTAGCACAGCCTGGGAGATAAATAGAGATAGGGGGTCTAATCACCTAAATAAACTCTTCCCTAGGTCCTCTTGAGAGCAAGGGGGAGGTTCTTTGACCTCAGAAGGGCACAAGATGATGCTAGAGGCAGAGAGAACCGTGGAGGGACAGCACAATTTGCAGCCACATCCCAGCATGTGGTAGCACTGAGCCCTGGGCATGGCAAAGCTGCATTGGGGTGGCACAAGCAGCCTCAGGGAGAAACAAAGGTCTCTCCATCCCATCTTGGGTTCAAACCACAGCTCTGCTCCACAGCTAAACCAAGCCAGGCTTGGAAACCACAGGGTGGCCTCTCCTGCCACCTGCCCCTTCTCCAAAGCAGATGCTGGGGGTGATTAATGCCCACCTCAGCGAGGTGCCATGTCCCCACCCCTGCCAAGCTGCTAGGCAGGCTGCTCTGGGGAGATAGGACAGCAATGGGGGTGGGCTGGCTGGCCAGGGCCATGGCAAGCTTTGGGACTGCACTGCATTCAAGCCCAGCACCACAGCTAATCATGCCCCTGCCCATGGCAGGGGGGGGATTGGAACTAGTTGATACTTGAGGTCCCTTCAACCCTGACAGTTCTATGATTCTATGCAGCTCCCAGAGAAAGACACTCACCCTTCAGGTAAGAAAAAGCAGTGCCCAGGCTGATGAAGCTTGGCTGTGGTCCCCATTAAATCCTTCTTGCTAAGATACTGCCCTTGCCCATGGTGGTGGTGGTGGTGGAAAGGCAGCCCTGCACCTACAGAACTGGTTAGCCCACTTCAGCTCACATCTCCAGCACAAAGATTCTGCAGCTGACTGCATCCTGAACAGAATAAGCAGAGTTCTCCCTGGTCTGGAGGTAGAAAGTCATGTCTGATGCTAGAGAGGAGGGGAAAGGAGCAGCTGCTGTGTGCAGCCAGCAGCTGGCACGCTGCCCTTCCTCCAGCTTTAGGTGAGCATCACTGTACCTGTTTGCTTGTGGGGTTTTTCCTCTGAGGAGCCCACCTCGTTGGATTTGCAGGAGAAACTTCTTCACTGAAAGGCTGGAATACTGGAACAGGCTCCCTCAGGCAGGTGGTTGAAGCCCCATCCCTGGAGGGGTTTAAAAGACACAGAGATGAGGTGCTGAGGGATGTGGTTTGGCACCAGGTTTGGCAGAGGTGGAGCATGGTTGGATGCAATGATCTGGAAGGTCTTTTCCTACCACAAGGATTCTGTGACTCCATGATTTCCCTTTGCAGATCAGTGTGGTCCATGCCCAAAAAAGCCCACAAGAGTCAGGATAGGGTAGGATAGGATAGAACAGAACAGAACAAACCAGGTTGGAAAAGACCTCAGAGATCATCAAGTCCAACCTATCACCCAACACCATCTAATCAACTAAACCATGGCACCAAGCACTCCATCCAGGCTCTTCCTAAGCATCTCTAGGGATGGTGACTCCACCACCTCCCTGGGCAGCACATCCCAATGGCCAATCTCTCTCTCTGGGAAGAATTTCTTCCTAACCACCAGCCTAAACCTCCCCTGGCACAGCTTGAGACTGTGTCCTCTTGTTCTGGTGCTGGGTGCCTGGGAGAAGAGACCAACCCCCACTTGGCTACAACCTCCCTGCAGGGAGTTGCAGGCAGCAAGAAGGTCTCCCCTGAGCCTCCTCTTCTCCAGGCTAAGCAACCCCAGCTCCCTCAGCCTCTCCTCACAGGGCTGTGCTCCAGACCCCTCCCCAGCTTTCTTGCCCTTCTCTGGACACCTTCCAGCAACTCCACATTTTCAGTTCAGTGCAAACCTGACAAGAGATAATGGGATCAAACTTGGACATAGGAAGTTCCATCTAAACAAGAGGAGGGATTTCTCTGAGGGTGGTGGAGCACTGGAGCAGGCTGCCCAGAGAGGTGTTGGGATCTTCATCTCTAAAGCCATTCAAAACCCACCTGGACATTGTGATCCTGTGCAACCTTCTCTAGGTGAACCTGCTCTGGCAGGGGGCTTGGACCAGATGATCTCCAGGGGACCCTTCCAACCCCAACCTTCTGTTGCTGTGAAAAGTGCAAGCACAAAACCCTGTGGCAACCCTTCCCAACCCCTCCAGGATGCCTTGCCAGGGAGAGCCAGCAGCTTGAGGGAGGTGATTCTCCCCCTCTACTCTGGTGAGACCCCACCTGGAGTACTGCCTCCAGTTCTGGAGCCACTGTTGCAGGAAGGATCTGGAGCTGCTGGAAGGTGTCCAGAGAAGGGCCACGAGGATGAGCAGAGGGCTGGAGCTGCTCTGCTATGAGGACAGACTGAGAGAGTTGGGGCTGTTCAGTCTGGAGAAGAGAAGGCTCCCAAGAGACCTCATTGTGGACTTCCAGGATCTGAAGGGGGCTCCAAGAAAGCTGGGGAGGGACTTTGGAGGGTGTCAGGGAGTGATAGGACTGGAGGGAGGAATGGAGCAAAACTAGAAGTGGGGAGATTGAGATTGGCTGTTAGGAAGAATTTGTTCCCCATGAGGGTGGTGAGAGCCTGGCACAGGTTGCCCAGGGAGGTGGTGGAAGCCTCCTGCCTGGAGGGGTTTGCAGCCAGGCTGGATGTGGCTGTGAGCAACCTGCTGCAGTGTGAGGTGTCCCTGCCCATGGCAGGAGGGTTGGAACTGGCTGAGCCTTGAGGTCCCTTCCAACCCTGACAATTCTATGACTATGATTTTGGCCCATGGCTGCCCTGTGGACTGACTCAGTGAGTCTGGGTGGGCAGAGCCCTGCTGTTCCCTCAGCTTCAGGTAGAGATCTTCTTGCTCAGAAGGGAAGGGAGGAAAAAACCTCCCCTGCTGCCCACAGAGCCACGATGTGCTGTAAGCACAGCTCAGGCTCCTTGCTCTCCATCCAGCATGTCAAGCTCAATAATTTATGGTCCATCCATAATGCATAAGCAATAATGTTCTACAAGTTGGAACTGGCACTTTGGCTCTCTGGACCACGCTGCTGTTCCCCCTGGGCCCACCTTGTTCCATGGCCAAGGTCTGGTTTCTTCTTGCCAAAAGGCAGTAAGGCAGCAGCAGCCACCTCCAGGCTGATATGGCCATGAGGGGCATCCTAGAAGTGCCAGGCTTTGGAGCTGTGTCCATCTGTCTCTGTTCTTCAGGTTTCCAAGGGCTGTTTCACCTGATGGGATGAAAATTATAGAATGAGAAAGGCTAGAAAAGGCCTCTGAAATCATCAGCTTCCACTGTCAACCCAACACCACTGTGACCATCAAGCCCTGTCCTGAACTGCCAGGACAGGTCTACCCCTTTTTATGAACACCTCCAGGGCTGGGGACTCCACCACCTCCCTAGGCAGCCTGTTCCAGGGCCTGACCACTCTTGCAGTCAGGAAACGTTTCCTCTTGTTAAATCTGAACCTCCCCTCTGCAATTTGAGGCTGTTTCCTCTTGTCCTAGCACTAATTACTTGGGAGAAGGCCCCTTGGGAGGAGAACTCTTGGGATTTGGGGCTGAAAGTTTGAGAGAAATTGCAGGCTGTGGGGCTCAGTGTCAGGCAAGCCAGATGGAGATGCATGGGAGGAGCAAGACAAGATACAGAGACCTGGCAGCCACCAGCAGCTCATTGCAGCAGTGCCTGGTGGCCCCTCCAGCAGTGCAGTGATTCCTCTCAGCACAGGAACCCTCTGCCCTAGGAGCATGCAGGTCCTAGAGGTGCCACAGAGAAGAGTGAAGAGCAGTATCTGGCTGCCCAGGAGGTGGTGGAAGCTGCCTCCTGCCTGGAGGTGTTTGCAGCCAGGCTGGATGTGGCTGTGAGCAACCTGCTGCAGTGTGAGGGGTCCCTGGCCATGGCAGGAGGGTTGGGACTGGGTGAGCCTTGAGGTCCCCTCCAACACTAACAATTCTATAACTGAGCAGGAGCATTGCCCACCAATAAGCCCAACCAAAATCCAAGCTCACATTTTCCTCTTCTGTCCTCATCTGCCTGATGGAGCATCTAGTGACAGCCCACAGCTCTGCCCCACTCCCAGCCAAAGATCTGCAAAGCACAAGCAAGGTCTGTCCTACCCTCTGGAAGGATGCTGATGTAGAGAGCAGCTTCTTGGAACAGGTTGCCCAGAGAGGTGGCGGAAGGCTCATCCCTGGAGGTGTTTGCAGCCAGGCTGGATGTGGCTGTGAGCAACCTGCTGCAGTGTGAGGTGTCCCTGGGCATGGCAGGGGGGGTTGGAACTGGATGATCACAGTATCACAGAATCACCAAGGCTGGAAGAGACCTCAAAGATCATCGAGTCCAACCTGTCACCACAGACCTCATGACTAAACCATGGCACCAAGTGCCACATCCAATCCCTCTTGAACACCTCCAGGGATGGGGACTCCACCACCTCCCTGGGCAGCACATCCCAATGGCTAACAACTCTCTCTGGGAAGAACTTTCTCCTCACCTCCAGACTAAACCTCCCCTGGCACAGCTTGAGACTGTGTCCTCTTGTTCTGGTGCTGGGTGCCTGGGAAAAGAGACCAGCCCCCACCTGGCTACAACCTCCCTTCAGGTAGCTGTAGACAGCAAGAAGGTCTCCCCTGAGCCTCCTCTTCTCCAGGCTAAACAACCCCAGCTCCCTCAGCCTCTCCTCACAGGGCTCATGCTCGATCCTTCAGGTTCCTTCCAACCCTGACAGCTCTATGATTCTATGTGCAAGGCTGACATCCTGCTCTTGCTTTTGGAGCTGGGAAAGGTTCAGCCACATGCTAGCCCCCTGGATTTTCTCTGTGGTGCCAGTTTAGCCAGACAACCCTGTGCAATGGGAATGTGCTGAGCCTCAGCTCAGGGCTTGGCCCTCCTCCCTGGGCCATCGCATCCCAAACCCCCTTGGGCTCCTTGGCCCCCCTTGCCACAGAATAAACTTCTCAAGCCCCCTCTCAAGGTTATCCAACCCTGCTTAAAGATTGAAGAAAAGCCCTGTACAATGCATACAGCTCCTCCTGAAATATTCATCCCCCAGCATCAATGTTTCATCAATTTTCTATCATACATCGCCCCTGACACCAGCTCCAGTCATGGTGGTGCAGGTGGTGAAAAATAGATGTGTTTACAGAGCCACCCACCTTGGGGTTCCTCCTCTCCCACAAAATTTCATATCAATTAGCTCACAGAGTTATCACCATCCCCTCTGCCCTGGGTGAGCCAGCTGTGCCCCCAGCATCGATCGTCTTTTGAGGTCCCTTCCGGCCCCTACCATTCTGTGATCCCTCCCAGGAGTGGGAGACAAGCAGTTTATATAGAATAGAATAGAATAGAATAGAATAGAATAGAATAGAACAGAACAGACCAGTCCAGACCAGACCAGAACAAACCAGGTTGGAAAAGACCTTTGAGATCATCAAGTCCAACCTATCACCCAACACCATCTCATCAACTAAACCATGGCACCAAGCACCCCATCCAGGCTCTTCCTAAGCATCTCTAGGGATGGTGACTCCACCACCTCCCTGGACAGCACATCCCAAAGGGCAATCACTCTTGCTGGGAAGAATTTCTTCCTAACCTGGAGCCTAAACCTCCCCTGGCACAGCTTGAGACTGTGTCCTTTTGTTCTGGGGCTGGCTGCCTGGGAGAAGAGACCAACTGGCTACAACCTCCCTTCAGGGAGTTGCAGACAGCAAGAAGGTCTCCCTGAGCCTCCTCTTCTCCAGGCTAAGCAACCCCAGCTCCCTCAGCCTCTCCTCACAGGGCTGTGCTCCAGACCCCTCCCCAGCTTTCTTGCCCTTCTCTGGACACCTTCCAGCAGCTCAACATCTTTCCTAACCTGAGGGGCCCAGAACTGGACACAGGACTCAAGGTGTGGCCTAACCAGTGCTGAGTCCAGGGGCACAATGACCTCGCTGCTCCTGCTGGCCACACTGTTCCTGATGCAGGCCAGGATGCCATTGGCCTTCTTGGCTGCCTGGGCACACTGCAGGCTCATGTTCAGCCTGCCATCAACCAGCACCCCCAGGTCCCTCTCTGCCTGGCTGCTCTCCAGCCACTCTGACTCCAGCCTGTAGCTCTGCATGGGGTTGTTGTGGCCAATGTGCAGAACCTGGCACTTGGATGTGTTCAATCTCCTGCCCTTGGCCTCTCCCCATCTGCCCAGCCTGTCAAGGTCTCTCTGCAGAGCCTCTCCACCCTCCAGCAGATCAACTCCTGCTCCCAGCTTGGTGTCATCTGCAAATTTACTGCTGATGGACTCAATGCCCTCATCCAAATGGAGCATGGGAAGGCTCTGTGCAATGAGCAGCTCAGGTCTCCTCTGCCATGCAGCAAAGAGCCACACCAAAGGCTCTACTCCATCATACACCCATGAGAGTCTGCATGGCCACAGCTGCAGGGTGCTGCAGCCTTTGCCTTTCCCCCTTGCCACAGGGCTCCCTGGAGCCTCATTTGTCACCCAGTGGCCACACTCCCAGTCACACTCTGACACCAGGTCCCATGGCAGGGAGGCACCCTGGCCCCAGCTCCTCAGGAGATATCAAATTGGGGGCAGCAAGGCACACACAGGGGAGTGCACAGGCTTGCAGCCTCCCCAGCTGCAATGGGAACACCCCGTGGAGGGAAACCCATTGCTGCTGGCCTCTATCATAGTATCAGTCAGGGTTGGAAGGGACCACAAGGATCATCTAGTTCCAACCCCCCTGCCACAGGCAGGGACACCCCACACTAGATCAGCCTGGCCAGAGCCTCAGCCAGCCTGGCCTTAAACACCTCCAGGGACTATCAGCATCCAAGCAAGCATGTCTCAGAGTCCCTCAGAAATTAGTGCTGCTCCCCCAGAAAGCCCAGCCCAGGCCTTTGCTCTCCCCAAGAAACAGATGTTCAGGCTTGCCTCTGTTGCTGGCAAACCTTTCTTTTGCTCAGTTCCCCCTTCAACAGTTTAACCTGTGTTAAGTGCCTGCCTGTGCCTCTCCTGGCCCTGCTCAACGACCCCACAGGCTCCTGCAACCTGCCCATCAGTCCTCAGCAGGCTGCTGGGACAAATTTGGGTGGGTGGGTGGAGGAAGGGGGGTGGGGAAAGCTCTTTGTTGTCACAGTCATCTTTTGAACCACAGCATTTTAGTTCAGCTGACCATGTTAAAGGAGACTTTCCCTTCCCCCCCTACCCTCATCCTGAGCAAAAGCTGGAACATTTCATCTGTTATCTGATTTGATAGGCAAGGAAAAAATAAGTCAGGAGGAGAGGTTTAAAACCAAGCCCTCCCCCTCCAAACCCCTCTTCAAGCCAACCCACTGCTGGCTCCTTCTTGCCTTTAATTGCAGAGTACAAATGCCAGGCTTGTGGGGTGGTTTTTTTTTTGCTCTCTCTCTGTCTCTCTCAGTGTTTCTGAAAATTCCCTCTGTCAGTACAGGGCTCCCTCTGGTTCAGGACAACAATTGTCTTCATGTCATGAATGAAGTAATTATTTCCCTCCACAAATGAATATGGCAATTATTTCCCTTGGTGAGAGGGGATGGATGTGTCTGTCTGTGTGTGTGTGGTTTGAGCTGCCGAGCAGAGCTGTGCTCCTTACCCAGAGCAGGGCTGCTCTCAGGCTTTGCTTGCTCCCTCCTGGCCCTTATCTTTCCCAAGATAAGATGTTCAGGCTCAGCCACGCTGCCCTGAGGTGAAACTGAGGGTCCCTGGTGCCCGTGGACACTTTGCTGGATCAAGGGAGATGCTCAGGAGGACAACTGCTTGCAGTCAGTGCTCTGCTCTTAGCCTAAGGGGGATCCACTGGAGCTCAAAGCAGCTTTCTCCCTCTGTGCTGCTTCCCCCAGCTCAGGAACAAAGCAGATTGCCTAAGGAGCCCATCCTGTACCCTTCACTGAGGAAGAGCTGAGGGAGCTGGGGTTGCTTAGCCTGGAGAAGAGGAGGCTCAAGGGAGACCTTCTTGCTCTCTTCAACTCCCTGAAGGGAGGTTGTAGCCAGGTGGGGGTTGGTCTCGTCTCCCAGGTACCCAGCACCAGAACAAGAGGACACAGCCTCAAGCTGTGCCAGGGGAGGTTTAGGCTGCAGGTGAGGAAGAAATCCTTCCCAGCAAGAGAGATTGGCCATTGGGATGTGTTGCCCAGGTAGGTGATGAAGTCCCCATCACTGGAGGTGCTTAGGAAGAGCCTGGCTGGGGTGCTTGGTGCCATGGTTTAGTTGATTAGATGGTGCTGGGTGATAGGTTGGACTTGATGATCTCAAAGGTCTCTTCCAAT
Organism: Melanerpes aurifrons; assembly: GCA_011125475.1. Classification (NCBI taxonomy): domain Eukaryota; kingdom Metazoa; phylum Chordata; class Aves; order Piciformes; family Picidae; genus Melanerpes; species Melanerpes aurifrons. The sequence goes on from WWNC01000002.1 coordinate 40,644,222, forward strand.
CTGGTCTATTCCATTCCATTCACAGAATCTCAGAATCACCAAGGTTGGAAGAGACCTCAAAGATCATCGAGTCCAACCTCTCACCACAGACCTCATGACCACTAGACCATGGCACCAAGTGCCACGTCCAATCCCCTCTTGAACACCTCCAGGGATGGGGACTCCACCACCTCCTGGGGCAGCACATTCCAATGGCCAATCTCTCTTGCTAGGAAGAACTTCTTCCTCACCTCCAGCCTAAATCTCCCCTGGCACAGCTTGAGACTGTGGCCTCTTGTTCTGGGGCTGCTTGCCTGGGAGAAGAGACCAACCCCCACCTGGCTACAACCTCCCTTCAGGGAGTTGCAGAGAGCAAGAAGCCTCCTCTTCTGCAGGCTAAGCAAGCCCAGCTCCCTCAGCCTCTCCTCACAGGGCTGTACTCCAGACCCCTCCCCACCTTTGTTGTCCTTCTCTGGACACCTTCCAGAGTCTCAATGTCCTTCTTAAACTGAGGGGCCCAGAGCTGGACACAGGACTCAGTTCTGTCCTATCCTATCCTATCTTATCCCATCGTACCCTATCCCACTGCCCTGGGTATGTGCATGGGGCAGTATCATCTGGAGTGATTGTGGCTGGAAAAGACCTTTAAGCTCATGGAGTCTAACCATTAATCCAGCACTGCTAAAACCACCACCAAACCACATCCCTCAGCACCACAGCTCCAAGGCTTTCACACCCCTCTAGGGAGGGGGACTCCAACAGTTCCCTGGGCAGCCTGATCCAAACCTTGATCACCCTTTTGGGGAGGGAATTTTTCCTCCTATCCAGCCTAAGTTTTCCCTAGGCCAACTTGAGGCTGCTTCCTATTGTCCTGTGACATCAGAGACTCACAGAACCATTACAGACACCACCATGGAAAAGCTATGTTTCTGATTCTCCATTCCCTGCCTGGACCAAGGTCTCCCTTCTCCAAAGAAAGAACTGGGGCAGAGGCCAGGAGACCAGGATGAGCCCATCCCAGGCAGATGGTACCTGCCCCTCAGTGCTCTGCCATTCTCAACATCATGAGAAGGCAGTAGAGCACCATCCACACACACACCCACACACCCCCCCCTGCAAGAGGTCACAGGATCACAACATGTTAAGGGTTGGAAGGGGAGATCATTGAGTCCAACCCCCCTGCCAGAGCAGGACCATAGAATCCAGCACAGGTCACACACAGGAACACATCCAGATGGGGCTGGAAAGGCTCCAGAGAAGGAGACTCCACAACCTCTCTGGGCAGCCTGCTCCAGTGTTCTGTTACCCTCACAGTGCAGAAGTTCCTCCTCATGGTGAGGTGGACCCTCCTGTGCTGTAGCTTCTATCCATTGCCCCTTGTCCTATCCCGGGGTTCAAGTGAGCAGAGCCTGTCCCCTCTCTCTTGATCCCCAGCCTTCAGATATTTATAAGCATTGATCAGATGCCCCTCTCAGTCTTCTCCTCTCCAAACTGAACAGCCCTAGGTCCAGATTCATTTCATTGCAGGCACTCCAAACCCCACCAAGCACCACTGTTCCTGTAGGAGCCACCAGCAAGCCCCAGCTCCAGCTCTCCCAGCAAGACCTCCCCTCCCTGCTCTGCTAGTTAAGAACCAGGGGACACAAGCAGTCCCTGAGCAAGCTGGAAAGTCACTTGGAGGTTGGGAGTGACCTTGAAGGGGGCTGGACATTGGCTTGCTGGCTGCAGCGGCGGAAGCGTGAAAATGTATTGCAGCCCTTGGGCAGCCTTCAGCTCTCATTTAAGCTGTTAATCAGGGGGGGCAGAGGGAGGAGAGCAGCAGCAGCAGCTTTTTCCTGCAAGCCTGCTTGTAAAAGTGTGAGTGGTGCTGGAAGGGCCTTCAGGACATGGGCATGGGAGGGGGTGTGGGTGGGTTGGGGGAGTGGAAATCATCTCTGCTTCACTGCGAGAAGGAAGAGCTCTTCCAGGAGCTGAACGTGCCTGTTGCCCTCATCCTTTTCAGTCCTTCCACAGATGGAGTTACTCCAGGAGCTGTTTTTCCCCTGTCTGTGGGTCTCCCATCCAAGGGTGGCATCACCCCCATGGAGTTCAGGGCCCCTGGTGACATTTTGCCCCTAAGGGACAAGCTCCAAGGCACAGCTGCCTTAGAACCCCCTTGCACAGCTGTGTCATGGTGAGGAGGCTGCAGCAGGGAGACCTTGCTGCTTTCTGTCCGCCTGCCCTTTGTCCACTGCAGAAGAGTTGGACTTAGATGACCCTCAGAGGTCCCTTCCAACCCAGACCATTTGCTGACTCAATGTCACCATGCCCCAGACCACAGCTGCTGCCCCCAGCATCCCCGAGGAACAGGGCAGGGACTTTTTAGGCCAAGAAAGGGACAGAGAAGGACATGTGCACAGGGCAGAGAAGGCCAGGGGCACAGCGCTCCTGCCCCTCAGGGGCAGGGAAGGACAGGGTCACTGCGCTCCTGCCCCTCAGGAGCAGGGAAGGCCAGGGGCACTGCGCTCCTGCCCCTCAGGAGCAGGGAAGGCCAGGGGCACAGCGCTCCTGCCCCTCAGGGGCAGGGAAGGACAGGGGCACTGCGCTCCTGCCCCTCAGGGGCAGGGAAGGCCAGGGGCACTGCGCTGCCCTCAGGGGCAGGGAAGGACAGGGGCACTGCTCCTGCCCCTCAGGGGCAGGGAAGGCCAGGGGGGGCAGGGGCAGGGAAGGACAAGCGCTCCTGCCCCTCAGGGGCAGGGAAGGCCAGGGGCACTGCGCTGCTGCCCCTCCGGGGCAGGGAAGGCCAGGGGCACTGCGCTGCTGCCCCTCAGGGGCAGGGAAGGCCAGGGGCACTGCGCTGCTGCCCCTCCGGGGCAGGGAAGGCCAGGGGCACTGCGCTGCTGCCCCTCCGGGGCAGGGAAGGCCAGGGGCACTGCGCTCCTGCCCCTCCGGGGCAGGGAAGGCCAGGGGCACTGCGCTCCTGCCCCTCCGGGGCAGGGAAGGCCAGGGGCACTGCGCTCCTGCCCCTCAGGGGCAGGGAAGGCCAGGGGCACTGCGCTCCTGCCCCTCAGGGGCAGGGAAGGATGTAGGCACAGTGCTCCTCAGTGAGTGGGGCTGGTGCCCTACCCCACCAAGGGGACTACCCCAAATGAAGCTGGGAGGCTCTCAGGGAGAGCAAGCAGAGTTTGAACAACACACCAGAGAGGCTGCTTCCCCCCCACTCACCTGGCCTCCTCCCTCCAGCACCACAAGGGTTAAGACGAGTCTATTACTGTTTGCTTGTCACTTTGTCGCTGATCTAATGACCATCGATAATAGTTGAATAAGAATTGATGGAGAGATGGATTTAATTAACCCTGGTGTCAGCAGCCAGCATTGCTGTCTGTTTGTGTTAATGGAGCAGCTCAGGAGCAAAAAAAAAACCCTCTCTTGAGCTTTGCTGGGCTCAGCCCGCGGCAAGGCAGAGTCCTATTCATCAGCTGCGCCCTCCAGGTATACCCAGGGAGCGCCACATGGAAATTGCTTCCTCCTTCCCCCCCCCCCCAGCAGAACGCAATAATCACTGACTGGGTCACACTCCCGGTCCCCCTGGCTTCACCCACCACCCTGTTTCCCCACCTCCCTCTCCTGCCTGCCACGGCATGGGCAAGAGCTCAGCAGAGCAGCCCAGAGCCCTGCCTGGGAACACAGTGAGGTGATCGCGGGAGGCTCTTCCTTATAGTTTCATAGTTTCATAGTTTCATTCAGGGTTGGAAGGGACCACAAGGATCATCTAGTTCCAACCCCCCTGCCATGGGCAGGGAAACCCCACACTAGATCAGGCTGGACAGAGCCTCATCCAGCCTGCTCTTAAACACCCCCAGGGACGGGGCCTCGACCACCCCCCTGGACAACCCATTCCAGGGTCTCACCACTCTCATGGTGAAGAACCTCCTCCTCACATCCAGCCTGAATCTCCCCACCTCCAGCTTCATTCCATTCCCCCTAGTCCTATCACTACCTGACATCCTGAGAAGTCCTTCCCCAGCCTTCCTGTAGGCCCCCTTCAGATACTGGAAGGCCACAATTAGGTCACCTCGGAGCCTTCTCTTCTGCAGACTGAACAGCTCCAACTCCTTCAGTCTGCTCTCATAGGAGAGGTGCTCCAGCCCTCTGATCATCCTCGTGGCCCTTCTCTGGACACGTTCCAGCACCTCCACATCCCTCTTGTAATAGGGACTCCAGAACTGGACACAGTACTCCAGATGGGGTCTCCTTCAGCAAGAGGATGGAGCAAGAGGAAGGACAGCAGGGAGGCTGGAGAAGAGGAGGCTCAGGGGAGACATTAGTGCTCTCTCCAACTCCCTGAAGAGAGGTTGGAGCCAGGTGGGGGTTGGTCTCTTCTGCCAGGCAAGCAGCACCAGAACAAGAGGACACAGTCTCAAGCCGCACCAGGGAAGGTTTAAGCTCTGGATGTTAGGAAGAAATTCTTCATAGAGAGAGAGATTGCCCATTGGAATGTGCTGCCCAGGGAGGTGGTGGAGTCCCCATCCCTGGAGGTGTTTAGGAAGAGCCTGGATGGGGTGCTTGGTGCTTGATTAGATGGCGCTGGGTGATATGTTGGACTTGATCTTGAAGGTCTCTTCCATTCTGTTCTATTCTATGGCAGCAGCTGCTTGGTGGTATCTGCTGGTGCAGATGCAGGGCAGGATAAGGGGCAAGGATGCAGGCTAAGAGGCTTCCTCAGCCAGCCAGCCTGTTCTGCACCCCTCTGGACCATCCTATGGTCCTTCTCATTCCAAAATCCAGGACTTGGCACAGACTTCAGTGAGGTTTATCCTCCTCTTCTGGCCTTCAAGGCAGCCATCCAGCCCTGAGCTTGTAAGCTCATAGAATCACAGAATCACCAAGGTTGGAAGAGACCTCAAAGATCATCAAGTCTAACCTGTCACCCAACACCTCATGGCTGCTAAACCATGGCTCCAAGTGCCACATCCAATCCCCTCTTGAACACCTCCAGGGATGGGGACTCCACCACCTCCCTGGGCAGCACATCCCGACAGCTAACAACTCTCCCTGGGGAGAACTTTCTCCTCATGGCATGGTCCCTCCTGACCACTCCATCTGAGCCACAGGATCCTGCACTGGGCAGGCACAGGAGGCAGGAAACTCATCCCACATCCTGCCAGTGACAGTTCCAGTCCCACAAACAAGGCTGGTCCTGCCCACGGGTAGTGGGGAGGGAGGAAGCTGCGTGGGCAGCCTGGCACGTAGGACATGTCCTGTCTGCCAGCTCCTTCCCTCTTCCTCAGTCAAGCCTGCAGGTAGAGCAGGCTGACAGCTCATGTTGCTCTCCACCCTCTTCCACCTACCTTTATCAGGAAGATCCCAGGGAAAAAGGCAGCCTGGAGGGAGGGTAGGGGTATCACCCTTCTCACCCCACCCCACCCAGCCGGTTCCAGGGCAGCAGCGCCACGGCAGCATCCAGCCCTCCCAAGCCACCAAGCTTCATCCCCAGGCTCCCTGGGAGGGGGCACACCACAGCAGCCCCCTCTCCATGGGTGTTGTCTGACAGGGAGACCTCTCTGGGCAGGCTTGTCTGACACCCACGAGGCTTTCTTCACACTTTCCCCATCCTCTCATTTTCGGCTGCGATTGCTTTTTGTCTTCTAACACATGTCCAGCCTTGACCTACCCTGACAGACAGGCAGGGCTGGATGAATCCATGGTGCTGGGGCTGCAGAGGGATGAGGCTGGTGCAGCTGGAATAGGCTGTGTGCTGGCTCTGACAGACCAAGGTATTACTGTCTGAAGGAATAAGCTTCCCAGAGTGATGCTTTTTCTTTGCCAGGCTAAAAATATTCCTTCCAGTAAGAAGGCTGCTCCTGGCCTTGCCTCACGGCTGGCATTTCCAGGTAAGATGGGCTGCAGATCCCTCACTGGATGAGGTCACTGAAAATACCCCTGGCTGGCAAACTTATTTCCTGCTGAGAAATGATGAGGTCAGCTCTTGGCTTGGGCATCCACTTCAGCGTTTGCAGGGAACTCCAAGGGAGCAAAAACCTTTCAGCCAGGATTCCTATGGAAGAGGCATGGAAAAAGGAGGCACATGGAGAAGGGAGAGGAGGTGAAAGCTGGTGCCAGCAGAGGTTTGGAGTTGGTTCCTACCCTGGAGCCTCTCTCTTCTGGCTTCAGAATGAAGGTCACAGCTTGAGTCCTCTGTCCACAGCTCTAGGCCCCTCAGGTTAGGAAAGATGTTGAGTTGCTGGAAGGTGTCCAGAGAAGGGCAACAAAGCTGGGGAGGGGTTTGGAGCACAGCCCTGTGAGGAGAGGCTGAGGGAGCTGGGGTTGTTTAGCCTGGAGAAGAGGAGGCTCAGGGGAGACCTTCTTGCTGTCTCCAACTCCCTGAAGAGAGGTTGTGGCCAGGTGGGGGTTGGTCTCTTCTGCCAGGCACCCAGAACCAGAACAAGAGGACAGAGTCTCAAGCTGTGCCAAGGGAGGTTTAGGCTGGATGTTAGGAAGAAGTTCATAGAAAGAGAGATTGGCCATTGGGATGTGCTGCCCAGGGAGGTGGTGGAGTCCCCATCCCTGGAGGTGTTTAGGAAGAGCCTGGCTGGGGTGCTTGGTGCCATGGTTTAGTTGATTAGATGGTGTTGGGTGATGGGTTGGACTCAATGATCTCGAAGGGCTCTTCCAACCTGGTCTGGTCCATTCCATTCCATTCCATGGTCCTCAGAAAGCTGAGGAGTTTAATGCAGAGGTGTCTCATCTGGAGTTTCTAAGCCCTGGCCACAGCTCTCAAACAGCCCTTGGAGCATTTGGGTCTGGCTTGGGAAAGCTGCTCGTGGCAGTGCAGTGGAACACATGGGCCTCTCCTTTTCCAGCCCATGCTCTTTCTTCTGCTAGGCTGAACAGAGAAGAGCAGGAACTGAAACAAGCAAAGCTGGTGGTGCAACGCAGAGCTGAGCCTTGCCTCCTGAACGTGGGCCCTGAAGCAGAGAATGCATGGCAGGAATTGTGGAGCCTGGGCAGGATCCCAAGGTCTCAAGTCCAGCACTCCAACATCTCAAGCCCATCCTGCCCTGGCAGGACTCCTAGCTCCCAAGCTGGGACTGCAACTTACAGCCCACTAAGCCAACCAGAGCCTGGGCTGCAACAAGAAAGTTTGGCCAGGAGGTTGTGAGGTGATTCTGTCTCTCTGCTCCATTCTGATGAGATTCCATCTGGAGTACTGTGTCCAGTTCTGGAGCCTTGAGTAGGGGAAAGACCTGCAGCTGCTGGAATGAGTCCAGAGAAGGGCCATGAGGATGAGCAGAGGGCTGGAGCTGCTCTGCTATGAGGACAGACTAAGAGAGTTGGGGCTATTCAGTATGGAGAAGAGAAGGCTCCCAGGAGACCTAATTGTGGACTTCCAGATCTGAAGGGGGCTGCAAGAAAGCTGGGGAGGGACTTTTGAGGGTGTCAGGGAGTGATAGGACTGGGGGGAATGGATCCAAGCTAGAGAAGAGGAGATTGAGATTAGATGTGAGGAAGAAGTTGCTGCCCATGAGGGTGGTGAGAGCCTGGCAGAGGTTGCCCAGGGAGGTGGTGGAAGCCTCCTGCCTGGAGGTGTTTGCAGCCAGGCTGGATGTGGCTGTGAGCAACCTGCTGCAGTGTGAGGTGTCCCTGGACATGTCAGGGGGGTTGGAACTGGATGGTCCTTGAGGTCCCTTCCAAGCCAGAGCAGGACTGAGCAGGAGCATTTCCCACCAAAAAGCCCAACCAAAACCCAAGCCAAACAGTTCACATTTTCCTCTTCTACCTTCATCTGCCTGCTGGAACAATCTAGCCACTGCCCACAGCTCTGCTCTGCTCCTAGCCAAAGGTCTGCAAAGCACAAGCAAGGTCTGTCCTACTCTGGACTAGTCTGAGCCTCTGGAAAGATGCTGATGTAGAGAGAAGCTTCCTGTTTTGCTCATCCCTTTCCCAGACACAAAGTACCTTTGCCAAGTACATCTCCAAATCCCTGCCAGCAACCTGCAGTCATGGAACATGGGAGGATGGGGAAGGGGAAGAAAATAAAGGATTTAAAGAAATAATCATCCCCACCAGTCAGAACCCAACAGAATTTCATTTTGAAGACCCAGAGAGTGCCAGACCTCCCCAACCTCAGGAGCAGGCGAGCCAATCACAGGCTCACAGGATGTTAGGGGTTGGAAGGGACCTCAAGAGATCATTGAGTCCAACCCCACTGCCAGAGCAGGACCAGAGAATCCAGCACAGGTCACACAGGAACACATCCAGATGGGGCTGGAAAGGCTCCAGAGGAGCAGAGTCCACAACCTCTTTGGGCAGCCTGCTCCAGTGCTCTGTGAGCCTCACAGTGCAGAAGTTCCTCCTCATGGTGAGGTGGAACCTCCTGTGCTGGAGTTGCTATCCATTGCCCCTTGTCCTATCCCAGGGTGCAGCTGAGCAGAGCCTGTCCCCTCCCTCCTGATCCCCAGCCCTCAGATATTGATAGACATTGATTAAATCCCCTCTCAGTCTTTTCCTCTGCAGACTAACCACCCCCAGGGCTCTCAGCCTCTCCTCACAGGGCAGTGCTCCAGTCCCTTCAGCATCCTTATAGCCCTCCCTTGGACTCTCTCCAGCAGATCTCTGTCCCTCCTGAACTGGGGAGCCCAGAGCTGGATGCAATGTTCCAGGTGAGGTCTCACTAGGTCAGAGCAGAGGGGGAGGTGAACCTCCCTGGGTCTGCTGGCCACACTCCTCTTAATGTCCCCGGGATCTCATTGGCATTCTTGGCCACCAGGGCACATTGCTGACCCATGGAGAACTTGGTACCCACCAGGACTCCCAGGTCCAGCTGCCCAGAGAGGAAATGACTGCTGAGGTTTGTTCCACAGGGATGCATTCAGCCAGAGCCTGAACAACAGAAAAAAAAGAGGGGAAAAAACAGGACAGAACAAAACCAAGAGCAACAAAACCCACCCAGAACGAGCAGGAGTGGTCCTGTGACAAACATATTTTGACGCTGCAGCTGTGAGAGGGCTGACAGAGTTATGAGAGAGGGGGAAGGAAGGACTCACCGAGTGCTGAGTGGCATCTCCCCCTCGTTTTGCTAGCTGCAGCCTGGCCTTGCTCACAATGGGTGTCCCTGCCCAGCACTGGGAACATCCTCTGCTGAGTGACACCCAGCTGCGCCCAGCTTCCTCCTGCCATATACCTGCCAACAGCACCGGGGGTGACACAGGAGGTGGCCAGCAGATGGGCTGAGTGCAGGAAGGCCATCACGGAGTGGAGGGGCCAGGGTCCCTGCCCACACATCCTCCTGCACCTTCTATTTTCAGCAAGCCTCAAATCTCACTCACCTCCTGGTCATCCAGCTGGCTGAAGCCATCCAGAGCTTGAGGATGAGGCTGGGACAGGTTACCCAGGGGAGATGTGGATGCCCCCTTGCTGAAAGGCTTCTAGGCCAGGTTGGATGAGGCTTTGAGCAGCCTGGGCTAGTGGGAGAAGTCCCTGCCCATGGTAGGGGTGCTGGAACTGGATGATCTTGAATGACTTCCAATCCAAACCATTTGTGATGCTCTGTGGTGGCTCTCTGGTGGCTCTTGGAGGTGCTGACTGCTCCCAGTCTCTGCTGGGAGGGAAATCATTGTTAGGGTTGAGAGGGACCTTGAGGATCACCCAATTCCAACCCCTCTGCCATGGCCAGGGACACCTCACACTAGATCAGGTTGCTCACAGCCACATCCAACCTGGCTGCAAAACCCACCAGGGAGGAAGTTTTGGCCTTCAAAACCTGCAGGGATGATGCAGTGGAGTTTCCACAGAGGAGAGTGGGCAAGATCCTTGCAGCTCAATCCAGCACACTTTGTCTTGCATCCTACATGACCAATTAAGTGGTGGTGAAGTCCAGGGAGAAAAGCAGCTCCCCATAAGAGCTGATCTCATTGTTCTCATCCTCATGCTGAAGTGGGGCTCAAGGTCTCCTTTTGCAACCACACCCCCAGGAGAGAAGTGTAGGAGGATGGAGGCTGCTTGATTTTACAGGCTGGGGTCAGAGTGGCTGGAGAGCAGCCAGGCAGAAAGGGACCTGGGGGAAGTGGTTGATAAGCTGAACATGAGCCAGCAGTGTGCCCAGGTGGCCAAGAGGGCCAAGGGCATCCTGGCCTGCATCAGGAACAGTGTGGCCAGCAGGAGCAGGGAGGGCATTCTGCCCCTGGACTCAGCACTGGTTCAGCCACACATGGAGTCCTGTGTCCAGTTCTGGGCCCCTCAGTTTAGGAAAGATGTTGAGATGCTGGAAGGTGTCCAGAGAAGGGCAACAAGGCTGGGGAGGGGTCTGGAGCACAGCCCTGTGAGGAGAGGCTGAGGGAGCTGGGGTTGCTTAGCCTGGAGAAGAGGAGACTCAGGGGAGACCTTCTTGCTGTCTACAACTCCCTGAAGGGAGGCTGTAGCCAGGTGGGGGTTGGTCTCTTTTCCCAGGCAAGCAGCCCCAGAACAAGAGGACACAGTCTCAAGCTGTGCCAGGGGAGGTTTAGGCTGGAGGTGAGGAGAAAGTTCTTCCCTGAGAGAGAGATTGGCCACTGGGATGTGCTGCCCAGGGAGGTGGTGGAGTCCCCATCCCTGGAGGTGTTCAAGAGGGGATTGGATGTGGCACTTGGTGCCATGGTTTAGCAGTCAGGAGGTGTTGGGTGACAGGTTGGACTTGGTGATCCTTGAGGTCTCTTCCAACCTTATTGATTGTATGATTTTAGGCTCAGCAGATGAAAACAAGACCTGCTCAGGAGAGCAGGAGAGGCTGGCACAAAGCCTCCTACTGTCTTTGCCAAAGGCGGGGCGGGGAGGGGGTGATGGTGAACATCTGCCAGGCACCAAAGGAGACCCAGAGCAACACAGCAGCTGAGCCCAACTGTGGCTTCCCAAGGGGGTGGAGGTGCCCTGTATCTGCAGGCACATCATCCACCTTGACTGCTGCTCAGGCTTTTGGGTGAGTCACTAAGGATGAGTGAGACCTCCCTCCCCACCCCAAAACCAGAGTGTGGGGAGGTGTGTGTGTGAGACCAGGAATGGGTCTGAGGGGCTGGAACCTTTCCTGCTCTGAGCTCACCTTGACCTAAATCCAACGTCCTGAAGCAGAAGGGCTTTGGAGGTTGCCAGAGCCTGAGATTCCCTTTCTGTGAGCAACCAGCCTGGGGGCAAGTGGTTTTATAAATGGACTTTGTGTTGCTGGGGTGGATGGGTGTGGGTAAGGGAGTCTCCAACTCCTGCCACTGGCTGTGGGTTCTGTCTGGATGGGTGACCTTGGGGAATTTCACTGTCTCTTCTCCGTCTGAGCCCGGGGAAGCTCCCAAGCAGTGACCAAGCCTCCCGCGGCCTCTGCTACCTGGGAAAAGCTGGCTGGAGCCAAGCTCATTAATTCTAATTGCCAGCAAACGAGCTCTTCGGGAGCAGGGCTGGCTGCTGACGTGGGCAAGGCTGGTGGCATTTCACGGGGGTTGGAGAGGTGCCCCCTCTGGGGAAAGGCTACCTGCCCAAGGCTGAGCTGCGGCCGCGCCGTGGGAGAAAGCTGCTCCTTCTGACTCGCCCTGAGTCACTGCCAGCCTCCTGCCTCCACTGCTGCTGCTGCTGCTGCTGCCAATTTACTAGCCACAATCACAAGGAGAATTTGAGATTATTAGCTGCTTATTGAAGCCTTTGTTTTGGGGGGGGGAGGGTGGGTTGTTTCTCCTCCTAGAAGCTGGACGAGGCTCTGGCCAGCCTGTGTGTGGGGTGTCCCTGCCCATGGCAGGGGGTTGGAACCTAGATGATCCTTGTGGTCCCTTCCAACCCTGACTGATACTATGATACTATAAGTAATCCCAGCCTGGCTGGAGTGGGTCCTGCAGCAGCTTTCTCCTTCCCTCCCCCGCTCTCTGCTAGGAGGGTTATTGATGCTGGCAAGGGGACAGCTTGAAACCTTCCTGCATCTGCCTGCTGTTTGTTTCCCCAGCCCTGATTCTGCAGCTTTTTCCAGAGGTTTATGGCTTGCTTCCCCACTGAGTGACATCTTTCAGGACATGTTTGCTGAGGGTCAGAGCAGAGGGCAACCTCCCAGAGAACAGCGTGATGCTTCTGAGATAAATAAAGCACTGAGAGTGAAACCTCCTTTGGGGGGAGGACAAGGGCAACTTGAATCCCTCTCTCTCTCCAGGCTTGGGGGATGGCTCAGTGTTTCCAGGAACAAACAGCTTGCATTTGCACTGACAAGCATTAAAATCATGGGGTAAAGCTCAACAACTTGAAGGTCAGGTTGTCTGGGCCAGGAAGAGCTCCAGATATTTCCAGGGATGTATTTTAGAAGCTTTTGTCCTGGATGGTTTCTTGGAGGTCTTTCCTGCTCAGCTTAACATCTGTGCCCAGCCTGGCCTTGAAGGAAAGAAACTCATCCATTCAGGTTGTGCTGGGTAATTAGGGGGGGAGCAAAACAAAGAACATTTTCAGTTGTCCTGCTCTATTCCTCACTCCAAGGAGGACATTGAGGAGCAAAACAAAGAGGCTGGTGGAAGGTTTTCAGTTGTCAGCCTGCAGTTGTCCTGCTCCATTCCTCACTCCAAGGAGGACATGGAGCATGAGGAGGCTGGAAGGTCTGGAGAACAGGGCTGGTGAGGAGCAGCTGAGGGAACTGGGGGTGTTCAGCCTGGAGACCATTTTCAGTTGTCCTGCTCCATTCCTCACTCCAAGGAGGACATTGAGGAGCTGGAGCATGGCCAGAGAAAGGCAATGAACCTGGTGGAGGGTCTGGAGAACAGGGTTGCTGAGGAGTGGTTGAGGGAACTGGAAGAGTTCAGCCTGGAATAAAGGAGGCTGAGGGGAGACCCTCTGGCAGTCTCCAGCTCTCTGACAGGAGGTTGGAGTGAGGAACAAGGGACAGGACAAGAGGAAATGGCCTCAAGTTGTGCCAGGGGAGGTTTAAGTTGGACATGAGGAAAAACTTCTCCATGGAAAGGTTTCTCAGTCCCTGGGGCCAAGGCTGCCCAGGGCAGTGGTGGAGTCCCCAGCCCCTGGAGGGATTTAAAAGCCTCTTAGGAGCAGCGCCGAGGGACACGGTTCTGTGGTAGACCTAGCAGTGCTGGGTTAGCAGTTGGACTGGATGCCCTTCAATGCCCTTTCCACTCCAGCTCATTCTATGGTTCTGCTGCCACTACTCTGCTCTGTGCTGTTTCTCACTGGTCAAATGGAGGGGAAGAGGCAGAAGAGAGCCCAGGCTCCTGCTTGCTCACCCTGATGGAGGTTACAACCTCACCGCTTCTCTCTCTGCTCATGGAAAGGATCTGCTCAAGATGATTTTAGAGCTGCCCAAGCTCCTAAAGAGCAACAGGAGAGCTTCTAAATACTTAAAGGGTGGATGTCAGGGGGATGGGCACCAGCTGACACAGAGAGGTGACCACCAGATGGGCTGGGTGCAGGAAGGCCATCATGGAGTGGAGGGGCCAGGGTCCCTGCCCACACATCCTCCTGCCCTTCTATTTTCAACAAGCCTCAAATCTCACTCACCTCCTGGTTTTCCAGGTAGCTGAAGCCATCCAGAGCTCGAGGATGAGGCTGGAACAGATTGCCCAGGGAAGTTGTAGATGCCCCCTTGCTGGAAGGGTTCTAGGCCAGGTTGGATGAGGCTTTGAGCAACCTGGGCTAGTGGGAGGCATCCCTGCCCACGGTAGGGGTGCTGGAACTGGATGATCTTGAAGGATTCTTCCAACCCAAACCATCCTGTGATGCTCTGTGATGGGTCTCTGGTGGCTCTTGGAGGTGCTGACTGCTCCCAGCCTCTGCTGGGAGGGAAAACATAGAATTGTTAGGGTTGGGAGGGACCTTGAGGATCACCCAACTCCAACCCCCTTGCCATGGTGCCAGTCTGGGACCATTATCTTCTAGGAGGAGGAGGAGAGAAAAGCACAAAAATGAGCTTGAATAAGCAGCTAATAATCCCAAATTCTCCTTATTATTGTGGCTGTTTGCTCAGCCTGATGGAGGTTACAGCCTCATCACTTCTCCTTCTGCTCATGGAAAGGATCTGCTCAAGATGATTTTAGAGCTGCCCAAGCTCCTAAACAGTGACAGGAGAGCTTCTCAGTGCTTCCAAATACTTAAAGGGTGGGTGTCAAGGGGCTGGGGCCATTCTTTTTATTGCAGTGAGAGGGCAGGAGGTACCAGGCATAAACTTGAACATAGGAAGCTCCACCTCAACATGAGGAGGGACTTCCCGACTGCGAGGGTTATGGAGCACCGGAGCAGGCTGCCCAGAGCGGTGCTGGAGTCTCCATCTCTGGAACCATTCAAAAGCTGCCTGAATGCTGGCCTGTGCAAGCTGCTCTAGGTGGCCCTGCTCTGGCAGGTGGGTTGGACTGGAGGACCTCCAGAGGTCTCTTTTATTCCCCACTCCCAACCCCCACCATGCCGTGATGAAACACTTCTGCCGTTGCGCTCCCGTAGCGCACGCCGGTGTCCTAAGGAAGAGCTCAGCCACCCCACCAGGCAGCCAGCTCCCTGAGGGCTGCTGGAGAGGAGCACTGACATCTCCTTCCAGCCTGTAGTTACCCTGGAGGATAAATACAAGTGGCACTGCCAGCTTCAATAAGCCCTCGTGCCCCACCAGCCGCTTCCCGGGACGCAGACCTTGTTAGCATGCAAAATAATGTAAAGATGCAGGTGGGGTTCTGCCTGCTTAGCCAGGGGATGCTTCACTGAGAATTATCCAATTAAATCTCCATCTCTCCCTCCCTTTCATGCTTGGTTTTCTCTCCTTCCCTCCCCCCTCCCCACTCCTCTTTGTAGCAGCATTATCTAAGCAAAGCAAAAGGCACGAGTCCTAATCCGGCGCTGTCCGCACAAAGCCATGGCCAGGGGCACTGGGGATGCCTGCATGCCCCTGCAGGGCCAGCCTGGCACTCCTGGGAGGCAAGGAAAGCCAACCAAACCTGAAACAGACTGGCATGCACCACGTGGTCTCAGGAAGAGCTGCCTGGTGCAGTCTTAGCTCTTTCTGATAGAATCATGGAGTGGTTTGGGTTGGAAGGGACCCTGGGAGGTCATCTTGTCCAACCCCCCTGCAGTGAGCAGGGCCACAGAATGGTTTGGGTTGGAAGGGACCCTGGGAGGTCATCTTGTCCACATGCAATGGTTTGGGTTGGAAGGGACCCTGGGAGGTCATCTTGTCCAACCCCTGCAGTGAGCAGAGCCATGCAATGGTTTGGGTTGGAAGGGACCCTGGGAGGTCATCTTGTCCAACCCCCTGCAGTGAGCAGGGCCATGCAATGGTTTGGGTTGGAAGGGACCCTTGGTGGTCATCTTGTCCAACCCCACTGCAGTGAGCAGGGCCACAGAATGGTAGCAGCTAGAAGGGACTTCTGGAGATCACTGAGTCCAGCTCCTTGACAAAACAGGATCACCTGGGGCAGGTCACACATCCAGAAGGGTCCACCTTTACCTAGATCAGGTTGCTCAGGATCCCATCACATTTCACCTTGAATGCCTCCATGGATGGGGTCTCCATCACCTCCCTGGGCAACCTGTGCCACACTTTCAGTGCTCTCACTGTAGCTCAGCTCCCTTTTCATTCAGCCCACCCTTTCTGCTGTGCCACCATACCATGAAGAAGCCTGAGCATGGCACAAGTAGGTGCTGCCACAAGCCCAGACATTAAACCTTTCTCTTCCCTGCCCCCAAAAACAGGGTTAAAACCTTTCCAGTCCTACCTCACAGCAGGAGCTGTGACTGGCACAGCAGCAGGATCCATCCTGGTGAAGACACATCACAGAATGAGAGGGGTTGGAAGGGAACCTCTGGAGATCATCTGCTCCAACACAACCAGCTGGAGGCCAGGACCTAGTGGTGTCCCCCAGGGATCAGTGCTGGGCCCCATCCTCTTTAACAGCTCCATTGATGATCTGGAGGAGGGGATTGAGTCCATCAGCAGTAAAGTTGCAGATAACACCAAGGTGGGGGCAGGAGTTGATCTGTTAGAAGGTAGGAGA
This sequence comes from Melanerpes aurifrons, assembly GCA_011125475.1. NCBI lineage: Eukaryota > Metazoa > Chordata > Aves > Piciformes > Picidae > Melanerpes > Melanerpes aurifrons. The sequence goes on from WWNC01000002.1 coordinate 40,660,157, forward strand.
GATCTGCAGAATGACCTTGTCAGGCTGGACAAATGGGCAGAGTCCAACAGGATGGCATTCAACAAATCCAAGTGCCAGGGGCTGCACTTTGGCCACAGCAACCCCATGCAGAGCTACAGGCTGGGATCAGAGTGGCTGAGAGCTGCCAAACAGAGAGGGACCTGGGGGTGCTGATTGACAGCCACCTAAACATGAGCCAGCAGTGTGCCCAGGTGGCCAAGAAGGCCAAGGGCATCCTGGTCTGCATTAGGAACAGTGTGGCCAGCAGGAGCAGGGAGGTCATTGTGCCCCTGTGCTCAGCACTGGTTAGGCCACACCTTGAGTCCTGTGTCCAGTTCTGGGCCCCTCAGGTTAAGAAAGATGTTGAGCTGCTGGAAGGTGTCCAGAGAAGGGCAAGAAAGCTGGGGAGGGGTCTGGAGCACAGCCCTGTGAGGAGAGGCTGAGGGAGCTGGGGTTGCTTAGCCTGGAGAAGAGGAGGCTCAGGGGAGACCTTCTTGCTGTCTGCAACTCCCTGAAGGGAGGTTGTAGCCAGGTGGGGGTTGGTCTCTTCTCCCAGGCAACCAACACCACAACAAGGGGATCCAGTGTCAAGCTGTGCCAGGGAGGTTTAGGCTGGAGTTGAGGAGAAAGTTCTTGCCAGAGAGAGTTGTTAGCCATTGGAATGTGCTGCCCAGGGAGGTGGTGGAGTCCCCACCCCTGGAGGTGTTCAGGAGGGGATTGGATGTGGCACTTGGTGCCATGGTTTAGTAGCCAGGAGGTGTTGGGTGACAGGTTGGACTTGATGATCTCTGAGGTCTCTTCCAACCTTATTGATTGTGATCCCTGCAGAGCTCTTCCTCGGAGGAGCTGGCGGCGTTGCGCTGCCTGCTTGCTGCACGACTCCTGCATCACCCTTTGGCCCCAAGCATTGCTGATAACTGCTGGCCTTGACAACTATTTTTCTCCAAGCACTTGCACTGTGGGGTTGTTTTTTTTATTGTGGGCTTTCTGGTGAAATAAGAGCAAAAAGAAATAAGAGCAATAGCAGCAGTTACCAGAGCCCCTGGAGCTAACAAAATACAGCTGTGGAGCAAAGATGAGGTTCATTTTATTAGCTGTGCTACCTGTTTGCCAACAGCAGGCTCAATTCAGATGCCAGGCTGAGAAGTTTTTAACAAGTTAACTCTTCTGCCACCCCTCTGCTGAAGGACCAGTGGCTGGTGATGAGTCCAGGTGGCTCACAGGATGTTAGGGCTTGGAAGGGATCTCTGGAGATCCCCAAGTCCAACCCTTCTGCCAGAGCAGGACCATAGCATCCAGTGCAGGTTGCACAGGAATGCATCCAGACAGGACTGGAAAGTCTCCAGAGAAGGAGACTCCACAATCTCTCTGGGCAGCCTGCTCCAGTCCTCTGGGACCCTTACAGAAAAGTTCTTCCTAGTGGACAGCAATGTGCCCTTGTGGCCAAGAGAGCCAAGGGGATCCTGGGGTGCAGCAAGGAAAGTGCGGCCAGAAGGGCTGGGGAGGTTCTGCTCCCCTCTGCTCTGACTTGCTGAGACCACACCTGCAATGCTGTGTCCAGTTTTGGGCTCCCCAGTTCAAGAGAGACAGAGACCTGCTGGAGAGAGCCCAACAGAGAGCCAGGAGGATGCTTAGGGGACTTGAGCATCTCCCCTGTGGAGAGAGACTGAGAGCCCTGGGGCTGTTTAGTCTGGAGAAGAGAAGGCTAAGAGGGGATCTGATCAATGTCTATCAATAGCTGAGGGGTGGGGGGCAAGGGGAGGGGGCCAAGCTCCTTTGGGTGGTGCACAGTGATAAGCCAAGGAACAATGGAAACAAAGTGGAACATGTTGAGCTGAAACCTTCTCTGAGGAGAAACTTCTTCACAGTGAGGGTGCCAGAGCCCTGGAGCAGGCTGCCCAGAGAGGTTGTGGAGTCTCCTTCCCTGGAGGCTTTCAAACCCCACCTGGATGCATTCCTGTGCTGACTACCCTTAGGTGATGCTGCTCTGGCAGGAGGGTTGGACTGGATGAACTCTGGAGGTCCCTTCCAACTTCTAATGCTCTGTAGCTCTACATTGAGGTGGAACTTTCTGTGCTGCAGTTTTCATCCATTAACTCAACACAGTGGTGCTGGGCTGGCAAGTCCTGCAAGAAGGAACCTAGGAACATTAAGCCAGAGGTTGATGTGCAGCTGGCTGGGTGCAGGGGGTGGATCTCGATATGCCTACCCCAGCACTTGGTGGGGGTTACAGATGAAGAGAATGAATCAATAATGTAGGAAAAGACCTCAAAGATCATCAGGTCCAACCTGCCACCCAACACCTCATGACTGCTAAACCATGGCACCAAGTGCCATGCCACATCCAATCCCCTCTTGAACACCTCCAGGGATGGGGACTCCACCACCTCCCTGGGCAGCACATTCCAATGGCTAACAACTCTCTCTGGCAAGAACTTTCTCCTCACCTCCAGCCTAAACTTCCCCTGGCACAGCTTGAGACTGTGTCCTCTTGTTCTGGTGCTGGTTGCCTGGGAGAAGAGACCAACCTCTGCCTGGTTACAACCTGCCTTCAGGTAGCTGTAGAGAGCAAGAAGGTCTCCCCTGAGCCTTCTCTTCTGTAACCCATTGATGCAGCCACAGATGGGGCTGCAGGTGAAGCAGGGGCCACCTCTACCATCTCCAGCACCCACTCTGGTCATAGAATCATAGAACTGTCAGGGCTGGAAGGGACCTCAAGGCTCAGCCAGTTCCAACCCCCCTGCCATGCCCAGGGACACCTCACACTCCAGCAGGTTGCTCACAGCCACATCCAACCTGGCTGCAAACACCTCCAGGCAGGAGGCTGCCACCACCTCCCTGGGCAACCTGTGCCAGGCTCTCACCACCCTCATGGGCAACAACTTCTGCCTAACATCCAATCTCAATCTACCCATTGCTAGTTTTGCTCCATTCCCCCCAGTCCTATCACTCCCTGACACCCTCAAAAGTCCCTCCCCAGCTTTCTTGTAGCCCCTTTCAAATCCAGGAAGGCCACAATTAGGTCTCCTGGGAGCCTTCTCTTCTCCAGACTGAACAGCCCCAACTCTCTCAGTCTGTCCTCATAGGAGAGGAGTTTCAGAGAAGCTCTGCTCATCCTCCTGGCCCTTCTCTGGACACATTACAACACCTCCAGATCCTTCCCGTGGCAGGGGCTCCAGAACTGGACACAGTACTCCAGGTGGGGTCTCAGCAGAGTGGAGCAGAGGGGCAGAATCCCCTCCCTGGCCCTGCTGGCCACACTTCTCTTGCTGCAGCCCAGGCTCTGCTTGGCTTTCTGGGCTGCAAGTGCAACTGCAGCCCAGAAAGTGCCAGTGCCTCCATCTCAGGGGCATTGCCCTGGTGTCAGGTGCTCCTTCTTGCCAAACATCTTCCCTCTTCTGGGGCATTAGCCAGGCCCAAGCTCTCACCCAGGTCTCCTGTACTCCAAGGTGCCCCAGCTCTCTGCTCTTCCTCGTGGTCCTTCTCTGTACACCTTCCAGCACCTCCAGCTCCTTCCTGTACTAGGGGCTCCAGAACTGGACATAGTACTCCAGGTAGGTAGAATGGAGTAGAGCTGCCAGGAGCTGGGATTACTGCTGAAACCTTCCCCACGGAGGCAAGGCTGGTAGCCGGGTGGAAGGGATATCCTGCAGCCCCTACCTCCCATGGAAGAAGACCTCCCTCTGCCCGGCCACCCCTTGAGAGCAGCCCGCGGCGTGGGATTTCCTCCTGTTCCCCTGACTGTGCGTGTGTGATTGCAGCAAATCCTTCCCTGCAGGAGCCGTGGGAGCGGCTAAAAGAGAGCTGAGCACTGGGAGGATCCCCTCCGGCATCTCCAGTCGCCGCCGCCAGCATCCCCGATCGTCTCTGCCAGCATCCCCGATCGCCTCCGCCAGCGCCGGGCTGCCTGGCTCCTGCTGGGCACGGCCCGTGGCTGGTAAAAGCAGCTGCAACTGAAATCACATCAACCACCCCAGCCAAGGTGATAATTCGTTTCTGCGAGGCCATCTGACACCCAGCAAGAGCCCGCTCGGGGGACACGGTGGGGGGGCTGGAGCCGGCGGAGCTGGAGATGAGCTTTGTGCTGGAGGCTTTTCCCTCCCTGCCGCCTCCTGAGCCTGCCTGGGGAGGTTTCACAGGGTCAGAGAGTGGCTTGATTGGGAAGGGACCTGAAAGACCATCCCCTCTGCCATGGGCAGGGACGCCTCACACGAGGCCAGGTGGCTCAAATCCCCACCCAGCCTGGTCTTAAATGCTTCCAGGGATGAGGTGTCCACCATTTCTTAGGGCCACCTGCTCACAACCTTCAGAGTAAAGAACTTCTCCCTGATATCCAATCTGAACCTTCCCCACTCTAGTCTAAAGCCATTTCCCCTCATCACTACCAGCCCTTGGAAAAAGTCCCTCCCCAGCTTTCTTGTAGCCCCCCTCAGGCACTGGAAGGCCACTACAAGGTTTCCCCAGAGCCTCCTCTTTGCCATGCTGAACAGCCCCAACTCCCTCAGCCTGTCCTTGTAGGACAGCTGCCCCAGCCCTCTGATCATCTTTGTGGCCCTCCTTTGGATCCTCTCCGACAAATCCACATCCTGATTGTGCTGGGGACTCCAGCGCTGGATGCAGTACTCCAGATAAGCTCTCCCCAGAGCTGAGCAGAGGGACAGGATCACCTCCCTCGAGCTGCTGACCACACATTTGCACCTGTCTGCAAGCCCTCATCCTACCAGGAGGGCCTGAGCTCTGATGGCTTCTCCTGGTGCACACCAAACCAACCAGGTGTTGATGCAGCCCAGTCTCTGCATCACATCTGCTGCATCTGCAGAGATGTTCAGTGCAGAGGAAGCATCTCCCTTGCCCAAGAGTCAGAACAGGCTAAGGACCTTCTCTACCCCTGTGAATAGAATAAGCCAGGTTGGAAGAGATCTTCAAGATCATCAAGTCCAACCTATCACCCAACACCATCTAATCAACTAAACCATGGCACCAAGCACCCCAGCCAGGCTCTTCCTAAACACCTCCAGGGATGGGGACTCCACCACCCTCCTGGGCAGCACATTCCAATGGCAAATCTCTCTTTCTATGAAAACTTCTTCTTAACCTCCAGCCTAAACCTCCCCTGGCACAGCTTGAGACTGTGGCCTCTTGTTCTGGGGCTGGTTGCCTGGGAGAAAGACCAATCCCCACCTGGCTACAGCCTCCCTTCAGGGAGTTGTAGAGGGCAAGGAGGTCTCCCCTGAGCCTCTTCTCCAGGCTATCTCCCAGTTGCACAGGGGAAAAAGGGAGGTGACCAACCCAACTGCTGGGTCCCATCCAAGTTTAGCCTCAGTGTGACTTGTTTATCCTATGCAGAAACCTGAAAGGGCTCCCCTTTTTCTCTTGCCAGCACCTCATGAGGGGCAGGTATTTCAGATGTAAAGAGCAAAGAGGTTACCCAGGCAGGCACCAAAGCCAGGTTCAGGAGCTTTGCTGAGGGAGGATTCTCCCCAGTGGCTGAACAGGCAGGGAAGTACTCAGGGCTGGTGAGGCCACACCTCAAGTATTGTGTCCAGTTATGGGCACCTCAGTGCAAGAGAGATGTGGAGGTGCTGGAGCCAGGCAGAGGAGGGCAAGGAAGCTGGGAAGGGCCTGGAGAACAAATCTGATGAGGAGCAACTGAAGGAGCTGGGGATGGTTAGTGTGAAACAGAGGAGGCTGAGGGGAGACCTCCTGGCTCTCTGCAGCTACCTGCAAGGAGGTTGTGGAGAGGCTGCTGCTGGTCTCTTCTCACAGGTAATTAGTGACAGAACAAGAGGCAATGGTCTCAAGCTGAAGCTGGGTAGGTTCAGACTGGACACTACAAAGAACATTTCCATATCAAGAGTGCTCAGGCACTGGAATGTGCTGCCCAGGGAGGTGGTGGAGTCCCCAACCCTGGATGTGCTTGAAGGTGGGTTGGATGTGGTGCTTGGGGATATGGTTTAGGGGTGAACCTTGGGAGATAGATGTGGCTAAGAGCAACCTGGGAGTGACCTCCCTTAATCATCTTTGTGGCTCTGCTCTGGACTCTCTCAAGCATTTCCCTGAGGTCCTTCTTGAACTGAGAGGCCCAGAACTGAACATAATATTCCAGCTGCAGCCTCACCAGGGCATAGTAGAGAGGGAGGAGAACCTCTCTGGACCTACTGCCCACAGCCCTTCTAATCCACCCCAGAATGGCTTGGGCTTCCTTGGCCACAATATCACACTGCTGGCTCAGGGTCAGCCTCCCATCCACTAGGACCCCCAGGTCCTGTTCCCCTTCCCTGCTCTCCAGCAGTTCAGTCCCCATCCTGTACTGCTCCATGGGGTTGTTCTTTCCCAGGTGCAAGACTCTACCTTTGCCCTTCTTGAGCTTCATCCAATTCAAGTTTTGTTGGGTGGTGGTGGAGTCACCATCACTGGAGTTGTTTAGGAGGAGCCTGGATGGGGTGCTTGGTGCCATGGTTTAGTTGATTAGATGGTGCTGGGTGATAGGTTGGACTCAATGATCTCAAAGGTCTCTTCTAACCTGGTTAATTCTATTCTATTCTATTATTCTTACCATCTCAGAGCCATTTTGGCCCTGCTTTTAGGAGATGTCCCCACACAGGATCACAGAACCATCAGGGTTGGAAGGGACCTCAAGGATCACCCAGTTCCAACCCCCCTGCCACGGGCAGAGACACCCCACACTACATCAAGTTGCCCACAGCCACATCCAGCCTGGCCTTCAAAACCTCCAGGGATGAAGCTTCCACCAACCTACCACATCTCCCAGGTCTGCCAGGCACACAGACAACCTACCAAAGGTAAAGCCATACCCCCCCAAACCAGAGATCATTTTGGGTGCACCTTCTTGGCTGGCAAGTGGTGTGATGTTTAGGAGCTGGAAGGCAAGGGTGAGGGGGTGGGGAAGGAAGGAAGGGGAGGTCTGTTCTACAGCATTCACATTACACACAGGTGTTTACCTTACTTCAAGCTCCTCTTCTCTTTATCCTGGCCAGGTAAGCACTGGAAATGTCACCTTCCCACGCCTGTAATTAAACCCTGGGACTCGTATCCTGGAGAACACGCACATGGCTGCTGCAGAAACAGCTTTGGTTTGTATGGCTTCCCCTCCCCCCTCCCCTCCCCAATACCTTTTTCCTTCCTCTTCTTTTTCAAAACACCCCCAAAAACTTCATTCTTTCTTTTCCCCCCACCCCCCACCCCAAAACCCACTGATGCAGATGCTCCCCACGGAGCTGGAGATCACCATAGCAACCGACTTGGTCCTCCTGCCTGCCCCAAGCCCTTGCACCCAAAGATGAAGAAAGGGGAGGGGGGGGGGAGAGTGAAAAAAAACCATAATAAAGCAATTTTAAGAATGTCAGGGAAGGTAAAAGAGCAGGCAGGGGTGTATATATATATAACAAACCCAACCCCTAACAATCCAGTAAGGGCTGGAGGGGTCCTCACGGTGGGGAAGTGCTGCAACTCTTTTCCCCTGGGCTGTCGCTCACTCGCTTCAACCCCCTGAAAGGTAACCTTTAAAGCACACTCTGCAGCGTGGTACTTAAACCTCTGGCATTTACCTTCATTTCACTCTGGCTTTATATTTCTTTGGAGGGGAGGAGGCCCTTCTTCTCTTCTGAGAGGACAAAGTTGGGTGGCTGTTTTTATCCCCCAGGCTGGATTGTTTCTCCCCCCGCCTCGCCGGCGCGCCTGGCTTCTGTTTCCCCCTCTCGGTTCTGTGGTCACCGCCATCGGTGCATGCAGCCCCGGGGGGCCTGCTGCCCCCTCAAATACCCCACACAAAGGGTTTGAAACATCTCCAACGCAGGGGGAAGGTGAGCTGGGGGATGTGGGAAGAGAATGGTGGGCCTGGAGGGATGGGACTCATGCCAAGAAGATGTTGAGGTGCTGGAAGGTGTCCAGAGAAGGGCAACAAGGCTGGGAAAGGGGTCTGGAGCACAGCCCTGGGAGGAGAGGCTGAAGGAGCTGGGGTTGCTTAGCCTGGAGAAGAGAAGGCTCAGGGAGACCTTCTTGCTGTGTCCAACTCCCTGAAGGGAGGTTGTAGCCAGGTGGGGGTTGGTCTCTTCTGCCAGGCAAGCAGCCCCAGAACAAGAGGACACAGTCTCAAGCTGTGCCAGGGGAGGTTCAGGCTGGAGATGAGGAGAAAGTTCTTGCCAGAGAGAGTTGTTCGCCACCTCCCTGGGCAGCACATCCCAATGGCTGAGTCCCCATCCCTGGAGGTGTTCAAGAGGGGACTGGATGTGGCACTTGGTGCCATGGTTTAGTAGCCATGAGGTGCTGGGTGACAGGTTGGACTTGATGATCCTTGAGGTTTCTTCCAACCTTACTGATTCTTATTCAAATCCCTGAAGGGAGCTTGTAGCCAGGTGGGGGTAGGTCTCTTCTCCCAGGCACCCAGCAGCAGAACAAGAGGACACAGTCTCAAGCTGTGTCAGAGGAGGTTTAGGCTGGAGGTTTGGAAGAAGTTCTTCCCAGCAAGAGAGATTGGCCATTGGGATGTGCTGCCCAGGGAGGTGGTGGAGTCACCATCCCTGGAGGTGTTTAGGAAGAGCCTGGCTGGGGTGCTTGGTGCCATGGTTTAGTTGATTAGATGGTGCTGGGTGATAGGTTGGACTTGATGATCTCTGAGGTCTTTCCCAACCTGGTTTATTCTATTCTCAAGCCACAGTGGTTTGGGTCTTTTTTTGGGGGGGTGGGGGTGTTCCTTTTTACAGCAGCAGTTTATCTTCTCACAGATGTTGGGCTTGATGATCTTAAAGGCCTTCTTCACCCTTAATGATTCTGTAGGTCTGTGGAGTCTCCCTCTCTGGAGATACTCAAAACCTACCTGGATGAGCTCCCTGTGTGACCTGCTGAAGTTCACCCTGCTCTGGCAGGGGGGGTTGGACTGGGTTGATCTCTCGAGGTCCCTCCCAGCCCCTAATATTCTGTGATCCCTCCAAGTCCCCCAAAGAAGAAAAAAACCCCATATCCCCATCCCTGGAGGTGTTTAAGCCCAGGCTGGCTGAGGCTGTGGCCAGGCTGATCTAGTGTGGGGTGTCCCTGCCCGTGGCAGGGGGGTTGGAACTAGCTGATCCTTGTGGTCCCTTCCAACCCTGACTGATACTATGATATCTGCAGCCTCTCCTCCACATTCCCCTCCTCCAACATCTCTGCCCACTAATCCTTGCTGACAGGTAGCCCTGCCCAACACCCATCTCCGGCAGGGCCCCTGAGAAACACCACTTTGCTTGCTCCTCTCATCCATTTGTAGCAGAAAGCTTGCACGGGGTGTTGAGCAACCTGCAGCACGCTGCCTTGCAATCACAGCTTCTCATCAGCCCCCTCCTTGCAGCCTTCCCCATCTCTTGGCCCATTAAGCCCCGTTAAGAGCTAGAGCCAGGAAGCCATCCAGCAGCGAGTGCTTTGCGATGGCTTCATTACAGCCCCGTGGATGCTGATGGGGGCTTTTATGACTCTGGCTGAAGGAGATCTACACACGCCCAGCCATGCCAGATCGTGGGTTTCTCACAACCTGCTTGCTACATTGGCTTTTTGGATGATGGGGTTTTTTTTTCCCCTCCCCCTCCACCTCTGAAGCTCGACCCTGCTTCAGGAGTTGAGTGATTAGCACATTCTCATGATAAAAGGAAGATCTTGTTTCTCCTAGCTTGAAAACATGACCCAAGGGTGCCCAGACACCCAGGGGCAAAGAAAGGACCCAAACTACATTAATAGAAAGGAACTACTCCTTCCTCCCCCTTTTTCCCCCCCTTTCCAAAGCTGTGCACTAATCTCAAGCATGACCCACGAACAGAGGCAGGAATTATGATTGCTTTCCAACCCAGCACCACCTGCACTCCCAGCCTGGCTCTGCTGTGTCATCCACAGCAGGAAACCTGAGCAGCCCCAGCTCCAGTGCCCCCCAAAGACCTGGGAGGGATGGGGAGAGATTCCCTCACCCCATAACTGGGAGACAAGAGCAGCTTGGGGGGGTGACAAGGGTGTCCAAAAGCTATTTACCCTTGCCAGGTTCTTTCTTGCACCAGAGCTATGCCCTGGGGACTTCTCCTGCCTTGCAGCCCAGGCACAGGGACATCAGTGTGAGGCTTTTGGGTTTCCCCCTCTGCCCACACAGCATCAAGGGATCATCTTGGTTGGAAGCCACCTTTAAGATCAACCCAGCAACTGCTAGAGCATCACTAAACCACATCCCTCAGCACCACATCTGTAGGGCTTTGAAATCCCCCCAGGGATGGGGACTCCACCACCGCCCTGGGCAGTGTGATCCAGAGCTGAGCAAACCATTCAGAGAAGAAACATTTCCTCATGTCCAACCTAAGCTTCCCCATTTCCTCTTGTCCCAGCACTTGTTACCTGAGAGAAGAGGCTGACCCCCACCTGGCTCCAAGCTCCTTCCAGGGAGACAAAGGCAGCCAGAAGGTCTCCCCTCAGCCTCCTCTTCTCCAGGCTAAACCACCACATCTCCCCTCAGCTGCTCCTCACCAGACCTGCTCTTCAGACCCTTCCCCAGCTTTCTTGTCCTCTTTGCCCATGCTCCAGCACCTCTGTGTCCTTCCTGTGATGAAGAACATTAAGGTGCAGGTCACATCTTGTGGCCTAACTGGAACAACTGTGGCAGCACTTAGCTCATGCATATCACAGAATCACCAAGGTTGGAAGAGACCTCAAAGATCATCAGGTCCAAACTGTCACCACAGACCTCATGACTAAACCATGGCACCAAGTGCCACATCCAATCCCCTCTTGAACATCTCCAGGGATGGGGACTCCACCACCTCCCTGGGCAGCACATTCCAATGGCTAACAACTCTCTCTGGCAAGAACTTTCTCCTCATCTCCAGACTAAACCTCCCCTGGCACAGCTTGAGACTGTGTCCTCTTGTTCTGCTGCTAGGTGCCTGGAAGAAGAGACCAACCCCCACCTAGCTACAACCTCCCTTCAGGGAGTTGCAGACAGCAAGAAGGTCTCCCCTGAGCCTCCTCTTCTCCGGGCTAAGCAACCCCAGCTCCCTCAGCCTCTCCTCCCAGGGCTGTGCTCCAGACCCCTCCCCAGCTTTCTTGCCCTTCTCTGGACACCTTCCAGCAGCTCAACATCTTTCCTAAACTGAGGAGCCCAGAACTGGACACAGGACTCAGGGTGTGGCCTAAGCAGTGCTGAGTCCAGGGGCACAATGACCTCCCTGCTCCTGCTGGCCACACTGTTCCTGATGCAGGCCAGGATGCCTTGGTCTCAAGCTGTGCCAGGGGAAGTTTAGGCTGGAGGTGAGGAGAAAATTCTTCCCAGAAAGAGTTGTTAGCCATTGGAAAGTGCTGCCCAGGGAGGTGGTGGAGTCCCCATCCCTGGAGGTGTTCCAGAGGGGATTGGATGTGGCACTTGGTGCCATGGTTTAGTCATGAGGTCTGTGGTGACAGGTTGGACTTGATGATCTTTGAGGACTTTTCCAACCTTATTGATTCTATGATTCCCTTCCAACCCTGACAATTCTATGGTCTCCTGACGCTGTGGATGTGGCACTTCAGAGCACTCTGGTACACATCTAGCAGCACACCGAGAGGAACTTGAGTGCAGGGCAGCAACTTAGTCCTCAAGGTCTACATCTCCAAAGAGCCCACTCAGATTCCCCTAACTCCTCTGAGGACATTTAATACAGGGCTGCATTTTAATCCAAGAAAAGACACAAGAGGCTGCCAGAGGAGGAACTGAAAGCAGCAGAGACAGGAGGAAATTGATGTCAGGCACTGGCAGCACCAGAAAGCAGCTTGAATAAGAGGCTCATAATAGAGCACAGACCTAACTAATGGCCCCAAGGAAGGTATTTCCCTTCTTCAAAGCATGGAAACCTGTGGGGGTGGGAGCTGGAGTTAATTTTTAAGGAGAAAAGATGCTTCTTTTGTTGGGGGGGAGGATGATTTACTGCCCAAGCTCACTGCCCCAGGGTGCAGAGCCCCGTGACACTCATCTTGCTGCAGCCACAGCACATTAGAAGTTGGAAGGGAACTCCAAAGATCATTGAGACCAACCCCTCTGCCCAAGCAGGATCACCCAAGGTAGTCTGCACAGGAATGCATCCAGGTTGGGTTGGAAAGTCTCCAGAGAAGGAGACTCCACAAACCTCTCTGGGCAGCCTGCTGGGAAGAAAACCTTTAAGATCATAGAATCATCAATAAAGTTGGAAAAGACCTCAAAGATCATCAAGTCCAACCTGTCACCCAACACCTCATGACTGCTAAACTGTGGCAGGGGACAGATTTAAGGCCCAGAGTTAATAGAATAGAATAGACAGACCAGGTTGGAAGAGACCTTCAAGATCATCAAGTCCAACCTATCATCCAACACCACCTAATCAACTAACCCATGGCACCAAGCACCCCATCTAGGCTCCTCCTGAACACCTCCAGTGATAGAGATTCCACCACCTCCCTGGGCAGCCCATTCCAATGGGCAATCACTCTCTCTGTGTAAAACTTCTTCCTAACCTCCAGCCTGAACTTCCCCTGGCACAGCTTGAGACTGTGTGCTCTTGTTCTGGTACTGGCTGCCTAAGAGAAGGGACCAACCTCTGCCTGTCTACAACCTCCCCTTAGGTAGCTGTAGAGAGCAATGAGGTCACCCCTGAGCCTCCTCTTCTCCAGGCTAAGCAAGCCCAGCTCCCTCAGCCTCTCCTCACAGGGCTGTGCTCCAGACCCCTCCCCAGCTTTCTTGCCCTTCTCTGGACACCTTCCAGCAACTCAACATCTTTCCTAACCTGAGGAGCCCAGAACTGGACACAGGACTCAGGGTGTGGCTTAACCAGTGCTGAGTCCAGGGGCACAATGACCTCCCTGCTCCTGCTGGCCACACTCTTCCTGATGCAGGCCAGGATGCCCTTGGCCTTCTTGGCTGCCTGGGCACACTGCTGGCTCATGTTCAGCCTGCCATCAACCAGCACCCCCAGGTCCCTCTCTGCCTGCCTGCTCTCCAGCCACTCTGACCCCAGCCTGTAGCACTGCCTGGGGTTGCTGTGGCCAATGTGCAGCCCCTGGCACTTGGATGTGTTCAATCTCCTGCCCTTGGACTCTGCCCATCTGTCCAGCCTGTTGAGGTCCCTCTGCAGAGCCTCTCTATCCTCCAGCAGATCAACTCCTGCCCCCAGCTTGGTGTCCTCTGCAAATTTACTGCTGATGGACTCAATGCCCTCATCCAGATCATCAATAAAGATGTTAAAGAGCACAGGGCCCAGCACTGATCCCTGGGGAACTCCACTAGTGACTGGCTGCCAGCTGGCTGTGGCACCATTCACCACCACTCTCTGGGCTCAGCCTCCAGCCAGTTCCTAACCCACCACAGTGTGCTCCCATCCAAGCCATGGGCTGACAGCTTGGCCAGGAGTTTGCTATGTTCTCCTTCCAAAGGAGAAGTGAAGCCTGTCAAGCCTTACTGCCAGGCCATTAGCATCAAGGGCACAAGCTTTTAACCCTTCACCCACAGAAGCAGAAGCTATCTGTGGTCCCAGCTAAGGTTTAATCAACAGAAAGTCCTTTCTAACAGCTTCAGCCCCCTCTTAGACACAGGCAATCTACCTCTTCAGGTTCCCTGGCCAGCAAAAATCAGCCCTGCACGAGCTTCCACAGAACATCACCTCTGACCTTCCACAGAGCTGCTGAGAGGGGAGCCAAGGGTGAGCACTGCTCTGGTCCAGGCTCTGGGAGGGATCTCCAGGGACTAGAGGCTTCAGAAAGGATTAGCTTCCTTGTCCTCTTTCCATCACATCTGTCCAGAAGGGCTGGAGAAAGATGGAGAGGATAAGGGAGCCTTTAGTTAATACCACATTCAAACCCAATTTCATTTCCTATCTAATTAGGGCAGCAGCCTTGTTTTAACAGCTGATTATCTCTCCTGGGCAGTCCTCTGTGTGCTCTTCTTGGTCACTTTGCCATCCCCTCCTCTCCTCTAAGCAAAGCTCTGCTGTGATTGTAACACAAATAAAAGGGAGGTGAGGCAGAGCACAGGCAGCTTGGAGAATGCTCTGCCAGGAATCAGGACCACAGCTTCTTTGGCTGGGCAGGGACTTCAGCAGCACTGAAGCAAAAGCCTTGGGGGTGCTGAGGGATGAGAAGCTCAACAGGAGCCAGCAGTGAGCACTTGCAGTCCAGAGAGTCAAGCAGAGCCTGGGCTGCAGCAAGAGAAGTGTGGCCAGCAGGGCCAGGGAGGGGATTCTGCCCCTCTGCTCCACTCTGCTGAGACCCCACCTGGAGTACTGTGTCCAGTTCTGGAGCCCCTAGCACAGGAAGGACCTGGAGGTGCTGGAAGGTGTCCAGAGAAAGGCCATGAGGATGAGCAGAGGGCTGGAGCTGCTCTGCTATGGAGACAGACTGAGGGAGTTGGGGTTGTTCAGTCTGGAGAAGAGAAGGCTCTGAGGAGACCTAATTGTGGCCTTCCAGGATCTGAAGGGAGCTACAAGAAAGCTGGGGAGGGACTTTTGAGGGTGTCAGGCAGTGATAGGACTGGGGGGAATGGAACAAAACCAGGAATGGGTAGATTGAGATTGGATGTTAGGAAGAAGTTGTTGCCCATGAGGGTGGTGAGAGCCTGGCACAGGTTGCCCAGGGAGGTGGTGGAAGCCTCCTGCCTGGAGGTGTTTGCAGCCAGGCTGGATGTGGCTGTGAGCAACCTGCTGCAGTGTGAGGTGTCCCTGGGCATGGCAGGGGGTTGGAGCTGGCTGAGCCTTGAGGTCCCTTCCAACCCTGACAGCTCTGTGCTTCAGTTCTGTGAACCAAGAGCTGACAAGTAAATGCAGTAGGGGCAGTGATGCTCACTCCTGCCGCCTTTGCCCAACCCTGCCATGTGTTGCCCTAGGAGCCACCAGCCCCTGCAACAGCATCAGAGGGAAGCAGGAGGGCTTTGTCCAGTTCTGAGTCTCATTCCTAAAGGTGCAACCCAGAAGGCTCTTTGCTGGTAGCAGAGTACAGTCCTCAGTAACTGATTATGAAGAGGAAGATGCCACAAACCCCAAACCCCCTCTCCAATAGGCACTCAGCTCATGCAATATTTCCTACCTGTGCATCCCAGCACATCCAGGAAAGGCAGCTTCTCCCAGCAGCTCCTGGGCCTCCCCAGCAGCCATTCTTCCCCTCCACCAAACCCTGGAGCTAACAGCAGCACCTGCAAGCCCCCTTTAAAGGCAACAGCAGGGCTAGGGCACAGGTGAAGGGATTTTAGCCCTGGTGTGGCCAAAACCTCTGCAGGTGGGCATGGTTGTCTCTAACAGGCAACAGCAAGAGGGGAGGGGAGAGGAGGGGAAGGGAGGGGAGGGGTGGGGGGAAGGGAGGAGAGGGGAGGGGGAATGGAGGGGAGGGGAGGGGGGGGGGAGGGGAGGGGAGGGAGGGGAAGGGAGGGGAGGGGAGAGGTGGGGGAGGGGAGGGAGGGAGGGGAAGGGAGGGGAGGGGTGGGGGAGGGGGGTGGGGGAGGGGTGGGGGAGGGGAGGGGAGGGAGGGGAAGGGAGGGGAGGGGAGAGGTGGGGGAAGGGAGGGGTGGGGTGGGGGGAAGGGAGGGGAGGGGAGGAGGGAAGGTAGGGGAGGGGAGGGGGAGGGGAGGGGTGGGGGGAAGGGTGGGGGGGGAGGGGAGGGGAGGGAGGGGAAGGGAGGGGAGGGGAGAGGTGGGGGAAGGGAGGGGTGGGGTGGGGTGGGGGGAAGGGAGGGGAGGGGAGGGGAGGAGGGAAGGTAGGGGAGGGGAGGGGAAGGGAGGGGAGGGGGAGTGGAGAGAGGAGAGAGGGAGGAAAGGGGGAGAGGGAGAGGGAAGAAAGGGAGGGAGGAAAGGGAGGGGGAAAGGGGGGAAAGGGGGGACTGGGGAAAGGGAGAGGGGGAGAGGGAGGGGAGAGGATCCAACCCATCCCATCCTTGAGGCTCTTCACCACTGGTAAAGGGCTCAGAAGCCATGAAGTCCCTTTCCCCCGCCCCCATCTTCCATGCTGGCAGCTGAGTCCCAGATGTGAGATGTAGTTTGTTTCCCTTTTTCCATGACCTCACCCCTGCTCCTCTTGGCACTGCCTCTCCCTGTGGCCAAGGGCACTTGCCAGCAGCAGCCAGAGGGCCATTTCTATAGCAGAAAGGGTTGGGTTCTTTTTATGGCACAAAATGGGTCTGCACCCAGGAGGGTGCCACTACTGCAGGTATAAAGATGGTGAGGGGCCTGGAGCATCCCTGGGAGGGGGAAAGGCTGAGAGCCCTGGGGCTGTTGAGCCAAGGGAAGGGAAGGGAAGGGAAGGGAAGGAAGGGAAGGGAAGGGAAGGGAAGGGAAGGGAAGGGAAGGGAAGGGAAGGAAGGGAAGGGAAGGGAAGGGAAGGGAAGGGAAGGGAAGGGAAGGGAAGGGAAGGGAAGGGAAGGGAAGGGAAGGGAAGGGAAGGGAAGGGGAAGGGAAGGGAAGGGAAGGGAAGGGAAGGGAAGGGAAGGGAAGGGAAGGGAAGGGAAGGGAAGGGAAGGGAGAATTAACCAGGTTGGAAGAGACCTTTGAGATCACCAAGTCCAATCTATCCCCCAGCACCATACAATCAACTAAACCATGGCACCAAGCACCCTATCCTATCCTATCCTATCCTATCCTATCCCATCCCATTCCCATGAGGTCTTGGTTGACAGATTGGACTTGATGATCTTTGAGGTCTTTTCCAACTTCATTGATTCCATGATTCTATTCTATTCCATTCTAATCACAAGGCCACCAAGAGAAAAAAACAAAGAGCAGAAAAGAAATGCAAAGCACTGCACCTAGCACCACTCCTAACTGATTCCTTCTTCCCCTCCCCCTTCCTCCTCTCTCCAGTAGTCCTGGGCTGGTGCTTCCATTTCCTGCACCCCACCAAAGCTCATTAAGGAGTTGTGGAGCGGTCGCCTGGGTGGCATTTGTCCTCCTTCCAAATGGGATGAGACAGCTGAGAGTTAATAAGTCCAAGAGGAATACTTAGGGAATCAGATGGTGTCAGAGTGTGGTGTTAAAATTAGCAGGTGAGCTGGCCCACTTGGAGAGCTTGATGCTTCCTTGGTTTAAAAATAGCTGTGCTACTTCTTGCCCTCCAGATAAGCAAGCTGTGGCAGCTATGGATTTTCCTGCCCCAAGGAGATCTCACTGCCTGGAGATCTCAAAGCCCTCCTGCTTCCCTCTGATGCTGTTGCAGGGGCTGGTGGCTCCTAGGGCATCTCATGGCAGGGCTGGGCAAAGGGTGGGTTTGGTGGCAGGAGTGAGCATCACTGCCCCTACTGCATTAACTTGTCAGCTCTTGGTTCACAGAACTGAGGCACAGAGCTGTCAGGGTTGGAAGGGACCTCAAGGCTCAGCCAGTTCCAAGCCCCCTGCCATGGGCAGGGACACCTCACACTCCAGCAGGTTGCTCACAGCCACATCCAGCCTGGCTGCAAACACCTCCAGGCAGGAGGCTTCCACCACCTCCCTGGGCCTAACCAGTGCTGAGTCCAGGAGCACACCCAGGTCCTGCTGGCCACACTGTTCCTAATGCAGGCCAGGATGCCATTGGCCTTCTTGGCCCCTGGGACACACTGCTGGCTCATGTTCAGCCAGCTGCCAACCAGCACCCCCAGGTCCCCTCTGCCTGGCTGCACTCCAGCCCCTCTGTCCCCAGCCTGTAGCACTGCCTGGGGTTGCCTTGGCCAATGTGCAGCCCCTGGCACTTGGACTTGTTGAATGCCATCCTGTTGGACTCTGCCCCTCTGTCCATCCTGGCAAGGTCTCCCTCTGCAGAGCTCTCCAACCCTCTAACACATCAACACCTGCTCCCAACTTGGTGTCATGTGCAAATGTACTGATGATGGACTCAATCCCCTCATCCAGACCAACACTGAAGATATTGAACAGCTTGGGTCCCAGCCCTGATGCCTGAGGGGGGGGCACCACTAGTGCCTGGCTGCCAGCTGGCTGTGGCACCATTCAAGGATCATCCAGTTGTGGCCAAAGTGCAGCACCTGGCACCCTCCAACCCCCACCACTTGGGGATTCTCTCCTCCCAGCTGCACACACTGCTAAGAGAGCTCAGAGAGCTGGGCAGGGGGCTGGGTTAGTTTAGCTTTCCTTTTTATTTCCCCCCCACCCCACTACCTGTCGCTGGTTGCAGGAACTCAAAGCCCAGCGTGAAACCTCCCCAGCCACCAAGAGGAATTTAGTTAGCAGAGCTTCTGTTATTCCCAATTTATTACTCCACTGGAGAGGGAGGGGAGAGGAGAGAGAGAGAGAGAGCTGTGCTTGGCTTCAGGGCTGGAGAAAGGAAAACAGAGGCAGGCATGCATGCCCCGGCAGAAGCCGGCGCGGAAGGCACGGCCGCAGCAGCCCCGACCCAAGGCTCCTGCTGAATGATGACTCACAATTCATAAACCATTACATGCAATGGGTTTTCAACTCTATTTATGGCAGCAGGGCTGCTCACAGCTCAAGGAAAAAAAAAAAAAAAAGAGTAGAAAACAAGAAAGAAAATCAATGTGGTAAAACAGGGAAGGGAGAAGTGGAGAACGCCTCGGAGAGAAGCGGCGCGGCCGCTGCCCGGACAGGAACGGAGAGGCCGCGGCTGGAGGCAGGCAAGGGGAAAGGGAGGGCTGGCATTCACCCCCAAAAGGTGCTCAGCACAAGAGGATGGGAAGGGAGAGGAGGAGGAGGAGGAGAAGGAGGGGAGGAGATGGTGCCGTGGGTGGACCTCGGGCAAGGCATGGGGAAGGCTGGAGGTGAGGAGGAAGTTGTTCCCCATGAGAGTGGTGAAGCCCTGGAATGGGTTGTCCAGGGAGGTGGTTGGGGCCCTGTCCCTGGAGGTGTTTAAGAGCAGGCTGGATGAGGCTCTGGGCAGCCTGATCTAGTGTGGGGTGTCCCTGCCCATGGCAGGGGGGGTGGGACTAGATGATCCTTGTGGTCCCTTCCAATCCTGACACATTCTATGATACTACAAAGGTGGTGGCCGGCAGGGTTTGTAGGGTCAGTGGTCATTGAGTCAAAGGAGTGGACATTGAGTCAGAGCAGTGGGCCACCTGGGCACACTGCTGGCTCATGTCAAGAAGGCCAGTGGCATCCTGGCCTGCATCAGGAACAGTGTGGCCAGCAGGCACAGGGAAATCATTGTGCCCCTGGACTCAGCACTGGTTAGGTCACACCTTGAGTCCTGTGCCCAGTTCTGGGTCCCTCAGTTTAAGAAGGACATTGAGACTCTTGAACGTATCCAGAGAAGGGCAACAAGGCTGGGGAGGGGTCTGGGGCACAGCCCTGTGAGGAGAGTATCATAGTATCAGTCAGGGTTGGAAGGGAACTGAGTGAGCTGGGGTTGCTTAGCCTGGAGAAGAGGAGGCTCAGGGGAGACCTTCTTGCTCTCTACAACTCAGTGAAGAGAGGGTGTAGCCAGGTGGGGGTTGGTCTCTTCTCCCAGACAACCAGCACCAGAACAAGAGGACACAGTCTCAAGCTGTGCCAGGGGAAGTTTAAGCCGGAGGTGAGGAGAAAGTTCTTCCCAGAGAGAATTGTTGGCCATTGGAATGTGCTGCCCAGGGAGGTGGTGGAGTCCCCATCCCTGGAGGTGTTCAAGAGGGGATTGGATGTGGCACTTGGTGCCATGGTTTAGCAGTCATGAGGTGTTGGGTGACAGGTTGGACTTGATGATCTCTGTGGTCTTTTCCAACATTATGGATTCTATGATTCTTACCAGGGCAGAGCAGAGCTGGAGAACACCTGAGTGGCTTTACCACTATGCTATCCCATCTCCAGCCATCCATGAAAGAGTGGTGTGGCATAGAAATTGCCTGCCCAGGGTGGTGGTGGAGTCACCACCCCTCCATACACCTGTGGACACAGCCCTTCAATACATGTCTTAATGCCCATCACAGTATCACAGCATCACCAAGGTTGGAAGAGTCCTCAAAGATCATCAAGTCCAACCTGTCACCCAAGACCTGATGACTAACTAAACCATGGCACCAAGTGCCGCATCCAATCCCCTCTTGAACACCTCCAGGGATGGTGACGCCACCACCTCCGTGGGCAGCACATTCCCATGGTGGGGTTGGGTTGACAGCTGGACTCTATGATCTTCCAGGCCCCTTCCAACCAAAACAGTTCTATGATTCTATCTCCAAAGGCCCCTGCCAAACCCTCTCCTGCTGTGAAATCTGCTTCTAAAGGTTGGATGATGTTGGCTTTCCCATTTTGGTGATCAGCACCCATCTGGTGCACTCTGAAGGGGAAGGTTTCTCCCTCCAAATTGAGAAGCAAAGAAAAAGGAGAATAAGCTGAGAAGCAGAGGGCTGTTTTACATATCTTTAATGATGACCTTTCTCTTAGGTTCCTTCTGCAACATTGGGCTGGAAACTTGCTTCTATTTTAAACCAGAAAAAAAAAGAAGCCCAACAAAAACCACCAAACCAACCCTGGGTTTCAAGTCTGTTCCCATGGTTCCCAGATCTGGCACTTCAAATTAATCACAGAATTGTCAGGGTTGGAAGGGACCTCAAGGCTCAGCCAGCTCCAACCCCCCTGCCATGCCCAGGGACACCTCACACTGCAGCAGGTTGCTCACAGCCACATCCAGCCTGGCTGCAAACACCTCCAGGCAGGAGGCTTCCACCACCTCCCTGGGCAACCTGTGCCAGGCTCTCACCACCCTCATGGGCAAGATCTTCTTCCTAACATCCAATCTCAATCTACCCACTGCTACTTCTGTTCCATTCCTCCCAGTCCTATCACTCCCTGACACCCTCAAAAGTCCCTCCCCAGCTTTCTTGTAGCCCCCTTCAGATCCTGGAAGGCCACCAGCAGGTCTCCTGGGAGCCTTCACTTCTCCAGACTGAACAACCCCAACTCCCTCAGTCTGTCCTCATAGGAGAGCAGCTCCAGCCCTCTGCTCATCCTCATGGTCCTTCTCTGGACACCTTCCAGCATCTCCAGATCCTTCCTGTAAGCCCAAGAACAAATTCTGAAGTGCCAACAATTTCCAAGAGGAGGTTTATCTGTGGACAGGGTAGGTCACAGCAGGTTCAGCAGTGGGTTGCAAGGGGAAGTTGATTCACTGAGCAACCTATTTGCATGGCATTAGTTGCTGGGCTGTGCTCATCACCCATGCAGAGTTTTATCTGCACAGCTTAAAGTCATCCTGCATTTAGATTAGATGTCAGGAAGAAGTTCTTCACCATAAAGGTGGTGAGAGCCTGGCACAGGCTGCCCAGGGAGGTGGTGGAAGCCTCCTGCCTGGAGGTGTTTGCAGCCAGGCTGGATGTGGCTGTGAGCAACCTGCTGCAGTGTGAGGTGTCCCTGGGCATGGCAGGGGGGTTGGGACTGGCTGAGCCTTGAGGTCCCTTCCAACCCTGACAATTCAGTGACAGGCAAGATTTGTTCTCTGCTCCCTGGGATAAACTGAGAGCAGAAATACCATAGAATAGAATAGAATAGAATAGAATAGAATAGAATAGAATAGAATAGAATAGAATAGAATAGAATAGAATAGAATAGACCAGACCAGGTTGGAAAAGACCTCTGAGATCATCCAGTCCAACCTATCACCCAACACATAGAATACATAGAATAAACCAGGTTGGAAGAGACCTTGAAGATCATCGCATCCAACCCATCAACCAATCCAACCCACCCAAACAGCTAACCCATGGCACCAAGCACCCCATCAAATCTCCTCCTGAACACCTCCAGTGATGGTGACTCCTCTACCTCCCTGGGCAGCACATTCCAATGGGCAATCACTCTCTCTGTATAGTGGTGGTCCTCAACCAGGCTGGAGGTGTTTTGGCAGAGCCCAAGGACTGGGGATGCTGCTGGAATGGGATACATGATCCTGCATGCAGCAGAGGGTACCAGGACATGAGATCTCTTCCTATGGGATGACAAAACATTGCATGGGCTCCAGGAGATACTGGGCAAGTCTCCACTACAGACTGCTAAACACCCAGGAGCTGTAGTTGTAGCTGTACTTGGCCAAGAAGGCCACCAGGATCCTGGGCTGGATCAGCAACAGTGTGACCACCAGGGCAGAGATGGTGCCCCTGTAAATAAGTCATAGAATCACAGAATCAATAAGGTTGGAAGAGACCTCAAAGATCATCGAGTCCAACCTGTCAGCACTGCTGAGGCCATACCTTGAGTGCTGCCGGGAGGGGGTTGGTCTCTTCTCCCAGGCAAGCAGCACCAGAACAAGAGGACACAGTCTCAGGCTGTGCCAGGGGAGGTTTAGGCTGGATGGTAGGAAGAAGTTCTTCCCAGCAAGAGAGATTGGTCATTGGGATGTGCTGCCCAGGGAGGTGGTGGAGTCCCCATCCCTGGAGGTGTTTAGGAAGGGCCTGGATGGGGTGCTTGGTGCCATGGTTTAGTTGATGAGATGGTGTTGGGTGAGAGGTTGGACTTGATGATCTCAAAGGTCTCTTCCAACCTGGTTAATTCTATTCTACTCTATTCATCACCACTGCTTTTCCCTCAGCAGTGACTTGCTGCAAGAGCATCTGTTGGGCAAAGGCAGCAGGTGCTGAGGCTGTGCTGTGCCTCTGCAGGACTGGGTGCTGCACAGATGCCTACCCACCTGCATTCACTGCCCTGCATGGACAGCAGAACATGGTTCCTGGGCACTGGGGCTGCACAGGAAGAGCTGGAGCTGATGGGTACCCACCTGAGAGGCAGTTAAGGCACAGCTTCAGCCAAGGAAAGAAGCTTATGGAGTGTGGTCTTGCTCAGCTTGGGTACCTGTGCCTAAAATGAGCAGAGGCAGCTTCTGGGAAGGGATGGAGGACTTTCAGCCCCCCTGGCTGCTCCTCATTGCTGTTCCCTCAGCAGTGACTTGCTGGAGGAGCATTTGTTGGGCAAAGGCAGCAGGTGCTGAGGCTGTGCTGTGCCTCTGCAGGACGGGGTGTTGCACAGATGCCTGCTCATCCAGACACTCATCCATCTAACCTGCTTTGGCTGCCTCGCCAGAGCTCAGCCGCTCGCCCACCTTGGCTCCCCCCTTCCCCTCCCCCTCCGCCCCCCGGTTCCCAGGCAGGCATTTTTCTCTCGGCGCTGACAGCCCCACCCCAGGGACAGGAGAAGGGGAGCAGGCTTCCCAGCTCCCCTTCAAGCCTCCTCCCTCCACCCCTGAGCCGGTTTCAGCTCGGCACCGGGGAGAGAAAAATGTGCCTTGTATAATCCGTGACGGCTGATGACTTACGACATTTATCTTCCCTCCCGAGGAGGACAGCAGGAGTCACTTGTGGCTGCTTTCCCCTCGCCTGACAGGTTTCTCAGCGCTGCTTTTAGCCTGGAGGGGGGGTGGGGGGGTGCTGGTGGTGGTGTTGACACACTCTCTCTCTTTTTTGTCCTCCACAGGCTGCTGCAGTGATGTGCTGCAAATGCTTCGACAGGGATGAGCCGGGTAAGTTCAGCCCCAAACAGCTGAAAAGGGGCAAACCATCACAGGCAAAGGCTTGGAGGCTGCTGGAGGATACAGGCTGCTCTCGTCCCACCAAACCCAGGTCCCCTTTCCACCCCAATCTCTCAGTCTGCTCCTTCCTAGAAGAGGGGCTAGCACCTGGAAGCACACCTTGGTTGCCTGTGTCTAGAGAACACAAGGCTTCAGAGGAGCAGCTGAGGGAGGTGGCAGTGATTAGCCTGCAGAAACCTGAGGGGAGGCTTCACTGCTCTCTACAGGGCCTAGAATAGAATAGAATAGAATAGAATAGAATAGAATAGAATAGAATAGAATAGAATAAGGTCAGACCAGACCAGGTTGGAAGAGACCTTTGAGATCATCAAGTCCAACCTATCACCCAACACCACCTAATCAACTAAACCATGGCACCAAGCACCCCAGCCAGGCCCTTCCTAAACACCTCCAGGGATGGGGACTCCACCACCTCCCAGACAGCACATCCAATGACTAACAACTCTCTCTGGGAAGAACTTTCTCCTCACCTCCAGCCTAAACCTCCCCTGGCACAGCTTGAGACTGTGTCCTCTTGTTCTAGTGCTGCTTGCCTGGGAGAAGAGACCAACCCCCACCTGGCTACAACCTCCCTTCAGGGAGTTGGAGACAGCAAGAAGGTCTCCCCTGAGCCTCCTCTTCTCCGGGCTCACACCAAAGAATTTTTTCCTCCTGTTCAGATTTAACCGCTTGGGTTCCAGTTTATGCTTCCTGCCCCTTGTCCTGGCACTGGGCACCACCCAAGAGCCTGGCCCCATGCTCTTGCCCCCCAGCCTTTAGCCAAGCATTGATCAATTCCCCTCTCAGGCTGATCTTCAGGCACCCTCATACCAAAGAAGCTTTTCCTTGTTCAAGTGGGTTCCTGGGTTCTATTTTGTGCCCATTGCCCCTTGGCCTACCACTGGCCACCACTGAGAAGAGCCCAGTCCCATCCTCCTGACCTTTAGCTCTTGCTGAGCATCAGGAACCCCAAAGGCAAGAGGGCAAAGGCAGGGAGGGTGCTCCTGCTCCCTTCATGCTGGGCTGGAGAAGACATCAGCAGCACACACTCCAAAGTAAAAAGGCCACAAGGAAATTAGAGCCTTTCAGGAGGCTTTTTTTGGACTCCCCCTCCCCAGCTCTGCACCTGTGGACAAACCTCAGTACTGCTGCAGCTGCACTGCACCTTTAACATCATGGCCAAGAAGATGCCTCTGTGGGCTCCCAGGGGACTGGAGAGAAGGCAGGGTGGAAAAAAAAAAGTCAGCTGGGTGTTACCAGGCAGAGAAATCACATCAGGCTGGCAGCCCCTGGAGAGGAAAAGCAGATGGAGGTCAGGCCAGCCTCTGTGGTAAGCACAGTCGTGCTCTTCACTTGAACCAGAAAGGTCTTTCTTGTGTCCTGCCAGGCTTTTCCCCTGCTGCAAAGTGCAGAGCTGTTGGGAATGAGCTGGTTTGGTTTGGTTTGTGTGTCACTGGTGATGTGTTTTGCATAGAATCACAGAACTGTTAAGGTTGGAAGGGACCTCAAAGCTCAGCCAGTTCCAACCCCCCTGCCATGCCCAGGGACACCTCACACTCCAGCAGGTTGCTCACAGCCACATCCAGCCTGGCTGCAAACACCTCCAGCCAGGAGGCTTCCACCACCTCCCTGGGCAACCTGTGCCAGGCTCTCACCACCCTCATGGGCAACAACTTCTTCCTGACATCCAATCTCAATCTACCCATTTCTGGTTTTGTTCCATTCCCCCCAGTCCTATCACTCCCTGACACCCTCAAAAGTCCCTCCCCAGCTTTCTTGTAGCCCCTTCAGATCCTGGAAGGGCATTTTAGCTTTAAGGCAGGATAGGATAGGATAGGATAGGATAGGATAGGATAGGATAGGATAGGATAGGATAGGATAGGATAGGATAGGATAGGATAGTACTGGACCACAATGTCCTCAGTTCTCCTCAGAGCCTTCTCTTTCCAGACTGCACAACCCCAACTCTCTCAACCTGTCATGGAATCATAGAACCAATAAGGTTGGAAGAGACCTCAAAGATCATCAAGTCCAACCTGTCACCCAGCACCTCATGACTACTAAACCATGGCCTCAAGTGCCACATCCAATCCCCTCTTGAACACCTCCAGGGATGGTGACCCCATCACCTCCCTGGGCAGCACATTCCAATGGCCAACAACTCTCTCTGTGATCATCCTCCTAGGAGAGCAGCTCCAGCCCTCTGCTCACCCTCATGGCCCTTCTCTGGACACCTTCCAGCACCTCCAGACCCTTCTGTAACAGGGGCTATTTTGTGGCTTCAAACCCTCCCTTCCCTCTGTTGAGCAGTTGACTACTTAGACCTGGCTGGCTCTCTGTTTCCCTCCCCACCCCTAGTCCTGAAGACAAGGAAGATGTAAACCAAGCAAGCCCAGTGACCTTCACCTGACTGACAATTGCTTTTTCTTTTGCTCAGAGCCTTTTACCTCAGCAATTCTCCGCTGCCTTCCCATCAGTGACTGCACCAACAGCCACCAGAGGTATTGATCAAGCCCTGAGTCACTTCTGAGCCAGCCCAGGCACTTGGATAGAGTTAAAAATAATATGAAATAAGTTCTCTAAAGGGGAGGGGGGAAATAATCATCTAAGTACAAGAAAATAAGGGAAGAGAAGGGCTAAAAAGCAGAGGTTTTAACTGCCATGCAGTCTGGCTTGATAGAGAGTCCTTGGGAGGTAATTCCAGGTTACCTCACAGGAGTTTTAGATGATTAAAGGTAATACCCCCCCCCCAACCCCCCTTGAAAGAGCTCTTCCACTGAGAGCTGGTGATTCTTCTTTGATTTCTGCCATTAATGCAGTGTCTAAAAGGCCTCTTTCACAGGTCCTATTGTGCTGGGGGGGAGGAGGGAAGAGATATTAGTGCAGAACAAGAGGGCTCCACAATGGAGGTGTGGGGGAAGAAAAAGATACAGTTTTAAAAGGGCCACCAGATATTGATAGCCAGGAAGGGAATCATGGAGCTGCTGAGGTTGGAACAGATCTTTGAGATCTCGGGATGTCAGGGGTTGGAAGGGATCCAAAGGGACCGTGGTGTCCAACCCCTCCCCTGCCAGAGCAGGGCCAGCACAGGTCACACAGGGACACATCCAGGTGGGGCTGGAAAGGCTCCAGAGAAGGAGACTCCACAACCTCTCTGGGCAGCCTGCTCCAGGGCTCTGTGACCCTCACATTGAAGTTCCTCCTCATGCTGAGGTGGAACCTCCTGTGCTGGAGTTTC
Source organism: Melanerpes aurifrons (assembly GCA_011125475.1). Classification (NCBI taxonomy): domain Eukaryota; kingdom Metazoa; phylum Chordata; class Aves; order Piciformes; family Picidae; genus Melanerpes; species Melanerpes aurifrons. Next base: position 40,686,818 of record WWNC01000002.1, read on the forward strand.
CATCCATTGCCCCCTGTCCTGTTCCAGGGTGCAGCTGAGCAGAGCCTGTGCCCTCCCTCTTGACCCCCAGCCCTCAGATATCTATAAACATTGATTAAATCCCTTCTCAGTCTTCTCTTTTCCAGACTAACCACCCCCAGGTCTCTCAGCCTCTCCTCACAGGGCAGTGCTCCAGTCCCTTCAGCATCCTTGTAGCCCTCCCTTGGACTCCCTCCAGCAGATCCCTGTCCCTCCTGAGCTGGGGAGCCCAAAACTGGATGCAGTACTTAAGTTGAGATCTCACCAGGACAGAGTAGAGGGGGTGGAGAACCTCCCTGGATCTGCTGGGCACACTCCTCTTAATGCACCCCAGGATCCCATTGGCCTTCTTGGCCACCAGGGCACATTGCTGTCCCATGCAGAACTTGTTATCCACCAGGACTCCCAGATCCTTCTCCACAGGGTGCTCTCCAGCAGATCCCCTCCCAACCTGTACTGCTGCAGTTTATTCTTCCTTCCCAGATGCAGGACTCTGCACTCCTCCTTGTTGAACCTCATTAGGTTCTTCTGTGCCTTGATCACCAAGCCCAGCTTGGCTGCCTTAGAGCTCACACTCCCATCACTACTGCTAGGGTCCTAGCACCAATCCACATCCCTCAGCAGCACATCCACACAGCTTTTAAACCCCTCCACCACTTCCCTGGGCAGTCTGGTCCAGGGCCTGACAACCATTTTGGGGAAGAATTTTTTGTCCTCCTTGTCCAACATAAACCTCCCCTGGCATAGCTTAAGGCCATTATCCTATCACCAGATACTGGGGAGAAAAGACCAACCCCCCCACCACCTCACCCCAACCTCCTTTGAGGCAGTTGGAGAGGGTGTTGAAGTCTGCTTTCAGCCTCCTTGTCTCCAGGCTAAACCACCTCAGCCCTTCCTCCTGGGACCTTGTCCAGATAAGGGCAACTAAGCTGGTGAAGGGCCTTGAACAGAACTCCACCTACTCAATATCCTCCTTGTGCTGAAGGGTCCAAAACTGGACCCAGCACTAGAGAGGTGGCCTCACCAGTGCCAAGCAGGGAGGGAGAGTCGCTTCCCTAGACCTGCTAAACAGTATCACAGGATCACCAAGGTTGGAAGAGACCTCAAAGATCATCAAGTCCAACCTGTCACCACAGACCTCATGACTAAACCATGGCACCAAGTGCCACATCCAATCCCCTCTTGAACACCTCCAGGGATGGGGACTCCACCACCTCCCTGGGCAGCACATTCCAATGGCTAACAACTCTCTCTGGCAAGAACTTTCTCCTCACCTCCAGACTAAACCTCCCCTGACACAGCTTGAGACTGTGTCCTCTTGTTCTGGGGCTGGTTGCCTGGGAGAAGAGACCAACCCCCACCTGGCTACAACCTCCCTTCAGGGAGTTGCAGACAGCAAGAAGGTCTCCCCTGAGCCTCCTCTTCTCCAGGCTAAGCAACCCCAGCTCCCTCAGCCTCTCCTCACAGGGCTGTGCTCCAGACCCCTCCCCAGCCTTGCTGCCCTTCTCTGGACACCTTCCAGCACCTCAACATCTTTCCTAACCTGAGGGGCCCAGAACTGGACACAGGACTCAAGGTGTGGCCTCACCAGTGCTGAGTCCAGGGGCAGAATGCCCTCCCTGCTCCTGCTAGCCACACTGTTCCTGATGCAGGCCAGGATGCCCTTGGCCTTCTTGGCCACCTGGGCACACTGCTGGCTCATGTTTAGGCAGCTGTCAATCAGCACCCCCAGGTCCCTTTCTGCCTGGCAGCTCTCAGCCACTCTGACCCCAGCCTGTAGCTCTGCCTGGGGTTGCTGTGGCCAAAGTGCAGCCCCTGGCACTTGGACTTGTTGAATGCCATCCTGTTGGACTCTGCCCATCTGTCCAGTTGGTCGAGGTCCCTCTGCAGAGCCCTTCCACCCTCTACCTGACCAACATCTGCTCCCAACTTGGTGCCATCTGCAAATTTGCTGATGACTGACTCAATGCCCTCATCCAGATCATCAATGAAGATGTTAAAGAGCACAGGGCCCAGCACTGCTCCCTGGGGCACACCACTGGTGCCTGGCTGCCAGCTGGCTGTGGCACCATTCACCACCACTCTCTGGGCTCAGCCTCCAGCCAGTTCCTAACCCAGCTCAGAGTGCTGCTGTCCCAGCCAGGGGCTGACAGCTTAGCCAGCAACAGATTAGCCAGCAGATGAGCCCTTTCAACGAGCCCCAGAGGCCAGTTGATCCACCACAGCCTTAGCACATCCACACCAGCCTCACTGAGAGATGAGGAACTCTCCCTCCCTGTGCCTCATACACAGAGGAATAACCTCCAGTGCTGAAGGAGATAACAAGTGACAGCATGGGGACGTGAAGAGGAGGAGATGAGGACTGGCCACATTAGCTTGCTTGGGTTTATTTTGCCTCCAAACTCTGCCCAGAGCGACTGCAGAAGAGAAGATCCTTGTCTAGCTGCCCTTGATTTCACCCTGTTACAGCCTTTAAAGCCAAAACTGGGGCAGGGATATCCCTGGGGTGGCTATTAGGAACAATTTCTTCCCCAGAAGGGTTGACAATGCCCAGCCCAGGGAAGTGATGGAGTCCCCATCCCTAAGGGGATCAATAAGCCACAGAGATGTGATGCTGGGGGACATGGTGTAGTGGTGACTTTGAATGCTGAGTGAATGTGCCCTTGTGGCCAAGAAGGCCAGCAGTATCCTGGGGTGCAGTAAGAAGAATGTGGCCAAGCAGGCTGAAAGAGGTCCTTCACCCCCTCTGCTCTGACCTGGCAAGGCCACACCTGGAGTGCTGTGTGCAGCTGTGGGCTCCTCAGCTCAAGCCAGGCAAGAAAGTGCTGGAGAGAGTCCAACTGAGGGCCAGGAGGTTTATGAAGGGACCAAAACAACTGTCTGATGAGGAAAAGCTGAGAGGGCCACGAGGATGAGCAGAGGGCTGGAGCACCTCTCCTGTGAGGACAGACTGAAGGAGTTGGGGCTGTTCAGTCTGGAGAAGAGAAGGCTCCCAGGTGACCTCATTGTGGCCTTCCAGTATCTGAAGGGGTTACAAAGAAGGCTGGGGAAGGACTGCTCAGGATCTCAGGGAGTGATAGGACTAGGGGGAATGGAATGAAGCTGGAGGTGGGGAGATTCAGGTTGGAGGTGAGGAGGAAGTTCTTCCCCATGAGAGTGGTGAAGCCCTGGAATGGGTTGTCCAGGGAGGTGGTTGGGGCCCCATCCCTGGAGGTGTTTAAGCCCAGGCTGGATGAGACTCTGGCCATGCTGATGTAGTGTGGGGTGTCCCTGCCCATGGCAGGGGGTTGGAACTAGCTGATCCTTGTGGTCCCTTCCAACCCTGACTGATACTATGATACTATGACCTGATGCTGCTCACCCTGCAGAACAGCAGCCTGAGAGGGGATCTGATCAATGCTCAACAAGAGCTAAAGGGTGGAGGTCATGAGGGTGGACTGGGCTCTTCTTAATGGTGGCCACTGGTAGACCAAGGGGCAATGGGCACAACATAGAACCCAGGAGGTTTCACTTGAACAAGGCTAGGATGAAGTCCTTCCCAGGAAGAGAAACTGGCCATTGGAATGTGCTGCCCAGGCAGGTGGTGGAGTCCCCATCCCTGGAAGTGTTTAGGAAGAGCCTGGCTGGGGTGCTTGGTGCCATGGTTTAGTTGATTAGATGGTGCTGGGTGATAGGTTGGACTGAATGATATCGAAGGTCTTTTCCAACCTGGTTAATTCTATTCTATTCTAAGGTTAAACCTCTTTGGTGTGAGGGTGCTGGATCCCTGGAGCAGGCTGACCAGAGAGGGAAGGGAAAGAGAAGGGAAAGAGAAGGGAAAGAGAAGGGAAAGAGAAGGGAAAGAGAAGGGAAAGAGAAGGGAAAGGAAGGGAAAGAGAAGGGAAAGAAGGAAAGAGAAGGGAAAGAGAAGGGAAAGAGAAGGGAAAGAGAAGGGAAAGAGAAGGGAAAGAGACGGAGGGAAAGAGAAGGGAAAGAGAAGGGAAAGAGAAGGGAAAGGGAAAGGAAGGAAAGAGAAGGAAAGGGAAGGGGAGAAGGGGAAGAAAGGAAGGGAAAGAGAAGGGAAAGAGAAGGGAAAGAGAAGGGAAAGGAAGGGAAAGAGAAGGAAAGAGAAGGGAAAGAGAAGGAAAGAAGGGAAAGAGAAGGGAAAGGAAGGGAAAGGGAAAGAGAAGGGAAAGAGAAGGGAAAGAGAAGGGAAAGAGAAGGGAAAGAGAAGGGAAAGAGAAGGGAAAGAGAAGGGAAAGAGAAGGGAAAGAGAAGGGAAAGAGAAGGGAGAAGGGAAAAGAAGGGAAAGAGAAGGGAAAGAGAAGGGAAAGAGAAGGGAAAGAGAAGGGAAAGAGAAGGGAAAGAGAAGGGAAAGAGAAGGGAAAGAGAAGGGAAAGAGAAGGGAAAGAGAAGGGAAAGAGAAGGGAAAGAGAAGGGAAAGAGAGAGAAGGGAATTCACCAGGTTGGAAAAGACCTCAGAGATCATTGAGTCCAACCTATCACCCAACACCACCTAATCAACTAAACCATGGCACCAAGCACCCCAGCCAGGCTCTTCCTACTCCAGTGATGGTGACTCCACCACCTCCCTGGGCAGCACATCCCAATGGTCAATCTCTCTTTCTAGGAAGAAGTTCTTCCTAACCTCCCCCGGCACAGCTTGAGACTGTGTCCTCTTGTTCAGGTGCTGGTTGCCTGAGAGAAGAGACCAGCCCCCACCTGGCTATTAGAGACAAGCAGATTTAGACCAAATGTTAGGAGGTTCTGCACCATGAGGGTGGTGGAACACTGGAATAGGTTGCCAAGGGAGGCAGTTGAAGCTCCATATCTGAAGAACCCTTTTTGGTCTCTTCTCCCAGGCAAGCAGCACCAGAACAAGAGGACACAGTCTCAAGCTGTGCCAGGGGAGGTTTAGGCTGGAGGTGAGGAGAAAGTTCTTGCCAGAGAGAATTGTTAGCCATTGGAATGTGCTGCCCAGGGAGGTGGTGGAGTCCCCATCCCTGGAGGTGTTCAAGAGGGGATTGGGGTTGGCACTTGGTGCCATGGTTTAGCAGTCATGAGGTGTTGGGTGACAGGTTGCTCTTGATGATCTCTGAGGTCTCTTCCAACCTTGGTGATCCTGTGATTCTGTGTGTGCTCTGGTGTGAGGAACAAGAGAGTTCTAGCAGAATCATAAGGATTGGAAGAGTCATCAAGGATCATCCAGTTCCAAGCCCGCTGCCATGGGCAGGGACACCTCACACTCCAGCAGGTTGCTCACAGCCACATCCAGCCTGGCTGCAAACACCTCCAGGGATGTTTCCAAGCATGCTGGCCTTCAGCATCCCACCCTGGGATGCTGCTGAGACAAGGCAGCAGCACAGCCCTCCCCCCTCCCCTCAACACAGTGCTTACCCTGGGAATCCTGTCCTTGTTTGTTTTGGACAACAAACAGAATCCAAAGGGTTTTTATAACCCTGTTCCCGTGGGGCTGGGAGTTCAGGATACGATCTGGAGTCTATTCACTATTGTCTTGCTCCTTCTCCCTGCCCTCGGTGTCGTCGTTGTGTCCTCCCCCTCTCCCCCTCCCCGGCCAGCCCCGGGCAGGCACAAGCTCCCAGGCTGCTTTTGTTCCAGGGGTGTTTTTCCCATGTGATGTCTTTCTCCCCACGGGCCACTGGCTGCTTTTCCTGAAGGCCTTCTCCAGTGCTTTAGGGGAGGGGTGGGAATATCCCTGGCTAGTCTAGGATGGAGCCAGGAGAAGGAAATGGCTTGTTCCTCAGGCCTGACCTTGCTGTCTGCTGTACTGTTAGCAAGGGTTCTCCTGTGTGTCTGAGGACAGGATAGGATCACAGAATTCAGTATTCAGTATTCCTAAGGTTGGAAGAGACCTCAAAGATCATCGAGTCAGGTTTGGAAGGGACCTCAAAGCTCAGCCAGTTCCAACCCCCCTGCCATGCCCAGGGACACCTCACACTCCAGCAGGTTGCTCACAGCCACATCCAGCCTGGCTGCAAACACCTCCAGGCAGGAGGCTTCCACCACCTCCCTGGGCAACTGTGCCAGGCTCTCACCACCCTCATGGGCAACAACTTCTCCTAACATCCAATCTCAATCTACCCACTTCTAGTTTTGCTCCATTCTCTCCTAGTAGAAGGTCAGCAGCCCACAGCTGAGAGTGTGGTGGTGCTGGAGGTGGGTGCTGGGTTTTGGGGGGGTTTTAAAGCACACCAGAGTGATCAGGCAGGTTCTATATTTAACTCAGCTCTAGGAGGAGGGTTCATTGGAAGTGAGAAGGTGACTGCTGAACTATTAAATATTGCCTCTCCATAATTCTTCCTGTGTTCCTCTCTGACACCTGCAGTTTCTCTCCTCTCTGTTCTCTTCCTGAAAGCATAATAGTGACATTAGTGCTTTTATTCCATGCTGCATCTGTTGCCACTTCTGTCCACACCTCCCAAACAAATGAATTTCCTCCAGATCAACAACACTGAGGGGGAAAAAAACAACTCCAACACCAAACCACCACAACCACCCAAAAGAGGCATCCTCAGGGTAGCTGTTACCTAGTTCTGGTTCTTGGTTTGTGGCTCGACGTGATGCTGGTCCCTCTGATGCTCTCAGCTGCATTGGTGCTGTGGAAGCCTGGGGGTGCCTGGAGGTGCAGTTCCATGGGTGCAGAGGAAGAGGTGGGTTTGCTCTCCTGGGAGTTTCTCTGAGTGGTAGGATGTCTCACTGGGAAGTTGGGAGTGTTGTGTCCAGATCTGGGCTCTCCAAGACAGACAAGAAACTACTGGAGTGAGTCCAGTGAAGGCTGTGAAGATGCTGAAGGGCCTGAAGCATCTCTGTGAGGAGGAAAGGCTGAGAGCCCTGGGGCTGTTAAGCCTGGAGGAGAGCAGCCTGAGAGAATCATAGAATTGTTAGGGTTGGAATGGACCTCAAGGATCATCCACAATTCCAACCCCCCTGCCAAGGATCATTCAGTTCCAGCCCCCTCACACTAGATCAGGTTGCTCACAGCCATATCCAGCCTGGCTGCAAACACCTCCAGGCAGGAGGCTGCCACCACCTCCCTGGGCAACCTGTACCAGGCTCTCACCACCCTCATGGGGAACAACTTCTTCCTCACATCCAATCTCAATCTACCCACTTCTGGTTTTGATCTGTCCCTCCCAGTCCTATCACTCCCTGACACCCTCCAAAGTCCCTCCCCAGCTTTCTTGTAGCCCCCTTCAGATCCTGGAAGGCCACAAGAAGGTCTCCTTGGAGCCATCTCCTCTCCAGACTGAACAACCCCAACTCTCTCAGTCTGTCTCCACAGGAGAGGGGATCTGATCAATAAGAGTTCTGAAAGGTGGGGGGCAAGAGGATGGAGCCAGACTCCTGCCAGTAGCCCAAGTGGGGAAAGGGTCATTGAGCTGCTGATGTCCCAGGAGGTGGAGGTGAATGCCATGCTTGGAGCAAGGCACAAGCAGCAAGCAAGACCAAATCCTCTGGGTTTATTTCTCCCCTTTTGTGCCTCAGCATTAATTTCTCTGACTAGTAAAGGGCATGATTACCTGACTGCCTGTGACTGCCTGCCTTCTTCCTCCTCATCCACTGCCAGGCCATGACTGGTGCTTTCTGTGCAAGAAAAAGTGGCTCAGCATGAGGAGAAACTTCATTATGGGGAGGGTCCCAGAGCCCTGGAGCAGGCTGCCCAGAGAGGTTGTGGAGTCTCTATCTCTGGAGCCTTTCAAGACCTGCCTGGGTGCATTCCTGTGTGACCTGCCCCAGGGGGTTCCTGCTTTGGTTGAACTCAACCTCTGGAGGTGCCTGCCAACCCCTACCACCCTGTGACCTTGCTGTGCCAGGGAGGTGGTGGAGTCCCCATCCCTGGAGCTGTTCAAGAGGGGATTGGATGTGGTGCTTGGTGCCATGGTCTAGTCATGAGGTGTGCGGTGACAGGTTGGACTCAATGATCCTTGAGGTCTATCCCAACCTTAGTGATCCTGTGATTTTGCAGCATCCCAAAGCAAGGTTCAGCAGCCCTTCAGGTGGCAAGAGATGTGGGGAGGCCTCAATGCCCTCTCTGGCCAGAGCCCCACCGTGGATCCTGGAGCGGCACCAGTCACCACCCTGCGTGCAGGCAGCTATCTCCAGGCCTGCACTCCTCACTCTTCACTTCCCACCCTGTCTCAGAGGAGGAAGCACCATTTATTATACCTCTCTGCTGCTTCTAAACACAATCAACCATTTCTTGGCAATTCATCAAAGATAAATAGCCTGATCCCACTTCCACCAACGTGGAACGAAAAGATTCCCCTTGGTTGCTGCTGCTGCAGCAAAGCTCCCAGAATATCAGCACAGGCTGATGGGTTTCAATTTCTTTCTACTTTCTCCCCCTCACCACCACCCCCCCGTGCCCATTCCTACCAGGAGACCAGGGCCCATGAGCAGGCTCCCTTCTGAGGCCAGTGCTCCCTCCCAACATCCAGAGGATCATCTCTCTCCAGCTGGCTGCACAGCACTGCCTTGGCTGCAGGGAAGGACAGAGCTGCTGTGTCTAGCAGCATGGGCCTGAAATATTTAGAGCTTCATGTGCTAAATCCAGAGCCAGAGAGCAACAGGAGATGCTAATGGCATGGATGATGCCTTCTGAGTGGCATTCTCTGGGTGGAAAGTCGTGGAAGGAAGGGTTTTCACCTCCTCCATGCTGGCCACTGTGTCCAAAGCTTCTTCCAGAGAGGTCTCTGAGCCTTGTGGAGAGAGCCCCTGGTCCCCAAGATGCCAGCAGGAGCTTTGCCATCAAGGCTGGGATGTCAGACTGGGCTTTTGGTGTGGTTGCACCCAGCTGTGCCTTTCTCAGGTGGTCCTGCAGTGCTGAGCATGGCACAGGGGGTGGCAAGGGCAGGGCTGGAGGGACCAGCAGTGCCTGTGCAGGCTGCAGGGGGAAAGCCAAAAGCATCTGGGGGTCTCAATGCTGATCAATAGCTAAAGGGTGGGGGACAAGAGGATGGGGACAGAACCTTTTCAGTGGTGCCCAGTGACAGGCCAAGGGGCAGTGGGCACAAACTAGAACCCAGGAGGTTCCATCTGGACAGGAGGAAAAAAATCCTTTGGTGTGAGGGTGCTGGAGCCCTGGAGCAGGCTGCCCAGAGAGGCTGTGGAGCAGTCTTCTCTGGAGAGATTCCAAACCCAGATGGACATTGTGACCCTGGGCAACCTGTTATAGGTGTACCTGGGGGGGTTGGGACTAGATGATCCCCAGAGGTCCCTTCCAACCCACACCATTCTTTGATTCTATGACACTGCCATCAGGGCAATGTTTGCTGGAGAAGCAGCTCCTGTGGGGGCTTCCCTCACTTAGCTGTTCTGTGACTAAATAGGAGGTTTCAGTCTCAGGGTTATTAATCCAGCATCCTGCATACAATCATAGAACATTAGTGGTTGGAAGGGACATGCAGAGATCATCCAGGCCAACTCCCCTGACAGAGCAGCATCACTTAAGGGTAGTAAGCACAGGAATGCGTCCAGGTGGGGTTTGAAAGCCTCCAGAGAAGGAGACTCCACAACCTCTCTGGGCAGCCTGCTCCAGGGCTCTGGCACCCTCACTGTGAAGAAGTTGCTCCTCATGCTGAGCTGAAACCTTCTCTGTTCCACTTTGTCTCTATTGCTCCTTGGCTTAGCACTGTGCACCACCCAAAAGAGCTTGGTCCCCTCCACTTGCCCCCCACCCCTCAGCTATTGATAGGCATTGATCAGATCCCCTCTCAGCCTTCTCTTCTCCAGACTCAACAGCCCCAGGGCTCTCAGTCTCTCTCCACAGGGGAGATGCTCAAGTCCCCTAAGCATCCTCCTGGCTCTCTGTTAGGCTCTCTCCAGCAGGTCTCTGTCTCTCTTGAACTGGGGAGCCCAAAACTGGACACAGCATTGCAGGTGTGGTCTCAGCAAGGCAGAGCAGAGAGGGAACAGAGCCTCCCCAGCCCTTCTGGCCACACTTTTCTTGCTGCCCCCCAGGGTACCAGCATCTCTCTTGGCCACAAGGTCACATTGCTGTCCCATCAACTCCAAACCTAAGGCCAGAAGAACCCAAGAAGGGAGAGTGGTGGCCTGGGGAGGTTCTTTTCCCTTTCCATGTTTGTCAGCATGGAGTGTTGAGCACTCATTGAAAATGTCAAGCCCACAGCAGAGAGGACTGGTACTTCATCTGTCAAAGCTGCAGCTGGCTTTAGCAGCTCAGCATGACAGTCTCACAGAGCAACATGGAAAAGAGAGGAGAGGGAGGGGGATGTGTGGGGAAATAAACCCAACCAACCCACAACAAACCTCCAGGAGTGGACAACCCAGCGTGACAAGGAGGAGATGGAGGCCTACCTGCCATAATCAGAGGTCATTAGGAATACAAGTGACAGAGAAAGCAGAGAGTAAAAGGCACAGTTAGCTGGCAGCAAGGATCACACTGCCCTCAAAGGCTGTTTCTGTCATTGCCTTATGCTACAAGAGACCTTCTGCTCTGGGGCATGGAGCTGTGCACAATGTTTTGTCACAGAATCACCAAGGTTGGAAGAGACCTCAAAGATCATCAAGTCTAACCTGTCACCACAGACCTCATGACTAAACCATGGCACCAAGTGCCACATCCAATCCCCTCTTGAACACCTCCAGGGATGGGGACTCCACCACCTCCCTGGGCAGCACATCCCAATGGCTAACAGCTCTCTCTGGGAAGAACTTTCTCCTCACCTCCAGCCTGAACTTCCCCTGGCACAGCTTGAGACTGTGTCCTCTTGTTCTGGTGCTGCTTGCCTGGGACAAGAGACCAACCCCCACCTGGCTACAACCTCCCTTCGGGGAGTTGCAGACAGCAATGAGGTCTCCCCTGAGCCTCCTCTTCTCCAGGCTAAGCAAGCCCAGCTCCCTCAGCCTCTCCTCACAGGGCTGTGCTCCAGACCCCTCCCCAGCTTTCTTGCCCTTCTCTGGACACCTTCCAGCAGCTCAACATCTTTCCTAAACTGAGGGGCCCAGAACTGGACACAGGACTCAAGGTGTGACCTAACCAGTGCTGAGTCCAGGGGCACAATGACCTCCCTGCTCCTGCTGGCCACACTGTTCCTATTGCAGGCCAGGATGCCCTTGGCCTTCTTGCCCCCCTGGGCACACTGCTGGCTCATGTTCAGGTGGCTGTCAATCAGCACCCCCAGGTCCCTTTCTGCCTGGCTGCTCTCCATCCACTCTGACCCCAGCCTGTAGCTCTGCCTGGGGTTGCTGTGGCTAAAGTGCAGCCCCTGGCACTTGGACTTGTTGAATGCCATCCTGTTGGACTCTGCCCATCTGTCCAGTCAGTTGAGATCCCTCTGCAGAGCCCTTCTGCCATCAAACAGATCAACATCTGCTCCCAACTTGTTTTTCATCTCTCTCAGGCCTGGGGCTCCTCTTGGCTGCATCTTCCTTTAGCCTCCCTCTGAATAAGCAAAATTAGGATTGCTGTGGTTTCTACCTGTCGACCTCAAAGTGCTCCCAGAGCTCTCTTTCCCTCCATCTCCAGGCAAAGGAGAAGGGAGTACAGCAAATGGCTTGACCCAAGGTCTGGTGGTGATGGCTATGGAGAAGATTAGAGGGCAGAACCTCTGTCTTGTGATGAACAGCTGAGGGACTTGGGGCTTTTCAGCCTGGAGAAGGCTGAGAGGGGAATCTTAACTGTGCTTCTAAATAACTATAGAGGGTGGGTGTCAGAAGAATGGGGCCAGGCTTTTGGCAGTGCTGCTCAGCAACAGGACAAGAGGTAATGGGGCATAAAATGGAACCCAGAGGTTCCATCTAAACACAAGGAGGAATTTCTTTGCTTTGAGGGTGGTGGAGCACTGGGGCAGGCTGCCCAGAGAGGTTGTAGTGCCTCCTTCTCTGGAGGGATCCCAACCCTGCCTTAACACAATCCTGGGCAAGCTGCTGTGGGTGACTGGTCTCTTCTATCAGGCAAGCAGCACCAGAACAAGAGGACACAGTCTCAAGCTGTGCCAGGGGAGGTTTAGGCTGGAGGTGAGAAAGAAGTTCTTTCCAGCAAGAGAGATTGGCCATTGGGATGTGTTGCCCAGGGAGGTGGTGGAGTCCCCATCCCTGGAGGTGTTCAAGAGGGGAATGGATGTGGCACTTGGAGCCATGGTTTAGCCATGAGGTGTTGGGTGACAGGTTGGACTTGATGATCTTTGAGGTCTCTTCCAACGCTGGTGATTCTGTGATATCCTGGAGGAGGTTTAGTGGAGACCTGGCAGTGCTGGGCTAGCAGTTGGGCTTGGACTAGGTGGTAAAGGCCATGAGGATGAGCAGAGGGCTGGAGCACCTCTGCTATGGAGACAGACTGAGAGAGTTGGGGCTGTTCAGGCTGGAGAAGAGAAGGCTCCCAGGAGACCTTCTTGTGGTCTTCCAGGATCTGAAGGGGGCTCCAAGAAAGCTGGGGAGGGACTTTTGAGGGTGTCAGGGAGTGATAGGACTGGGGGGAATGGAACAAAACCAGAAATGGGTAGATTGAGATTGGATGTGAGGAAGAAGTTGTTGCCCATGAGGGTGGTGAGAGCCTGGCACAGGTTGCCCAGGGAGGTGGTGGAAGCCTCCTGCCTGGAGGTGTTTGCAGCCAGGCTGGATGTGGCTGTGAGCAACCTGCTGCAGTGTGAGGTGTCCCTGCCCATGGCAGGGGGCTTGGAGCTGGCTGAGCCTTGAGGTCCCTTCCAGCCCTGACAATTCTATGATCTCTAAAGGTCCCTTCCAACCTTTGCCATTCTATAGCTCCTGGAGTCACAATCCTCCATCAGCCCTTCAGTGCAGACAATAAGCCTCCAACAGCCCCACATGGCTCTCCCTTTCCTCTTCTGGGTCCAGCAGAAGCCTCTCTCAGGCCCATTTTCAGCATCTTTCTCAGCTGGCCATGCCCATGGAACCTCCACATCACTCCCTGACCTTACCACTTCTCCCAGTTGGCCTTGTGTTTGCACTTGCATGCACTCTGGGGAGCAGGAGCTGGTATTTTTAGCACTTGGTGCTGTGAAGTGCTAAGCAAATTCCCTGTGACACATCATCAATAGCCAGTGCTATTAAAAATTTCCCCAGACTCCAGAGAGCAAAAAGGCAGCGGATGGGGGATGGGGGATGTGGAGTCACTCCAGCCCACACTCCTCCAGTCTATTCTAGAGAGGGTTACATGGAGAGGCACAGAGTGGCCAGGGATGGGTGTCTGGCTATGTTTCATGCCAAGATTTTGCCCTAGTAGGGACCTGGGGGTGCTGGTTGAACATGAGCCACCAGTGTGCCCAGGTGGCCAAGAAGGCCAAGGGCATCCTGGCCTGCATCAGGAACAGTGTGGCCAGCAGGAGCAGGGAGGGCATTGTGCCCCTGGACTCAGCACTGCTTAGGCCACCCCTTGAGTCCTGTGTCCAGTTCTGGGCTCCTCAGGTTGGGAAAGATGTTGAGCTGCTGGAAGGTGTCCAGAGAAGGGCAAGAAAGCTGGGGAGGGTCTGGAGCACAGCCCTGTGAGGAGAGGCTGAGGGAGCTGGGGTTGCTTAGCCTGGAGAAGAGGAGGCTCAGGGGAGACCTTCTTGCTCTCTAAAACTCCCTGAAGGGAGGTTGTAGCCAGGTGGGGGTTGGTCTCTTCTCCCAGGCAAGCAGCACCAGAACAAGAGGACACAGTGTCAAGCTGTACCAGGGGAGGTTCAGGCTGGAGGTGAGGAAGAAATTCTTCCCAGCAAGAGAGATTGGTCATTGGGATGTGCTGCCCAGGGAGGTGGTGGAGTCCCCATCCCTGGAAGTGTTTAGGAAGAGACTGGCTGGGGTGCTTGGTGCCATGGTTTAGTTGATTAGATGGTGCTGGGTGATAGGTTGGACTTGATGATCTCAAAGGTCTTTTCCAAGCTGGTTAATTCTATTAAAAGAATTAAAAGAAAGAGATTGGCCATTGGGATGTGCTGCCCAGGGAGGTGGTGGAGTCATCATCACTGGAGGTGTTAAAGACCAGCCTGGGTGAGGCACTTAGTGCCAGGGTCTGGTTGATTAGTTAGGGTTGGGTGATGGGTTGGACCTGGTGATCTCGGAGGTCTCTTTCCAGCTGGCTGATGAGTGTGTGAAATCTCCTGCAATTACAAGCAGGTGCCCCCAGGAACACCCCCAGCAGCCTGCTACAAACAGGGAAGGGGGAAAGCTGGATGGGAGAGCTGGGTCTGCCCTGCCAGCAGCACCACCACTCCTGGTTCAGCCTCCGGGGGGTCTGGCCCGGCCGTGTAAGGGTGAAGGGCTGTGTGCTGCTGGCCCAGGGCTGCCGTTTAGAAAGAATTAAGCAGTGTAACGGTATTCTTCTGAGGCAGGGAACCCTGCGCAATTATGAGGAGGGGAGGGGGAACCAGAAGCCAAGGCAAAGACAGAGCTGTTTAATGGACCCATTAGAGGGCATTAGCTGACAATGGCAGGACATCGCTGGCATGTTAAAGAGAGGCTGAGGAGCCTGAGCTCTGGGTGCATGTGCCTCTCCATCTGTCATACTGTCTCTGGCCAGCTGCAGAGCTGCTCCAGTCTCCCAAGGATTGAATCCTGCCTGGCCTCTCAAGCTGGAGGCAGCTTGAAGGGGTGGGAGGCTGGAGGGTAGCAAGGTCACCATGCCCAGGGTGCATTCCCATTAGAATAGAATAAACCAGGTTGGAAGAGACCTTTGAGATCATTGAGCCCAACCTATCACCCAACACCATCTAATCAACTAAACCATGGCACCAAGCACCCCAGCCAGGCTCTTCCTAAACACCTCCAGGGATGGGGACTCCACCACCTCCCTGGGCAGCACATCCCAATGGCCAATCTCTCTTTCTAGGAAGAACTTCTTCCTAACCTCCAGCCTAAACCTCCCCTGGCACAGCTTGAGACTGTGTCCTCTTATACTGGTGCTGATTGCCTGGGAGAAGAGACCAACCCCCTCCTGGCTACAACCTCCCTTCAGGGAGCTGGACACAGCAAGAAGGTCTCCCCTGAGCCTCTTCTTCTCCAGGCTAAGCAACCCAGCTCCCTCAGCCTCCCCTCACAGGGCTGTGCTCCAGACCCCTCCCCAGCTTTCTTGCCCTTCTCTGGACACCTTCCAGCAGCTCAACATCTTTCCTGAACTGAGGGGCCCAGAACTAGACACAGGACTCAAGGTGTGGCCTAAGCAGTGCTGAGTCCAGAGGCAGAATTCCTGGCTCTTGGAGCCATGTGGGAGCAGCTACACAGAATAGCTTGAGTTGGAAGGCACCTTAAAGAATTGAAGCTAGAGCAGAGTAGATTTAGATTGGACATCACAGAATCCTAGATTTGTCAGGGTTGGAAGGGACCTCAAGGACTATCCAGTTCCAACCCCCCTGCCATGGCAAGGGACACCTCACGCTAGATCAGGTTGTTCAAAGCCACTTCCAGCCTTAAACACTTCCAGGAATGAAACATCCCCAAGTTCCCTGGGGGCAGCCCATTCCAGTGTCTCACCACCCTCACAGTAAAGAACTGCTTCCTGGGGAGACCACACCTGGAGTGCTGTGTCCAGTTCTGGAGCCCCTAGCACAGGAAGGATCTGGAGGTGCTGGAAGGTGTCCAGAGAAGGGGCAGGAGGATGAGCAGAGGGCTGGAGCTGCTCTGCTCTGGAGACAGACTGAGTTGGGGCTGTTCAGTCTGGAGAAGAGAAGGCTCCCAGGAGACCTTCTGGTGGCCTTCCAGGATCTGAAGGGGGCTACAAGAAAGCTGGGGAGGGACTTTTGAGGATGTCAGGAAGTGATAGGACTGAGGGGAATGGAACAAAACTAGAAGTGGGGAGATTCAGATTTGATGTTAGGAAGAAGTTCTTCCCCATGAGGGTGGTGAGAGCCTGGCACAGGTTGCCCAGGGAGGTGGTGGCAGCCTCCTGCCTGGAGGTGTTTGCAGCCAGGCTGGATGTGGCTGTGAGCAGCCTGCTGCAGTGTGAGGTGTCCCTGGGCATGGCAGGGGGGTTGGAACTGGCTGAGCCTTGAGGTCCCTTCCAACCCTGACAATTCTATGATGTCCAACCTAAATCTACCCTGCTGCAGCTTCAATCCATTCTCCCTTGTCCTATCACCACAAGCCCTTAGAAAAAGTCCCTCCCCAGCCCCCTTCAGGTACTGAAAGGCCACAAGAAGGTCTCCCTGGAGCTTTCTCTTCTCAAGGCTGAACAGAGCCAACTCCCTCTGCTTGCTGGCTTCCCTCCCACAGGCCATCCCTTCCTTCTCCTTGAGTGATCCTAGGGGTGACCCAGGGCTCATCCTGGCCACCGAACACCTTGCTGCAGTGGCCATAACAAGCCAGAGAGTCTGGGAAGGTCACCTGAACTTCTTCCTCCTTCCCCAGCTACCCCATCACTTCTGACACCCAGGAGCCATCATCACTCACCAGGGCTGGGGTGAGGGGAGAGCACAGGGCCAGCAGTGCTGCTGGGGGCCACTGCTGTTGGGCTGCCCTCCCCACTGAGGCCAGTCAAAGAGCATCAGCTTCTCCAGCCAGGGAGGCAGACACACTGCAAAACAAAGAACTAAGCATCAGCCAAACCACAGCTCTACAAACAAGACCCAGTTGAGAGGGAAGATGATGTTTCAAGCCTCCAGAGCAAAGGGAGGCATGAGAAAATTGGATGCATGTGGAGGGGAGGAGGTGGGGAGGGTGGCAAAAGCAGCCCAGGGAAAGTTTCTGGTGAATGTGGAGTTCCTGTGCCTTTCAGCCCCTGGTTCCTGACAAGAGGAAA
The DNA here is from genome assembly GCA_011125475.1 of Melanerpes aurifrons. Taxonomy (NCBI): domain Eukaryota; kingdom Metazoa; phylum Chordata; class Aves; order Piciformes; family Picidae; genus Melanerpes; species Melanerpes aurifrons. The sequence goes on from WWNC01000002.1 coordinate 40,703,529, forward strand.
TTCCCCTCTCTGCATGTACTCAGCAGCAGCTCTGCATGTGGGCACAGGCCAGGGCTGATCAAAGACCAGCCCAAGCACACCACGCTGTTGGATGCTGCCTGACAGAGAGACTGGCTTGGCCCTGGGGCAGGGATAGGCAACTCCAGCCAGCCCTGCTCACTGAGGAAGGAAAGGAATTGGGGGGAACAAAGAATTGGGGGTGAATGGAACCTTCCCCTTTGCACCCTAGAGAGAGAATCTGCAGGACCTGCTTATCCCTCCCGGGGGCCACAAGGGGCCCTGGCAGAAGCTGGGTGATTGCTAGAATCTGTTCAAGGAAGGCTGTGGGGTTTTTCCCTCTTGGCTTTCTCCCCTTTCCTTCGCTGTTCTTCCTTCCACATCTCCCTCCTCCCCCATCCCCTTCCCTCTCCCTTTTCCCCACTGGCTCTTTTCAGTTTGTAATTACAGCTGAAGTGGACGATCTGTCTTTTCATTTCTAGGCTGGATGCACTGCCAAGGGCCACCAGGCTGCTGGAATGAAGCAGCAGGGATGGCTGCACGGGGAGGGGACAAGCTGCAGGGCACCCATCCCCTTGCACAGGGCAGACCTCCCACCCCCCACTCCCCTCCCCCTGTGGCAGAGCTGTGAGAGTAGATGCAGGGCTGGGTGGCCACACTGATGCTTTCTGAGCATCCCTTCACCTCTAGCCTGCAGCTCTTGGAGCACTGGCTGTGCTGGGGTGGCACTTACACCCAGCTTTGGCAGGACAGGCCAAGTTTGGGGCTGTTCAACTGGAGAAACCACAGCAGGGGAACCTCAGTCCTGGCTGCTAGCTGACCTTGGAGTGTGGCCTGCCCTGTTTCAGGCTTTCATGATCCCTGGGGGCATCCTGGACATGAGAAGGAAGTTCTTCCCCATCAGAGTGGTGAAGCCCTGGAATGGGTTGTCCAGGGAGGTGGTTGGGGCCCCAGCCCTGGAGGTGTTTAAGCCCAGGCTGGATGAGACTCTGGCCAGGCTGATCTAGTGTGGGATGTCCCTGCCCATGGTAGGGGGGATGGAACTGGATGATCCTTGTGGTCCCTTCCAACCCTGACTGATACTACTATGAAAAGCAGTGTGGATGTGAGGGAGGAGGTTTAGTGGTGACCTGGCAGCGCTGGGTCAGCAGCTGGGCTTGAGCTGAAAGATCTCTTGCAAGCAAAACGATTCTCTGGCTGCAAGAGCAGTCAGGCATTGGAACAGGCTTCCCAAGGGAGGTGGTGGAGTCATCACCATGCCTGCAAGTGCTCAGAAAGTGTGTGGGAATAGCACTTGGGGACAGGGTTTAGTGGGCAGAGTGGGGTTGGGTTGATGATTGGACTTGAGGATCTCAGAGGGCTTCTGCAACCTGAATGATTCTATGACCACTCCATGATCTTCCAAGCATGCTGGCTAGGTGCTACCAAACCAAAACTGCCCCAAAGTGGGGAGTGCCCTGCTGCAGGTGTGAGGAACAGGAGAGTTCTCCTAGTAGAACCACAGAATTGTCAGGGTTGGAAGGGACCTCAAGGCTCAGCCAGTCCCAACCCCCCTGCCATGCCCAGGGACACCTCACACTGCAGCAGGTTGCTCACAGCCACATCCAGCCTGGCTGCAAACACCTCCAGGCAGGAGGCTTCCACCACCTCCCTGGGCAACCTGTGCCAGGCTCTCACCACCCTCATGGGCAACAACTTCTTCCTCACAGCCAATCTCAATCTCCCCACTTCTAGTTTTGCTCCATTCCCCCCAGTCCTATCCCTCCCTGACACCCTCAAAAGTCCCTCCCCAGCTTTCTTGTAGCCCCCTTCAGATCCTGGAAGGCCACTAGAAGGTCTCCTGGGAGCCTTCTCTTCTCCAGACTGAACAGCCCCTATCACTCCCTGGCAGCCTCAATAGCCTCTCAGGTTCATCATACTTCTGCCAGCACAGTGCTTAGGAGACAAGAAAATGAGGAAAGAGAACCTTCCTGCATCTTAGAGTGGCATAAAGAAGGTTTTGAAGAGAAAGTTCCCTGGTTTAAGTATGAGGTAGGTCACTATATAGCCAGATGAAGAAGAGAAGGCTCCAGAGCCACATCCAGCCTGGCCTTAAAAACATCCAGGGATGTTTCCAAGCTGCTGTCCTTCAGCATCCCACCATGGGATGCTGCTGAGATAAGGCAGCAGCACAGCCTTCCCCCCAACACAGTCCTTACCCTGGGAAGCCTGCAGTCTTGGCTCCTCCTCCTCCACAGGTTACTCAGCTCCTGCTTCTCAGTCTTCTCTAGCACGTTTCTCTCCCTTTCGCTCCATTCAGAGGGGCTGGAGAGCAGCCAAGCAGAAAGGGACCTGGGGGTGCTGGCTGACAGTTGGCTGAACACGAGCCAGCAGTGTGCCCAGGGGGCCAAGAAGGCCAAGGGCTTCCTGGCCATTGGAATGTGCTGCCCAGGGAGATGGTGGAGTCACCATCCCTGGAGGTGTTTAGGAAGAGCCTGGATGGGTGTTTGGTGCCATAGTTTAGTTGATTAGATGGTGTTGGGTGATAGGTTGGGCTCAATGATCTCCTATCCTCTAACAGATCAACTCCTGCCCCCAGCTTGGTGTCATCTGCAAACTTACTGATGATGTGCTCAATGCCTCCATCCAGATCATCAATAAAGATATTGAACAGGCTGGGGCCCAGCACTGATCCCTGGCTGCCAGCTGGCTGTGGCACCATTCACCACCACTCTCTGGGCTCAGCCTCCAGCCAGTTCCTAACCCAGCTCAGAGTGCTGCTGTCCCAGCCAGGGGCTGACAGCTTGGCCAGGAGTTTGCTGTGGGGGACGGTGTCAAAGGCCTTGCTGCAGTCCAGGCAGACCACATCCACAGCCTGCCCCACATCCACCAGGCAGTCCCCTGGGCATAGAAGGAGATCAGGTTGGAGAGGCAGGACCTGCCCCTCCTGAATCCATGCTGGCTGGACCTGAGCCCTTGGCCATCCCGCAAGTGCCAGTCCAACCCCTCTGCAGTAAGCAGGAACGTCCCCAAGGAGGTGATCTGAAGGCTTTTGTTTGTGGTCCAGCAGGACATGCAGCTTTGCAAGCTGCTGGCAGAACCTCAAGAATTGCTGCAGAAATGCCTGTTTGGGAGGGGAGGGTGGAGGGGCCCAAATCTGAGGCCGAACAGGTGGGGTTTTAAAAGCCTTGGCTGGTTGTGCTTCTCACCGAGTCACCACACATGCCAACAGTGCCAGGCTGTCAGGCAGAGGGTTCTCAAGGGACTGTCCATCTCTCTTCATTGAGAGGAGCCTTCAGGACAGGTTTAATTGCTGGGCTATGGCCTGGCCACTTCCAGTTATGCCTAGGAGGGCCTCAAAGTGCCGAAGCGCCTGCTTTAATTAAAAGCCCCGCACGATACCTGCTCCTGCTTCGTGTGCCAACAACAGCAAGAGTGGCTTATTAAGGAGAAGGAATATCAATCTAACCCTCCTCTCCTCCCCCCCTCTGTGATCTGATCTGTGTAATTATTAGCCCTGGCTAACTACTGCTATTGATTTTATTACTGATCTCACTGCCTGCAATAAGAAACCAACTGCAGCGCAGCAGCGTTCCTCACCTCGCTCCTGGGTTTGGCTGGGGATCAGCAGGGTGTTTGCTTCTCCTTGCTCACCTTGCATGCATCCTTCCTGGCTCTTTTTTGGTTTGCCTTTTTGCCTCCTTTCCCTTCATCTTTTCCCCCTTGCTTTTTGTCCCTCCCTTCTCTTGGGGTCACCCCCTTGCACTCCGCTCCCCCTAAAACAACTTCAGGCGAGATCAAAGCCAACGCATAAATTTCCCTTGCTCTGCCTTCAGCCAGAGAAGCTTCCAGCAGCTATGAGTCAGCAAAGGCAAGACAGAGCTGCTGGTCACCAAGAGAAATTGCCAGGGGTATGGGGAGGATGAATCACCCTCAAAGATGGCTGAGAAAGGAAATGGGGAGAGAGAGAGAGCGCGCGCCTCATGTCCTTCAGCTCATTTTCATCCTAGGCTCGTGCAAGGAGCACAAGGTAGTCGTGTTCTTGCATCCCCCCAAGAGGAAGAAGCTGAACAAGCTCACTGCAGGACCAGCTCATTCCACTCACACAGTGAGCTGGGAGGGTGCTTGTCCTGCACAAAGCTTGGCTTTGGCTACTGGTGTTTCCAAGGGATCAAACAGCCAGCAGACTCCTCGCGAAGCTGCCCATCACCTCTCGTACCTCTCAGCCTCTTCCTTGCTCACTCAAGTAAATAACAGCTCACCCTGCTCCCAGGCTCTGAGAAAGCCCACATAATTGCTACACTCTCTCCAAAGTACATCTCAACCAGCTGTGTGGCTATTTGGAGCCCAAAAGGTGGCCTCATCTTTTTAGGAGGGTCGTGGCAGGGGGCAAGCTTGTTGATTCTCCCCGTGGGTCAACAGCTGAGGTGGGTTGAAAGCTGCCTAGCCTAAAAACTCCCACAACCACCTGGCTTATTTTCCCCTGTGCTTGTCCAAAAGGTGGCAAAACACCAAAGAAACAAAACCCCCCACTCACCCAACCAACAAACCCCAGCAGCAAGCCCAAGCTCGAAACATCCTGGCTCCTCCAAGTCAAGTCTGGTAGCACCAATTTAGGGCATGTGTGAGGAAAGAGGACAGACCTCCATCCCACAGCTCTGCAAAACACAGTCAGGATGGTGGCTCAGTCAATGGTTGGACTTGATCTTGGAGGTCTTCTCTAACCAAAGCTAATCTGTGGTTCCAAAAGCCTCCACACTAGCTCTGACCTTCTACTGATGAACCAGCTCTCAGCTGTCCTTTTTGGAGGGCTCATCTCTAGGTAGGATGAAGGATAGGATGAGAGGCAATGGCTGTAAGCTTGAGGAGGGGAGATTCAGATTGGATATGAGGAAGAAATTCTTTACAATAAGGGTGATGAGACCCAGGAACGGGTTGCCCAGGGAGGTTGTGGATGGTCCCACCCTGGAGGTGTTCCAGGCCAGGTTGGATGAAGCCTTGAGCAGCTTGGTCTAGTGGAAGATGTGCTTGCCCATTGCAAGGGGGATGGAACTAGGTGATGTTTAAGTTCTCTCCCAGCCCAAACCATTCTGTGATTCTATCATTTTGCCACCAGCCTACAGAGATTTGGGAAACACTGAGACTGTTGTACTCTGTCCTGTGGCCAGCAGAAGCAGGGAAGACATTGTGCCCCTGGACTCAGCACTGGTGAGGCCACACCTTGAGTCCTGTGTCCAGTTCTGGGCCCCTCAGTTTAAGAAGAACATTGAGACTCTTGAAGGTGTCCAGAGAAGGGCAACAAGGCTGGGGAGGGGTCTGGAGCACAGCCCTGTGAGGAGAGGCTGAGAGAGCTGGGGTTGCTTAGCCTGGAGAAAAGGAGGCTCAGGGGAGACCTTCTTGCTCTCTTGCCTTGAAGGGAGGTTGTAGCCAGGTGGGGGTTGGTCTCTTCTGCCAGGCAAGCAGCCCCAGAACAAGAGGACACAGTCTCAAGCTGTGCCAGGGGAGGTTTAGGCTGGATATTAGGAAGAAGGTCTTGTGAGAAGAATGACCATTGGAGTGTGCTGCCCAGGGAGGTGATGGAGTCACTATCACTGGAGGTGTTCAAGAGGAGATTGGATCTGGCACTTGGTGCCATGGTCTAGTCAGGAGGTCTGTGGCGACAGGTTGGACTCGATGATCTCTGAGGTCTCTTCCAACCTTGGTGATTCTGTAATCCCACACATCTTCACAGACTCACAGAGTGTATCTGCTTGGAACAGACCTCAAAGATCACCCAGCCCCAACCCTCACTCCAGCATCTTGCTGTCCACATCTGAGCAGAAACCAGCCATGCCATCAGTTTGGGCAAGCACCTCGAGGCCCAACCCTGCCTTGGTTTCGCCCTTTTGCTTCCTGACTTGGCAGCCTCGCTGGGGTCCTGCTACCTTGGAGCTCCCACCCAACACAAACAGCCATCAGGCAGGCTAGATGGGGCTGTGAGCAACCTGATCTGCTTGGGGAATGCCCCTGCTTACTGCAGAGGGGTTGGAGGAGGGAGGTGACCTTTAAGAGGTCTCTTCCAGCCCAGTGCACTCTGTGATGCTAAACTGATAAACAAACACGAGAGCAGCACCGGCTCAGCCACCAACACAACGCTTAAGGATACTGCATCTCATTCCCATTTGGCTGCCTGGGGCACCACGAAGTGATGATCAAAAATGCACCAAGCACCAAAAAATATTAGTTGAATGCTTGTGTGTGCTCAGCTTCCTCTTGTGCTGGGATGACAAACAGCCTTGTGAAGGCATCGCCGCGGGCACTAACACTTCCATTCTCTTTCTCTCTCTCTCTCTCAGCGATTCTGGCACACAGAGGGATCTTTTCCAAACCCATAAACACTTTCATTTTTGTCTTCCCTGAAAGGACTTCCTCTGTGGGGTGATGTTTTGCTAGAGGTGATGATTTAAGAGCAAAGAGATGGTTGTGATTCAAAAGCGTGCTCAGGAATTCCTTGCAAAGGCAAGGGAGAGACAAACTTGGATGTGGTGGGATTACCTGAGCCTCCTTTCAATCTCTCTGAGTCTTTCTGGAGGGATAATCCAGGCCACAAACCTACAGAAGAACCTTCTCAAGCTGTGTCTGGCAGCTTCTGCTCCCAGGGGAAACTGCAGCAACAAGGATCTTTCCTGTGGGTTGCATCCTGACCTGCACGAGGGCATCCAAAGTGAGGGGAGGAAAGGAGAGTAAGATTTGCCAACCCACTCTCTTAGGGTCAGCTTAAAGTGGATGGAGGTCAAGACTCAGTGGACATCAGAGTTGGTTCCTCACATCCTTCCCTAGAGGGGATGTGCCAACCACCAACTGCTGAGGGATGAGAAGCTCAACAGGAGCCAGCAGTGAGCACTTGCAGCCCAGAAAGCCAACCAGAGCCTGGGCTGCAGCAAGAGAAGCATAGAGAGTAGGTCAAGGGAGGTGATTCTCCACCTCTGCTCAGCTCTGGTGAGACCCCACCTGGAGTACTGCCTCCAGTTCTGGAGCCCCTATTACAAGAGGGATCTGGAGGGGCTGGAAAGTGTCCAGAGAAGGGCCAGGAGGATGAGCAGAGGGCTGGAGCTGCTCTGCTCTGGAGAGACTGAGGGAGTTGGGGCTGTTCAGTCTGGAGAAGAGAAGGCTCTGAGGAGACCTTCTTGTGGCCTTCCAGGATCTACAGGGGGCTACAAGAAAGCTGGGGAGGGACTTTGGAGGGTGTCAGGGAGTGATAGGACTGGGAGGAATGGAGCAAAACTGGAAGTGGGTATATTCAGATTGGATGTGAGGAAGAAGTTGTTGCCCATGAGGGTGGTGAGAGCCTGGCACAGGTTGCCCAGGGAGGTGGTGGAAGCCTCCTGGCTGGAGGTGTTTGCAGCCAGGCTGGATGTGGCTGTGAGCAACCTGCTGGAGTGTGAGGTGTCCCTGGGCATGGCAGGGGGGTTGGAACTGGCTGAGCCTTGAGGTCCCTTCCAACCCTGACAATTCTGTGATTCAATTCTATGAACTGAGATTTGACAAGTTAGTCCAGTAGGGGAAAAAATAAATACAAGACCAAGTTTGAGGAACAAATGCACAGAATTTCTTAGCTTTCCCTCTTCATTGCCTTTTTACTGTGCTGCCCAGGGAGGTGGTGGAGTCCCCATCCCTGGAGGTGTTTAGGAAGAGCCTGGCTGGGGTGCTTGGTGCCATGGTTTAGTTGATTAGATGGTGTTGGCTAATAGGTTGGACTTGATGATCTCAAAGGTCTCTTCCAACATGGTTAATTCTACTCTACTCTACCCTACCCTACCTTACTCTACCTTACCCTACTCTACTCTACCCTACCTCTGGAAGGCAGGATGCCCTGAGCTGATGTGCACCAGGAAGCCTTACAAACAACAGCTGGCTGCTAGGAACCCTCAGAAGCAGCAGATCTGCTCCCCCCAGGGTGAGCTCAAGCACAGTGGTTGGCTTGAGTCACCTTTTCTTGCACTGGAAGGAGATGGATTCAAACCCAACAGTTGCTGCAACGGGGGGCATCCAAGTCCCCACCTCTGAGCCCAACACGAAGCCTCGTGCAGCAGCTCCCTCCTCCTGGCAACCCACTCGTTTCTGGCCTCAAGTGAAGATGTTTTGGGCATGTTCCTCCAGGAGCTGCAGAGAGGAGAACAATGCTGCTGTCTCTTCCCTCCCCAAGGTGGGCTGGGGCAAGGCAGAGTCCTGTTTTCCCTCCCAGCCCCACGCTGAATCACACAGCTTTGTATTTGCCTGTCAATATCCCAGTTGGATTCTGCTTCTGTGTGTTTAATTTGAGAGGAGTACTGCAGGACCTCTTTTGTTAGCTGGATACCTCATGCACATTGTTATTATTGCTTTCATAAAAATCAATAAAGACTTAGGGACAACAACCCACCAGTAATAACAGCACATCTCTCTCTCTCTCTGTGTCCTTCCCTGGCACCCTGCCCAACGACTCAGAAAAGCAGCAACTACTCCAAACAGAAGACAAAGGAGGATGGCAAAGGGCTTTCTAAATTGGACCTGGTGTAAAATCCTTTGAAAGAAAACAATCCCAGCATGGAAGGGGTTGGAAGGGACCTCTGGAGATCATCCAGTCCAACCCCACCCTGCTAAAGCAAGGGCACCCACAGCAGCTTGCCCAGGATTACGATGGCCAGGTGGGGTTTGGAATCTCTCCAGAGAAGGAGACTCCACAGCCTCTCTGGGCAGCCTGCTCCAGGGCTCCAGCAGCCTCACAGCAAAGGAGTTTTTCCTCCTGTTCAGATTTGACCTCTTGGGTTCCCATTCATGCTTGCTGCCCCTTGTCCTGTCACTGGGCATCACTGAAGAGTCTGGCCCCATGCTCTTCCTCCCCAGCCTTTAGCACTCTTATTGATCAGATCCCCTCTCAGGCTGCTCAACTCCAGTCTAAAGAGCCCCAGGGCTCTCAGCTTTTCACCCTCACAGAGATGCCCCAGGCCTCTCAGCATCTTGCCCAGAGAAGGGCAAGGAGGCTGGGGAGGGGTCTGGAGCACAGCCCTGTGAGGAGAGGCTGAGGGAGCTGGGGTTGCTTAGCCTGGAGAAGAGGAGGCTCAGGGGTGACCTTCTTGCTGTCTCCAACTCCCTGAAGGGAGGTTGTAGCCAGGTGGGGGTTGGTCTCTTCTCCCAGGCAATCAGCACCAGAACAAGAGGCCACAGTCTCAAGCTGTGCCAGGGGAGGTTTAGCCTGGATGTTAGGAAGAAGTTCTTCCCAGCAAGAGTGATTGGCCATTGGGATGTGCTGCCCAGGGAGGTGGTGGAGTCACCATCACTGGAGGTGTTTAGAAGGAGACTTGATGGGGTGCTTTGTGCCATGGTTTAGTTGATTAGATGGTGCTGGGTGATAGGTTGGACTTGATGATCTTGAAGGTCTCTTCCAACCTGGTTTATTCTATTCTATTCTACCCAAGACCTCTCCAGTTCACACACAGAATCACAGAATCACCAAGGTTGGAAGAGACCTCAAAGATCATCAAGTCCAACCTGTCTCCACAGACCTCATGACTAAACCATGGCACCCCTCTTGAACACCTCCAGGGATGGGGACTCCACCACCTCCCTGGGCAGCACATTCCAATGGCCAATCTCTCTTGCTGGGAAGAACTTTCTCCTTACTTCCAGCCTAAACTTCTCCTGGCACAGCTTGAGACTGTGTCCTCTTGTTCTGGGGCTGCTGGCCTGGGAGAAGAGACCAACCCCCACCTGGCTACAACCTCCCTTTAGGGAGTTGCAGACAGCAAGAAGGTCTCCCCTGAGCCTCCTCTTCTCCAGGCTAAGCAACCCCAGCTCCCTCAGCCTCTCCTCACAGGGCTGTGCTCCAGACCCCTCCCCAGCCTCCTTGCCCTTCTCTGGACACCTTCAAGAGTCTCAATGTTCAACTCCATAACATCAATTAATCACTCTACATGAGAGGTTAAAAACACATCTGCATGCCTGCAGACCTTTTCTCCTCTCCTCCTACTCTGGTGCCTTGTTCCTACAGCTCTAGCTGGGACTCCCAGGGAGGGACCAGCTCTGGCTGTGCACAGCAGGAGCAGCACAACCACAGGGGCACCGCTGCATGGACCACAACGGCTTTGGCTTTGCTGCTCACAAAGCTGTGGCAGGAACACAGCACAGCCCCCTCACGTCAGGGGCTGTCCAGACCATCATCATCACCACCACCACCCTGGAGGCAGCTCCAGCAGGCTGAATGCTCCTTCAGAAAGCAAGTCCCCAAACCCCCACTTCCTGGGGGACCACTTGCTGAGACACTTCACATTACAGGATTCCCAGCACCTGGGTTAAAGAAAATATGTAACTTTCTAATGCTATTGTTTTTAAAGGTTAATGTATTCCCAACCACAACTCTGAGCAGCCATTTCAGCCCGGGAACAATCATCTGGTGGCAGGAAAAGTATTGAGTAGGTGACCTAGGTCCTTTCCATCTCTAATTCTTATGCATGTGTGGCTCCTTCCTCCAGTTCTTTCCTTTTCTGGTTCACCCATCCACAGCGACAGCCAACCAGGGCTTGACACAGCTGGGCTTCTACCCACACCACACATATCACACAGGGCATCACGGTGCTGGTGTTCACAGCTGAGGAGGAAGGCTCTGCTCCCCCCTTCCCAGTTCAAGGAGGAAGGCTCTGACCCCCCACCTCCCCCAGTTCACAGTATCACTTAGGTTGGAAAGGACCTCGGGGATCATCGAGTCCAACCTATCAACACAGATCCCATGCCTAGACCATGGCACCAAGTGCCACGTGGAAGAATTCATGACACCTCAGACCTATGGACACTTTTCATTTTGAGTGTCACAGTTCAGGGAGGAAGGCTCTCCCCCTCCTCCCCCAGTTCAAGGAGGAAGGTTCTCCCCCTCCCCAGCTGAATGATTTCCCTTCCCAGCTGAAAGATCGCTGCTGTGACCACTCATAGACCAAGCTGCTGCCAGCAGGCAGCTTCCCTGCCTCCCCAGGCACCTTCCCTGGCTCCCCAGGCAGCTTCCCTGTCTCCCCAAGGCACCTTCCCTGCCTCCCCAGGCATTCCCAAGTGTGACCTTCCTGATCCAGAAGGCTTCTCCAAGCACCCCCCAAAGATAAGGCAGCTGAAGCACTGAAAAGGAGGACAATCTGGTGCCCTGGAACACATGAACAGCCCAAAGGTGAGCTCTACCTCTCCAAAGGTCATCCATGCCATGAAAATAAAGGTGTGGAAAGCAACCAGCTGCTCCAAAAGAACGCCACAAGCCTTTAGCTCTAAAGGAAAAGGGTTGGGATGTTGATCAACAACACTGACCTTAACCACAGCAGGCTTGGAGCTCCTTCTGCAGAAGCCTAGAAGCAGAGACCCAGCAAAGAACTTCAGCCACCCCAGCAGCTCCTCACCAAACCAGAGCCCCTCAGCTCTTCCCTTTTTATCCCCCACCAGCTGAGGGCTGCTCAGTGAAATTGCTTAAGCTGGGTCTGCACTTCACCTGTTACAGAATCAATCCCAGCCTGGTGGGGGTTGGAAGGGACCTCTGGAGACCACCTAGTCCAATCCCCCACTGCTAAAGCAGGGGCACCACAGCAGCTTGCCCAGAATCACAATGGCCAGCTGGGGTTGGAATCTCTCCAGAGAAGGAGACTCCACAACCTCTCTCTGGGCAGCCTGCTCCAGGGCTTTACCACCTTGATCTCATTCATGCTGATAAAGATGTGCAGGGTGAGTGCCCAGCGGCTGGAGCCAGGCTCTGCTGGGGGATGCCCAACGCCAGCACAAGGGGCAGTGGTGGAAGCTGAGGCAGAGGAAGCTCCATGGAAACAGGAGAAAGAATTTGTTTCCCTGTGAAGCTGACAGAACACTGGAACAGGCTGCCCAGGGGGGTGGTGGAGTCTCCCTCTCTGGAGATATTCAAGACCCACCTGGATGGCAGAAGGCTGTGAGGCTGGCAGAGCACTGGAGCAGGCTGCCAGAGAGGCTGTGGTGTCTCCTTCTCTGGAAAGATTCAAAACTCACTTGGACATGGTCCTGTGCAGCCTAGACCCAGGGCTAGACGATCTCCAGGGTAGGATTGGACTAGATCTATCATCAGTAAGATTGCAGATGACACCAAACTGGGAGCAGAAGTTGATCTGTTAGAGGGTTGGAGAGATCTGCAGAGGGACCTTGCCAGGCTGGACAGATGGGCAGAGTCCAACAGGATGGCATTCAACAAGTCCAAGTGCCAAGGGCTGCACTTTGGCCACAGCAACCCCAGGCAGAGCTACCGGGTGGGGGCAGAGTGGCTGAGAGCAGCCAGGCAGAAAGGGACCTGGGGGTAGTGGTTGACAGCAGCTGAACATGAGGCAGCAGTGTGCCCAGGTGGCCAAGAAGGCCAAGGGCATCCTGGCCTGCATCAGGAACAGTGTGGCCAGCAGGAGCAGGGAGGGCATTGTGCCCCTGGACTCAGCACTGCTTAGGCCACACCTTGAGTCCTGTGTCCAGTTCTGGGCTCCTCAATTTAAGAAGGACATTGAGAGACTTGAAGGTGTCCAGAGAAGGGCAAGAAAGCTGGGGAGGGGTCTGGAGCACAGCCCTGTGAGGAGAGGCTGAGGGAGCTGGGGTTGCTTAGCCTGGAGAAGAGGAGGCTCAGGGGAGACCTTCTTGCTGTCTCCAACTCCCTGAAGGGAGGTTGTAGCCAGAGGTTGGTCTCTTCTCCCAGGCACTCAGCCCCAGAGCAAGAGGCCACAGTCTCAAGCTGTGCCAGGGGAAGTTTAGTCTGGAGGTGAGGAGAAAGTTCTTCCCAGAGAGAGTTGTTGGCCATTGGGATGTGCTGCTCAGGGAGGTGGTGGAGTCCCCATCCCTGGAGGTGTTCAAGAGGGGATTGGATGTGGCACTTGGAGCCATGGTTTAGTAGCCGTGAGGTGTTGGGTGATAGGTTGGACTTGATGATCTTTGAGGTCTCTTCCAACCTTATTGGTTCTATGATTCTAGATGATCTCTGCAGGTCCCTTGCTCTCATTACCCTCTTTTTCACGCTCTGCTTTGCTCACCTTGACCTCCTCCCAGCCCAGAAGAACCGGAGCATCCAGCCTGGGCTGAGCTGCATCACATCCTTTGGCATTTTACACCTCAGGTCAGCCTGATCCAGGGCTCAAACTCACCACACAAGGTATCCACAAGCCCCTTTGGAGGCTTGAATGTGCTTAATGCTGGCCCTGACCCGAGAGGCTGAGTTCCAGCGGGGTGCACAGAGGCAGCCAAGGTACCAAAGCTGCAGCGAATGAAAGAGAAGCAAGGTCCAGCCAGGGTGACTCAGAGGAAATTGAGGCCATCAAAACACCACCCTGCTGCTTCCTACCGGCTTGGGGACTTTGAAAGCTCAAAGCCTGCCGCTGGGAAACAGGAGAGGCAGGGATGGAGGTTGTGTCACCCTGGCCCTCGTTACTCACCGCTCAGAAAGCGCCTCCTGGCTTACGCTGGGCCCCGGTGCTTTGCTTTTGGAGGTGGAAACTCAGACACCGCCACAAGCGCAACTAATCAATATGTCATTGATTAGTGTTGTTATTATTATTAATAATTTTATTGTTATTAATTAGTTTTATTATTTTATCTTGTTTTGGTTTTATTTTACCTTTTTTACCTTACTTCATTTTTCGTTGACTTTAGTTTATTTTACCTTATTTTGGGTTCATTTTACTGCTTTTTCCCCCTTGTTTTATAGTTTTATTTAGTTTATTTTACCTTATTTTGGGTGTATTTACCTTTTTTACCTTATTTACTTTACTTTCTTACCTTATTTATTATTTATTTATTTCAGTTTATTTTACCTTATTTTGGGTTTATTTTACTTTTTCACCTTATTTTATATTTTTATTCACTTTAGTTTATTTTACCTTATTTTGGGTGTGTTTACCTTTTCTACCTTATTTCATTTTTTATTTCTTTTAGTTTATTTTACCTTATTTTGGTTTCATTTTACCTTTTTTACCTTATTTCATTTTTTATTTTTTTTAGTTTATTTTATCTTATTTTGGTTTTATTTTACTTTTGTAACCTTATTTTATTTTTTATTCAATTTATTTTACCTAATTTTGGTTTTATTTTACCTTTTTTACCTTATTTTCTATTTTATTTATTTTATTTTAATATACCTAATTTTGGTCTTGTTTTCCTTTTTTACCTTATTTTATGTTTTATTTACTTTATTTTATTTTACCTTATTTTGGTTTAATTTTACTTTTTAACCCTTATTTTCTATTTTTATTTATTTTAGTCTGTTTTACCTTATTTTGCTTTAATTTCACTTTTTTACCTTATTTTATATTTTTATTTATTTTTGTTTCTTTTTTTTATTTTTTCTTTATTTTATTTTTCTTCATTTTTTGTTTTATTTTTCTTTATTTTACTTTTCTTTATTTTAGTTTATTTTATTATTTTATTTATTTTTATTTTATTTTAGTATCTTATTTTTTTCTTATTTTTTTGTCTTATTTTATTTGTTACTTTTTTTTTACTTATTTTTTACTTATTTTATTTTGGACTTATTTTATTTTTATCTTATTTTATTTTTTACTTAGTTTATTTTTATCTTATTTTATTTTTTACTTAATTTATTTTTATCTTTTATTTTTTACTTAATTTATTTTTTACTTAATTTATCTTTGTCTTATTTCATTTGATCTTATTCTATCTTTCTTTGTTTCATTCCATAGAATACCAGGTTGGCTATTCCATTTCACACGAGCCAGCAGTGTCCACTCACAGCCCAAGCAGGCCAAGGGCATCCTGGGCTGCATCAAAAACAGCCTGGCCAGTAGGTCCAGAGAGGGGACTCTGCCACTCTGCTCTCATGAGACCTCACCTGCAGTGCTGTGTCCAGCTCTGGAGCCCTCAACACAGGAAGGACATGGAGCTGATGGAGGGAGTCCAGAGGAGGGCCACAAAAATGATCAAGGGGGTTGGAGCAGCTCTGTAATGAGGACAGGCTGAGGGAGCTGGGGTTTGGGGTGGTGTTTGGTGCCTCTCTACTCAGTGGTTGCAGCTGCCCTGGCTGCTCCTGCCTTGGGGAGTGATGTGATGTGGCTCCCTGGGGAGCCCCAGAGTGGAGGCTGGGGAAGGTAAGTCACTTTCTGCACTGGGCAGGTAGCTGTAGATCATCCTCCTCCTCCCACCTGATGCCTTCATCACTGCCCCTGATGCTGATTAGAAGAACATAGACCTGATGGAGTGGGTCCAGAGCAAGGGCATGAAAGTGGTCAAGGGACTGGAACAACTCTATAATGAGGACAGGCTGAGGGGGCTGGGGGTGTTCAGCCTGGAGAAGAGGAGGCTCCAAGGGTACCTAAGAGCAGCCCTCCAGAACCTGAAGGGGACTACAATAAGGCTGCAGAGGGACTGCTTACAAACACCTGCAGTGATAGGATGAGGGACAATAGCTTGAAATTAGAGACCTAATACCAGCCTGCCAGTACCTGAAGTGGGCTACAGGAAGGATGAAGAGAGACTGTTTGGAAAAGCCTGCAGTGACATGATGAGGGGCAGTGGTTTGAAATGAGAGGAGAGCAGATTTAGATTGGGTGTTAGGAACAAGTTCTGCAGCATGAGGGTGGTGAAACACTGGAACAAATTGCCCAGGGAGGTGGTTGGGGCCCCATCCCTGGAGATATTCAAGGTGAGGCTGGACAAGACTCTGAGCAGCCTGCTCTAGTGCAGGATGTCCCTGCTGACTGCAGGGGGGTCGGGCAGGATGACCTTTGGGGGTCCCTTCCAACCCAAACCATTCTGTGTCTCAAATTTGTCTCATTTAAACCAGCATCTAGGAAAGGGGGGGAGGGGGGAAGGGAGGGAAGGGAGGAGGAGGGTGGGAGAGGGTGGGAAATAAAAGCCTTTTCCATTCAAATGCAATTCTCAGTGGGAATGACACGAGCTTGATGTTTTCTCCTGTTGCTGCTTGTTGCTGCTGAAGAGCAGACATGCACCAAAAAAAACCCCAACATTAAAACAAACAAAAACAAAAAAAAAAGAGGAAAGAAAAAAAAAGATATTTTGATGTTGGCTAGCTGAGAGCTGAACCATTTTGATCAGCTGGATGAAAGCACTCAGGAAAAATCCAGATCAAACATGATCAGTTGTCCAAGTGTAATGGGGCTTTCTTGTTTTGGCACTCAGGGCTCCTGGCTTGACTGGAAAAAATCAAATACTGATGTGCCAGAAGGGAGAGGCAAAAAGGAAGAAAAGCTGTCCTAGCAAACCCCACCCCTAATTCCCCCCTACCATTGCCAAGGAAATGACTTTTCCTCTTCCTTTTGGTGGCAAAAAAGGGTTTCAACCAGAGAATTAGAATAGAATAGAAAAGAAATGGGAACAGAAAAGAAATAGGGGGGGAAAAAGAGAAAAGAAGAGAGAAAAGAGAAGGGGAGGGGAGAGGGAGAGGAGAGGGAGACGGACTGGGAGAGGGAGAGGAGAGGGACTGGGAGACGGACTGGGAGAGGGGAGAGGGGAGAGGGACTGGGAGAGGAGAGGGAGAGGGAGGGAGAGGGAGAGGAGAGGAGAGGAGAGGAGAGAGAGGGAGGAGGAGAGGAGAGGAGAGGAGAGGAGAGGAGAGGAGAGAGGAGAGGAGAGGAGAGGGAGGGGAGAGAGGAGAGGAGAGGAGAGGAGAGGAGAGGAGAGGAGAGGAGAGGAGAGGAGAGGAGAGGAGAGGAGAGGAGAGGAGAGGAGAGGAGAGGAGAGGAGAGGAGAGGGAGGAGAGGAGAGGAGAGGAGAGAGGAGAGGAGAGGAGAGGAGAGGAGAGGAGAGGAGGAGAGGGGAGGGAGAGGAGGAGAGGAGAGGGAGGGAGAGGAGAGGGAGAGGAGGGAGGAGAGGGGAGGAGAGGAGAGGAGGAGGGAGGGAGGGTAGCTGTCTCCAACTCCCTGAAGGGAGGCTGTAGCCAGGTGGGGGTTGGTCTCTTCTCCCAGGCAAGCAGGACCAGAACAAGAGGACACAGTCTCAAGCTGTGCCAGGGGAGGTTTAGGCTGGATGTTAGGAGGAAGTTCTTCCCAGCAAGAGAGATTGGCCATTGGGATGTGCTGCCCAGGGAGGTGGTGGAGTCACCATCCCTGGAGGTGTTTAGGAGGAGACTGGCTGGGGTGCTTGGTGCCATGGTTTAGTTGATTAGATGGTGCTGGGTGATAGGCTGGACTTGGTGATCTCAAAGGTCTCTTCCAACCTGGTTAATTCTGTTCTGGTGACAAGCAACAAGGGGGGAGGAAATGACACCCAGGTATTAAAATATGGATCATTAAAGGATAAAAAGAAAATAGATCTCTGGTGCCTGGTGGAGGGTTGGGCAGTTCAGCTGTCATGGGTCACAGGACCACAGGGTGTTAGGGGTTGGAAGGGGCCTCCACAGATCATTGTGTCCAACCACCCTGCCAGAGCAGGACCATGGAATCCAGCACAGGTCACACAGGAACACATCCAGATGGGGCTGGAATGGCTCCAGAGAAGGAGACTCCACAACCTCCTGGGCAGCCTGCTCCAGTGCTCTGTGAGCCTCACAGTGCAGAAGTTCCTCCTCATGGTGAGGTGGAACATCCTGTGCTGGAGTTTCTATCCATTGCCCCTTGTCCTATCCCAGGGTGCAGCTGAGCAGAGCCTGTCCCCTCCCTCCTGACCCCCAGACCTGAGATATTTATAGACATTGATTAAATCCCCTCTCAGACTTCTCTTTTCCAGACTAAAACAGCCCCAGGGCTCTCAGCCTCTCCTCACAGGGGGAGATAGCTCCTTCACTCTCCACTTCTCATCAGATGCTGAGCCCATGGCATCTACTGCTGTGACACTGAAAATAGCAAATCCTCGACCTCTCCTGGCCTGTGCTGAGATCTGGGGACCCAGATCTGAACAGTGACTAATGAAGGCAAGATGTCCCTGTCCCCCAGTGCTCAGAATCACCTTCATTGCTAAAGAACAGCTGCTTAGCACTGCCCAAACCTTCATCTCTTCACTCAGGCAGGCTGTCCTTTCCATGCTCAGTCACCTCTAAAAGCCCAACCTTGAATAACCAGGTCCAGGGAAGGAAATGAGCTGAGAAAAGAAACTTACAGTGCAAGGAAGCTGGTGAAGGGTCCAGAGAAGAGGACTGATGAGGAGAAGCTGAGGGAGCTGGGATGGATTGTGCTGGAGAAGAGAAGGCTGAAGTAAGACCTCACTGCTCCCTGAAAAGAGGTTGCAGTAAGGTGAGGATTGGTCTCTTCTACCTACTATTAAGTGACAGCACAAGAGGAAATCACAGAATCACAGAATGTTAGGAGATGGAAGGGACCTCAAAAGTTCATCCAGTCCAAGCCCCTGCCAAAGCAGGGTCACCTACAGCAGGTCACACAGGAACACATCCAGGTGGGTTTGGAATCTCTCCAGAGAGGGAGACTCCACAACCCTCCTGGGCAGCCTGTTCCAGGGCTCTGTCAGCCTCACAGGGGAAAAATTCTTCCTCATGTATCCATGGAGCTTCCTATGCCTCAACTTTCACCCACTGCCCCTTGTGCTGGCATCCCCCATCAGAGCCTGGCTCCAGCCTCTGGGCACTCACCCTGCACATCTTTATCAACAGCAATGAGGTCACCCTCAGGCTCTTCCTCTCCAAGCTCCAGAGCCCTCAGCTCCCTCAGTCTCTCCCCATAAGGAAGATGTTCCACTCCCTTCATCACTTTTGTGGCTCTGCTCTGGACTCTTTCAAGCAGTTCCCTGAGGTCCTTCTTGAACTGAGGGGCCCAGAACTGGACACAATACTCCAGCTGCAGCCTCACCAGGGCAGAGTAGAGGGGCAGGAGAACCTCTCTCAACCTACTAACCACATCCCTTCTAATAGAATGGCCTCAAATTGCACCAGGGGAGGTTCAGGTTGGGTGGTAGGAACAATTTCTTCCCTGCAAGAGCGGTCAGGCATTGGAACAGGCTGCCCAGGGAGGTGGTGGAGTCCCCATCTCTGGAGGGGTTCATGAAACAGGTGGGCATGGCACTTTGGGACATGGATTAATGGCCCTGGTGGTCTTAGGCTGATGGTTGGACTCAATGACCTTTAGAAGTCTTTTCCAACCAAAACAATGTCATGATTCCATGATTACCCCTCCCAAACAAGAGGTTTTTCTGGTGAGGCCTCAGGATACACCAGGAGTGAGCCTTCCTAGGTGCAGTAACCTTCCTGGATGCATTTCTGTGTGGCCTGCCCTGGCTGATCCTGCTTTGGTGGGGGAGGGGAGGTTGGACTGGATGGTCTCTGGAGGTCCCTTCCAGCCCCTCCCATTCTGTGATTCTGCAGTACCCTGCCCTTGGCAGGAGGCAAGCATCCTTTCTCCCAGCCCATCTAGAGGAGGAACCAAGTATGCTGGCCAGCCAGGCTGAGCAAGCAGCATCAGGAGGGGGAGCTGAAGGTGTCAGACAGAGCAGAAGCCCAGCTGGTATTGTGTTCTCACTCTGTTTTTTTCTCTGCATTAATTAAACCCTCAGCACTTGCCTGAGGACAACCTGGCTAAGTTCACTTTGGCATCCTACCACCAGCAGATAAAACCAACTGGGATGCCCTGCAGACCTCTCAGAGGTGCTCAAATCCGACTACCTCAAGGTAGGGAGAGGTGTGCCTGTGGAGAAGAACCTGCCTGCAGAGCAGGTCCCATCTGCAGGGTACCCTAGCAGCTGTCAGGAGGCCAGGAGCACTCTGATACCAGGGGGATGTCAGAGAATCACAGAATGCATCAGGTTGGAAGGGACTGGAATGGGATAGGATAGGATAGGATAGGGTAGGGTAGGGTAAGAAAGGAATAGAAATAGAATAGGAACAGAAATAGGAATAGGAATGGAAATAGGAATAGGAATGGAAATAGGAATAGGATAGGAATAGAATAGGGCTAGGATAGGAATAGGAAGGGAAATAGAATAGGAATGGAAATAGGAATGGGAATAGGAACAGAATAGGGATAGGATAGGATAGGAAAGAGGATAGGAATCAAAATAGGAATAGAATTGGGATGGGATAGGAAAGAATAGAATAGAATAGAATGGAATGGAATAGAATAGAATAGAATAGAATAGAATAGAATAGAATAGAATGGAATGGAATGGAATGGAATGGAATGGAATGGAATGGACCAGACCAGGTTGGAAAAGACCTTTGAGATCCTCAAGTCCCACCTATCACCCAGCACCATCTGATCAACTAAACCATGGCACCAAGCACCCCAGCCAGTCTCTTCCTAAACACCTCCAGGGATGGTGACTCCACCACCTCCTTGGGCAGCCTGTTTAGTCAGAGAAGACTGAGAGGGGATTTAATCAATGTCTGTCAATATCTGAGGGCTGGGGGTCAAGAGGGAGGGGACAGGCTCTGCTCAGCTGGGATAGGACAAGGGGCAATGGATAGAAACTCCAGCACAGGAGGTTCCACCTCACCATGAGGAGGAACTTCTGCACTGTGAGGCTCACAGAGCACTGGAGCAGGCTGCCCAGGGAGGTTGTGGAGTCTCCTTCTCTGGAGCCTTTCCAGCCCCATCTGGATGTGTTCCTGTGTGTGACCTGTGCTGGATTCTATAGCCCTGCTCTGGCAGGGGGGGTCAGACTCAATGATCTGTGGAGGTCCCTTCCAGTTCCTAACAGCCTGTGATTAGAGTGGTGGGGTTCAGATAGCTCCAAGCTGACAGCCCAACCCCTCCTGTCCCAGGTTTAGCTCTTTGCCTTGCTGCTTTTTTTTGTTTGCCTCCCCTCTTAAAAATGAAGCCAAGGAGGAGGAGTGCCCAGGTAACAGTTAATTCCCCTCTTCTCTTAAATCACCCAGATTCAGAGCTTTCTTCCCCATGGCTGCTCCAGAAAAGCCCCAAAGGTTTTCACTCATTTATTCCTTTAAAAGCTTTCTGGGTACAACCCTCAGCAGCACTCCATCTCCTGCCTTTGCACTCCACTGAGCTTCCTGACAACCCAGAAGCTTCCTGAGCAAAAGCAGAAGTTATTGGCAAACTCCTGCTTTACTTTTGCACCTCTGAGGAGCAAACCACCACCACCACCACCCCCCTTGTGAAATGAGAGCTGAGGTAGGACTTCCCTCCTTGGAAAGGGTACAGCTGCTCAGAAGCCAGGATTTCAGAGGGACACGGAGTTGTCTGGATTGGAAGAGACCAATGGAATGGAATGGAATGGAATGGAATAGAATAGAATAGAATAGGAATAGAATAGAATAGAATAGAATAGAATAGAATAGAATAGAATAGAATAGAATAGAATAGAATAGAATAGAATAGAATAGAATAGAATAGAATAGAAAAGAAATAGATAGAAATAGAAAGAAATAGAAATAGAAGTAGAAGTAGAAATAGAAGTAGAAATAGAAATAGAAATAGAAATAGAAATAGAAATAGAAATAGAAATAGAAATAGAAATAGAAATAGAAATAGAAATAGAAATAGAAATAGAAATAGAAATAGAAATAGAAATAGAAATAGAAATAGAAATAAAATTGACCAGGTTGGAAGAGACCTTTGAGATCATCAAGTCCAACCTATCACCCAGCACCATCTAAGCAACTAAACCATGGCACCAAGCACCCCAGCCAGGCTCTTCCTAAACACCTCCAGGGATGGGGACTCCACCACCTCCCTGGGCAGCACATCCCAATGGCCAATCTCTCTTGCTGGGAAGAACTTCTTCCTAACCTCCAGCCTAAACCTCCCCTGGCACAGCTTGAGACTGTGTCCTCTTGTTCTGGTGCTGGTTATTTTCCAAACTAACCATCCCCATCTCCTTCAGTCACTCTTCATCAGATTTACTCCCCAGGCCCTTCACAGCTTCCTTGCCCTCCTCTGCACTGGCTCCAGCAGCTCCACATCTCTCCTGTGTTGAGGCACCCAGAAATGGACACAACACTCGAGGTATGAGCCAGCAGAAGAAGACCAATGGCATCCTGGCCTGGATCAGGAACAGTGTGGCCAGCAGGAGCAGGGAGGGCATTGTGCCCCTGGACTCTGCACTGGTCAGGCCACACCTTGAGTCCTGTGGCCAGTTCTGGGCTGCTCAGGTTAGGAAAGATGTTGAGATGCTGGAAGGTGTCCAGAGAAGGGCAAGAAAGCTGGGGAGGGGTCTGGAGCACAGCCCTGTGAGGAGAGGCTGAGGGAGCTGGGGTTGCTTAGCCTGGAGAAGGGGAGACCTTCTTGCTGTCTGCAACTCCCTGAAGGGAGGTTGTAGCCAGGTGGGGGTTGGTCTCTTCTCCCAGGCAAGCAGCAGGAGAACAAGAGGACACAGTCTCAAGCTGTGCCAGGGAAGGTTTAGGCTGGAGGTGAGGAGGAAGAACTTCTTTATGAAGAGAGTCATTGCCCATTGGAATGTGCTGCCCAGGGAGGTGGTGGACTCCCCACCACTGGAGGTGTTTAGGAAGAGCCTGGATGTGGCACTTGGTGCCACGGTTTAGTAGTCATGAGGTCTGTGGTGACAGGTTGGACCTGATGATCTTTGAGGTCTCTTCCAACCTTGGTGATTCTCTGATTCTGTTTCCCTCTCTGGAGGCATTCAAAACCCCCCTGGATGTGTTCCTGTGTGACCTGCTCCAGGTGACCCTGCTCTGGCAGGGGGGTTGGACTGGGTGAGCTTTGGAGGTACCTTCCAGCCCCTGGCATTCTGTGATACCAAATAGCAGGCAGGAGCAGTCAGCCTGCTGTGCCTTTCCCCTTGCATGCAGGCTGGTTTGGGGGTGAATTTCCCCTCTCCCCCCCTTTCATTAAATAATACAAAGGAAGAAATGCATAAATCAAATCACTCTCCACAAGTGCAGCCCAGCCCAAATCACTCTCCCTAAGTGCAGCCCAGCCCTTGCTAGCCCAGGAGCAGCTCCTGTTAAAATGATTATTAATGGTGCTGCACCTCTTCCTAATGGGAATGAATGCTCCAGCCACCTCTCCAGCCCCCCACACACTGCTGACTTCTTCCTTCAGCAGCTTCTCCCTGCAGCCTTCCCCTCTCCAGCCCTTGAAGCCCTGCATGCAGGTGATCCATCTTGGAACTTTGAATGCCCCCTTCTTGATTCCCCCTAAAGGGATCAGGATCAACCATGCCATTGGGGTGAAATAAAACAAATACTATGAGATGCAGCTGGGAGCCCACCAATGGAGAGAGAGAGGGAGGGTGGGGAGAAGGAAGGAGAGCCTTTTCCTCCCTTCACCATGTGTTTAAGCCACAGTGCATAATCCATCTCCCTTAACAGTCCTTCCCCTCCCAAATAGACAGCTTCCTCACTGCAGTGGAGCAGGGGGGATGGCAGGAGGTGGATCATAACTCAGGGGAAGGAGGCAAAGACAGAGATCTCCTGGCACTTGGGGAGTGCCTGGCAGAGAACCAGCCAAGCCCCCAGGAGGAGGTTTGCTGCAGCATGGGCAATTTTGCCACAGCAAAGTCCTGCCAGAGTGGTTTTTGAAGGGGAGATCCACCCTGAGCCCAGCCCTTCCCATGCAGAAGGAAAGGGGTACCCACAGGCACAGCATACACAATCCACCAGGTTGGAAGAGACCTCAGAGATCATCGAGTCCATCCCATCATCCAACACCATCTCATCAACTAAACCATGGCACCAAGCACCTCATCCAGTCTCCTCCTAAACACCTCCAGGGATGGGGACTCCACCACCTCCCTGGGCAGCACATTCCAATGGCCAATCACTCTTCATATAAAGAACTTAATCCTAACCTCCAGCCTAAACCTCCCCTGGCACAGCTTGAGACTGTGGCCTCTTGTTCTGCTGCTGCTTGCCTGGGAGACAAGACCAACCCCCACCTGGCTACAAGATACCCAGGGGAGCAGGAGGAGAGGTGGGAGGGAGGCTCAAGGGGGAGTCCATGGCTTTGCTCCTGCCTCTGTGTGCCAGGGGAGGGGGGCTGTGTTTTCATGCCTGCTTAGTCACTTGTAATCCCTGAGGAGCAGGCTGCCAGGCATGGGCAAGAGTGCCAGAGCACCCCGGGGGGGAGCAGGGGCTTGGGGGTGCAAATGCTGGCTGCTAGCACAGGCTCCTGCCCCACCAGCTGCTCCAGAATGGAGCTGGGCATTTCACACACTGGGAAACAACAGGGACCTGGACAAGCTGGAGAGGTGAAGCCCACCTGAACCTCATGAGGTCCAACAAGAGCAAGTGCAGGGTTCTGCAGCTGGGCTGGAACAATCCTCACTATCAATACAGACTGGGGGATAGAAAGCAGCTCTGAGGAAAAGGACTTGGGGGTGCTGAGGGATGAGGAGCTGGACAGGAGCAGGCAGTGTGAGCTTGCAGCACAAAAGGCAAATCACATCCTGGGCTGCATTGCCACAGATCCACAGAGGGGATTCTGCCCCTTGGCTCTGCTCTGCTGAGACCTCCTCTGGAGTACTGTGTGCAGGTCTGGGGCCCTCAGTATAGAAAGGACATGGAGCTGATGGAGAGGGACCAGAGGAGAGCCAGAAAAATGATCAGGAGGTTGGAGCAGCTCTGCTGTGAGGAAAGCAGGCTGAGGGAGCTGGGGGTGCTCAGCCTGGAGAAGAGGAGGCTCCGAGGAAGACCTAATAGCAGCCTGCCAGTACCTGAAGGAGGCTACAGGAAGGATGGAGAGAGACTATTTGCAAAGGCCTGCAGGGACAGGACAAGGGGCAATGGCTACAGGCTAGAGAAGAGCAGATCTAGAATGGATGTCAGGAACAGGTTCTTTACTATGAAGGTGGTGGAACACTGGAACAGGTTGCCCAGGGAGCTGGTTGAGGACTCATCCCTGGCCCTGGGCAGCCTGATATAGTTGGGGATGTCCCAGCTGACTGCAGGGAGGTTGGACTGGATGACCTCTGGGGGTCCCTTCTGGCCTGGCTCATTCTATGATTCCATGAAACACCACCAATGGCTTCCAAACCTCTGTCTGTGGCCAGATTGTGGTCATGTTAAGCCACACAGGCAGTTGAAAGAGCAGGCTCTTGAGGTCTCTTGAAGCACCAAAGCCCCTCCTGGGTTGCTGTAAAGCATTTGTTAGCCAAGAGCTTGCATGCTGCAACACCAGGCAGGTGCATTTAGGGCACAGAATCATTTCAGGTGGAAGAGACCTTCAAGTCCAGCACTGCCCAGTCACCACTAAGCCATGTCCCTCAGCCCTGCATCCACACAGCTTTGATGCACCAGAATCAATAACCCTGGCTGGAGCTGACCATGGATAGCTCTGAAAATAGGCAGCAACACTGGGCTGGCTCCAGCACAGTCTAAAGATTGACTGAAAATTGACCCAACCTGGAAAACTCTCTCAAGAGGTCCAAAAATAAACCACCCCAAAAAAACCAAAACACAGAGAAAAGCTCCAAAGCCACCAGCAGCTTCAGAGCTGGAGTGCCCAAGTGTCACAAATCTCAGAATCACCAAGGCTGGAAGAGACCTCAAAGATCATCCAGTCCAACCTGTCACCCAACACCTCATGACTAGACCATGGCACCAAGTGCCACATCCAATCCCCTCTTGAACACCTCCAGGGATGGGGACTCCACCACCTCCCTGAGCAGCACATCCCAATGGCCAATCTCTCTTGCTGGGAAGAGCTTTCTCCTCACCTCCAGCCTAAATCTCTCCTGGCACAGCTTGAGACTGTGTCCTCTTGTTCTGGGGCTGCTTGCCTGGGAGAAGAGACCAACCCCCACCTGGCTACAACCTGCCTTCAGGGACATGGAGACAGCAAGAGGGTCTCCCCTGAGCCTCCTCTTCTCCAGGCTAAGCAACTCCAGCTCCCTCAGCCTCTCCTCACAGGGCTGTGCTCCAGACCCCTCCCCAGCTTTCTTGCCCTTCTCTGGACACCTTCCAGCAGCTCAACCTCCTTCCTAACCTGAGGGGCCCAGAACTGGACACAGGACTCAAGGTGTGGCCTAACCAGTGCTGAGTCCAGGGGCACAATGACCTCCCTGCTCCTGCTGGCCACACTGTTCCTGATGCAGGCCAGGATGCCCTTGGCCTTCTTGGCCACCTGGGCACACTGCAGGCTCATGTTCAGCTAGTTGTCAACCACTACCCCCAGGTCCCTTTCTGCCTGGCTGCTCTCCAGCCACTCTGCCTGTAGCTCTGCCTGGGGTTGCTGTGGCCAAAGTGCAGCCCCTGGCACTTGGACTTGTTGAATGCCATCCCATTGGACTCTGCCCATCTGTCCAGTCCTACCCATATTTCCCTGGTACAAGAAGTGTGCACCCTCACCATCACCTCAAGTGATGCCCACATGTACTCACCTGATGCCACCACACAGTTTTGAAACAGCTCACAGCTCTGTGCTGCAGAACCCCCACCCATCCTTGCCAGCCCCTTGATATGCAACCCCCAGAGCTATCACCAGTCATGGAACCACAGAATGGGTTGGAAGGGACACTTAAAGGTCATCTAGTGCAACCCTCCTGCAGTCAGCAGGGAGTTCTGCAACTAGAGCAGGTTGCTCACAGTCTCAGACAACCTGACCTGGAGTGGTTCAGGGATGGGGCTTCTATCACCTCTCTGGGCAGTGGGTACATTGAGACTGGCTGTGAGGAAGAAGTTGTTCCCCAGGAGGGTGGTGAGAGCCTGGCACAGGCTGCCCAGGGAGGTGGTGGAAGCCTCCTGCCTGGAGGTGTTTGCAGCCAGGCTGGATGTGGCTGCGAGCAACCTGCTGGAGTGTGAGGTGTCCCTGGGCATGGCAGGGGGGTTGGAGCTGGCTGAGCCTTCAGGTCCCTTCCAACCCTAACAATTCTATGAAAACAAACACCCACCCACCCAAAGCCCCCCAAACCCCATGTCTACTGACTTGCAGGAACCCTAATTTTAGCTGAAACTTAACCAGTGGTTAGTCCTGGTGCTGCCTGGAAGTCTTTACAGCTGTATCTCTTCTCCCCACCTCTTCTCTGCCCTGGTGAGCCTGTCTATGGAATGTTGTGTCCAGTTCTGGGCCCCTCAGTTCAAGAAGGACCTCAGGGACCTGCTTGAGAGAGTCCAGTGGAGAGCCACAAAGATGCTGAAGGGAGTGGAACATTTTCCTTATGGGGAGAGACTGAGGGAGCTGAGGGCTCTGGAGCTTGGAGAGAAGGAGCCTGAGAGGTGACCTCATTGCTGTTGATAAAGATGTGCAGGGTGAGTGCCCAGAAGCTGGAGCCAGGCTCTGCTGGGGGATGCCAGCACAAGGGGCACTGGGTGGAAGTTCAGGGTTAGGAAGATCCATGGAAACAAGAGGAAGAATTATTAAGGGGAGCAGGGTGGCTCAGCTTGGTAGTGCATCAGACCCTTAATGGGAAGGTCATGAGTTCAAGCCTGCAGTGGGCAGTAGCGTCTTCCCTACTCTAGTCATGTGGTCTGTGGTGACAGGTTGGACTCGATGATCTTTGAGGTCTCTTCCAACCTTAGGAATACTGAGTACTTCCCTGTGAGGGTGACAGAGCCCTGGAGCAGGCTGCCCAGGGCGGTGGTGGAGTCTCCCTCTCTGGAGACATTCAAGACCCACCTGGCTGTGTTCCTGTGTGAGCTGCTCTAGGTGTCCCTGCTCTGGCAGGGGGGTTGGACTGGATGAGCTTTGGAGGTGCCTTCCAGCCCCTGACATTGATTGTGTGGCTCCCCAGCCCTGGCTCCATCTCCACCTGTGAGCGGCCGGTGCGGACCGAGGCGCAGTCGCCTCCACGGCCGCGGCAGCGATTAGGGGCAGAGGCCTGGGGGGATTTGTTTTGGAACAATGTCATAATGAGCCCAAGGATAATCCTCTGCCCAGAGACAGGTCTTCTCCCCAGAGGGCTGGCAGCCACAAATTAGATAGTCACATCATGTTATTTCCAGCGAGTTAACTCCCAACACCTTCCCCACCGTCCTGCCCGGGAGGTGGAATGGCCAACAAATGGAACCAGCTCCAGCAGCTGTGCCTCCTCCCTCAGATCCTTTGATTTGGGCTGGGGAAGACAGAGAGAGGATCTCTTTTTTTGTTTTGTTGGTTGGTTTTCTTTGGTAGCCCAAAGTGGGGGAAATTGATTACCCTGATAAGGGCCTGGGAGGAGCTGGATGGAGCTCCAGCCACGGAGGCTCCCCAGAGAAATTTCCCCACGTTGAAGCTAATCTCCTTATAGACATTGTTGGGGGAGGTTTATTTTATCTGACATGTGTCGAGCAGGCCTGCTAAGCCTATTACATCTCCAGGGAGGTTGGGCTTTTCTCCTTCTCCTATTCCCCCCCCACACCCCTTCCCTTCTGAATGCTGCTTGTCTGCTTTTTCCTTGGCTCCTCTGGACCTTGCTCCATCACTGCAAGCTAACTGATTTCTCTTTGCTTTCATACTTAACACCAAGGAAAGAAATTCATCTCAGTCAGTTTAGAGGCTCAGGTGAGATGTAGAGATAGAACAACAGAATTGTTAGGGGTGGAAAGGACCTCGAGGATCATCCAGTTCCAGTCCCACTGCCATGGACAGGGACACCTCACACTAGAGGAGCAGGGAGGTCATTGTGCCCCTGTACACTGCACTGGTTAGGCCACACCTTGAGTCCTGTGTCCAGTTCTGGGCCCCTCAGGTTAGGAAAGATGTTGAGCTGCTGGAAGGTGTCCAGAGAAGGGCAAGAAAGCTGGGGAGGGGTCTGGAGCACAGCCCTGTGAGGAGAGGCTGAGGGAGCTGGGGTTGCTTAGCCTGGAGAAGAGGAGGCTCAGGGGAGACCTTCTTGCTGTGTCCAACTCCCTGAAGGGAGGTTGTAGCCAGGTGGGGGTTGGTCTCTTCTCCCAGGCACCCAGCACCA
The DNA here is from genome assembly GCA_011125475.1 of Melanerpes aurifrons. Lineage (NCBI taxonomy): Eukaryota > Metazoa > Chordata > Aves > Piciformes > Picidae > Melanerpes > Melanerpes aurifrons. Next base: position 40,732,209 of record WWNC01000002.1, read on the forward strand.
GAACAAGAGGACACAGACTCAAGCTGTGCCAGGGGAAGTTTAGGCTGGAGGTGAGGAAGGAATTCTTCCCAGAGTGATTGGCCCTTGGAATGTGCTGCCCAGGGAGGTGGTGGAGTCCCCATCCCTGGAGGTGTTTAGGAAGAGCCTGGCTGGGGTGCTTGGTGCCATGGTTTAGTTGATCAGATGGTGTTGGATGATAGGTTGGACTTGATGATATCAAAGGTCTATTCCAACCTGGTTAATTCTCTTCTATTCAGGTTCGAAAAGACCCTGGGGATCCCCAAGTCCAGCCCAGAACTCTACATTGCAAGGTTCACCCCTAAACCATATCCCCAAGCACCACATCCAAACCACCTTTAAACACATCCAGGCTTGGGGTCCTCGACTGCTCTTCATAAGAGCTGCTCTCCAGCCCCTTCACCAGAGGGCAGGGCTTAGGCTCCTTGGGCAGTTGGTAAGTATGAACCTGGCATTGACCTTCAGGTTGAGGGCTGTGTGCTGGTGAAGGGACCTCTTTCCCAAGACCTCTCTCCCCACTCCAGTGCAAAGTTTCATACAGTCACAGAATGGTCCAGGCCAGAAAGGACCTTCAAAGGTCATCCAGTCTGACCTCCCTGCAGTCAGCTGGCACATCCCTAACTAGATCAGGATGCCCAGGACCTGGTTGAGCCTCACCTTGAATAGCTACAGGGAAGGAGCCTCAACCAGCTCCCTGGGCAACCTGTTCCAGTGTTCCACCACCTTCATAGTAAAGAACCTGTTCCTGACATCCATTCTAGATCTGCTCTTCTCTAGCCTGTAGCCATTGCCCCTTGTCCTGTCCCTGCAGGCCTTTGCAAATAGTCTCTCTCCATCCTTCCTGTAGCCCCCTTCAGGTACTGACAAGCTGCTATCAGGTCTCCCCTGAGCCTTCTCTTCTCCAGGCTGAACACCCCCAGCTCCCTCAGCCTGTCCTCACAGCAGAGCTGCTCCAACCTCCTGATCACTTTTGTGGCCTTCCTCTGGTCCCTCTCCATCAGCTCCTGTGCTTCCTGTGCTGAGGGCTCCAGACCTGCACACAGTACTCCAGGGGAGGTCTCAGCAGAGCAGAGCCAAGGGGCAGAATCCCCTCTGTGGATCTGTGGCAATGCTGCTTTGGATGCAGCCCAGGATGTGATTTGCCTTCTGTGCTGCAAGCTCTCACTGCCTGCTCCTGCCCAGCTTCTCATCCCTCAGCATCCCCAAGTCCTTTTCCTCAGAGCTGCTTTCTATCCTCTCCACCCTGCACTTGCTCTTGTTGGACCTCATGAGGTTCAGGTGGGCTTCACCTCTCCAGCTTGTCCAGGTCCCTGTTGTTTCCCAGTGTGTGAAATGCCCAGCTCCATTCTGGAGCAGCTGGTGGGGCAGGAGCCTGTGCTAGCAGCCAGCATTTGCACCCCCAAGCCCCTGCTCCCCCCCGGGGTGCTTTGGCACTCTTGCCCATGCCTGGCAGCCTGCTCCTCAGGGATTACAAGTGACTAAGCAGGCATGAAAACACAGCCCCCCTCCCCTGGCACACAGAGGCAGGAGCAAAGCCATGGACTCCCCCTTGAGCCTCCCTCCCCCTGTTCCCCTCTCTCTATTGATAGTGAGGATTGTTCCAGCCCAGGTGCAGGACCCTGCACTTGGACTTAGAATAAAATAGAATAAACCAAACCAGGTTGGAAGAGACCTTCAAGATCATTGTGTCCAACCCATCAACCAATCCAACCCACCTAAACAACTTACCCATGGCACCAAGCACCCCACCAAGTCTCCTCCTGAACACCTCCAATGACAGTGACCCCACCACCTCCCCAGGCAGCCCATTCCAATGGGCAATCACTCTCTCTGTATAGAACTTCTTCCTAAGATCCAACCTGATCCTCCCCTGGCGCAGCCTGAGACTGTGTCCTCTTGTTCTGGTGCTGGCTGCCTGGCAGAAGAGACTTGTTGAGCCTCAGGAGTTTTACCTGGGCACCACCCCTCCAGCTTCTCCAGGTCCCTCTGGATGCCATCCTGTCCCTGTGGTGTATGGACAGCACCACTCAGCTTGGGGTCCCCTGCTCCCCTGCTGCTGGTGCATTCGAGCTCGCTCTCTGTGTCACTGATACAAACAGCCAACAGTTTGCAGGAAGCCAATAGAGAAGTTGAAAAGGAAAAAGCAAACCAAATCCAAACCAAACCCAACTTTGTGCTGGCATGACCGTTTTCAGGCAGCAGCAGCCAGCTCTTGCCCTGCACCAGGGGATCAGAAGTGCCAAAGGAGCAGGAAGCACTCGCACGGGGCCCTGAGCACGCACCAGCACGTCCACCCTGGAGACTCCTCTACAGAAAATCAATGGGAGCTTATCAGCCTGCAGCACAGCCAGGACAGTTAAACATGTCCTTCCCTGCCTTCATGGGCTGGAGTGAAGGTTTGAAGTTGCTCTCACCTGTGGATGGAGAGGGAGAAGCAGAGCATAGCCAGCAGGTCGAGGGAGGTGATTCTATCCCTCTGCTCCGCTCTGGTGAGACCTCACCTGGAGCACTGTGCCCAGTTCTGGAGCCCCTAGCACAGGAAGGCTCTGAAGGTGCTGGAAGGTGTCCAGAGAATGAGCACAAGGGATGAGGAGAGAGCTGGAGATCCTCTCCTATGGAGACAGACTGAGACAGTTGAGGTTGTTCAGTCTGGAGGTGAGAAGGCTCCAAGGAGACCTAATTGTGGCCTTCCAGGATCTGAAGGGGGCTACAAGAAAGCTGGGGAGGGACTTTGGAGGGTGTCAGGGAGGGATAGGACTGGGGGGGGATGGAGCAAAACTAGAAGTGGGGAGATTGAGATTGGATGTTAGGAAGAAGTTCTTGCCCATGAGGGTGGTGAGAGACTGGCACAGGTTGCCCAGGGAGGTGGTGGAAGCCTCCTGGCTGGAGGTGTTTGCAGCCAGGCTGGATGTGGCTGTGAGCAACCTGCTGGAGTGTGAGGTGTCCCTGGGCATGGCAGGGGGTTGGAACTGGCTGAGCCTTGAGGTCCCCTCCAAACCTGACAATTCTGTGATTCTAAGAAGCATCTGAGGCAGCATCTCGAAGGCAGGCAGCAGCCAAAATTATTCCCATGGCTCATTGCTGCCTTCTTTACTCTTAAAAACCCCACTCTCCAGCCTGTCTCTTGTTCTTGTTTTGTTGGACCAAAAAAAAGAGGAAGGGAGTGTGCAATCAACACTGATTGCTGCTCTGCTGGAGCCTCTACTTGTACACAGACCTCTGCACTCCTGGGATAAGTTCTTCCCCAAACACTGAGCTTTTGTTGTCAGGTTTTGATCCAGCACAGAACAAAACCCTGCAGGAAGAGGCCAGGAGAAAGCAGAAGAGCAGAACTCAGATCACATTCAGAGTTGCCCCTCAGGTTGATGCATGTGGTGTTGAGGGGGAGGTGGTGGAGGTGGTACAAGAAGGATTTGGAGGTGCTGGAATGTGTCCAGAGAGGGCTGGAGCTGCTCTCCTATGAGGACAGACTGAGAGAGTTGGGGTTGGGCAGTCTGGAGAAGAGAAGGCTCCAAGGAGACCTAATTGTGGCCTTCCAGGATCTGAAGGGGGCTACAAGAAAGCTGGGGAGGGACTTTTGAGGGTGTCAGGGAGGGATAGGACTGGGGGGGAATGGAGCAAAACTAGGAGTGGGAAGATTGAGATTGGCTGTGAGGAAGAAGTTGTTCCCCATGAGGGTGGTGAGAGCCTGGCACAGGTTGCCCAGGGAGGTGGTGGAAGCCTCCTGCCTGGAGGTGTTTGCAGCCAGGCTGGATGTGGCTGTGAGCAACCTGCTGGAGTGTGAGGTGTCCCTGGGCATGGCAGGGGGGTTGGAACTGGCTGAGCCTTCCAACCCTGACAATTCCATTAAAGAATTGAATCTGCAACAAAATTGCTCTGTGAAAGCATTAGCTCTTGATTCCACCTGAGCCAGAGGAGCCTCAGGTCCCAGAGGAGCCTCAGGTCCCAGAGGAGTCTGAAGCCAGCATCTAAACACATCCTCTCGACTCATTCACCTCTTTTTTTACTGCAAACCTACTACTCCAGCTCAAAGTCATGGGAGACAGGGAACCAAAGTGCACAGCCAATGCACCAATGGACCTTGTGAAGCCACACCTTGGATACTGAGCTCAGTTTTGGGCCCCTCACTGCCAGAAGGGCATTGAGGTGCTGGAGTGTGTCCAGAGAAGGGCAAGGAAGCTGTGGAGGCTCTGGAGAGCAGCTCTTATGAGGAGTGGTTGAGGGACTTGGGGTTGTTTAAGCCTGGAGAAAAGAAGGCTGAGGAGAGACCTTCTCATTCCCTACAGTTCCCTGGAAAGAGGCTGTAATGAGGTGGGGTTTGGACTCTGCTCCCAAGTAACAAGCAATAGGACAAGAGGAAACAGCTCCACGTTGTGCCAGGGGAGGTTTGGGTTGGACATTAGGAAGAATCTGTTCCCCCAAAGGGTTGTGATGGCCTGGAACAGGCTTGAGTCAAGTCCTGGAACAGTGCAGGGATTTAAAAGCCTTGTAGATATGGTGCTGGGAGACATGGCTTAGTGGGAATGACAGTGTTGGGCTGGCAGCTGTGCTTGATGATCACAGAATCACCAAGGCTGGAAGAGACCTCAAACATCATTAAGTCCAACCTGTCACCACAGACCTCATGGCTAGACCACGGCACCAAGTGTCACATCCAATCCTCTCTTGAACACCTCCAGGGATGGGGACTCCACCACCTCCCTGGGCAGCACATTCCAATGGCTAACAACTCTCTCCGGGAAGAAGTTTCCCTCACCTCCAGCCTAAACCTCCCCTGGCACAGCTTGAGACTGTGTCCTCTTGTTCTGGTTCTGCGTGCCTGGGAGAAGAGACCAACCCCCACCTGGCTACAACCTCCCTGCAGGGAGTTGCAGACAGCAAGAAGGTCTCCCCTGAGCCTCCTCTTCTCCAGGCTAAGCAAGCCCAGCTCCCTCAGCCTCTCCTCACAGGGCTGTGCTCCAGACCCCTCCCCAGCTTTCTTGCCCTTCTCTGGACACCTTCAAGTCTCTCAATGTCCTTCTTAAACTGAGGAGCCCAGAACTGGACACAGGACTCAAGGTGCAGCCGCACCAGTGCTCAGCCCAGGGGCACAATGCCCTCCCTGCTCCTGCTGGCCACACTGTTCCTGATGCAGGCCAGGATGCCATTGGCCTTGTTTGCCACCTGGGCACACTGCTGGCTCATGTTCAGCCTACTATCAATCAGTACCCCCAGGTCCCTTCCTGCCTGGCAGCTCTCAGCCATCCTGGTCTTCTCCAACCTTAGGGATTCTGTGACTCTAGACCCCACTGAGACAAAGCAAACACTGAACCAGCTCAGCAGCTCACAAGCCACTGACTGCTCTTCCTGGTGCCTGCTGGATCCAACCACCTCCACATGCAGGCTTCAGGTGGATTGCCCAGGAGCTGTCTGCAAGGCTGGCAGCACCCTCAGACCCGGGCTGCTGACCTCACCTCCCACAGGCACATCTCCCCCCTCCCCATCACCTGGGCACTCAAGTGCAAAGGCAGGCAGAGCTTCAAACCTGAGAGAGGGTTTTATCTGCCCCAGTCCAAAGGGGCAGGAGGAGATAATCTGAGCTGACAGCCCTTTGAAGTCAGTGCAGGAGAGGCTCTGCGGTCAGCGGCGAGCCCCGGCCTCCGCGCCCCTGCTGCCTGCGCAGCGAGGAGGATTTGCCGGGCAGCTGGGGCTCTGTCCGCACAGCCAGGCTTGAAAGCCAGCCCAGCCCAGGCCCTGGCCTCGCTGAGAGATCAAGAGCAGCAGATTTGCCTCCATCCCCCCTGCCTTATCACCCATGAGCCCCGTCCAGATGTCAGGCAGTAGCCCCCTGTTAACAATCCCCTCTTGTGCCCTCCTGCTTTTATCTCCCCGTTAAACTGCTGACAAGACCCTTCCTGGAGGCCTTTGCAACAGCACAGGAGATCAAACAATCAACCAAGGATTTCAAAAGCCAAAGTCCTTAGGGGAAAATGAGAAAAGGGAGTGGGGAAAAAAGACAACACAACAACAAACCAACCAACCACCAAACTAAGAGAGGAGTGAGAGAGAGACTGCGACAGCAGAGCCGCGCTCAGGGCTGGGAGCAGGAGACTCTGCTTGCAACGGCTTCAACTCACTGCTGGGAGGAGAAACAGAGCTCCAGCACAGCAAGGGCTTGGACAGGACCTCTGGAGATCATCCAGCCCAACCCCACTGCTAAAGCAGGGGCACCCCCAGAAGCTTGCCCAGGATCACAATGCCCAGGGGGGGTTGGAATCTCTGCAGAGAAGGAGACTCCACAACCTCCCTGGGCAGCCTGATCCAGGGCTCCAGCACCCTCACAGCAAACAACTTGCTCTTCCTGTTCAGATGGAACCTTCTGGGTTCCAGTTTGTGCCCACTGCCCCTTGGCCTGTCACTGAGCACCACTGAAAAGATCTGTCCCCATCCTCTTGCCCCCCCACCCTTTAGCTATTGATCAGCATTGGGACCCCCAGATGCTTTTGGCTTTCCCCCTGCAGCATGCACAAGCACTGCTGGTACCTCCAGCCCTGCCCTTGCCACCCCCTGTGCCATGCTCAGCACTGCAGGACCACCTGAGAAAGGCACAGCTGGGTGCAACCACATCAAAAGCCCAGAAAGCCAACCAGAGCCTGGGCTACATCAAGAGAAACATAGCCAGCAGGTCGAGGGAGGGGATTCTGCTCCTCTACTTTGCTCTGGTGAGACCCCACCTGGAGCACTGTGTCCAGTTCTGCAGCCCCTAGAACACGAAAGAGCTGGAGGTGCTGGAAGGTGTCCAGAGAAGGGCCAGGAGGATGAGCAGAGGGCTGGAGCTGCTCTGCTGTGAGGACAGACTGAGAGCTGGGGCTGTTCAGTCTGGAGAAGAGAAGGCTCCCAGGAGACCTTCTTGTGGCCTTCCAGGATCTGAAGGGGGCTACAAGAAAGCTGGGGAGGGACTTCTGAGGGTGTCAGGGAGAGATAGGACTGAAGGGAATGGAGCAAAACCAGAAGTGGGTAGATTGAGATTGGATGTGAGGAAGAAGTTGTTGCCCATGAGGGTGGTGAGAGCCTGGCACAGGCTGCCCAGGGAGGTGGTGGCAGCTTCCTGCCTGGAGGTGTTTGCAGCCAGGCTGGATGTGGCTGTGAGCAACCTGCTGGAGTGTGAGGTGTCCCTGGGCATGGCAGGGGGCTTGGAACTGGCTGAGCCTTGAGGTCCCTTCCAGCCCTAACAACTCTCTGATTCTCTATAGGATGTGATCCAGGGATGGTGACTTCTCCACCTCCCTGGGCAGCCTATTCCAAGGCTTGACCAATCTTGCAGGGAAGAAATGATTCCTTCTGCATGTTGTCTTTAAGGGGTTGCTCCTTGGAGGTCTCCAACCACCCAAGAGCATCTCCTGCTGTCCTTATTGCTTCCCTCTGTGGACTATGCAAAGCAGGAAGAGAAAAGCCCCAGCAAATTAGGCAGGGCAGTTGCTCTGACTGGGTCAGGGCTCTCCCAGCTAAAGGGTTGGAACTGGCTGATCCTTCAGATCCCTTCCAACCCTGACAACTCTGTGATTCTAGAAGCCCAGTGTGACATCCCAGCCTTGGTGGCAAAGCTCCTGCTGGCACCTTGGGGACCAGAGGCACTTTCCACAAGGCTCAGAGACCTCTCTGGAAGAAGCTACCTCCCTTTGGGCACAGTGGCCAGCGTGGAGGGGGTAAAACTGGGGGCAAAAGACCTTTCCCATCCCTGGAGAGAAAGGATTTGTTTGTTTCTAAGGGGCAGGCAAAGGCAATTCCTCTCCCTGCCTCATCAACTTTACAACCACTTCTCCACAGCCTTCCTGCCAAGCTGTGGGAGAGTTGTGGCTGCCTGCTTGCTTTTGAGGAGGTGACACTGCTGGCTGGTTTCAGTTTCTTTCACCTTTCCCCCCCCTACCCCCTTGCCCATTCCCTACCAGGAGACCAGGGCCCATGAGCAGGCTCCCTTCTGAGGCCAGTGCTCCCTCCCAACATCCAGAGGATCATCTCTCTCCAGCTGGCTGCACAGCACTGCCTTGGCTGCAGGGAAGGACAGAGCTGCTGTGTCTAGCAGCATGGGCCTGAAATATTTAGAGCTTCATGTGCTAAATCCAGAGCCAGAGAGCAACAGGAGATGCTAATGGCATGGATGATGCCTTCTGAGTGGCATTCTCTGGGTGGAAAGTCATGGAAGGAAGGATTTTTACCTCCTCCATGCTGGCCACTGTGTCCAAAGCTTCTTCCAGAGAGGTCTCTGAGCCTTGTGGAGAGAGCCCCTGGTCCCCAAGATGCCAGCAGGAGCTTTGCCATCAAGGCTGGGATGTGAGACTGGGCTTTTGGTGTGGTTGCACCCAGCTGTGCCTTTCTCAGGTGGTCCTGCAGTGCTGAGCATGGCACAGGGGGTGGCAAGGGCAGGGCTGGAGGGACCAGCAGTGCCTGTGCAGGCTGCAGGGGGAAAGCCAAAAGCAGCATCTGGGGGTCCCAATGCTGATCAATAGCTAAAGGGTGGGGGGGCAAGAGGATGGGGACAGAACCTTTTCAGTGGTGCCCAGTGACAGGCCAAGGGGCAGTGGGCACAAATTCAAAGGCCACCAAAGCAGAGGGGATGGCAGGGGGGTGCCTCTGCCCAAGCAGCTGACAGCAGCAGGCAGGGAGAACTCAGTGGCAAAGAAAGAAACAACCAACCAACACTATTCCCAGGCTCTGCTGACAGGTCCAACCCCAGCCCAGCAGCAGTGAGGGGGAAAATTCAGCCAGAGAAAGCAAAAATGTTAAGGAAACTCCTCTTGATTCCATTGTTCTACCTGGCTGAGCACAGAACAGCAGGGGTTGGAAGGGGCCTCTGGAGATCACTGAGTCCAACTTCCCCCCTGCCAAGGCAGGTTCACCTAGAGAAGGTCACACAGGGACACATCCAGATGGGTTTTGAATGTCTCCAGAGGTGGAGACTCCACCACCTCTCTGGGCAGCCTGCTCCAGTGGGACCTCAAGGCTCAGCCAGTTCCAAGCCCCCTGCCATGGGCAGGGACACCTCACACTACAGCCACATCCAGCCTGGCCTTCAAAGCCTCCAGGGATGAGGCTTCCACCACCCTCCCTGGGCAACTTGTGCCAGGGTTTCACCACCCTCATGGGGGAGAATTTCCTCCTAACATCTAATCTAAATCTACCCTCCTTAAAGAAGTTCCTCCTCATGTTTCTTTCTCTAACTGGGGTCAGAAAGTTGCTGGAAGCAAAAAGCATCTGGGTTGGGGTCCTCCCCCACCAGCTTTAGTTCTTGCAAGCTGCCCTAGGTGTACCTGTGCTAGGAAGGGGGATTGGGCAATCACACAGAACCACAGGATTGTTAAGGGTTGGAAGGGACCTCAAGGCTCAGCCAGTTCCAAGCCCCCTGCCATGCCCAGGGACACCTCACACTGCAGCAGGTTGCTCACAGCCACATCCAGCCTGGCTGCAAACACCTCCAGGCAGGAGGCTTCCACCACCTCCCTGGGCAACCTGTGCCAGTCTCTCACCACCCTCATGGGCAACAACTTCTTCCTCACATCCAATCTCAATCTCCCCACTTCTAGTTTTGTTCCATCCCCTCCCAGTCCTATCTCTCCCTGACACCCTCCAAAGTCCCTCCCCAGCTTTCTTGTAGCCCCCTGTAGATCTTGGAAGGCCACAAGAAGGTCTCCTTGGAGCCTTCTCTTCTCCAGACTAGACAGACCCCAACTCTCTCAGCCTGTCCTCATAGGAGAGGTGCTCCAGGGGTGCTCCAGGTGCTCCCCAGAGGTGCTCCAGGTGATCTCCAGAGGTGCCTTCCAACCCCAACCACTCCTATGATCCCTTGATTTATCCTTTATTTACCTTCTCCTCAAGGCTTTTCAGCAGACTCAGGGCTGGCCAAGCCCCTCCAGCAGCACCTTCAGGCTACAAAGAGCTCTTTGCTCCAGCCAGACCTGGGGAGAGCCACACCTGAGCTCATTGCATTAAGGAGGAAGAGCAGGCAGAGGAGAGCCAGGGCTGAGGGCTCCCTGCTGGGGGCATGCAAAGGAGGAGCCCTCACAGCACAAACACAGGCACTTGTTATTCACCTCCTCAGGAGCTGTTATTTATTAGCCCACTTCTCCCCCCAGAACTGCAGGAATCTAATCAGAGCACAGAAGCCACAGAGGGTAATTTTGGTGATCAGTCACATGCTAGCAAGGGGGAATAATAAGCAGCTGGAGTGACCACTTGAGATGATCCATGGCCTGATGCTGGCTGGCACAAGCTGCTGGGTGACTGCTGCTGTGCCATGGATAGGAGCTCAGCCTGGATGCTCACTTACAGCTCACTTACAGCAGCTGGCAGCCAGGCACCAGTGCTGGCCCCCAGGAATCAGTGCTGGGCCCCATCCTGTTCCACATCTTCATTGATGATCTGGACGAGGGCACTGAGTCCATCATCAGCAAGTTTGCAGATGACACCAAGCTGGGGGCAGGAGTTGATCTGTTAGAGGGCAGAAGGCCTCTCCAGAGGGACCTTGCCAGGCTGGACGGATGGGCAGAGTCCAACAGGATGGCATTCAACAAGTCCAAGTGCCAGGTGCTGCACTTTGGCCACAGCAACCCCAGGCAGAGCTACAGGCTGGGGTCAGAGTGGCTGGAGAGCAGACAGGAAGAAAGGGACCTGGGAGTAGGGGTTGAGAGTAGGCTGAACATGAGGCAGCAGTGTGCCCAGGTGGCCAAGAAGGCCAATAGCATCCTGGCCTGCATCAGGAAGAGTGTGGCCAGCAGGAGCAGGGAGGGCATTGTGCCCCTGGACTCAGCACTGCTTAGGCCACCCCTTGAGTCCTGTGTCCAGTTCTGGGCCCCTCAGTTTAAGAAGGACATTGAGACTCTTGAAGGTGTCCAGAGAAGGGCAAGAAAGCTGGGGAGGGGTCTGGAGCACAGCCCTGTGAGGAGAGGCTGAGGGAGCTGGGGTTGCTTAGCCTGGAGAAGAGGAGGCTCAGGGGAGACCTCCTTGCTGTCTGCAGCTCCCTGAAGGGAGGTTGTAGCCAGGTGGGGGTTGGTCTCTTCTCCCAGGCACGCAGAACCAGAACAAGAGGACACAGTCTCAAGCTGTGCCAGCGGAGATTTAGTCTGGAGGTGAGGAGAAAGTTCTTGCCAGAGGGAGTTGTTAGCCATTGGGATGTGCTGCCTAGGGAGGTGGTGGAGTCACCATCCCTGGAGGTGTTCAAGAGGGGATTAGATGTGGCACTTGGCCACTTCTCCAGTCTGAGGGTGCTGGAGCCCTGGAGCAGGCTGCCCAGAGAGGTTGGGGAGTCTCCTTCTCTACAGAGATTGAAAACCCACCTGGATGTTGTGACATTGGGCAAGCTGCTGTGGGTGACCCCTGCTTCAGCAGTGGGGTTGGACTTGACCTCCAAAGGCTTTTACCATGCTGAGATTCTGTGATGGTGTGGAGGTCCAGCACACTGGGCAATGCCATCATGCAATGGAACACATTCAAAACACACACCAGTGCTGTAAGCTGCTTGTAGAAGCAGAGAATTGTCAGGGTTGGAAGGGACCTCAAGGACCATCCAGTTCCAACCCCCCTGCCATGCCCAGGGACACCTCACACTGCAGCAGGTTGCTCACAGCCACATCCAGCCTGGCTGCAAACACCTCCAGGCAGGAGGCTTCCACCACCTCCCTGGGCAACCTGTGCCAGGCTCTCACCATCCTCCTGGGGAAGATCTTCTTCCTGACATCCAATCTGATCCTACCCACTTCTAGTTTTGCTCCATTCTCCCCAGTCCTATCACTCCCTGACACCCTCAAAGTCCCTCCCCAGCTTTCTTGTAGCCCCTTCAGATCCTGGAAAGCCACAAGAAGGTCTCCTTGGAGCCTTCTCCTCTCCAGACTGAACAGCCCCAACTCTCAGTCTGTCTTCATAGGAAGAGCAGTTCCAGCCCTCTGATCATCCTCTTGGCCATTCTCTTCCAGCCCCTCCAGATCCTTCCTGCAATAGGGGCTCCAGACACAGTACTCCAGGTGGGGTCCAACCAGAGTGGAGCAGAGGGGGAGAATCACCTCCCTCAACCTGCTGGCTACTCAGCCCATTCTTTCCCAAGCAGGATCAAGAAGAGGCCTTCAGGAAATGGCTATTCCCACCACCTGCAACTGGAACTGAACAACATTCCCAAAGCAGCCACAAAACCCCACAGCAGCAGGAGGAAAAGAGGAAAAGCCTTCACTCCTGAGCTATTCAAACCTTCCCAGCTCTTTCTCTCCTCCAAAAGAGGCCCAAACTGCTGCAGGAGGCTGGAGAGAGATACCTGACCCTCACTGTACAGCCACCACCCAACTTCCCAACCAATAAGCACCACTGCAAGCAGCCATTGATGGGCCACAAGCCCCAGCTGCCTGCTTGAGAGCAATTAATTCCATCAGCCCCACTCCCTAGGTGCTGATAATCAGCACCAAACGAGGGCTGATCCCATTAAGCCAATCTTCTCCATGGCTTGCTGCCATCTGATGTCTCCTTCTTCCCCACTGCTCCCTGCTGTCTGTCCCTACCCCTCTTCTGATGCTGTCCATAGCTGCCATGGTCTCTGAGGAAGCTGCTGAGATGTAGGGGACTGAAACTTTGCCTGGGAGATTGCCTGCTCTGGTGGGCATCAATGCAAGGTCACAACACAGCTCTGCTGTATGCCAGACCTGCTGTGGAGCAGACCTCTGCTGCGTTGCACACTGCTCAGGCTTCCCCCAAGCCCCTAGAGATTGAAACCCACTTTATTTCTGCTGATCTCTCTCTGTGACCACAGCCAGGAGCCTGATTTACTGCCTGGCTTTGGAAAAAACCCTCCAATCTATCACTTCCCCAGGCTTTTCCCCCCCATCAGTTCTTCCCCCACTACCAAACACCTCCTTTGCCCTCTGTGGCCAGCATTTCTTCCCAGCATGGGCTCTCATCCAGCTCAGAGGTGGCCAAACCCCTGCAGCTCTCTGCTGATTCTGTCCTCCCCCTTCAGATACTGGAAGGTCACAATGAGGTCTCCTCAGAGCCTTCTCTTCTCAGACTGAACAGCCCCAACTCTCTCAGTCTGTCCTCACAGCAGAGGAGCTCCAGCCCTCTGCTCATCCTCATGACCCTTCTCTGGACACCTTCCAGCACCTCCAAATCCTTCTAGAGGTGCTGTAGAAAGCAGCCCTTGATTTGCTCTGCAGTCCCCAGCTGCCAAGGACAAGGCAGGGCAATGCTGGGGAGGGTGGGAAGGAGGGAAGGAGAAGGTGGCATTGATAAAAGACCTTCACCCCCTGTCCCACTGCATGCTCACATGGAGAGAGCTATTGATTGGTGATGGCTGTTTCAGTCCCCTCCTGACCCAGGTTACTCTGACTGTCTTACACTGAGGAGTAGAGCCAGGGGTTATTGATCCCTTATCACCAATAAGCCACTCTCACAGAATCATAGAATCACCAGGGTTGGGAGTGACCTCAAGGACCATCAAGTCCAAACTCTCACCCAACACCTCATGACTAAACCATGGCACCAAGTGCCACATCCAATCCCCTCTTCAACACCTCCAGGGATGGGGACTCCACCACCTCCCTGGGCAGCACATTCCAATGGCCAATCTCTCTTGCTGGGAAGAACTTTCTCCTCGCCTCCAGCCTAAACCTCCCCTGGCACAGCTTGAGACTGTGTCCTCTTGTTCTGCTGCTGCTTGCCTGGGAGAAGAGACCAACCCCCACCTGGCTACAACCTCCCTTCAGGGAGTTGGAGAGCAAGAAGGTCTCCCCTGAGCCTCCTCTTCTCCAGGCTAAGCAACCCCAGCTCCCTCAGCCTCTCCTCACAGGGCTGTGCTCATGGCCTCTCCCCAGCCTCTCATGGTAGAATCATAGAATGGTTTGAGCAGGAAGGGACCTCCAGAGGTCATCTTCTCTCACCCCCCTGAATAGGCAGGGACATCCTCCAGTAGGTTGGTCAGAGCATTGTGGAGCCTCACATTGAATATCTCCAGGCATGAGGCCTCAACCACCTCCCTGGGCAAGCTGTTGCAGTGTTCCACCACCCTCATGGTGCAGAACTTGTTCCTCACATCCAATCTAAATCTGCTCTCCTCTCATTTCAAGCTATTGTCCCTCATCCTATCACTGCAGGTGTTTGTAAGCAGTCCCTCTGCAGCCTTATTGTAGTCCCCTTCAGGTTCTGGAGGGCTGCTCTTAGGTACCCTTGGAGCCTCCTCTTCTCCAGGCTGAACACCCCCAGCCCCCTCAGCCTGTCCTCACAGCAGAGCTCTTCCAGTCCCTTGACCACTTTCATGCCCTTCCTCTGGACCCACTCCATCAGGTCTATGTTCTTCTAATCACCATCAGGGGCAGTGATGAAGGCATCAGGTGGGAGGAGGAGGATGATCTACAGCTACCTGCCCAGCGCAGAAAGCAACTTACCTCCCCCAGCCTCCACTCTGGGGCTCCCCAGGGAGCCACATCACATCACTCCCCAAGGCAGGAGCAGCCAGGGCAGCTGCAACCACTGAGTAGAGAGGCACTAAAAATACCCAGATCCCCACTTGGCTGAGGTTTAAACCATTTTCCCAGATCGAAGAGGCACTGGAAAGAGTTGTCAGGGCAGGAGATATTTATGGCTGTCTCAGGAAATGTTTCATTATTCTTTGGTAAGTGGTGGCTGTGAATTTCAGCCTGTCTGCCCAGCCTCAGATAAAGTGGGACCAGCAGGCAGACGATTTCCAGCAGCCAGACTCTGCTGAGGAATGAAGCAGCACCTCCCAGGTCTGAGAAGCACTGAGCCTGAGAAACCCTGCCCAGGGAAGGAGACTCAGTCCCCATGGCACACAGAATCCCAGCATGGCAAGGGTTGGAAGGGACCTCTGAAGGTAATAGAATCACTGAATCAATAAGGTTGGAAGAGACCTCAAAGATCATCAAGTCCAACCTGTCACCCAACACCTCATGGCTACTAAACCATGGCACCAAGTGCCATGTCCAATCCCCTCTTGAGCATCTCCAGGGATGGAGACTCCATCACCTCCCTGGGCAGCACATTCCAATGGCTAACAACTCTCTCTGGCAAGAACTTTCTCCTAACTGCCAGCCTGAACCTCCCCTGGCACAGCTTGAGACTCTGTCCTCTTGTTCTGGTTCTGCGTGCCTGGGAGAAGAGACCAACCCCCTCCTGGCTACAACCTCCCTGCAGGGAGTTGCAGACAGCAAGAAGGTCTCCCCTGAGCCTCCCCTTCTCCAGGCTAAGCAACCCCAGCTCCCTCAGCCTCTCCTCACAGGGCTGTGCTCCAGACCCCTCCCCAGCTTTCTTGCCCTTCTCTGGACACCTTCCAGCAGCTCAACATCTTTCCTAACCTGAGGGACCCAGAACTGGACACAGGAGTCAAGGTGTGGCCTGACCAGTGCTGAGTCCAGGGGCACAATGACCTCCCTGCTCCTGCTGGCCACACTCTTCCTGATGCAGGCCAGGATGCCATTGGCCTTCTTGGCCACCTGGGCACACTGCTCCCTCATGTTCAGCTGCTGTCAACCACTACCCCCAGGACCCGTTCTGCCTGTCTGCTCTCAGCCACTCTGACCTCAGCCTGTAGCACTGCCTGGGGTTGCTGTGGCCAAGGTGTAGAACCTGGCAATTGGATGTGTTCAATCTCCTGCCCTTGGACTGTGCCCACCTGCCCAGCCTGGCAAGGTCCCTCTGCAGAACTCTCTCTCCTCTAACAGATCAACTCCTGCCCCCAGCTTGCTGTCATCTGCAAACTTACTGATGACTGACTCAATCCCCCCATCCAGACCATCATCAGTCCACCCCCCACACCAAAGCCGGGTCACCCACAGCACCTTGCCCAGGATCACGGTGGCCAGGTGGGTTTGGAATCGCTCCTGAGAAGGCAACTCCACTACCTCTCTGGGCAGCCTGCTCCAAGGCTCCAGCACCCTGAAAGCAGAGAATTGTCTCCTTATGTTTAGAGGGAACTTTCTGTGCTCAAGTTGCACCCACTGCCATGACACTGGGCATCCATTGTCTGCCCCCATCCTCTTGGCCCTTTTTTATCAGCATTGAGAAGATCCTTTCTTGGTCTTCTGATGCTCCAATCTCCTTTGTAGCCTCCTCTGGACTCTCTCCAGTAGTTTGCTTTCTCCTTGAACTGGGGGGGTCCAGAACTGGAGCCCGTACTTCAGATGTGGCCCTACAATGGCAGGTCCTTGCGAGGTTGCTGGGGAAGCTCCTTTTTGTTCATCCAGCCAGACTGCCACTCTGCAAAAGAATGGGGGAGAAACAAGCATTTCAGCACACCCAGCAGCACTTCTCTTTGCCCAGCCACACTTCTCTTTGCCCAGCCACACTTCTCTTTGCCCAGCCACTCTCTGAGTGCTTTCAGCACCTTCATTTCCCATGGCACCGAGCGCTACTTCAAACTGGGCGCTGGGGAGAGGGACCTGGACAGGCTGGAGAGGTGGGCACAAGCCAACCTCAGGAGGTTCAACAAGACCAAGGGCAGGGTCCTGCAGCTGGGTCGAGGCAATCCCAGGCACAGATCCAGGCTGGGCAGGGACTGGCTGGAAAGCAGCCCTGAGGAGAGAGACTTGGGGGTGCTGGGGGAGGAGAAGCTCACCAGGAGCTCTCAGTGTGCACTTGCAGCCCACAAAGCCAACCAGCTCCTGGGCTGCAGCAGGAGAAGTGTGGCCAGCAGGGCAAGGGAGGTGATTCTCCCCCTCTGCTCAGCTCTGGGGAAACCCCACCTGGAGTACTGCCTCCAGTTCTGGAGCCCCTATGACAAGAGGGATGTGGAGGGGCTGGAAGGTGTCCAGAGAAGGGCCAGGAGGATGAGCAGAGGGCTGGAGCTGCTCTCCTGTGAGGACAGACTGAAGGAGTTGGGGCTGTTCAGTCTGGAGAAGAGAAGGCTCTGAGGTGACCTCATTGTGGCCTTCCAGTATCTGAAGGGGGCTACAGGAAGGCTGGGGAGGGACTGCTCAGGATCTCAGGGAGTGATAGGACTAGGGGGAATGGAATGAAGCTGGAGGTGGGGAGATTCAGGCTGGAGGTGAGGAGGAAGTTCTTCCCCATGAGAGTGGTGAAGCCCTGGAATGGGTTGTCCAGGGAGGTGGTTGAGGCCCTGTCCCTGGAGGTGTTTAAGCCCAGGCTGGCTGAGGCTGTGGCCAGGCTGATGTAGTGTGGGGTGTCCCTGCCCATGTCAGGGGGGTTGGAACTAGCTGATCCTTGTGGTCCCTTCCAACCCTGACTGATACTATGATACTATGATTGCCTTTGCCTCTTGGAGCTTCTCTAGATGGTTCCCCTCCTCCTCCTCCTCCTCCTCCTCCTTCTCCTCCCCTTGGCACCAAGTGTTTCTGAAACCAAGCAATCATTGCTGATGAATCTCCAGCTCCCCAGTACAAATGATTTCATATCTGGCCCTGCCTTTATCAAGCCTTGCCTTCAGTGGATCATTTTCTAGGCTCCTTCCCATCCCTTTGCTGTGATGGGAAGACCAGAGCTGCTCACAAATGATTCAAGGTGGCTCAGACCAGACATTCATTAAGCAGCACAGTAACATTGCTCCCCCCTTACCCCCCACCCCCTTCTCACCCCCCCTCTATGCCACTCTCTCTTCCCCCCCATACTTCCCCGTCATGATGTTTAGCTTTCGGACTGCCGTGGAGCGTGAAGTGTCCTTTTGACAGATCCTTCCTAAAGCCTGGCTCTCCAGCCCTCCTTCCTGAGCAATAACTGGCCAGCTCACAGCCCAGCCCTGCATCCACAAGTGCTGTCATGATTTCCCCTCTGTGCCTTGTTTCTCACCGAGCAGCCTCGGCTTTCATCTGCCGCCGGTTTATTAGCCCGCTCGCTGCGGAGCCTGAGCTCCTCCTCCCCTGCTTGGAGGCTGCCTGGGTTTTAAGCTTGGGGTTGTGGGGTTGGTTTTTTTTTTTTTGGGTATTAACTCAACCTTGCCAGAAAAGAAAAAGTTATTTCTTTTTATTTCTTTTATCTTCTTCTTCTTTTTTATTTCCTTTCTTCCCCCTCCCTCGCTGGACTCACGTGGACGCCCCCAGCTTCAGAGGGGCACCTTCGGAGGGAGAAAGGCAGGGGGAGGAAGGCAGGGGGAGGAAGGCAGGGGGAGAAAAGAGGGAGAAAGTCAGGGGGAGAAAGGGGGGAGAAATAATTTGGAGGAGAAGGAAAAGAGGGGGAGAAGGAAAGAGAGGGGGAGAAGGAAAGAGAGGGGGAGAAGGAAAAGAGGGGGAGAAGGAAAGAGAGGGGGAGAAGGAAAGAGAGGGGGAGAAGGAAAGAGGAGGAGAAGGAAAGGGGAGAGGGGGAGAAGGAAAGGGGGGAGAAGGAAAGGGGGAGAAGGAAAGGAGGGGAGAAGGAAAGAAGGAAAGGGGGAGAAGGAAAGGGGGGAGAAGGAAAGGGGGAGAAGGAAAGGGGAGAAGAAAGGGGGGGGGAGAAGGAAAAGGGGGAGAAGGAAAGGGAAAGGGGGAGAAGGAAAGGGAGGGGGGGAAGGAGGGAGGGGAGAAGGGGGGGGAGAAATAATTCAGAGGGAGAAAGTGGGGGAGAAGGAAAAGAGGGGGAGAAGGAAAGAGAGGGGAGAAGGAAAGAGGGGAGAAGGAGAAAAGAGGGGAGAAATAATTCAGAGGGAGAAAGTGAGGGGGAGAAGGAAAGAGAGGGGAGAAGGAGAAGGAAAGGAAAGAGAGGAGGGAGAAGGGAAAGAGAGGGGGAGAAGGAAAGAGAGGGAGAAGGAAAGAGAGGGGGAGAAGGAAAGAGAGGGGGAGAAGGAAAGAGAGGGGGAGAAGGAAAGAGAGGGGGAGAAGGAAAGAGAGGGGGAGAAGGAAAGAGAGGGGGAGAAGGAAAGAGAGGGGAGAAATAATTCAGAGGGAGAAAGTGAGGGGGGAGAAAGACAGACAGGGGGAGAAAGAAATTCAAAGGGAGAAGGAAAGAGAGAGTGAGACAGACAGAGGGAGAAAGAAATCCAGGAGGAGAAAGTCGGGGGGAGAAATAATTTGGAGGGAGAAAAAAAATCAGGGGGAAAGAAATGCAGAGGGAAAAAGAAGTTCAGAGTGGTGCACAATGAAATCATAGAATCAGTGAATCATCAGGGCTGGAAGGCACCTCAAGGCACCCAGCAGCAGAACAAGAGGACACAGTCTCAAGCTGTGCCAGAGGAGGTTTAGGCTGCAGGTGAGGAGAAAGTTCTTCCCAGAGAGAGTTGTTAGCCATTGGAGTGTGCTGCCCAGGGAGGTGGTGGAGTCCCCATCCCTGGAGGTGTTGAAGAGGGGATTGGATGTGGCACTTGGTGCCATGGTTTAGTAGCCATGAGGTGTTGGGTGACAGGTTGGACTTGATGATCTCTGAGGTCTCTTCCAACCTTGGTGATTCTATGATTCTATGATCTGAGCATCAGGGAAAACTTCTTTGCTGCGAGGCTGCTGGAGCCCTGGAGCAGGCTGCCCAGAGAGAGGTTGTGGAGCCTCCTTCTCTGGAGGGATTCCAAACCCCACCTGGACATTGTGATCCTGAGCAAGCTGCTGTGGCTGACCCCTGCTTTGGCAGGGTGCTGGACCAGCTGATTTCCAGGGGTCCCTTCTAATGCCTAGCATGCTGTGCTTCTGTGTGAATCTAGCCCAAAGGCCACAGGCAGCTTGGAAAGCTGCACATTAAAATGAGCCATGGGTGCTCCATCAGCCATGCCTCAGAGCCAGGTGATAGAAAAGAGTTGATTAAGGGCTAAAAAAGAAATGGTTTCCCCTCTCTAATGAACCTTTCCCCAGTATTGAAGAAAAGCCATGTCTTACTTTGCTAACAAATGGCTTCTCCAGAGGTTAATTAACTTCTCCCTGCTCTTCTCTTTGTGGCTGCATGTCACCCTGACCACAAGACAAACTCTGTTTTCCCCTTTAGCTGGGAGAGCCCTGACCCAGACAGATCAACAGCCCTGCCTAATTTGCTGGGGCTTTTCTCTTCCTGCTTTGCATAGTCCACAGAGGGAAGCAATAAGGACAGCAGGAGATGCTCTTGGGTGGCTGGAGACCTCCAAGGAGCACCTACTTAAAGACAACATGCAGAAGGAATCATTTCTTCCCTGCAAGAGTGGTCAAGCCTTGGAATAGGCTGCCCAGGGAGGTGGAGAAGTCACCATCCCTGGATTGCATCATATAGAGAATCACAGAGTTGTTAGGGTTGGAAGGGACCTCAAGGCTCAGCCAGCTCCAACCCCCCTGCCATGCCCAGGGACACCTCACACTGCAGCTCACAGCCACATCCAGCCCAGCTGCAAACACCTCCAAGCAGAAGGCTTCCACCACCTCCCTGGGCAGCCTGTGCCAGGCTCTCACCACCCTCATGGGCAACAACTTCTTCCTCACAGCCAATCTCAATCTCCCCACTCCTAGTTTTGCTCCATTCCCCCCAGTCCTATCCCTCTCTGACACCCTCCAAAGTCCCTCCCCAGCTTTCTTGTAGCCCCCTTCAGATCCTGGAAGGCCACAAGAAGGTCTCCTGGGAGCCTTCTCTTCTCCAGACTGCACAACCCCAACTCCCTCAGTCTGTCCTCACAGGAGAGGTGCTCCAGGATGTTAGGGGTTGGAAGGGACCTCCAGAGATCATCAAGTCCAACCCCTCCTGCCAGACCAGGACCACTGAATCCAGCACAGGCCACACAGGAACACATCCAGATGGGTCTGGAAAGTCTCCAGGGCAGGAGACTCCCCAGCCTCTCTCTGGGCAGCCTTCTCCAGTGCTCTGTGACCCTCACAGTGGAGAAGGTGGTGTTCAAAACACAGGTATACATGGAACTTTGGGACATGCTTCAATGGCCATGGAGGTGTTGGGAGTGATGGTTGATGCCCTTAGAAGCCTTTCCCAACCTTAATAATCATAGTATCATAGTATCAGTCAGGGTTGGAAGGGACCACAAGGATCAGCTAGTTCCAACCCCCCTGCCATGGACAGGGACACCCCACACTAGATCAGCCTGGCCACAGCCTCAGCCAGCCTGGGCTTAAACACCTCCAGGGACAGGGCCTCAACCACCTCCCTGGACAACCCATTCCAGGGCTTCACCACTCTCATGGGGAAGAACTTCCTCCTCACCTCCAGCCTGAATCTCCCCACCTCCAGCTTCATTCCATTCCCCCTAGTCCAATCCCTACCTGAGATCCTGAGCAGTCCCTCCCCAGCCTTCTTGTAGCCCCCTTCAGATGCTGGAAGGCCACAAGGAGGTCACCTGGGAGCCTTCTCTTCTGCAGACTGAACAGCCCCAACTCCTTCAGTCTGTCCTCATAGGAGAGGTGCTCCAGCCCTCTGATCATCCTCCTGGCCCTGCTCTGGACAACTTCCAGCACCTCCACATCCCTCTTGTCATAGGGGCTCCAGAACTGGAGGCAGTACTCCAGGTGGGGTCTCCCCAGAGCTGAGCAGAGGGGGAGAATCACCTCCCTTGCCCTGCTGGCCACACTTCTCCTGATGCAGCCCAGGAGCTGATTGGCTTTGTGGGCTGCAAGTGCACACTGAGAGCTCCTGGTGAGCTTCTCCTCCCCCAGCACCCCCAAGTCTCTCTCCTCAGGGCTGCTTTCCAGCCAGTCCCTGCCCAGCCTGGATCTGTGCCTGGGATTGCCTCGACCCAGCTGCAGGACCCTGCCCTTGGTCTTGTTGAACCTCCTGAGGTTGGCTTGTGCCCACCTCTCCAGCCTGTCCAGGTCCCTCTGGATGGCCTCCCTTCCCTCCAGCCTGTCTGCTGCACCACACAGCTTGGTGTCAGCAGCAAACCTGCTGAGAGTGCACTCAATGCCACTGTCCCTGGCACCCACAAAGATGTTGAACAAGCCTGGTCCCAGGACTGATCCCTGAGGGACTCTGCTTGTCCCTGGCCTCCACTGGGAAATGGAGCCATTGACAGCCACTCTTTGGGTGCAGCCATCAAGCCAGTTCCTTATCCATCTAGTGGTCACCCATCACACCCATGTGTCACCAGCCTGGAGACCAGGATGTGGTGTGGGACTATCCTGTGATTGTTTTTAAACAGGGACCACAGTCCTGCAGCACTGCCAGGGCTGGGAGTGGGACCCCATTCCCCAGCCCCACCAGAGGCTGGGTCAAGCTTTCTGAGTGCCTCTTATTTATCTTGGGCTTGGGAGCAAAGCTGAAGGAAACACTTTTGTTGCCCTTCCTGGAGCTGAGGATTTTGTATTTTCAGCAGAGCAGGTCTCTCCCCCCACTGTGTGTGTGCCTCTCTCTCTCTATATATATAGCTCCAAATCAATAAGAGTGAGATTAGGTCACTGTATTACTGAGAAATGTGCTCCTGATAGCAAATAAAACTAAACAGCTCCTGCTCCTTCTCACTTGCTCTGCTGCTCCAGGACCAGCTCCCTGTGCTGTGGCCTGAGAAACAAAAAAAGCAAAGGTTGGTCTCTTCTGCTCCTCATAAAAAGGAGGCAGAGGTTCAATCTGAGCCAAGTCAAGAGGGACCATCACAACCTGCTGCTACGGTGGGCTTTTATTCTTCCCCCTCAGCTGGGCTTACAGCTCCTGGGGCCATCACACAGCAGAGGATAGGGGCAGCGGAATGGAATGGAATGGAATGGAATGGAATGGAATGGACCAAACCAGGTTGGAAGAGACCTTCAAGATCATTGTGTCCAACCTATCATCCAACACCAGCTAATCAACTAAACCATGGCACCAAGCACCCTGTCAAGTCTCCTCCTGAACACCTCCAGGGATGGTGACTCCACCACCTCCTCAGGCAGCCCATTCCAATGGGCAATCACTCTCTCTGTGTAGAACTTCCTCCTGACCTCCAGCCTGAACCTCCCCTGGCGCAGCCTGAGACTGTGTCCTCTTGTTCTGGTGCTGGGTGCCTGGGAGAAGAGGCTGTCAGCCCATGGATTGGACCATTACACTCTGTGCTGGGTTAGGAACTGGCTGGAGGGCCAGGCCCAGAGAGTGGTAGTGAACGGTGCCACATCCAGCTGGAGGCCAGTCACCAGTGGTGTCCCCCAGGGATCAGTGCTGGGCCCTGTCCTCTTCAACATATTCATCGATGATCTGGATGAAGGGGTAGAGTCAGTCATCAGCAAGTTTGCAGATGACACAAAGTTAGGGGGCAGATGTTAGTCAGTTAGAGGGTAGAAAGACTGGACAGATGGGCAGAGTCAATGGGATGTCATTCAACAAGTCCAAGTGTGCTGCACTTTGGTGGCAATCCCATGCAGAGCTATAGGCCTGGCTCCCAGAGGGACCTGGGGGTGCTGATCAACAGCCACCTGAATCCAGCAGTGTGCCCAGGTGGCCAGGAGGGCCAATAGCATCCTGGCCTGCATTAGGAATAGTGTGGCCAGCAGGAGCAGGGAGGTCATAGTGCCCCTGGACTCTGCTTTGGTTAGGCCGTACCTTGAGTACTGCGTCCAGTTCTGGGCCCCTCAGTTTAAGAAGGACATCGAAACACTTGAGCGTGTCCAGAGAAGGGCAACAAGGCTGGGGAGAGGCCTTGAACACAAGCCCTATGAGGAGAGGCTGAGGGAGCTGGGATTGTTTAGCCTGGAGAAGAGGAGGCTCAGGGGTGACCTCATTGCCCTCTACAACTACCTGAAGGGTGGTTGTAGCCAGGAGGGGGTTGGCCTTTTCTCCCAGGCAACCAGCACCAGAACAAGAGGACACAGTCTCAAGCTGCGCCAGGGAGGTTCAGACTCGAGGTGAGGAGGAAGTTCTTCACCGAGCGAGTCATTCGGCATTGGAACGGGTTGCCCAGGGAGGTGGTTGAGTCATCGACCCTGGAGGCGTTCAAGGGGAGATTGGACGTGGCACTTGGTGCCATGGTCTAGTCATGGGGTCTGTGTTGATAGGTTGGACTCGATGATCCCCGAGGTCCTTTCCAACCTAAGTGATACTGTGTGATACTGTGATACCAACCTCTGCCTGTCTACAACCTCCCTTCAGGGAGTTGTAGAGAGTGATAAGGTCACCCCTGAGCCTCCTCTTCTCCAGGCTAAGCAACCCCAGCTCCCTCAGCCTCTCCCCATAGAGCTGTGTTCCAAGCCCCTCAGAAACTTTGTTGCCCTTCTCTGGACACACTCCAGCAAGTCAACTTCCTTCCTAACCTGAGGGGCCCAGAACTGGACACAGGACTCAAGGTGTGGCCTAACCAGTGCTGAGCCCAGGGGCACAATGACCTCCCTGCTCCTGCTGGCCACACTGTTCCTGATGCAGGCCAGGATGCCCTTGGGTGGCTTTTGCATGCAATGCCTGGGCTGTACTGATGCTGTACTTCATGGATCCATAGAGTGGGTTAGGTTGGGAAGGGACCTGGAAAATCATCTGGCTCCAACCATCTTCTAAAAGGACCTTGAGTCCTGTGTCCAGTTCTGGGCCCCTCAGTTTAAGAAGGACATTGAGAGACTTGAAGGTGTCCAGAGAAGGGCAACAAAGCTGGGGAGGGGTCTGGAGCACAGCCCTGGGAGGAGAGGCTGAGGGAGCTGGGGTTGCTTAGTCTGGAGAAGAGGAGGCTCAGGGGAGACCTTCTTGCTGTCTGCAACTCCCTGCAGGGAGGTTGTAGCCAGGTGGGGGTTGGTCTCTTCTCCCAGGCAACCAGCACCAGAACAAGAGGACACAGTCTCAAGCTGTGCCAGGGGAGGTTTAGGCTGGAGGTGAGGAGAAAGTTCTTGCCAGAGAGAGTTGTTAGCCATTGGGATGTGCTGCCCAGGGAGGTGGTGGAGTCCCCATCCCTGGAGGTGTTGAAGAGGGGATTGGATGTGGCACTTGGTGCCATGTTTTAGCAGTCATGAGGTGCTGGGTGACAGGCTGGACTTGATGATCTTTGAGGTCTTTTCCAACCTTACTGATTCTATGACTCTATGACTGAGGTGCTGGACATTCATAGGTTCATAGAATGGGTTGGGTTGGAAGGGGCCTTAGCAATCCTCCTGTTCGAACCCCCCCCTGCCATGGACAGGGACACCTTCCACCAGCCCAGGTTGCTCAAGGCCTCTTCCAACTTCACCTTGAGCACCTCCAGGGAGGGAGCATCCACAGCCTCCCTGGGCAACCTGTTCCAGTGTCTCACCACCCTCACTGGAAAGGATTTCTTCCTAATCTCCAGTCTGAATCTTCAAGCTTCAATCCATTCCCCCTCATCCTATCACTCCAAGCCCTTGGGAAAAGTCCCTTCCTGGCTTTCTTGTAGTCACCTGGAGGTACTGAAAGGCCACAAGAAGGTCTCCTTGGAGCTTTCTCTCCTCCAGGCTGACCAGCCCCAACTCTCTCAGCCTGTCCCCAGGGGAGAGGTGTAGCTCAGGGGTCCTGGCAGTAGCTGTGGCTCCAAGCCAAGCTCATTTTACCCCAAGGGAAGCTGTCCCAGTGCCACTCTCCTCACACAATAGAGACACACTGGGGTGCAGCTCCTGAATGCTGCCTGTTAATTAATTGTGCCAAGCTGAGAGCAGTTTTTGTGTGCTGAAGCTTTCAGCCCCCAATGCAGGAATGGTCTCCAGCATGCAGACAGGCCCAGGGGACTTGTCCTTCCCAGCCAAACAGAATTAATTAGTGGTGGCAATAAATAAACCAATCCAGGCAAAAGGGAGCATCTGAGGCCGCCCTGGGAGGCTCCTGCAAGGCACACAGTGGGAAGCTGCTTGTGTGGCAGCAGGGCTCATGTTGGGTGATGAACACCACAGAGCCAAAGGCCTGCAAAATATGGGGGGGGCATGCAGAGATTCACCCCAGGAAGCAGCTCTTAGCCATGCAGTGGAACCATAGCATGGTCCAAGCCAGAAGGCAACTCCAGAGGTCATCCAGTCTGACCTCCCTGCAGTCAGCAGGGACACCCCCAGCTAGAAGGATGGTGAGGACATGGTAATGAGCTCTGAAATCACAGATCCATAGAGTGTTTTGGGTAGGAAAGGTCACAGTATCATAGTATCAGTCAGGGTTGGAAGGGACCACAAGGATCATCCAGTGCCAACCCCCCTGCCTTGGGCAGGGACACCCCACACTACATCAGCCTGGCCACAGCCTCAGCCAGCCTGGCCTTAAACACCTCCAGGGACAGGGCCCCAACCACCTCCCTGGACAACCCATTCCAGGGCTTCACCATTCTCCTGGGGAAGAACTTCCTCCTCACCTCCAGCCTCAATCTCCCCACCTCCAGCCCCCTGCAGTCAGCAGAGACATCCTCCCCTAGAGCTCAGAGCCTTGTTGAGCCTCACCTTGAATATCTCCAGGGATGGGGCCTCATCCACCTCCCTGGGCAGCCTGTTGCAGTGTTCCACCACCCTCAGAGTGAAGAACTTCTTCCTGATAGCCAATCCAAATCTGCTCTTCTCTGGCTTGAAGCCATTGCCTCTTGTCCTGTCACTGCAGGCCTTTACAGTCTCTCTCCATCCTTCCACTTGGGAAAGATGTTGATCTGCTGGAAGGTGCCCAGAGAAGGGCAAGAAAGCTGGGGAGGGGTCTGGAGCACAGCCCTGTGAGGAGAGGCTGAGGGAGCTGGGGTTGCTTAGCCTGGAGAAGAGGAGGCTCAGGGGAGACCTTCTTGCTGTCTGCAACTCCCTGCAGGGAGGTTGTAGCCAGGTGGGGGTTGGTCTCTTCTCCCAGGCACCCAGCACCAGAACAAGAGGACACAGTCTCAGGCTGTGTCAAGGGAGGTTTAGGCTGGAGGTTAGGAAGAAGTTCTACACAGAGAGAGTGATTGCCCATTGGAATGTGCTGCCTGGGGAGGTGGTGGAGTCCCCATCCCTGGAGGTGTTCAGGAGGAGACTTGATGGGGTGATTGGTGCCATGGTTTAGTTGATTAGATGGTGCTGGGTGATAGGCTGGACTTGATGATATCTGAGGTCTTTTCCAACCTACTCTCTTCCCTTCCCCCCCAGTTGTTTCACCCCCAGACTCCAGCTGTTTCACAAAGTCACAGAATCACCAAGGTTGGAAGATACCTCAAAGATCATCAAGTCCAACCTGTCACCCAACATATCATGACTACTGAACCACGGCACCAAGTGCCACATCCAATCCCCTCTTGAACACCTCCAGGGATGGGGACTCCACCACCTCCCTGGGCAGCACATTCCAATGGCCAATCTCTCTTGCTAGGAAGAACTTCTTCCTAACACTCAGCCTAAACCTCCCCTGGCACAGCTTGAGACTGTGTCCTCTTGTTCTGGGGCTGCTTGCCTGGGAGAAGAGACCAACCCTCACCTGGCTACAACCTCCCTTCAGGGAGCATCCCTCATGAACATAAACAAGACCACAGTGCCTGGTTGATACCAATCAAACTAATCCATCACAGATGAGACCCTGCCTGCTCCTGGGACTGATAAAGATGATCTTGGCTCCCCCTGTGCTCCTCTTTCCCTGCTCTCCCCCCTTTGCCAGGGCTGCAGTGTGCTGTCCAGGCAGAATGTGCTGGTTTGCAACCAGTAGCTCCTTGGCTCCCTCACCCTGAGATCTATTCCCTGGTGTCTCCTATCTCAGGCAGTCCACAGGCACTCCTAATTGGCACATGACAAAGTGCCTGCCAGGGGCTGGTCAATACCAATTAGCATACTTATTAAATGCACCTATTTGGCGGTGGCAGTTATCTAATTACCTCACAGGAGCATCAGGGAGAGGCCCTGCAAAGGGTGCTGTGGCCCAGGAGCAGCTGCTTCAGATGGTTGGTGTGCAAGGCCTGGCAGCATTCAGCCTGCCAAAGAGGTGGGAGGCAGGTGCAGAGGTTGCACCAAGCTTGCATGTCGGGGTGGGGACCTTGCTCCTTAGCATCACAGTACCACACAATGGGTCTGGGTTGGAAGGGACCCATAAAGCCTCTCTGCAGTCAGCAGGGACACCTGCACCCAGAGCAGGCTGCTCAGAACCCCAAACAACTTGGAATGGTTCCAGGGATGGAGCTTCTACCATGTCCCTGGGCAGCTTGGGCCAGGGTCTCACCACCCTCAGTGTCAAACATTTCTTCCTTCTCTCCAGTCTAAGTCTCCCTCTTTTAGTTGCAAACCATCAGTTCTTGTCCTGCCAAAAGAGCCCCTGCTCAAAAGTCTGGCCCCAGCTTTCTGGTCAGTCCCTCTAACTCCTGCAAGGCCACCAGAAAGTCTCCCTGGAGCCTCCTCCTCTCCAAGCTGAACAACCCCAGATGACTCAGCCTGGCCTCACAGCAGAGGTCTTCCAGCCTTCAGATCACTGCTGTGACCTCCTCTGCCCTGCTCCAACAGGTCCATGTCTCTCCTCTGCTCAGGACTCCAGAGCTGGCCCCAACACTGCAGGTGGGGTCTCAGCAGAGCAGAGGGGCAGAATCCCCTCCCTCCCCCTGCTGCCCACACTGCTGGGGATCAGCCCAGGACATGGCTGGCTCTGGGCTGGGAGCACACAGTGCCAGCTCATCTCCAGCTTTTCCCCCACCAGCACCCCCAAGTCCTCAGCAGGGCTGCTCTCCAGCCCTTCAGCCCCCAGCCTGTGCTGCTACTTGCCCCAGCTCATGTGTAGAATAGAATAGAATAGAATAGAATAGAATAGAATAGAATAGAATAGAATAGAATAGAATAGAATAGAATAGAATAGAATAGAATAGAATAGAATAGAATTAACCAGGTTGGAAAAGACCTTTGAGGTCATCAAGTCCAACCTATCACCCAGCACCATCCAATTCACTAAACCATGGCACCAAGCACCCCAGCCAGGCTCTTCCCAAACACCTCCAGGGATGGGGACTCCACCACCTCCCTGGGCAGCACATTCCAATGGCTAACAACTCTCTCTGGGAAGAACTTTCTCCTCACCTCCAGCCTAAACCTCCCCTGGCACAGGGAGTTAGAAACAGCAAGAAGGTCTCCCCTGAGCCTCCTCTTCTCCAGGCTAAGCAACTCCAGTTCCCTCAGCCTCTCCTCACAGGGCTGTGTTCCAAACCCCTCATCAGCTTTCTTGCCCTTCTCTGGACACCTTCCAGCAGCTCAACCTCTCCTAACCTGAGGGGCCCAGAACTGGACACAGAACTCAAGGTGTGGCCTAACCAGTGCTGAGCACAGGGCACAATGGCCTCCCTGCTCCTGCTGGCCACACTGTTCCTGATGCAGGCCAGGATGCTCTTGGCCTTCTTGGCCACCTGGGCACACTGCTGCCTCATGTTCAGCCTACTATCAGCCAGTACCCCCAGCAGCCCTTTCTGCCTGGCTGCTCTCAGCCACTCTGACCCCAGCCTGTAGCACTGCATGGGGTTATTGTGGCCAGTGTGCAGAACCTGGCACTTGGGTGTGTTCAATCTCACACTGTTGGGCTCTGCCCACCTGTCCAGCCTGGCAAGGTCACTCTACTGATGGTGGACCTTGCACTTGCCCAGGGTCAGAGAGGCCCTGACTCTCATGCCTGTCCAGCTCCCCCTTCAAGGGTCCAAGTGCACGACACTCCCAATGGACACCATCTGCAAAGCCTTCTTTTCACCCATGCCTAAAGGTTGTTCCCCTAAGGTGCTCTCACCTTCCCTTGGTGATCCATACACCTCCAGTGCCTTGGCTGCAGGTCTCCAGTTGAGCACTGTCACCTCCTCTGGGTCGAATCAGCCTGCTCCCTGCGCAGGACCCACTGGGGTCCCCAGGTGAGCTTGCTGAGCAGGCGTCCCAAGCAGCTCCCACCTCCAGCCACTTCCAGGTCACCCCACTGCAGCAGGCACTGGGGCTTTTTCCTTCTGCAGAATGAAAGACCTGGGAGGCAGGAGGAAGCAGAGAGACACCTGAAATTACTGCTGCTTTTTATTGCTTTCCCTCTTTTCCTTTCATGCATATCACAGCCCAGGCTGAGCCTAGCCGGTGGGCACCGCTGTTATCAGGCAGCAGGCAGAGTGGAGGCTTGATGTGCTGTTCATGCCCAGGAACCAAAACAGCCCCTCTGCACTGGTTTAATTTAATGCTCCTCAAAGGCTCCAGTTTTGAGTTTTTCTTTGTTTTTAGGTTGGTTTGGGTTTTTTTCTTCCCCCCTTCTTTGACATTGGTACAGCAGAGTGTGGCCAGGGGAAGCTTCTCTCCTTTGGCATCAGGCCTGGCACGGACAAGCTCTTCCCTCTGGAAGGGTAGAAGGAGACAAAGGGCTCCAGGCTGCATTGAATAGAATAGAATAGGAGTAGAATAGAATAGAATAGAATAGAATGGAATGGAATAGAATAGAATAGAATAGAATAGAATAGAATAGAATAGAATAGAATAGAATAGAATAGAATAGAATAGAATAGAATAGAATAGAATAAGAAATAATAGAATTAGAAATAATAGAATTAGAAATAATAGAAATAGAAACAGAAATAGAAATAGAAATAATAGAAATAGAAATAGGAATAGAATTAACCAGGTTGGAATAGACCTTTGAGATCATCAAATCCATCCTATCACCCAACACCATCTAATCAACTAAACCATGGCACCAAGTGCCACATCCAGGCTCTTCCTTAACCCCTCCAGGGATGGGGACTCCACCACCTCCATGGGCAGCACATCCCAATGGCCAATCTCTCTTGCTGGGAAGAACTTCTTCCTACCATCCAGCCTAAACCTCCCCTGGCATAGCTTGAGACTGTGGCCTCTTGTTCTGGTGCTGCTTGCCTGGGAGAAGAGACCAACCCCCACCTGGCTACAACCTCCCTTCAGGGAGTTGCAGACAGCAAGAAGGTCTCCCCTGAGCCTCCTCTTCTCCAGGCTAAGCAACCCCAGCTCCCTCAGCCTCTCCTCCCAGGGCTGTGCTCCAGACCCCTCCCCAGCTTTCTTGCCCTTCTCTGGACACCTTCAAGTCTCTCAATGTCCTTCTAAAATTGAGGGGCCCAGAACTGGACACAGGACTCAAGGTGTGGCCTAAGCAGTGCAGAGTCCAGGGGCACAATGACCTCCCTGCTCCTGCTGGCCACACTGTTCCTGATGCAAGCCAGGATGCCATTGGCCTTCTTGGCCACCTGGGCACACTGCTGGCTCATGTTTAGGCAGCTGTCAATCAGTACCCGCAGGTCCCTCTCTGGCTGCTCTCAGCCACTCTAACCCCAGCCTGTAACTCTACATGGGGTTGTTGTGGCCAAAGTGCAGCACCTGGCACTTGGACTTGTTGAATGCCATCCTGTTAGCCTCTGCCCATCTGTCCAGCCTGGCAAGGTCCCTCTGCAGAGCCTCTCCAACCCTCTAACACATCTACTCCTGCTCCCAACTTGGTGTCATCTGCAGATTTGCTGATGACTGACTCAATGCCCTCATCCAGATCATCAATGAAGATGTTAGAGAGCACAGGGCCCAGCACTGATCCCTGGGGCACACCGCTGGTACCTGGCTGCCAGCTGGCTGTGGCACCATTCACCACCACTCTCTGGGCTCAGCCTCCAGCCAGTTCCTAACCCAGCTCAGAGTGCTGCTGTCCAAGCCAGGGGCTGACAGCTTGGCCAGCAGTTTGCTGTGGGGGATGGTGTCAAAGGCCTTGCTGCAGTCCAGGCAGACCTCATCCACAGCCTGCCCCACATCCACCAGGCAGTCCCCTGGGCATAGAAGGAGATCAGGTTGGAGAGGCAGGACCTGCCCTTCCTAACTCCATGCTGGCTGGGCCTGAGCCCTTGGCCATCCTTCAGGTGCAGTGATTGCCCCCAGGATAATCTGCTCCATCACTTTCCCTGGCACTGAGCTCAGGCTGCCAGGCCTGGAGTTTCCAGGTTCCTCCATCTGACCCTTCCTGTGGATGGGGACCACATTGGCCCAGCCCCTCCTGGGTGGGCTGTGTCACCTTGCTGTGCCTTGGGGCTGGCCCAGGGTGGATGGAGCACGTCTCAGTCTCCCTTCCCCTTGGCCCTGCCACATATCCAATGCAAGCAGCGTGCCCAGGAGCTGCTCTTTTCTGCCTGCCTATTAAGCATAAATTAAGAGAAAATTACATGGGGAAGCCAGCAGCAAGTGGGAAGGGACAGGTTGCAATTAGAGGGCTATTAATTGGTGTGAAGTTCCACTTCAATGCTCTCTGGCCCAGGCTGCTATTTCCTAGGGAAATTTCCTCTCTATTAGTTTTGGATGAGATCTGGGATTCTCTCTGGAAGTTCCAAACCTGCCCAGAGAGGTGACTTTCAGCCTCAGTCCCCCAGCAGGAGTCTGACTTAGTGGACAAAGAGAAGGGGAAGTGGTTAGGAAGTCGAGAGAGAGGTTCTCCTCCCCCTCTACTCTGCCCTGGTGAGGCTGCATCTGGAGTATTGTGTCCAGCTCTGGGCCCCTCAGTTCAAGAAGGACCTCAGGGAACTGCTTGAGAGAGTTCATTGTAGATGCTGAAGGGAGTAGAAAATCTCCCTGAGGAGGAGAGATGGGAGGAGGTGAGGGCTGTTTAGCTTGGAGAGGAGGAGCTTGAGAGGCGACCTCATTCATGCTGAGAAAGATGTGCTGGGTGAGTGCCCAGAGGCTGGAGCCAGGCTCTGCTGGGTGCTGCCCAATGGCAGGACAAGGAGCAGTGTGTGGAAGCTGGAGCAGAAGAGGTTCCCATGTGAACATAAGGAAAAAGCTTTTTCACTGTGAGTGTGACAGAGCCCTGGAGCAGGCTGCCCAGAGAGGTTCTGGAGTCTCCTGCTCTGGAGATGTTGAAAACCTGCTGTGTTCCTGTGTGACCTGCCCTAGGTGACCCTGCTCTGGCAGGGGGGTTGCACTGCATGGTCTCCAAAGGAGCCTTCCAACCTCTAACAGTCTGTGATTCTGTGATTTAGACATGGCTTCCTCTGCCTGAGGTAGAGGATAAGGAGAGCCAAGTTTCCCATTGCATCACAGACTCATAGAGTGGCAAGGGTTGGAAGGGACCTCTGGAGACCATCCAGTCCAGTTTGCCCTGCTAAAGCTGGGTTACCCACAGCAGCTTGCCCAGGGTCACAGTGGCCAGGTGGGGTTGGAATCTCTCCAGAGAAGGAGACTCCACAACCTCTCTGGGCAGCCTGGCTCAGGCCAGGCACATTCACAGCAAGAAATTTTATCCACAAGATGAAGTGAAGCCTCCTGGGTTCCAGTTTGTATCCCTTGCCCCATCACTGGCCACTACTGAGACCAGCCCCATCCTCCTGACTCTTAGATGTTTACATGCATCTGTAAGTAGATCACAGAGTCATAAAGGTTGGAAAAGACCCCTAAGACCAGCATGTCCAAGTGCAAGGTCCTGCAGCTGGGTCAGGGCAATCCCAAGCACCAATTGAGGCTGGGCAGGGAGAGGCTTAAGAGCAGCCCTGAAGAGAAGGCCTTGGGGGTGCTGGGGGATAAGAAGCTCAACAGGAGCCAGCAGTGAGCACTTGCAGCCCACAGAGCCAGCCTGGGCTGCAGCAAGAGAAGTGTGGCCAGCAGGGTCAGGGAGGGGATTCTGCCCCTCTGCTCCACTCTGCTGAGACCCCACCTGGAGTACTGCAGCCAGTTCTGGAGCACCTAGCACAGGAAGGATCTGGAGGTGCTGGAAGGTGTCCAGAGAAGGGCCAGGAGGATGAGCAGAGGGTTGGAGCTGCTCTCCTATGAGGACAGACTGAGAGCTGGGGCTGTTCAGGCTGGAGAAGAGAAGGCTCTGAGGAGACCTTCTTGTGGCCTTCCAGGATCTGAAGAGGGCTCCAAGAAAGCTGGGGAGGGACTTTGGAGGGTGTCAGGGAGTGATAGGACTGGGAGGAATGGAGCAAAACTAGAAGTGGGCAGATTGAGATTGGATGTCAAGAAGAAGTTGTTGCCCATGAGGGTGGTGAGAGCCTGGCACAGGTTGCCCAGGGAGGTGGTGGAAGCCTCCTGCCTGGAGGTGTTTGCAGCCAGGCTGGATGTGGCTGTGAGCAACCTGCTGGAGTGTGAGGTGTCCCTGGGCATGGCAGGGGGGTTGGAACTGGCTGAGCCTTGAGGTCCCTTCCAGCCCTGACAGTTCTGTGATTCCATAGTGATAAGCAAGTGCTGATCCTGTTAAGACTCAGCCCACATGGAGGAACTTGCTCCAAATACAACACTCAGGACTAGAAAACTCAAGAGACACCTCCCAGATACCCCCTCAGAGCTTCTGCCAGCCTTAGGAATGCCCTGGAGGAAGGGGGAAACCTTCTGCCTGAGTGGCTGCTCGTCAAAACCTGACAATTAAGCAGAACCCAACATACTTTGAGCAGAGAACATCCATCAAAGCCCAGGGAGGATTTCCAAGAGTGATGTGCAGCTCCCTGCCAGCTCACCTGGCAGGGGCCCAAGCAACCCAGACGTCTGGCCCACGGTGCTCCTTACCATGCAGGATACAGCTCTGCCCTGCAAGAGGGGAAAGCTGCAGGAGCTTGCTCTTAACCCAAGGTACATGGCCATTCAGGGGGCTGCACCCTGAGGCAGGGAACATGGTCTTTCCTCCTGAGGAGCCCCACAGGCAGCTGGAAGATGCTGGAGCCACAGGGCTTATAAAACAATTGGGGGGGTGGGGAACAGAAGAAAAAGAAAGGGTTTAGACTTTTTGTTCTTTGCTGAGAGGAGATATCTCCAAGGATAAATCAAAGTGCTCTCAACTTTGCATCAGCCAAGAATCATCTTTTCCTCTCAAAGTCAGAGGTTTCCTCCCAGAGGGAAGCCAAGATCTCCAGCTCCAGCCAACAAGAGCCCCCTCCAAGCTGCGCTTGCCAGGAGCCCAGCAGGAACTGACTTTGCTAAGAGACCTCAGGATTTATCTTTCAGCCACAGATCTGTCTCCTTTATTTCCCAGGCAGGAAAAATGCACTCACTAAAATGAGTTCAGTAAACAAAAGAAAGAAAGAGAAAGAGAGAGAGAGGGAGGGAGGGAGGCAGGCAGAGAGAGAGAGAGAGGGAGGGAGGGAGGCAGGCGGAGAGAGAGAGAGGGAGGGAGGGAGGCAGGCGGAGAGAGAGAGAGGGAGGGAGGGAGGCAGGCGGAGAGAGAGAGAGGGAGGGAGGGAGGCAGGCGGAGAGAGGGAGGGAGGGAGGCAGGCAGAGAGGGAGGGGGAGGAGGGAGGCGGAGAGAGGGGAGGGGAGGAAGGAGGCGGAGAGAGGGGAGGGGGAGGAAGGAGGCGGGAGAGGGAGGGGGGGAGGAAGGGAGGCGGAGAGAGGAGGGGAGGAAGGAGGCGGAGAGAGGGAGGGGAGGAAGGGAGGCGGAGAGAGGGAGGGGGAGGAAGGAAGGCGGAGAGAGGGAGGGGGAGGAAGGAAGGCGGAGAGAGGGAGGGGGAGGAAGGAAGGCGGAGAGAGGGAGGGGGAGGAAGGAAGGCGGAGAGAGGGAGGGGGAGGAAGGAAGGCGGAGGAGAGGAGGGGAGGAAGGAAGGCGGAGGGAGAGAGGGGGAGGAAGAAAGGCGGAGGGAGAGAGGGGAGAGAGGCAGGCGGAGGGAGAGAGGGGAGAGAGGCAGGCGGAGGGAGAGAGGGGAGAGAGGCAGGCGGAGGGAGAGAGGGGAGAGAGGCAGGCGGAGGGAGAGAGGGGAGAGAGGCAGGCGGAGGGAGAGAGGGGAGAGAGGCAGGCGGAGGGAGAGAGGGGGAGGAAGAAAGGCGGAGGGAGAGAGGGGAGAGAGGCAGGCGGAGAGAGGGGAGAGAGGCAGGCGGAGGGAGAGAGGGGAGAGAGGCAGGCGGAGAGAGGGGAGAGAGGCAGGCGGAGAGAGGGGAGAGAGGAAGGCGGAGAGAGAGAGAGAAAGGAAGGATAATTGGAAAAAAGAAAAGAAGGAAGAAACAAGGAAGAAAAGGAAAAAAGAACAAGAGAGATTTCCTTCAGTCCACAGCTTGGAAGCTCAGGGTAAGGAATTCTCCCTTCGTGCCATGGCTCCCCGTGTGGAGCCACACAGCTCTGGAACCAGCAAGGCTTCCACAAGGGCCAGTTGCCAAGCACTTCAAACCCATAAGATTTTGTTTCAGAAAGCAATAAATTAACTCAGTTTTCTCTCTGTCTGCCCCTCCCATGCCCAAACAAACCTCTGCTACAACAAGGACTGGGAAGCCTCTCGGTTACCTGGCTCCACACTTTGGTTTGCTGCTGGCTTTTGTTCCTCAGCAAGCAGCTTCTGCGTCAGGAGAGGAGCTGAGGATGGGGTCAGCACTGGAAGCTAAGACCAGTCCTAAGGTCACTGGAGCTCTGTGGAGAACACCTGGGAGTGCTGAAGGACAGAAAGTTCACCATGAGCCAGCAATGTGCTCTTGCGGCCAAGAACCACAGAATTGTTAGGGTTGGAAGGGGGCCTCAAGGCTCAGCCAGTTCCAACCCCCCTGCCATGGGCAGGGACACCTCACACTATAGCAGGCTGCCCACAGCCACATGTAGCCAATGGGATCCTGGGGTACAGTAGGATGAGCAAGAGGGAGCAAGAGAGGTTCTCCTTCTCTTCTACTCTGCCCTAGGGAGGTCACCTGTGGAGTATTGAGTCCAGTTCTGAGCTCCCTAGTTCAAGAGAGACAGGGAACTTCTGGAGAGAGTCCAGCAGAAGCTACCAAGGTGCTGAGGGGCCTGGAGCATCTCTGTGAGGAGGAAAGGCTAAGAGCCCTGAGGCTGTTTAGCCTGGAGGAGAGCAGCCTGAGAGGGGATCTGATCAATAACTAAGGGGTGGGAGGGCAAAAGGATGAGGCCAGACTCTTTTCAGTGGTGACCAGCAACAGGACAAGGGGCAGGGGGCACCAACTGGCACCCAGGAGGTACCATCTGAACAGGAGGAAAAAACTTCTTTGGTGTGAAGGTGCTGGAGCCCCAGAGCCCAGAGGGGTTGTGGAGGAGTCTCCTTCTCTGGAGACAAACCCACCTGGGCACTGTGAGCCTGGGCAAGCTGCTGCAGGAGCCCCTGCTTTAGCAGGGTGGTTGGACTGGATGATCCCCAGAGGACACTTCCAAATCCCTACCCTGCTGTGTGATTCTGTCTGATCAGAGGCACTAACAGCTTCCAGCAGCTCCTGCCAGCTGCCAACAGCTGTGTTTACCCAGGAGGGGACATTCCCCGGTGGACTCGGATGGCGTGTAGGCATCTGCTGTGGTGGGAGCAGAGGATTGGGAGGGCGAGCAGGGGAATACAGCAGGAGCAGGAGCAGGAGCAGGAGCAGGAGCAGGAGCAGGAGCAGGAGCAGGAGCAGGAGCAGGAGCAGGAGCAGCATGGCCTTGGAGTGGCCATGCCCTGGGCAGCTGCTGGGCTGGAAGAGAGTGCATGGTAAAAATCAATGCACCGCTTGAAAAACCACCAAGGGCTGCCAGTCAATGCGCTGGGAAGGCACAGCCCAAGCCAGCAGCCTGCTGCTATTGACACAAGAAGTGGCAGGCTTGTGAAACCCAGCATCTTCTTCTCCTTCTTCCCTCCTCCCCCTCCTGAGCAAATTAACCCCAAATCTCTTTGTTTACCCTTGCCCCTAAATAAGCTCTGGCAGCTCAGCAAGATGGTATTCCAGGCTCTTCCCTGAGCAGGCAAGAGCCTTTGTTCCCCTTCACCCTGGGAAAAAGGAAGGGTTTAGATAATCTCAGAATGCCAGAAAGCAATTTATTTTGACCTAGACTGGTGCTGCAATGTCATCTCTTGGCTTCAGCACGGGGGCAAGCTTCGTTCACTGGCGGTTACGCAACACAGGCTGAAACGGGGCAGCACGTCCTGGGTGCCAAGCAGGACCCGTGGGGAACAGCCAGGCCCTGAGGCACTGGGAGCAGCCCAGAGCAGCCTGACCCTGGGTAAGGGACAAGCCTGTGGCAGGTGGTTGCTCAATGCCCAAGGAACACCGAGCAAAGGTCTCAGCTGCAAGACAGATGGATCACAGGATGGCAGGGGTTGGAAGGGACCCCAAAGAGATCATCGAGTCCAACCATCCCCCCCCCACCACAGCATAGTATCATAGGATCATTCAGGGTTGGAAGGGACCACAAGGATCATCTAGTTCCAACCCCCTCCTCCTGCAGGACCAGAGAATCCAGCTCAGGTCACAGAGGAACACATCCAGACAGGCCTTGAAAGTCTCCAGAGAACTCCACAACCTCTCTGGGCAGCCCTGTGCCAGTGCTCTGTGACCCTCACTGTAAAGAAGTTTCCCCTTGTGTTGAGGTGGAACCCCTTGTGCTGTGGACACGTTGGTCAGGAGCAGAAGGTCACTCAGGGTGTTCAAGGAACCACAGAATTGTTTTGGTGGGAAGAGACCTTCAAGACCGTTGAGTCCAAGCACTAACCCAGCACTGCCAGGTCACCACCAAGCTATGCCCCTCAGCAGCACAGCCACACAGCTTTGCAGCCCTCTGGGATGAGGACTCCACCACTGCCCAGGGCAGCCCATTCCAGGGCTTCACAACCCTTTCCTAATGTCCACATTTTTCCTCCTGTCCAACTTAAATCTCTCCTGGCACAACTTGAAGCCATTTCCTCTTGTCTAAGCAAGAAGAAGAGAAGAGACCAAGCCCCACCTGCTTACAACCATCTTTCAGGTAGCTGTAGAGAGCAAGAAGATCTCCCCTGAGCCTTCTGTTTTTATTACACACTCAAATCCCTGATGCAAACATGAAAGAGAACTCAAGAGAAGAGTTTGTCCTTTCCCCTTTATCCCAAGGCTGCAGAAGCTTGGGATCCAGAGGGATCATTCAGTCCTTCCTTGCCAGGAAGGAAACATTTGCAGTGATGGATTCTCCCTGCTCTTCCTTCCTGTTCCTAAGCCCCTGGGTGAGGTTGAACTCTTTGCCTTCAAGATGTTTTGTTGGCAGGCTCAGGCTTGGAGAAACTTCCTCAAGAAAGGAAAAGCCAAAGCAGAGAACATCACAGAGCCACGCAGCTGATAGCTGGTCACAGCACCAGAAGCCTGAAGAACATCAAGAGCTGACAGGAGAGTGCTCAGCAGACAAGAGCATGTGGCCCTTCCAGCTCCACCACCTGCTAGAGACCACTGCCCAGGACATCACTGACCATGGTGCAAACCCACCGAGCTGTCTGAGATCAGCATTGCTGCAAGCTGGCCCAGGAGCACCACCAAAAAACAGCCTTCAGTGGTGTGAGGAGCAGATGTTGGTCAGTTAGAGGGCAGAAAGGCTCTGCAGAGGGACCTCGACCGACTGGACAGATGGGCAGAGGCCAACAGGATGGCATTTAACAAGTCCAAGTGCCAGGGGCTGCACTTTGGCCACAGCAACCCCAGGCAGAGCTACAGGCTGGGGGCAGAGTGGCTGAGAGCAGCCAGGCAGAGAGGGACCTGGGGGTGCTGATTGACAGCTGCCTAAACATGAGCCAGCAGTGTGCCCAGGTGGCCAAGAAGGCCAAGGGCATCCTGGCCTGCATCAGGAACAGTGTGGCCAGCAGGAGCAGGGAGGTCATTGTGCCCTTGTACTCTGCATTGGTTAGGCCACACCTTGAGTCCTGTGTCCAGTTCTGGGTCCCTCAGTTTAAGAAGGACATCGAAACACTTGAAGGTGTCCAGAGAAGGGCAACAAGGCTGGGGAGAGGCCTTGAACACAGCCCTGTGAGGAGAGGCTGAGGGAGCTGGGGTTGCTTAGCCTGGAGAAGAGGAGGCTCAGGGGAGACCTCATTGCCCTCTACAGCTACCTGAAGGGAGGTTGTAGCCAGGTGGGGGTTGGTCTCTTCTCCCAGGCACCCAGTACCAGAACAAGAGGACACAGTCTCAAGCTGTGCCAGGGGAGGTTTAGGCTGGAAGTGAGGAGAAAGTTCTTCCCAGAGAGAGTTGTTAGCCATTGGAATGTGCTGCCCAGGTAGGTGGTGGAGTCATCATCCCTGGAGGTGTTCAAGAGGGGACTGGATGTGGCACTTGTTGCCATGGTCTAGTCATGAGGTCTGTGTTGGTAGGTTGGACTCGATGATCCTCAAGGTCTCTTCCAACCTTAGCTATACTATGATAATTGTGCTACTGAGTCCCCCTTTTGCCAGGCCTCCCTCCCCCCTCCCCCCCACCAAATCACTCTTCCACTGCACAGTGCAGACCTTTAGCTCTCCCCCATCCAGGCTATAACTCATTTCTCTGTCAACAGGGAATGCTTTTAAACCTCTTCCTCCCTGCCAGCAGGCAGAAGTCTCCTCTGCTCTTCCCAGGCAGATTCCTTTTTGATGATTACTGTTATTTACCTCTAGGCAAGCAATTGAAATCCCAAGCCCTCCTGTCTCCTGGCTTTTTTGGGGTGGGGGAACAACAGTTGAGGAGCAGCAGCAGCAACCCCTAGGAGGACTGAGAATTGCTCCTTGCAGACAGGCGGAAAGGAGAGCTCCGAGTTTGTGCTTCCATACTCCTGATGAAAAGCACAAAGCAAGGTTTGTCTTTTCTTCTCTCCCCCCTCCCACCCCTCTATCCCTCCCTAAAAGTTACATAAAACTAAACCCAGCCTCCTTTATCCCCCTGGCAGCCAGCAGCAGGTCCTGCCGAGCAACCTCGTGTCCCAGCGCTCCCCCAGCAGAGGGCTGGGAAAGGAGCAGGGGAGCGCATCCCCTCCCCTGGCTGGCTCCCACCGAGCCTTAATTTCACTCTCTGTACCTCCCAGCAGGACGTTGATGTGGACAGGCATCTGGAAAGCCCACAAGAGCTTCGTCAAGGCTTTGTTGGGGTTTTCTTTTTGTTGCTGTTGTTGCTGCTGCTGCTGTCCTCCAGGCTCTCCACGCTGGGGGTGTTATTAACAGGCGGGCTGGGTTGTGCAAGAGCGGAGCGCCGGGGCGCCGGGGGCCGCTTTGAAGAGGGAGGAGAAGGGGGCACCCTGGGCCAGGAGCCGCTGCTGAAGACCCACTGGAATCCCTGTGGTTCCTACCACGGCTGAAGGCCCCTGCTGGGTGGATTACAGTAAACCAGCAGCGAGCAAACAAACAGGCAGACAGGAGAAACAGGCTCCACAAGCCTGCTGCTCCGGGAGGAAAGGATGAGCTCTGTTTTCCAGCACCTCCCCCCTCCCAGTGCCCATCGCTTTGTCAACAAGTCTACGTGCACAAGGACAGCTTCCAGGACCTGAAGGAGCCTAGAAGACAGCTGGGGAGAGACTTCTGACAAGGGCTTGTAGAGATAGAGCAACAGGGAATGGCTTTAAGCTGGAGGAAGGGAGATTTAGCCTGGATATGAGGAGGGCGTGGAGACACTGGACCAGGTTACTCAGGGGAGTTGTGGATGCCCCCTCCTTGGAGGTGTTCAAGGCCAGGTTGGATAGGGCCTTGAGCAACCTGAGCTAGTGGAAAGTGTCTCTGCCCATGGCAGGGGGGTTGGAACTGGAAGATGTTTAAGGTCCCTTCCAACCAAACCCATTCTATAACCTTTTGTCTCCCAGGCTTGCAGACCCAGTCCACTAGAATCATCTTGGACCCAGTCCATAGAATCATTTTGGTCAGAAAAGCCCTTTAAGATGATCAAGTCCAACCACCATCCAGTCCTACCACATCAACATGAGAACATGAGGAGAAACATCTTTACAGTGGGGGTGATGGAGCCCTGGAGCAGGCTGCCCAGGGGAGCTGTGGAGTCTCCTTCTCTGGAGACATTCAAACCCCACCTGGATGCATTCCTGTGCAGACTACCCTAAGTGATCCTGCTTTGGCAGGGGGCTTGGACTGGATGATCTCTCAAGGTCCCTTCCAACCTCTAATATACTGTGAGGCTGTGAAATAAAGTGCTTGCTGAACTGTGGGTCCTGCCAAGGAGCCACCACTGCTCCAGGTGAAAGTCCTAAGCCTTAGGACCTTGCAGAGATCAGAGAGCCCAACCACACTGCCTGCCAGGTACCTTCATCCTTTGCTGCAACCCAGCCTGGCCACCACCAGACCCTCAACATCCCACACTC
Source organism: Melanerpes aurifrons (assembly GCA_011125475.1). Taxonomy (NCBI): domain Eukaryota; kingdom Metazoa; phylum Chordata; class Aves; order Piciformes; family Picidae; genus Melanerpes; species Melanerpes aurifrons. Next base: position 40,773,849 of record WWNC01000002.1, read on the forward strand.
TGGAGACCTTGCACAGCTGATGTTCTGAAGTGACTGTGTGGAGAGACTGAGGGAGCTGGGGTTGCTTAGCCTGGAGAAGAGGAGGCTCAGGGGAGACCTTCTTGCTCTGTACAACTCCCTGAAGGGAGGTTGTAGTCAGGTGGGGGTTGGTCTCTTCTCCCAGGCACCCAGCAGCAGAACAAGAGGACACAGTCTCAAGCTGTACCAGGGGAGGTTTAGGCTGGAGGTGAGGAGAAAGTTGTTCCCAGAGAGAGTTGTTAGCCATTGGAATGTGCTGCCCAGGGAGGTGGTGGAGTCACCATCCCTGGAGGTGTCCAAAACAGGCTTGGATGTGGCACCTGGAGACACGGTTTAGTTGTCAGGAGGTGTTAAGTATTAGGTAATAGGTTGGACTTGATGATCTCTGAGGTCTTTTCCAAGCTGGTTGATTCTGTGACCAAGCTGCCACACCACAAAACAAGATGCAAGCTCTGTGCCCATACTTTTCTCAGCCCAAAGGAGATCTGGCCGGCCCCAGCCTCTTCTGGATGCGCACAACACATTGCTGGAGAGACATCCCAAGGTCCCTGGGATGAGAAACACAAAAGCAGGGGAGGTCTGGTGCTTCTCTTCCCCTTTAAAGACCAGCCTGTGGAGTAATTAAACCTGCTGTTTCTAAGCTGCTTGGTATTTTAATTGATTTGCTGCACTGGCTGCCCACAGTCTCGTCATTCAAAGCCAACGTTTATCTTGCAGGCCCCAGAGGAGCGGCGAGGGGAAGCTACCTGCCCTGCACTTTCCCGGGAGACCATGGTGGCCAAGACTGCTTTGCACTGGGGATGGTGCTGGCTGGGCCACCTGGGTGCTGAGTTGATTCCCTGATCTCAACTGTGCAGCAGCTCAGGGTGAGAAAAGCTTCCTAGCATCATCCTGTACCTGGTTTCTTCCTCCTGGGGACCTAAGAGTCATAGAATAGAGGAGAGGAGAGGAGAGGAGAAGAGAAGAGGAATAGGAGAGAGTAGAAGGAGGGATGGATGGAAGAGAGTAGAAGGAGGGATGGATGGAAGAGAGTAGAAGGAGGGATGGATGGAAGAGAGTAGAAGGAGGGATGGATGGAAGAGAGTAGAAGGAGGGATGGATGGAAGAGAGTAGAAGGAGGGATGGATGGAAGAGAGTAGAAGGAGGGATGGATGGAAGAGAGTAGAAGGAGGGATGGATGGAAGAGAGTAGAAGGAGGGATGGATGGAAGAGAGTAGAAGGAGGGATGGATGGAAGAGAGTAGAAGGAGGGATGGATGGAAGAGAGTAGAAGTAACCAGGTTGGAAAAGACCTTCAAGATCATCAAGTCCAACCTATCACCCAGCATCATCTAATCAACTAAACCATGGCACCAAGCACCCCAGCCAGGCTCTTCCTAAACACCTCCAGGGATGGGACTCCACCACCTCCCTGGGGAGCACATCCCAATGGCCAATCTCTCTTGCTGGGAAGAACTTCTTCCTAACATCCAGCCTAAACCTCCCCTGGCACAGCTTAAGACTGTGTCCTCTTGTTCTGGTGCTGCTTGCCTGGGAGAAGAGACCAACCCTCACCTGGCTACAACCTCCCTTCAGGGAGCTGGAGACAGCAAGAAGGTCTCCCCTGAGCCTCCTCTTCTCCAGGCTAAGCAACCCCAGCTCCCTCCTCACAGGGCTGTGCTCCAGACCCCTCCCCAGCTTTGTTGCCCCTCCCCTTGCCCCCCACCCCTCAGCTATTGATAGGCATTGATCAGATCCCCTCTCAGCCTTCTCTTCTCCAGACTAAACAGCCCCAGGGCTCTCAGTCTCTCTCCACAGGGGAGATGCTCAAGTCCCCTAAGCATCCTCCTGGCTCTCTGCTGGACTCTCTCCAGCAGGTCTCTGTCTCTCGGACTGGGGAGCCCAAAACTGGACACAGCATTGCAGGTTTATCTCAGCAGGGCAGGCACCTCACATGCTGAGGCTTTGTGAAAGGAGTAAAGGCTTCCTTCTTTTGCATCCTCCTCCAGGATCAAATTTGCTTTCCACTCATATTATTCCCATGCTTCCTCCAGCTCTCCCTTTTCCCTCCTCCTCCATCCCTTGGGGAGCCCTCAGCTGCTGTAGGATGCCTGTCAACAGCAGCCAGTCAGTGTGGTCCAAGTTGGGTTGTTTGCACCAACAGCATTCCTGATTCATTTCATTTAGTGCTGGAGCCTCACACTGCTCCTGGCAGGAGGCTTCAGCAAAATGATGAGCGGCTGCCTGCTGCCTGCCTCTCCTGCTGCGCCTCTCCAGCCCCCAAACCCTTCTCAGCACGCTGCCCAGAAGCAGCAGGGGCCAGGCAGGGCCACCAGCCTCTCTGCACTGTCCACCTCAGGGAGAAATAGGTCCAGGAAGGTTCTCCTCCCCCTCTCCTCTGCCCTGGTGAGGCTGCAGCTGGACTACTGTGTCCAGCTCTGGGCCCCTCAGTTCAAGAAGGGCCTCAGGGAACTGCTTGAGAAAGTCCACAACACAGCCACAAAAATGCTGAAGGGAGTGGAACATCTTCCTTAGGAGGAGAGACTGAAGGAGCTGAGGGCTCTGTAGCTTGGAGGAGGCTGAGAGGTGACCTCATTCATGCTTATAAAGCTGTGCAGGGTGAGTGCCCAGGGGATGGAGCCAGGCTCTGCTGGGGGATGCCCAATGCCAGCACAAGGGGCACTGGGTGCAAGCTGGAGAAGGTTCCACATGAACAGTAGGGGAAAAAAATTCACTGTGAGAGTCACAGGGCCCTGGAACAGACTGCCCAGGGGGGTTGTGGAGTCTCCTTCTCTGGAGAGATTCCAACCCCCCTGGCCATTGTGATGCTGGGCAAGCTGCTGTGGGTGCCCCTGCTTTAGCAGGAGGGTTGGACTGGATGGTCTCCAGAGGTCCCTTCCAGCCCCTCCAGTGCTGTGATTCTCTGATTTAGGGCCCTGCCTGCTACCACTCAATTTTGAACATGGGGATGGAATCCAAATGGGAACTCAAGGAATGAAAGGATTGGACTCTAGACACATCTAGAGGTTGTGGAGTCTCCTCCTCTGGAGAGATTCCAACCCCACCTGGCCATTGTGATGCTGGGCAAGCTGCTGTGGGTGCCTCTGCTTTAGCAGGGCAGCAGTTGGACACAGTCTCAGAATCACCAAGGTTGGGAGAGACCTCAAAGATCATCAAGTCCAACCTGTCACCACAGACCTCATGATTAGACCATGGCACCAAGTGCCACATCCAATCCCCTCTTGAACACCTCCAGGGATGGGGACTCCACCACCTCCCTGGGCAGCACATCCCAATGGCTAACAACTCTCTCTGGGAAGAACTTTCTCCTCACTTCCAGCCTAAACCTCCCCTGGCACAGCTTGAGACTGTGTCCTCTTGTTCTGGTGCTGGGTGCCTGGGAGAAGAGACCAACCCCCACCTGACTACAACCTCCCTTCAGGGAGTTGTAGAGGTCCCTTCCAACATCTATCATTCTGCAGACAGTTCTGGGGGGCAGGGGTGGAGGGGGGACACTTATATCTGCTTTTAGCAGGACCCCAGAGTTGGTGACAAATGTCTGTAATAAGCCAAGCTTGAGGGCAGAAAATAATAGAGCAAGCTTTTAAAGCATAGTAAAAGAAAACAACTACTGAGAGTGGGCAATAAGATTCCCAAGTCCTCACTGCAACAGCAGGAGGTCACCTCCACACCTCCAGGGATAAATGCCATCTCCAGCAAGTGGATAAAACACCCCAACAGGGATAAAAGAACCCCCCAGCATCCAACATGTTGCCCTTCCAAAAGGTTTCTCTCTGGCCTGCAACTTCCTAGTGCTTGCAGCCTGTCCCTGGGAGAAGTCCCCATACAAGGCTCTGGCCAAGCTCTCCTGCAGGCACAGACAACACCCAGTTTCCAAGGCCTGAAGTGGAAAGTCACTTCAATCTGGGAGCATCTTTGCTTGGAAAGATGATTTCCTCTCAGGCTACAGAGCAGGCCAAGCCTCCAGCCTCCTCTAGGGATAGGGAAAGAAGCCAGGCATGTAATAGGTGAGCATTTAGCATGAAGAAGGAAGATGCTTCACAGAGGACAAATATTAAGCCATGGAAGGGATCAAGAGACATTTCCTGGGACAGCCGGTCTGAACCTGGCTCTCAGCTCAGCAGGGAGCTCCCAGGAGCTGTTGCTCTGTCTGAGGGATGAAGGAAACACAGCCTTCAGGGGGGCTTGACTTGAAAGAAGCTGCCTGGAGCTCCTAGGGATGCTAGGAAAGAGAGACAGTGGAGGACCCTTAGCTGCCTTCCTGGAGCTCCTAGGGATGGTAGGGAAAAGGGTCAGTGCAGGACCCTTAGCTGCCTTCCTGGAGCTCCTAGGGATGGTAGGGAAAAGGGCCAGTACAGGACCCTTAGCTGCCTTCCTGGAGCTCCTAGGGATGCTAGGGAAAAGGGCCAGTACAGGACCCTTAGCTGCCTTCCTGGAGCTCCTAGGGATGCTAGGGAAAAGGGCCAGTACAGGACCCTTAGCTGCCTTCCTGGAGCTCCTAGGGATGCTAGGGAAAAGGGTCAGTACAGGACCGTCAGCTGCCTTCCTGGAGCTCCTAGGGATGGTAGGAAAGAGGGACAGTGCAGGACCCTTAGCTGCCTTCCTGGAGCTCCTAGGGATGGTAGGAAAGAGGGACAGTGCAGGACCCTTAGCTGCCTTCCTGGAGCTCCTAGGGATGCTAGGGAAAAGGCTCCAGTACCTTAGCTGCCTTCCTGGAGCTCCTAGGGATGCTAGGGAAAAGGGCCAGTACAGGACCCTTAGCTGCCTTCCTGGAGCTCCTAGGGATGCTAGGACAAAGGGTCAGTGCAGGACCCTTAGCTGCCTTCCTGGAGCTCCTAGGGATGCTAGGACAAAGGGTCAGTGCAGGACCCTTAGCTGCCTTCCTGGAGCTCCTAGGGATGCTAGGAATGAGGATCAGTGCAGGACCCTTCTCTGCTGCCTACCTGGAGCTCCTAGGGATGCTAGGGAAGAGGGACAGTGCAGGACCCTTCTCTGCTGCCTGCCTACAGGCTCTCTCTGCACTCCACCCTCACACCAAGTGGCAAACATGGTCCCCAGGTACCTACCTGAGAGGCTTTCACTGAACCATGGCTGCTTCTTGCTTTGTGAGCTGACTCAGGAAAGCTGTTGCTGCATCAGTGACACCCCAGGCAGGCTTCCTTTGCAGACACAGAAGATGGAGAGCTGGTTTCTCTTCCTGGGAGGGGTGAGGTCCTCTAAAACAAACCCTGCAGCTCCCATAAAATACCCTGAGCAGAGTGGGTCCCAAGCACTGGGCTGGGTGTTGGTCACCTCAGGTGCAGGGCTTGGAGATGAACTCATCCTGAGGTGATAAAAAGGTCAGTGGAGACAGCTGGAGCCTTTCTTTGCTTATTATGAGGTATGGAATAAAGAGACCTCAGCAGTAAATTGCTGCCAGGCACTCCTGTGTATGGAGGAGCAGACAGCAGCAGCTCAGAGTTATGGCCCTGTAATTCCTTCCAGGGGTCCCAGGCACATCCTGAGTCGTTACTCAATGCCTGAGGAGCAGAGAATCACAGCATGATGGGGGTTGGAAGGGACCTCTGGAGGTCATCCTGTCCCAACCTCCTCCCTGCTAAGCAGGCTCACCCACAGCAGCTTGCCCAGGGCCACAATGGCCAGGTGGGGTTGGGATCCCTCCAGAGAAGGAGACTCCAGAGGGAGAGGGGATTGGACTGCTTGCCAATACACTCCAGACCTTGCAGGCTATACCACCAAGGATCATGAGATCCTTCATCAGCTGAAGGCAAGGCTGGCCTGATGTGGTGGTGCATCTAAGCCTTGACGGGTGTGCAGAGAAGGAGAAATTGGTGAGCTGGCTGAGTGTGGCACAAGATGAACTTAGGGAGAAAACTCTGAGGGGTGACAAGGGACACAGGCAGATGGAATTGGTTGTCTCCCCAAACTGCCATCTGCACAGAATCCCAGCAGGGTGCAAGTTGGAAGTGACCCCTGGAGGCCATCAGTCCAACCACCCTGCTAAAGCAGGGACACCCACAGCAGCTTGCCCAGGGCCACAATGCCCAGGTGGGGTTGGGATCACTCCAGAGAAGGAGGCTTCCACCACCTCCCTGGGCAGCCTGTGCCAGGCTCTCACCACCCTCATGGGCAACAACTTCTTCCTCACAGCCAATCTCAATCTACCCACTTCTAGTTTTGCTCCATCCCCCCCAGTCCTATCACTCCCTGACACCCTCAAAAGTCCCTCCCCAGCTTTCTTGCAGCCCCCTTCAGATACTGGAAGGCCACAAGAAGTCTCCTCAGAGCCTTCTCTTCTCCAGACTGAACAGCCCCAACTCTCTCAGCCTGTCTCCATAGCAGAGCAGCTCCAGCCCTCTGCTCATCCTCATGGTCCTTCTCTGGACACCTTCCAGCACCTCCAGATCCTTCCTGTGCTAGGGGCTCCAGAACTGGACACAGTACTCCAGGTGGGGTCTCACCAGGGCAGAGCAGAGAGGCAGAATCCCCTCCCTGGCCCTGCTGGCCACACTTCTCTTGCTGCAGCCCAGGCTCAGGTTGGCTTTCTGGGCTGCAAGTGCTCACTGCTGGCTCCTGTTGAGCTTCTCCTCCCCCAGCACCCCCAAGGCCTTTTATTCAGGGCTGCTCTCCAGCCAGTCCCTGCCCAGCCTGTATCTTCATCAGCAGAGATTCCTTCCTCACACAGTCACTTCAGTCAGCAGAGGAGGGTGATTCTCCAACACCCCCCCTGCCAAAAAGGAAGCTGAAAAGGGAACTGATCTGAAGCAGCCCTCTGCTTCCCTCCCATCCCTTCTTTTAATAAAGCTCCTAAATATCTTCTCCTCAGAGGAGATTAACCTAAGCTTTGCTCCCAATTATTGTTTCCCTCTCCTAAGTACAGAGGCAGAAAGGGGCTTGACAAACAAAGGCAGCTCCGCTGTTAAGCTGCCCTTCCACTCCTGCAAGCTGGTCTGAAGCCCTCTTGCTTGGAGACACCCTCCTGCACACAGAGCCCAGCCCCTGTGCAGCCATTCCACAGCACTCAGGGATTTTTCAGCCCTCTGACTCAGGGAGCTTTAGGCCTCTCCCACGGGGCTGTGAAGCCCCCAGGGCGGATTCAGACCTGGTGGCAACTGACTTGTTTCATCCAGTCCTTCTCAGACCCTGAGAAACAGCTCCCATGGGGGCAAGCATGGAATCATAGAGTCATAGAATCAATAAGGTTGGAAAAGAGCTCAAAGGTCATCAAGGCCAACCTGTCACCCAGCACCTCATGGCTACTAAACCATGGCACCAAGTGCCACATCCAGTCCCCTCTTGAACACCTCCAGGGATGGGGACTCCACCACCTCCCTGGGCAGCACATTCCAATGGCTAACAACTCTCTCTGGGAAGAACTTTCTCTGCACCTCCAGCCTAAACCTCCCCTGGCACAGCTTGAGACTGTGTCCTCTTGTTCTGGGGCTGCTTGCCTGGGAGAAGAGACCAACCCCCACCTGGCTACAACCTCCCTTCAGGGAGTTGCAGACAGCAAGAAGGTCTCCCCTGAGCCTCCTCTTCTCCAGGCTAAGCAACCCCAGCTCCCTCAGCCTCTCCTCACAGGGCTGTGCTCCAGACCCCTCCCCAGCTTTCTTGCCCTTCTCTGGACACCTTCCAGCAGCTCAACATCTTTCCTAACCTGAGGGGCCCAGAACTGGACACAGGACTCAAGGTGTGTCCTAACCAATGCAGAGTCCAGGGGCACAATGACCTCCCTGCTCCTGCTGGCCACACCGTTTCTAATGCAGGCCAGGATGCCCTTGGCCTTCTTGGCCACCTGGGCACACTGCTGGCTCATGTTTAGGCAGCTGTCAATCAGCACCCCCAGGTCCCTCTCTGTTTGGCAGCTCTCAGCCACTCTGCCCCCAGCCTGTAGCTCTGCATGGGGTTGCTGTGGCCAAAGTGCAGCCCCTGGCACTTGGACTTGTTGAATGCCATCCTGTTGGACTCTGCCCATCTGTCCAGCCTGGCAAGGTCCCTCTGCAGAGCCTCTCCAACCCTCTAACACATCTACTCCTGCTCCCAACTTGGTGTCATCTGCAGATTTGCTGATGACTGACTCAATCCCCTCATCCAGATCATCAGTGAAGATGTTAAAGAGCACAGGGCCCAGCACTGATCCCTGGGGCACACCACTGGTGCCTGGCTGCCAGCTGGCTGTGGCACCATTCACCACCACTCTCTGGGCTCAGCCTCCAGCCAGTTCCTAACCCAGCTCAGAGTGCTGCTGTCCCAGCCAGGGGCTGACAGCTTAGCCAGACGTGTGCTGTGGGGGATGGTGTCAAAGGCCTTGCTGAAGTCCAGGCAGACCTCATCCACAGCCTGCCCCACATCCACCAGGCAGTCCCCTGGGCATAGAAGGAGATCAGGTTGGAGAGGCAGGACCTGCCCTTCCTAAATCCATGCTGGCTGGACCTGAGCCCTTGGCCATCCTGCAGGTGCAGTGATTGCCCCCAGGATAATCTGCTCCATCACTTGCCCTGGCACTGAGCTCAGGCTGCCAGGCCTGGAGTTTCCAGGTTCCTCCATCTGGGCTGCAGGGATCCCATTCTCTTCCCTGCTGGTGATGGCAGGCTGGGAGACTGAGCAAATCAGATCTACCAGCTAGCCAGGCTCCTCTCTGCTCTCTGAAGGCAGCCTGCGTTCCCCCTGGAGTTCAGCTTTGATTTCTCCAGCCTGCAGTGCTGTAGGAGCAAGGCTCAGCTGGTTGCACAGCCTGGCCTGAGGGCTAGGTCGGAAGCAGCTCTTCAGATCCACGGGGCTGACCCCCTGCCTGGTGTGTTTGCTGCACAAGCTGGGATCTGCACTTGAAGCAGCCACAATCTGCTCCTTCCATTTGCAGTCACTGTGCAGGGCAGGACAGGGGGCTGACTGCAGCTGCTTAGAGCAGATGTAGGACCCCAGCACTGCAGAAAGGCTCCTTGGGAAACCCAAGGAATCATAGTATCATTCAGGGTTGGAAGAGACCACAAGGATCATCTAGTTCCAACCCCCCTGCCATGGGGAAAACAGAAGGACAGCATCATGGCAAACCAGCCCTGCCATCCTGAAAGGCTGACACACAGAACTGGGTGGGAAAGGCCTCTAAGAGCACTGAACCATGGCCCTCAAAGCACTTCCTCAACTGCCATGCCCACACATTTCTTGACCACCTCTAGGGACACAGATGTTCAATGGCATCCTGGCCTGCATCAGGAACAGTGTGGCCAGCAGGAGCAAGGAAGTCATTGTGCCCCTGGACTCAGCACTGCTTAGGCCACACCTTGAGTCCTGTGTCCAGTTCTGGGCTCCTCAGGTTAGGAAAGATGTTGAGCTGCTGGAAGGTGTCCAGAGAAGGGCAAGAAAGCTGGGGAGGGGTCTGGAGCACAGCCCTGTGAGGAGAGGCTGAGGGAGCTGGGGTTGCTTAGCCTGGAGAAGAGGAGGCTCAGGGGAGACCTTCTTGCTGTCTGCAACTCCCTGAAGGAGGTTGTAGCCAGGTGGGGGTTGGTCTCTTCTCCCAGGCAAGCAGCCCCAGAACAAGAGGACGCAGTCTCAAGCTGTGCCAGGGGAAGTTTAGTCTGGAGGTGAGGAGAAAGTTCTTCCCAGAGAGAGTTGTTAGCCATTGGGATGTGCTGCCCAGGGAGGTGGTGGAGTCCCCATCCCTGGAGGTGTTCAAGAGGGGATTGGATGTGGCACTTGGTGCCATGGTTTAGTCATGAGGTCTGTGGTGACAGGTTAGACTTGATGATCTTTGAGGTCTCTTCCAATCTGGTTTATTCTATGTAATTCTATGTAACATGTTAGGAAGATGAGGGTTAAGAGTGAGCCAGGTATCTCCTTGGTTCAGGTGAGCAGAGGGAGAGCGGAGGCAGCTGCAAGGGTATCAGTTGTTTGCCTTACATAGAACAGAGTCTCTAACAGCAAAGCCCACAGCAGCAGCTGAATGCTTTCAGTTGGGAAAAGACAAATTGAACATTCCCTGACTGCTTCCCAGGGAGCAAAAACAATGATTGCCTGCACTCTCCCTTCTCTCCCTGCTCTTTTCTGATCTCTCTCTGTGACCTACAATGTCCTTCATGGAGGCACTGAGGAGTGTGAGGATGATCAAGCACCTAAGCAAAAGAGATAGCAACTCCTGGACAATTTATCTCTCCCTCTGCAAAGACTATTTCAGCTCTTTCTAAGGGTTGTTTGGCAAACTGCATGGATCAGGTCCAGTTAAGCATGGGCAGAAAGTAGATGATCCGGAGAAGGGCCACGAGGATGAGCAGAGGGCTGGAGACAGACTGAGAGAGTTGGGGCTGTTCAGTCTGGAGAAGAGAAAGCTCTGAGGAGACCTTCTTGTGGCCTTTCAGGATCTGAAGGAGGCTACAAGAAAGCTGGGGAGGGACTTTTGAGGGTGTCAGGGAGGGATAGGACTGGGGGGAATGGAGCAAAACTAGAAGTGGGTAGATCCAGACTGGATGTTAGGCAGAAGTTCCCCAGGAGGGTGGTGAGAGCCTGGCACAGGTTTGCCCAGGGAGGTGGTGGAAGCCTCCTGCCTGGAGGTGTTTGCAGCCAGGCTGGATGTGGCTGTGAGCAACCTGCTGGAGTGTGAGGTGTCCCTGGGCATGGCAGGGGGGTTGGAACTGGCTGAGCCTTGAGGTCCCTTCCCACCCTGACTGATTCTATGATTCTATGACAAGGGGCAATGGCTTCAGACCAGAGAAGAGCAGATTTATATTAGATGTTAGGAAGAAGTTCTTCACTCTGAGGGTGGTGGAACACTGGAACAGGTTGCCCAGGGAGGTGGTGGAAGCCTCATCCCTGTACATATTCAGGGTGAGGTTTGACAGGGCTCTGGGCAGCCTGAGCTAGTTGGGGACATCCCTGCTGACTGCAGAGGGGCCTGGACTAGATGACCTTCAGAGGTCCCTTCCAGCCCAGCCCATTCCATGATTCTGTGATCCTTCAGTCTCTGGTGATGTGCCAAAAGGCTGATTTCTAATAAGATGAGCAAGTCTGTAAACATGAGCACCTGATGGTGCAGGGACAGCTCTCACAGCAGAAGGATTTCTTCTGAGCAGCTTGGGCAGCCAAGAAGAAAGGCTACATCTTGTCCTGCTGCTACTCAGCTATTACATGAGACAGCAGCTCCTTTGAAACAACCAAGGACCATTCCTTGCAGACCTCAGTCAAAAGCTCCTGGTAATGAGCAGGCAGAACTCACAGCCCTGCATCACAGAGTCCTGGAATCATTAAGGTGGAAAGGATCTCTCAGATCATCAACCTACCACCACCATGGCCACCAACCTGTGTCCCAGGGTGCCATCTCCACGTGTTCTTGAGCACCTCCAGGCATGGTGACTCCATCCTAGCTGCAGAAATTTGTGTTACTTGAGAGCTGCCTAAGAATATGCTTCAAGGAACTAAAAGGATGGCACTGTTCAGCAAAGTAGAGACTCTCTTCACAACACTTCATTCTTGACTGGTTGAGAGCAGCCCTGAAGAAAAGGCCTTGGGGGTGCTGGGGGATGAGAAGCTCAACAGGAGCCAGCAGTGAGCACTTGCAGCCCAGAAAGCCAAGCAGAGCCTGGGCTGCAGCAAGAAGACCAGGCACTGGGGAGGGAGAGGAGAGGGGAGGAGAGGAGAGGAGAGGAGAGGAGAGGGAGGGGAGGAGGGAGAGGGAGGAGGGAGGGAGGGGAGGAGAGGGGAGGGGAGGGGGAGGAGAGGAGAGGGAGAGAAGAGAAGAGGAAGAGAGGAGAGAGGGAGAGAGAGGAGAGAAGAGAGAGGAGAGGAGAGAGAGAGGAGAGGAGAGAAGAGAGAGAAGAGAGAGGAGAGGAGAGGAGAGGAGAGGAGAGGAGAGGAGAGAGAGGGAGAGGAGAGAGAGGAGAGGAGAGGAGAGGAGAGGAGAGAGAGAGAGAGAAGAGAGGAGAGAAGAGGAATTAACCAGGTTGGAAGAGACCTCAGAGATCATCAAGTCCAATCTATCACCCAGCACCATCTAATCAACTAACCCATGGCACCAAGCACCCCAGCCAGGCTCTTCCTAAACATCTCCAGGGATGGGGACTCCACCACCTCCCTGGGCAGCACATTCCAATGGCCAATTTCTCTTGATGGAAAGAACTTCTTCCTAACCTCCAGCCTAAACCTCCCCTGGTGCAGCTTGAGACTGTGTCCTCTTGTTCTGGGGCTGGGTGCCTGGGAGATGAGAACAACCTCCCCCAGCTACAACCTCCCTTCAGGGAGTTGGAGACAGCAAGAAGGTCTCCCCTGAGCCTCCTCTTCTCCAGGCTAAGCAACCCCAGCTCCCTCAGCCTCTCCTCACAGGGCTGTGCTCCAGACCCCTCCCCAGTTTTCTTGCCCTTCTCTGGACACCTTCAAGAGTCTCAATGTCCTTCTTAAACTGAGGAGCCCAGAACTGGACACAGGACTGCAGGTGTGGCCTAACCAGTGCTGAGTTTCCTTCTGATATCCAACCTAAATCTGCCTTGCTCCAGTCTCAAACCATTGCCCCTCATCCTACCACTCCAACTCCTTGCAAAAAGTCCCTCCCTGGCTCTCCTGTAGCTCCCTTCAGGTACTGGAAGGCTGCTCTTAGGTCTCCCTGGAGCCTTCTCTTCTCCAGGCTGAACAGCCCCAATTCCTTCAGCCTCTCTTCATATCCTAGGAGAGGTGCTGCAGCCCTCTGATCATCTTTGGATTCCTCTTTTGAGATCATCAAGTCCAAGCACTAACCCAGCACAGCCAAGTCCACCACTAAACCACATCCCTCAGCACCACAACTTCCTATCTGTTAAACAGCTGCAGGGATGGAGACTCCATCACTTCCCTGGGCAGCCTGAAAGTGTCAGATCCAGGAGCTCTGGAGCTGTCAGATCATCAGCCCAAGACTACTTTAAGTATCTGCACTGGGCTCCAGCTACCCAGCTCTTTGGAGCCCCTCAGGGGGGACAGGGATTTGAGGCATGGAGGTGTCATCAGTGCCATGTCCCCTCTGCAGCCAGGAGAGCCATCCCCACAAGCCTCACCATGGCCCAACTCTGGAACTCTCTGTGTGGATTTCAGTGTGGCAATACAGTAAGAAGATGGCAGAGGAGGAATTGGTCCTGACTGGGAGATTAGGTTTAGATCAAATTTGGCTGAGGTGGGAGCTGCTGCTGGCTAGGACATGACTCAGGAGTGCTTAATGCATCTCTTACTCCCAGGCCAGGCCCAGCTGGCAGAGGCAAAGCTGGAGAGATGCTGAAGCTCTGAAGGGAAGAGCAGCCCAAGCTGCCCTCAAAAAGGTGTTGTAGCACCAAGCCAACAGAGCTCAGCTGAGCATTTCTGGCTGGTGCCTGCACATTTCCCATACATGCTGTTCCCACACCTCCTTTCTGAGCTCCAGTGCCCTCCTTGCTGCCTGAGCTGTGAGCACCTCCAGGGAGCTGGCTGCATGTGATGCTGCCAGCTGTGACACAAGGGCACTGGGACAGGAGAGGAGGGATCACACAGGTCAGAGCACAAACCCACTGCCAGCACTCTTTGCAGTCTGTCTCTTCTGCATCCTCCATTAACCTGACCCAGGATACTCAGCAAGAAATCATAGAATCAGGACTGGGTTGGAAGGGGTATTAAAGATCATCTAGTCCAGCCCCCATGCAGCCAGCAGGGGACATCTGCAGCTAGAGCAGGTTGCTCACAGCCCCAAACAACCTGACCTGGGATGGTTCCAGGGATGAAGCTTCTACCACCTCTCTGGGCAACCTGGGCCAGAGTCTCACCAAGCTCACAGTGAAGATTTTCTCCCTTACACCTGCCCCAAATCTCCTCTCTTTCAATTTGAAACTTACCCCTCATCCTATCACTACATACTCTGATCAAGAGTCCGTCTCCCCTTTTAAGTACTGAAAGGCCACAAAAAGGTCTCCTTGGAGCCTTCTCTTCTCCAGGCTGAACAACCCCAACTCTCTCAGCCTGGCCTCACAGCAGAGGGCTTCCAGCCCCCTCCTCATTGCCCTGCTCCAACAGGTCCATGTCTGTCCTGTGCTGAGGACTCCAGAGCTGGCCCCAGCCTTGCAGGTGAGGTCTCAGCATAGCAGAGGACAGAATCCTCTCCCTCCCCCTGCTGCCCACACTGCTGGGGATCAGCCCAGGACACAGCTGTCTCTGTTGTGGAGAGCAAGGAGGTCTCCCCTCAGCCTCCTTTTCTCCAGGCTAAACACCTCCAGCTCCCTCAGCTGCTCCTCACCAGCCCGGTTCTCCAGACCCTCCACCACCTTTGCTGCCCTTCTCTGGACCTGCTCCAGCACTTCAATGTCCTTCCTGAACTGAGGGACCCAAAACTGAACCCAGTACTGGCGGTTCAGTACTGCTCCTGCTGGCCACACTATTGCTGATCCAGGTCAGGATGCTGGTGGCCTTCTGTGCCACCTGCACACACTGCTGCCTCACCTTCAGCCAGCTGCCAGGCAGCACCCTCCAGATCCTTTTCCACTTGACAGTATCCAGCCACTCTGCCCCGAGCCTGGAGTGTTGTGACCCAAGTGAGGAGCCAGCCCTTGGCCTCCCTGAGTCTCATGCAACTGACCTCAGTTCATCAATCCAGCCTGTCCAGGTCCCTCTGCAGAGCCTTCCTACCATTAGAATCAAACATAAAATTGTCAGGGTTGGAAGGCACCTCAAGGTGCCAGTCCCAACCCCCCTGCCATGCCCAGGGACACCTCACACTCCAGCAGGTTGCTCACAGCCACATCCAGCCTGGCTGCAAACACCTCCAGGCAGGAGGCTTCCACCACCTCCCTGGGCAACCTGTGCCAGGCTCTCACCACCCTCATGGGCAACAACTTCTTCCTTACATCCAATTTTTGTTCCATTCCCCCCAGTCCATTGCCTGACACCCACAAAAGTCCCTTCCCAGCTCTCTTACAGGCCCCCTTCAGACACTATCAGGTCAACACTCATGGGCAACTCAGAGTCATGTGCAAACTCACCTGAGGGTGAAATGGTCCCACAGTAAAGTGGGAGAATCCCCATGAAAAGCAGGACACAGAGCAGTTAGAGTGAGTCCAGAGAAGGGCCACAAGGATGATCCAAGGGCTGGAGCACCTCTGCTGTGAGGAGAGGCTGAGGGAGCTGGGGGGATCAGCCTGGAGAAAAGAGGACTCTGGGGGGACCTCAGAGCTGCCTTCCAATACCTGAAGGGATCCTAGAGGAAGGCTTCAGAGGGACTTTTCCTAAGGCTGTCTAGAGACAGGACAAAGGGGGATGGTTTGAAGCTGAGGGAGAGGAGGTTTAGGCTGGATCTTGGGAAGAAGCTCTTCAGTACAAGGGTGGTGAGGCTCTGGAACAAGTTGCCCAGGCAGGCTGTGGATGGCTCCCTCCTGGGGGTGTTCAAGGCCAGGCTGGATGAAGCTTTGAGCAGCTGAGCCTCGTTGAGAGGTGTCCCTGCCCATGACAGGGGGGTTGGAGTAGATGATCTCTGAGGTCCCTTCCAACCTTAAGCCATTCTGTGATTCTATGAATCTGGGGCCAGCAGTGAAAAGCCTCCCAGCTGTGTTTCAGAGTCTGAGGGATTTAAGAGGGATGGAGCTCAAGCAAGATGGCTTTTGATTAACACCTGCTGAGTCCAAAGCTGAGAGGTGTCCCTGCCCATAGCAGGGAGGTTGAAGCAGGGGTATCTGAAGGGGGCTACAAGAAGGTTGGGGAGGGACTGCTCAGGATCTCAGGCAGTGATAGGACTAGGGGGATGGAATGAAGCTGGAGGTGGGGAGGTTCAGGCTGGAGGTGAGGAGGAAGTTCTTCCCCATGAGAGTGGTGAAGCCCTGGAATGGGTTGTCCAGGGAGGTGGTTGGGGCCCTGTCCCTGGAGGTGTTTAAGGCCAGGCTGGATGAGGCTCTGGCCAGGCTGATGTAGTGTGGGGTGTCCCTGCCCATGGCAGGGGGGTTGGAACTAGATGATCCTTGTGGTCCCTTCCAACCCTGACTGATACTATGATTCTATATCTGAGGTCCCTTCACACTTTAAGCCATTCTATGAATCTGGGGCCAGCAATGAAAGCCTCCCATCTGTATTTCAGAGTCTGAGGGACTGAAGAGCTGTGGAACTCAGGCAAGAGTTGTTTTTTCTTCAATATGTGCTGCCTACACCCCAAAGGATGAGACCTCGATTTTTGACTGGGAGTAATTGTGCTGTCTACGGAGGTTGTAGCCAGGTGGGGGTTGGTCTCTTCCCCCAGGCAAGCAGCAGCAGAACAAGAGGACACAGTCTCAAGCTGTGCCAGGGAGGTTTAGGCTGGATGTTAGGAAGAAGTTCTTCCCAGCAAGAGAGATTGGCCATTGGAATGTGCTGCCCAGGGAGGTGATGGAGTCCCCATCCCTGGAGGTGTTTAGGAAGAGCCTGGCTGGGGTGCTTGGTGCCATGGTTTAGTTGATTAGATGGTGTTGGTTGATAGGTTGGACTTGATGATCTTGAAGGTCTCTTCCAACCTGGTCTGGTCTGGTCTATCCTATCCTATCCTATTCTACTCTATCCTACTCTATTTTATCCTAGTCTACTCTACTCTACTCTACCCTACTCTACTCTACTCTACTCTACTCTACTCTACTCTACCCTACCCTACTCTATTCTATTCTATTCTATTCTATTCTATTCTATTCTATTCTATCCTATCCTATCCTATCCTATTCCATTCCATTCCACTCCACTGGTGCCTTTGTGCCATCTCAAACCCAACCAGAGGAAGCCTCCTTGAAGAGCTGGGGCTGAGGATGGATCCCCTCTCCTGCCATGCATTCCCACCAGATTTCCATTCCTTCCCTGTGCTGCATTTGCTAATTGCCCAGCCTGCATTTGCTTAAAGAAAGCATTTTCCTGGCCTTCACAATCCATCTTCCCATCCTAATGGCTGTTGTGGTAAAGTCATTATGGAGACTTTATGAAATCACAGTGATTTCCATGACAACAGTGATGCAATAAAGGTGGGATTATGACATTACTGCAAGATCAAGCTGAAGGACAGGATGGATTTGTTTACCCCCAGACAGGGCAAGGAAGAGACTTCATTCATCCCCAGCTCTTCAAGTGCCTTAAGGTCTGCTAATGGAAGGTCCAATTTGTATCTGAGTTTTCTTCTCTTTATCCTTTTTTTTCTTAGCCTTTCTTGTTTGTTTTTTAGCCTTTCTGGTTTTGTTTTTCATCCTTCTTTGTTTGTTTGTTATAAGAGTTAGTCATTGGGACTTTTCCCTCAAGCACACACAGCTGAAGAAGTTTCAGAGGAGCAGCTGTGCTGTCCTCTGTGAAAGGCCATCCCTCCAACCAGCCAGGGGGGGACCACTCACTGGATGGCAGCACTCAGAGAGCTGCAATTAGCAGCTCAGTGTTGATTTGTGTCCAGATCTGAGCTCCTCAGGTTAGGAAAGATGTTGAGATGCTGGAAGGTGTCCAGAGAAGGGCAAGAAAGGTGGGGAGGGGTCTGGAGCACAGCCCTGTGAGGAGAGGCTGAGGGAGCTGGGGTTGCTTAGCCTGGAGAATAGGAGGCTCAGGGGAGACCACCTTGCTGTCTCCAACTCCCTGAAGGGAGGTTGTAGCCAGGTGGAGGTTGGTCTCTTCTCCCAGGCAAGCAGGACCAGAACAAGAGGACACAGTCTCAAGCTGTGCCAGGGGAGGTTTAGGCTGAATGTTAGGAAGAAGTTCTTCCCAGCAAGAGAGATTGCCCATTGGAATGTGCTGCCCAGGGAGGTGGTGGAGTCACCATCCCTGGAGGTGTTTAGGAAGAGCCTGGATGTGGCACTTAGTGCCATGGTTTAGTAATCATGAGGTGTTGGGTGATAGGTTGCACTTGATGATCTCAAAGGTCTTTTCCAACTTTGTTAATTCTATTTTATCCTATTCTATTCAAATGGAGACCAGTGACAAGTGGTGTCCTTGAGAGGTTGGTACTGGGACCAGTGCTTTGACAGAGACAAGGATAGTGGGATGGAGGCACCTTCAGCAAGTTAAGCTGTGTGGCCCAGCTTCACACTCTGGAGGGAAGGGATCCATCTGGAGGGAGTTGGGCAGGCTGCAGAGCTGGGCCCAAGCCAACCTCTTCGAGTTCAACAAGACCAAGGGCAAGGTCCTGCCCCTGGGTCAGGGCAGTCCCCAGCACAAATCCAAGCTGGGAGAGGAGTGCCTGGAGAGCAGTCAGGAGGAGAAGACCTTGGGGGTGTCAGCTGGTGACAAAGTCCCCAGGAGCCAGCAGTGGTTCCTGGCAGCCCAGCAGGCAGCTGTGTGCTGGGCTGCATCCAGAGCAGGGAGAGCAGCAGCACAGGGAGGGCATTCTGCCCCTCTGCATGCTCGCCTGGAGAACTGTGTCCAGCTTCGATGCTCCCAGCACAAGAGGGACTTGGTACTGCTGGAGAAGGTCCAGAGGAGGCCTCAACAATGATCCTCTGATCAGGAGAACCTGCCCTGTGGGGACAGGCTGAGAGAGCTGGGCTGTTCAGCCTGGAGAAGACAAGGCTCCTGCAAGACCTTACAGAGACCTTCCAGCACCTGAAGGGGGGTACAAGAAAGCCAAGAAGGGAATTTTTCCAAGGGCTTGTAGCGATAGGACAAGAGGGAATGGATTGAAGCTTGAGGAGGGCAGATGTAGGCTGAAGATTAGGAAGAAATCCTTTCCAGTGAGGGTGGTGAGACACTGGAACAGGTTGCCCAGGGGGGCTGTGGATGCCCCCTCCCTGGAGGTGCTCAAGGTCAGGTTGGATGAGGCTCTGAGTGACCTGGGCTAAGGAAAGCTTGCCCTGCCCATGGCAGGGGAGTTGGAACCAGATGATCCTTAAGGTGCCTTCCAACCTAAACCATTCTATCCATCTATGACCTTTCACAGCTCTTGGCTCTCCTGAAAGGCAATCCAGTGGGGAAGGGTTTTCCAGCAGTTCTCAAGAGCCCAGCAGGAAGAACTTCCCCCCTTTCATGGCTGGCTGATCTAAGCTGCCTTCTCTTCAAGTGTTTTAATAGAGAAATCACCTGCCATTGGAGCACAGCATGAATTGGCTACCCATGAAATTAGGTCCCAAAATGACAGCCATGAAATTAGGTCCCAAAATAACATTAACACCCCACACACACACCCACCCCACCCACCCCTTTTCTCTCCTCATTGGAAATATTGGAGAGATAGGAGCAAAATAAGGCTCAGCCAGTTCCAACCCCCTGCCATGCCCAGGGACACCTCACACTGCAGCAGGTTGCTCACAGCCACATCCAGCCTGGCTGCAAACACCTCCAGGCAGGAGGCTTCCACCACCTCCCTGGGCAGCCTGTGCCAGGCTCTCACCACCCTCCTGGGGAACAACTTCTTCCTCACAGCCAATCTCAATCTCCCCACTTCTAGTTGTGCTCCACCCCCCTCAGTCCTATCACTCCCTGACAGCCCCCAAAGTCCCTCCCCAGCTTGCTTGTAGCCCCCTTCAGATCCTGGAAGGCCACAAGAAGGTCTCCTCAAAACCTTCTCTTCTCCAGACTTGTGATGGATTGAAATTTCCCCCCCAGCATTAATTTTTAGCCAGACCAACTCAGTTAGAAGCAAATGAAGACTGAACAGCCTCAACTCTCTCAGTCTGTCCTCATAGCAGAGCAGCTCCAGCCCTCTGCTCATGCTCATGGCCCTTGTCTGGACACCTCCCAGCACCTCCAGGTCTTTTTTGTACAAGGGGCTCCAGAACTGGACACAGTCCTCCAGGTGGGGTCTCACTAGAGTGGAGCAGAGGGGGAGAATCACCTCTCTCACCCTGCTGGCCACACTGCTATAGATGATCCTTGAGGTCCCTTCCAGCCCTAACAACTCCTATGAGGACAGACTGAGGGAGTTGGGGGTGATCAGTCTGGAGAAGAGAAGGCTCTGAGGTGACCTCATTGTGGCCTTCCAGTATCTGAAGGGGGCTACAGGAAGGCTGGGGAGGGACTGCTCAGGATCTCAGGGAGTGATAGGACTAGGGGGAATGGAATGAAGCTGGAGGTGGGGAGATTCAGGCTGGAGGTGAGGAGGAAGTTCTTCCCCATGAGAGTGGTGAAGCCCTGGAATGGGTTGTCCAGGGAGGTGGTTGGGGCCCTGTCCCTGGAGGTGTTTAAGGCCAGGCTGGCTGAGGCTCTGGCCAGGCTGATGTAGTGTGGGGTGTCCCTGCCCTGGCAGGGGGGTTGGAACTAGCTGATCCTTGTGGTCCCTTCCAACCCTGAATGATACTATGATTCTATGAAAATACATCTTGGGCCCAAAGGCAAAACCCATTAGCTTCTCAAACCAAGACACCCTCCTGAAGCCACTTCTAGAAGCACTTTTTGGCTCACTTGCCTCCCCCAATCTCCCCCAAGCCATCACTGAACAGACTCAGGTAGAAATGACACAGCAGTTCCTAAAGGATCAGAGCATGGAAGGGCCAGGAGACAGCTCTGAAGGGAGCTGAGGCTTTGTGGTTTGGGTTGGGGTTGGGTTTTCCCCACCACCACCCTTTCCAGGAGAAGAAAAGATGAATATTTCATAGGCTACACGGTTCAAAAGTTGATTAATGTTTCAGTGTGTGGCAAAGCCAAGCCCCAGGGACACGTTTCCTGATGGCAGATTCTTGGAGCTGCCAGGAGGACTCCAGCCAGCCCAATCCCCTCTGAGGATGTGCTTCCTCTAACCCCCTGCAGAATGGCTCCTGCCAGGCTTTGGTGCTTCACAAATGTCCCAGTCCAACATTCCACCTCCAAGTGTGGGGCACTCGTGCTCCCAGGGGGCTGCATGCTGAGGTAGCCAAGTTGGCTAAGAGCAGCTGGGCAGAGGGGTTTTGGTGTCCCCTTCCATCCAGCTCCTTCACATCTAAGGGGACTGGGGGGAATGGAGCAAAACAAATGGGAGATTCAGATTGGGTGTGAGGAAGAAGTTGTTCCCCAGGAGGGTGGTGAGAGACTGGCACAGGTTGCCCAGGGAGGTGGTGGAAGGTAGCCCTGCCCATGGTAGGAGAGTTGGAACTGGATAGTCTTTAAATTCCCAAATCACAGCCTGGGCTGCAGCAAGAGGCCAGCAGGTTGAGGGAGGTGATTCTCCCCCACTGCTCCACTCTGCTGAGACCCCACCTGGAGCACTGTGTCCTGCTCTGGAGCCCCTAGCACAGGAAGGATCTGGAGGTGCTGGAAGGTGTCCAGAGAAGGGCCAGGAGGATGAGCAGAGGGCTGGAGCTGCTCTGCTCTGGAGACAGACTGAGGGAGTTGGGGCTGTTCAGTCTGGAGAAGAGAAGGCTCCCAGGAGACCTTCCTGTGGCTTTCCAGGATCTGAAGGGGGCTACAAGAAGGCTGGAGAGAGACTTTTGAGGTTGTCAGGTAGGGATAGGACTGGGAGGGATGGAGCAAAACTAGAAGTGGGGAGATTGAGATTGGATGTTAGGCAGAAGTTGTTGCCCATGAGGGTAGTGAGAGCCTGGCACAGGTTGCCCAGGGAGGTGGTGGAAGCCTCCTGCCTGGAGGTGTTTGCAGCCAGGCTGGATGTGGCTGTGAGCAACCTGCTGCAGTGTGAGGTGTCCCTGGGCATGGCAGGGGGGTTGGAATTGGCTGAGCCTTGAGGTCCCTTCCAACCCTGACAGTTCCATGATTCCATGAACTACAGCAGGTTGACACAGCCAGGTAGAGAACTGCTCATGGTTTGGTGGTCCATGAATCATGAAACTGCTGAGGTTGGAAGTGAACTTTGAGATTATCCAGTACCTGAAGGGGGCTACAAGAAGGCTGCAGAGGGACTGTTTCCAAAGGCCTGCAGTGACAGGATGAGGGGCAATGAGGGGTTTGAAATTAGTGAAGAGCAGATTCAGATTGGATGTTAGGAGCAAGTTCTGCACCATGAGGGTGGTGGAACACTGGGACAGGTTGTGCAGAGAGGTACTTGAGACCCCATCCCTGGAGATATTCAAGGTGAGGCTTAATAAGCCTCAGAGCAACCTGATCTAGTTGACGATGTCCTTGCTGACTGCAGAAAGGGTTGGGCTGGATGACTTTTGGAGGTGCCTTCTAATCCAAACTGTTCTATGAGTCCATGATTCCTACCTTAGTCCACCTGCTTGGCCAATGAGATGACTTTATCAAGCTTTTTCCTGCTGTTGATCAACCTGGGGGCATCTTCTCCACTTCCTTCCAGGCTGTCGAGGAGCTATGGCCCCAGTCACAGAATCACACAGAGTCAGTCAGGTTGGAAGAGACCTCCAAGATCACCAAGTCCAACTGGTCACCCAACCCAGAATCAACACAGAACCATAGAATCAATAAGGTTGGAAGAGACCTCAAAGATCATCAAGTCCAACCTGACACCCAACACCTCATGACTACTAAACCATAGCACCAAGTGCCACATCCAATCCCCTCTGGAACACCTCCAGGGATGGGGACTCCACCACCTCCCTGGGCAGCACATCCCAATGGCCAATTACTCTTTCTGGGAAGAACTTTCTCCTCACCTCCAGCCTAAATTTCCCTGGCACAGCTTGAGACTGTGTCCTCTTGTTCTGCTGCTGCTTGCCTGGGAGAAGAGACCAACCCCCACCTGGCTACAACCTCCCTGCAGGGAGTCGCAGACAGCAAGAAGATCTCCCCTGAGCCTCCTCTTCTGCAGGCTAAGCAACCCCAGCTCCCTCAGCCTCTCCTCACAGGGCTGTGCTCCAGACCCCTCCCCAGCCTTGTTGCCCTTCTCTGGACATGTTCAAGTATCTCAATGTCCTTCTTAACCTGAGTGGCCCAGAACTGGACACAGGACTCAAGGTGTGGCCTAAGCAGTGCTGAGTCCAGGGGCACAATGACCTCCCTACTCCTGCTGGCCACACTGTTCCTGATGGAGGCCAGGATGCCCTTGGCCTTATTTGGCTGCCTGGGCACGCTGCTGGCTCATGTTCAGCCAGCTGTCAATCAGTACCCCCAGGTCCCTCTCTGCCTGGCTGCTCTGCCCCCAGCCTGTAGCTCTGCCTGGGGTTGCTGTGGCCAAAGTGCAGCACCTGGCACTTGGACTTGTTGAATACCATCCTGTTGGCCTCTGCCCATCTGTCCAGCCTGGCAAGGTCCTTCTGCAGAGCCCTTCTGCCCTCTAACAGATCAACTCCTGCTCCCAGCTTGGTGTCATCTGCAGATTTGCTGATGGCTGACTCAATCCCCTCATCCAGATCATCAATGGAGATACTGAACAGAACCAACCAGGTTGGAAGAGGCCTCCAAGATCACCAAGTCCAACTGACCACTCAACCCTAACTAATCAACACAGAATCAGCCAGGTGGGAAGAGACCTCCAAGATCACCAAGTCCGACCCATCACCCAACCCTAACCAATCAACACCGAATCAGCCAGGTGGGAAGAGACCTCCAAGATCACCAAGTCCAACTCATCACTCAGCCCTAACTAATCAACCAGACCATGGCACTAAGTGCCTCAACCAGGCTGGTCTTAAACAGCTCCAGGGATGCTGACCCAACCTCTTCCCTGGGCAGCCCTTTCCAGTGGCAAATCTCTCTTTCTGGGAACAACTTCTTCCTGAGGTCAAGCCTAAACTTCCCCCTCTTGCATCTTGCGCCTATGTCCTCTTCTTCTGGTGCTGGTTGCTTGGGAGAAGAGACCAACTTGCTTGCTGGTTGCCCTGCCCTGTCTGGCTGCTCTTGAGAAGTTCCCTGCTCAGAGAGCTCATTTGCTTCCCAGTTCAGCCTGACTGCTCTCAGCAGCTGCTTCAGCTTGTTCTGCCCCAATTCCTGCCGCTCTGAGCCTTCCCTCCTATCTCTTCATCAGCAGAAGGGCAACACGGGGAGGCCACACAGACGTGTTAATGAAATGTGAATTATTAACTGCAGCTTGCTGAGGGAGATATGGACAGGGGGAAGGTGGGGGAGGTGGGGGGGAGGGCTGACGGCTGGCCATTAATATGTAAAGTGGGCGCCGCTCCCTCCTTTGGCTGGAGGGGAAGAGCGGCTTTGAGCCTCAGTCCCCTTCCAGGGCCGGGATGGGTAATGAGATAACCTGACTGCCACTTCTCTCCCCCTCTTCCTTTCTTTCTTTCACTTCCCCCCCTCCCTCCCCCTTGATAAAAGGACAGAGGGGAATGTAGACAATTAAAAGGAGGATTCCAATCGGCCTCGGAGAGATTCAATGAATAATAATGGACCTCCAGCTGCTAATGTGCTTAAAGGACTTCCAAGTCTCGAGTGTCTAACCAGCTTAAGGGGCTGTGCCACGGACCTCATCTCTATCTGTAAATGGGAAAGGCAGGGGGAAGGGGTGGGAGGTAGGAGGGGAAGGGGGGGTTCCTGCCTCTGACTACAGATGAGGGGTTTGGAGCACAGCCCTGTGAGGAGAGGCTGAGGGAGCTGGGGTTGTTTAGCCTGGAGAAGAGGAGGCTCAGGGGAGACCTTCTTGCAGTCTCCAACTCCTTGAAGGGAGGTTGCAGCCAGGTGGGGGGTTGGTCTCTTCTCCCAGGCAAGCAGGACCAGAACAAGAGGACACAGTCTCAAGCTGCACCAAGGGAGGTTTAAGCTCTGGATGTTAGGAAGAAGTTCTTCCCAGAGAGGGAGATTGGCCATGGAAATGTGCTGTCCAGGGAGGTGGTGGAGTCACCATCCCTGGAGGTGTTTAGGAAGAGCCTGGCTGGGGTGCTTGGTGCCATGGTTTAGTTGATCAGATGGTGCTGGGTGATAGGTTGGACTTGGTGATCTCAAAGGTCTTTTCCAACCTGGTTCAGTCCATCCCATCCCATCCCATTCTACTCCATTCCATTCCATTCTACTCCATTCCATTCCATTCCACTCCATTCCATTCTACTCCATTCCATTCTCTTCCCAGTCACTTGCTGAGCCTTTTGCAAGGATACTGTGACAGCAGCAAACCAGGAAAGTCCGCCAAACAGCTCTCCAATGCAGCATTAGGCCCTTCCAGCACGAGTAGCTTCCCTGATTAACCCACTTCTGCAAGTCCCCTACAGCTGGTGATGCTCATAGTGGCTTCAAAACATCCAGAGAGGGGTTCAGTGTGGAGAGTGAAAATAAAAACAGCATCTTGTTTGCTTTTCTCACCTCACAGAAGCATGATCACAGAAGTGCCTGGTTGGAAAAGACCAACCATAGCCTAACATCTCCCTGGACACAGCTGTTAGAGCATGTCATCAAATCATAGACTGGGTTAGGCTGGTAGGGACCTCAGAGGTCATCTACTCCAACCTCCTTGCCATGGGCAGGGAGACCTCTCAGCTAGACTTGGTTGCCCAAGGCCTCATCCAACCTGGCCTTGAATACCCCCAAGGAGGAGGCATCCACAGCCACTATTCCAGAGTCTCACCACCTTTGTACTGAAGAACATCTTCCCAAGATCCAGCCTAAACCTCCTCTCCCTCAGCTTCAAACCATTCCCCCTTGTCCTGTCTCTAGACACCCATAGGAAAAGTCCCTCTCAAGCCTTCCTGTAGGATCCCTTCAGGTACTGAAAGGCAGCTCTAAGGTTCCCCCAGCCTTCCTGTAGGATCCAGGGGAAGTTTAGGCTGGAGGGGAGGAGAAAGTTCTTCCCAGAGAGAGTTGTTAGCCATTGGGATGTGCTGCTCAGGGAGGTGGTGGAGTCTCCATCCCTGGAGGTGTTCAAGAGGGGATTGGATGTGGCACTTGGTGCCATGGTTTAGTAGCCATGAGGTGTTGGGTGACAGGTTGGACTTGATGATCTCTGAGGTCTCTTCCAACCTTATTGATTCTATGATCCCTTCAGGTATTGGAAGTCAGCTCTAAGGTCCCCCAGAGTCCTCTCTTCTCCAGGTTGATCACCCCCAGCTCCCTCAGCCTATCCTCATAGCACAGGTGGTGCTCCAGCCCTTGGATCATCCTTGTGGCCCTTCTCTGTCTCTGGCACAAGCCTCCCACTCTCCCCCTGCAGCCTCCCTCACTGAGCCCCTTGCCCAAGGCAGCCTCCTCTCCTTGACTCCCTCAGGTTTCTCCCATGCTCAGGAGTTTCTGTGGAGGGTCAAGGCATGCAGAGGGGGGAGAGCAAAGGAGAAGGCAGAAAGCACTGGCTCAGCCTGGAGCTCTCCACGGAGCTGTGCTCCCTCTCTCCCCATCAGAAGGCTTGGGGGTAACTCTTGCAGAACCACAGCAACAGCTCCAGAGGCTGGCAAGCAGCTGATCAAAGGCACGAGGAGCATTAGCTAGGTGAGGGCTGCTCAGCCTTTGAAAGGGATGCATCAGAGATCTGAGAATCTCCAGAAGAGCTGTTTCCACCTTTCCTGGAGCAAAGACTAGGGGCATCAGAGGGAGCTCACAAGTTCAGAACAAACAGAATGAGCTATTTTTATACCCAGTGTATCTCTGTGCCCTGGGACTCTCCAAGAGAGGCTCTGTGGCTGCTAAAAGCTCGTCAGAGTACATACAAAACCTGGTTTCTTTCCTGCTGAGAGCTTGTCTGTGGAGGCTGCTATGTACAAACACAGCAGCTGTGGGTGAGGAGGTCCCTGCTCTGCAAGCCATGGGAGGCTGGGGAAGTATCCTGGAGCACTGCCACAACTGCTTGCCCTGAGCTTACACAGCAGCCCACTGCTGCCTGCACCACAGAGGGGATCTGCCCAAGGGAAGCCACTTCTGGAGTGTGGGGTCCAGTTCTGGGCTGCCCAGTTCAAGAGACAGGGAACTACTGGAGAGAAGCCAGGGGAGGCTACAAAGATGGTGAGGGGCTGGGGGCATCCCTGTGAGGAGGGAAGGCTGAGAGACTTGAGGCTGTTTATCCTGAGAGGAGATCTGATCAGTGCTCAGTAGGGGGCAAGAGAATGAGGCCAGACCCTTTCCAGTGGTGCTCAGTGACGTGACAGGGGACAGAGGGCACAAACTAGAAGCCAGAAGGTTCCATCTGACCAGGAGGAAAAACTTTGCTGCAAGGGTGCTGGAGCCCTGGAGCAGGCTGCCCAGAGAGGTTGTGGAGTCTCCTTCTCTGGAGAGATTCCAAGCCCATCTGGATGAGGTCCTGAGCAACCTGCTGTGGCTGATGCTGTTTTAGCAGGGGGAGGGTGGAGTAGATCATCACCAGAGGACCCTTCCAACCACCATCAACTTGGAATTCTGGGATCTTGTGCTTGGGGGATGCCTGCTCTGATTGGCACAACTGCTATCACAGCAGCATAAACCCACAGAATTGTCAGGGTTGGAAGGGACCTCAAGGCTCAGCCAGCTCCAACCCCCCTGCCATGCCCAGGGACACCTCACACCAGAGCAGGATGCTCACAGCCACATCCAGCCTGGCTGCAAACACCTCCAGGCAGGAGGCTTCCACCACCTCCCTGGGCAGCCTGTGCCAGGCTCTCACCACCCTCATGGGCAACAACTTCTTCCTCACATCCAATCTCAATCTCCCCACTTCTAGTTTTGCTCCATCCCTCCCAGTCCTATTACTCCCTGACACCCTCAAAAGTCTCTCCCCAGCTTTCTTGTAGCCCCCTTCAGATACTGGAAGGCCACAAGAAGGTCTCCTTGGAGCCTTCTCTTCCCCAGAGGATACAGTCTCAAGCTGTGCCAGGGAAGGTTTAGGATGGATGTTAGGAAGAAAGTTCTTCCCAGCAAGAGAGATTGGCCCTTGGGATGTGCTGCCCAGGGAGGTGGTGGAGTCCCCATCCCTGGAGGTGTTTAGGAAGAGCCTGGCTGGGGTGCTTGGTGCCATGGTTTAGTTGATTAGATGGTGCTGGGTGATAGGTTGGACTGGATGATCTCAGAGGTCTTTTCCAACCTGGTTATTTCTATTCTATCCTATCCTTTTCTATCCCATCCTATCCTTTTCTATCCCATCCTATCCTTTTCTACCCC
The DNA here is from genome assembly GCA_011125475.1 of Melanerpes aurifrons. Lineage (NCBI taxonomy): Eukaryota > Metazoa > Chordata > Aves > Piciformes > Picidae > Melanerpes > Melanerpes aurifrons. The sequence continues at coordinate 40,801,634 of WWNC01000002.1, forward strand.
ATCCTATCCTTTTCTACCCTCTCAGTCTGTCCTCACAGCAGAGCAGCTCCAGCCCTCTGCTCATCCTCCTGGCCCTTCTCTGGACACCTTTCAGCACATTCCTGTAACATGGCCTCCAGAACCAGAATCACAGAATGGGTTGGGTTGGAAGGGACCTTTAAAAGTCACCTGGTCCAACCCCTGCCTGCAGTCAGCAGGGACATTCCTGGTCCCCACAGCCATTTGCCTTCACACCTCAGTGCACCCAGACGTGGCTGGAGAGACAGGAGGTCCACTCTGCTCCAGCTTTGGGGAAAACCTGGGGATTTGTGAGCTGTCACAGGGAGCATGGAGCGGGGCTGGAGTTTAACAGCTACAGATGCTGACAGCGGGGAGGGAGGAGGGGACAGTTGCATAAGCTGGCACTGGAGGCTCACTGGTCCCTGGCACTGCAGGCAGGTCTACCTCCCTCCACACAGAAGAGCTGGGGAGAGAGAAGTTGTGTAAGGTCAGCCTAGACATGGCTGCATCATGCAAGTTTAAAGCCTTCCAAGGTCTCAGTTCATTCCTTAGACCTGAAGGATGGGAAAGCACATGCGATAGCAGAGCAGGGTAATTAGCTAATTAGGGGAGCTGACTAATCAGCTTGTTCAGAAAGGCTTCTCATTGTTATTCAGGGAGAAGGAAGCCTGGAGAGCTTTGGCAGGGAGCGAGGTGCAGCCCACCGGGCAGAGAGAACAGAGAACTGCCTAAAGCTGAGCACCTTCAGAACCTCCTGGAGTGGTTTAAAACCTCTTTGTCATAGAATCATAAGGGTGGGAAGGGACCTCAAGGCTCAGCCAGTTCCAACCCCCCTGCCATGGGCAGGGACACCTCACACTCCAGCAGGTTGCTCACAGCCACATCCAGCCTGGCTGCAAACACCTCCAGGCAGGAGGCTTCCACCACCTCCCTGGGCAACCTGTGCCAGGCTCTCACCACCCTCATGGGGAACAACTTCTTCCTGACAGCCAATCTGAATGTATTAATTTCTAGGTTTTGTTCCATTCCCCCCAGTTCTATCACTCCCTGACACCTTAAAAAGTCCTCTGAGGTTGCCCTGCTGAAGGACAGGGGGGATGAGGGCACCCTCAGGATGTCTGCAGATGACACTAGATTGGGTGGCAGTGTTGATCTGCTTGAGGGTAGGGCAGGGCAGGGCAGGGCAGGGCAGGGCGGGATGGGATGGGATAGACCAGGTTGGAAGAGACCTTCAATATCATCAAGTCCAACCTATCAACCAACACCATCTAATCAACTAACCCATGGCACCAAGCACCCCATCCAGTCTCCTTCTAAACACCTCCAGTGATGATGACTCCACCACCTCCCCAGGCAGACCATTCCAATGAATGAAAGGCTTTGCAGAGGGATCTGGGCTAATGGGATGAGGTTCAACAAGGCCAAGTGCTGTGTCCTACACCTGGGTCACAACAACCCCCATGAGTGCTCCAGGCTTGGGGCAGGGTGGCTGGAAACTGCCCAGCAGGAAAAGGACCTATTGGATGACAGCTGGGTGAACAGGAGCCAGGGTGTGCAAAGGTGGCCAAGAAGGCCACCAGCATCCTGGCCTGGATCAGCAGTAGTGTGGGCAGCAGCACCAGGGCAGTAATTGTCCCCCAGGACTCGGCACCGGGGAGACTGCACCTCAAATACTGAGTTCACTTTTGGGGCCCCACACTCCAGAAAGGACATTGAGGTGCTGGAGCAGGTCCAGAGAAGAGCAACAAAGCTGGGGGAGGGTCTGGAGAACAGGGCTGGTGAGGAGCAGCTGAGGAAACTGGGAGTGTTCATCCTGGGTAAGAGAAGGCTGAGGGAGCTGGGGTTGCTTAACCTGGGGAAGAGGAGGCTCAGGGGAGACCTTCTTGCTCTCTGCAACTACCTGAAAGGAGGTTGGAGTGAGGTGGGTGTTGGTTTCCCTAGCATCAAGTGACAGGATGAGAAAAAAATGGCCTCAGGCTGTGCCAGGGGAGGTTTAGGTTGGGCATTAGGAACGATTTCTTTGCTGCAAGAGTGGGCAGGCATTGGAACAGGCTGCCCAGGGGGGTGGTGGAGTCCCCATCCCTGGAGGCATTCAAAAACACACATGGACATGGCACTTCAGGCCATGGTTTAATGGTCAGGGTGGTGTTGGGTTGATGGCTTAGAGGTCTTTTGGAACCAAAACAACTCACTGGAGGTGTTTAGGAAGAGCCTGGATGGGGTGCTTGGTGCCATGGTTTAGTTGATTAGATGGTGCTGGGTGATAGGTTGGACTGGATGATCTCAAAGGTCTCTTCCAACCTGGTCTGGTCTGGTCTATTCCATTCCATTCCATTCCTACTCCACTGTACTCTACTCTACTCTACTGATCCCATGGGACCAGCCCTATTTGTGCTCCTCTAGCAAGCAGCCGGGCTGGCTCCTTCACTGACTGGCCTTCTTCTGGGCAAGGGGCAGGAGAGCAGATGGTCTCCTCTCCACTGGCCTGAACTGGCAGAGGGAGATTTATTTGCCTAGGACTCAACAGCTATGTTTAACCTCCTCCCAAACATCACCCAGGCAGCTCCGACGAGTCCAGCGGTGCCAGCGCTATCGGCTAATGAACGCCCAGGGTGGAACAAAGCTGCTGCTCTCCTCTTCTCTGAGAGCTGGCCCTGCCCAGGGAGAGAAATGTCAATAAAAAAACCAGATATTTAAGTTGAGAAGGGAAGGGGGAAGGAGGGGAAGGAAAGAACACAGATGTCCAACCTGCAGCTCCTACCCATCTCCCCTCCCTTTCTCCGCTCCCCTCCAGCGTCCTTGCCCACCTCCAGCAGCGGTATCACACCGCTGCTGCTGGCAGCCAGGGATGGATGTTTGAACAGCCCTTGGATCAATATTTGTGCAAAGGGAAAGCTGGTGCATCACAGGGCTACAAATTAACCTCTTGGCCCACACTCAACGCTGGCACAAGGGGGGGCCTGCAGGAGCAGCACGTTCCCCTGGGAGGGGGAAAAAGTGTGACACACATTTCATAACACAGAGAAAGAAGGAGAAGAAAGGGGGGTGGGGGGAGTAGGGATAAAAGGAGTAATAACAGATCCAAGCCCAGCTCCTGCAGCTTTCTACAGTCCTCCCTCAGTTTTAGGGTAGAGGGGGAAGGAAAATAGCTTCTCTTAATTAGCATCCTAACCTTTTCTAAACAGGTTGAAGGGTGCCTTGGCAGGTTTGGGAAGCGGTGTGAAAGCAGCACCAAAGAGCAGCAGCAGCAGCAGCAGCAGCAGAATGAGTCAGGTGTAAAAGGAGCTTGCTTTTTTTTCCCTGCTTGATGATTAGGCTACCAGTAATGAGAAAGGGGAAGATCTTCCAAGGTGGCAGAGACCTGGGTTTGCCCTCATTAAAGGCAAACACGACCTTGAAGTTTCATGCTTAGGGGTGGGAAAATTGTTTCTTGCAGCAGCAGCAGCAAATCACTCAGCTGTGAGTTCCTGGTTGAGCTGCTCTGGACTTCACCAGCTGAAGTTGAGGCTAGCCCACTGGAAGATGTTGGGCATGCCCACATTGGTTCATAACCAAGGGAGTCCCTGCTTTCTTGCCTGGGTCACTGCAGACAGTGACAGGCAGTGTGGACACCTGAGGAGTTCAAGGACTGAACACTCGTTGCAGCTCGTGGAGAGCTGACTTCTGAGGCACAGCACCAGGGTGGATGGAAAAATACCTGCTCAGCCACAGGAATATATGCTCTCAGTGAAGGAAATCACAGAGAGGTCAATCCAAGGATGGATTCATAAGAGAGACAGGAACCTGCTGGATAGAGCCCAGAGAAAGCCACTGAGAGGGCTGGAGCACCTCTCCTGTGTGGACAGAGTGAAGGAGTTGGGGCTGTTCAGTCTGCAGAAGAGAAAGATCTGAGGAGACCTCATTGTGGCCTTCCAGTATCTGAAGGGGGCTACAGGAAGGCTGGGGAGGGACTGCTCAGGATCTCAGGTAGTGATAGGACTAGGGGGGATGGAATGAAGGTGGAGGTGGGGAGATTGAGGCTGGAGGTGAGGAGGAAGTTCTTCCCCATGAGAGTGGTGAAGCCCTGGAATGGGTTGTCCAGGGAGGTGGTTGAGGCCCTGTCCCTGGAGGTGTTTAAGAGCAGGCTGGATGAGGCTCTGGCCAGGCTGATGTAGTGTGGGGTGTCCCTGCCCATGGCAGGGGGGTTGGAACTGGATGATCCTTGTGGTCCCTTCCAACCCTGACCGATACCATGAAACGATGAAGATGCTGAGGGGCCTGGAGCATCTCTGTGAAGCAGGAAAGGCTGAGAGACCTGGGGCTGCTTAGCCTGGAGAAGAGCAGATCCAGAGGGGATCTGATCAATGCTGATCAATAGATAAAGGGCCAAGAGGATGGGACTAAATGCTTCTGTGGCATCCAGTGACAGGACAAGGAGCAATAGGCACAAACTGGAACCTAGGAGCTTCCATCTGAACTGGAGGAGGAAATTCTTTGCTGTGAAGGTGCTGGAGCTGTGAAGGCTGCCCAGAGAGGTTGTGGAGTCTCCTTCTCTGCAGATTCCCAACCCCACCTGGGCATTGTGACCCTGGGCAAGCTGCTGTGGGTGCCCCTGCTTTAGCAACAGGGTTGAACTGATGACCTCCAGAGGTCCCTTCCAACCTGTTACCCTGCTGGGATTCTGTGCAGATGGCAGTTTGGGGAAACAACCAATTCCATCTGCCTGTGTCCCTTGTCACCCCTCAGAGTTTTCTCCCTAAGTTCATCTTGTGCCACACTCAGCCAGCTCAGAATCACAGAATCACCAAGGTTGGAAGAGACCTCAAAATCATCAAGTCCAACCTGTCACCCAACACCTCATGACTACTAAACCATGGCACCAAGTGCCACATCCAATCCCCTCTTGAACACCTCCAAGGATGGTGACTCCACCACCTCCCTGGGCAGCACCAACCCAACACTCCCATGGCCACCAAACCATGTCCCCCAAGTGCCATGTTTGCATAGGCTTTGGACACCACCTTTGCTGGTGACTCCACCACCTCCCTGGGCAGCCTGTTCCAACCCCTGACCACTTTTTCAGTCAGGAAACTGTTTCTACTACCTGAAGGGAGGTTGCAGCCAGGTGGGGGTTGGTCTCTTCTCCCAGGCAACCAGCACCAGAACAAGAGGACACAGTCTCAAGCTGTGCCAGGGGAGGTTTAGGCTGGAGGTGAGGAGAAAGTTCTTCCCAGAGAGAGTTGTTAGCCATTGGGATGTGCTGCCCAGGGAGGTGGTGGAGTCCCCATCCCTGGAGGTGTTCCAGAGGGGATTGGATGTGGCACTTGGTGCCAAGGTTTAGTCAGTCATGAGATGCTGGGTGTCAGGTTGGACTTGATGATCTCTGAGGTCTTTTCCAACCTTACTGATTCTATGATTCCAAGATTGTCCAATCTACACCTCCCTGCTACCACCCAGAGGCTGTTTCCTCTCATCCTATCTCCAGTTACTTGAGAGACCACCCCCACCTCCTTCCAACCTCCTTTCAGGGAGCTGTAGAGGGTAATGAGGCCTCACCTCAGCCTCCTCTTTCCCAGATCCCTCAGCTGCTCCTCCTAAACAAACTCAAGGGAATTAATGTGTTTGGATGGGAAAGCATTGGATTTTTAGGGGTCTTATTGGTCTCTACAACTCCCTGAAGGGAGGTTGTAGACAGGTGGATGTTGGTCTCTTCTCCCAGGCAACCAGCACCAGAAGAAGAGGACACAGTCTCAGGCTGTGCCAGGGGCGGTTTAGGATGGAGGTGAGGAAGAAGTTCTATACAGAGAGAGTGATTGGCCATTGGGATGTGCTGCCCAGGGAGGTGGTGGAGTCACCATCCCTGGAGGTGTTCAGGAGGAGCCTGGATGGGGTGCTTGGTGCCACAGGTTAGTTGTAAACAAAAATAACATTTTTGAGTGTCCCAAGGAGTTTGGAGGCAGGAAGGTGCCAATTAATCTACATTAAGGTGAAATTAGCCTAATATTGAAACAAGAGGAGGATGACAAGGGAGAGATCAGCCTCTAATGTCCTCATTAGGCAGCACTGCTGCTTCTGAGCTCTCCATCATGGGCAGGGAGATGGCTGGTCTCACTTCATTAGCGCTGGGGTTAATTACAGCTAAGGAGGCAGGGAGATGGGCTGTCCCCTCCTCCTTCCTGCCAGTCTCCCCCCACCTCTCCTGGATGGGAGCTGATGTTCCCCTTGACTCCTGATGCTCCTCTATTTGTAATGGCAAGACAGGTAGAACAGAACCCATTTTTCAGGTGCTGGTGATGCCTGTCCCAGAGTCCTGGGGGAATCTGGGGACCACTGCACTGCTGGCATGCCAAAGATGGACCTACATGGATGAAATCTTCCCTGAGGCCCCCACAAACTCTTCCTGTATGCCTACAGTTGTTCTGGTGCTGCTTGCCTAGGAGAAGAGACCAACCCCCACCTGGCTACAACCTCCCTTCAGGGAGTTGCAGACAGCAAGAAGGTCTCCCCTGAGCCTCCTCTTCTCCAGGCTAAGCAACCCCAGCTCCCTCAGCCTCTCCTCCCAGGGCTGTGCTCCAGACCCCTCCCCAGCTTTCTTGCCCTTCTCTGGACACCTTCCAGCAGCTCAACCTCCTTCCTAACCTGAGGAGCCCAGAACTGGACACAGGACTCAAGGTGTGGCCTAACCAGTGCTGAGTCCAAGGGCAGAATGACATCCCTGCTCCTGCTGGTCACACTGTTCCTGATGCAGGCCAGGATGCCCTTGGCCTTCTTGGCCACCTGGGCACACTGCTGGCTCATGTTCAGTCTACTATCAACCACTACCCCCAGCAGCCCTTTCTGCCTGGCTGCTCTCAGCCACTCTGTCCCCAGCCTGTAGCACTGCCTGGGGTTGTTGTGGCCAAAGTGCAGCACCTGGCACTTGGACTGGTTGAATGCTTTCATAGCACCAGAACAAGAGGACACAGTCTCAAGCTGTGCCAGGGGAGGTTTAGGCTCTGGATGTTAGGAAGAAGTTCTTCATAGAAAGAGAGATTGGCCATTGGGATGTGCTGCCCAGGGAGGTGGTGGAGTCCCCATCCCTGGAGGTGTTTAGGAAGAGCCTGGCTGGGGTGCTTGGTGCCATGGTTTAGTTGATTAGGTGGTGCTGGGTGATAGGTTGGACTTGATGATCTCAAAGTTCTTTTCCAACCTGGTTAATTCAGTTCTATTCTATTCCATTCCTATTCCATTCCATTCCCTATTCCATTCCTTTCCATTCTACTCTACTCTGCTCTACTCTGCTCTATTCTACTCTGCTCTACTCTGCTCTATTCTACTCTACAATCCTTTGTATCCTCTTTATCACCTTGGATTGCAGGAGGGTTTTTCGTCCCTCCTCCAACCCGTGCTGGTTTTGATCCCTCACCCCCTCTGCCTGCTGGCAGCTGCTCATCTCCCCAGCCACTCCTCTTTCTCCTCTTCTCCTTCTGTTCAGTCTGATTGTCAAGCTTTTGGGGGGTGTTTTTTGGTGGCTTTGTCAGATTTCTTTGACCTCCCTGATGCCAGGGCAGATTGTCTGTCAGCACAACATCAGGTTGCCAGCAGATGAAGGGCGACTCGTGGGGAGGGCAAGGAGGAGAAAATGTTGATACCAAGAAGCCACACACAGACAAAAACTACCCAAACCATTGAGACAGCTTCCTAAAGAGGATGCTCAAGGGGCTGTCTCCAGAAATGCCACTGGCCTGGAAGGCAGCAGGGCTCAGAGAGAGAGAGAGGTATTGTCTACAAGGGTTAGGTGCACCTGCCTCAGCACATGAATTATCTTCAAATCACAGAATCAACCAAGTTGGAAAAGACCTCAGAGATCATCAAGTCCATCCTATGACCTGTCACCCAACACCTCCTGACAACTAAACCATGGCACCAAGTGCCACATCCAAGCCTTTTTTGAACACCTCCAGGGATGGGGACTCCACCACCTCCCTGGGCAGCACATCCCAATGACTAAGAACTCTCTCTGGGAAGAACTTTCTCCTCACCTCCAGCCTAATTATGCCCAAAACCAAGCACAAGAATGTCTTGGAGGTTCAGTTGGAAACAACTTTGTTTTGCACATTTAGAAGGGACCATCCAAGCAAGGGCTGGAGAAGGAATAAGCTCTTCATGGGGCCTGCAAGAAGCAGGGGTGGGAGGGAAGGATGCACACAGAGCTCTGCTGGGGACTGCAAGGTGATGGCAGGTTTTGAAGGCCAGGCTGGATGTGGCTGTGAGCAGCCTGCTGCAGTGTAAGGTGTCCCTGGCCATGGCAGGGGGGTTGGAACTGGCTGAGCCTTGAGGTCCCTTCCAACCCTGACAATTCAATGATACTATGTACAGGCAGCTGAGTCCAACAGGGGACTACCAGGAGGGTTGAAGGACTGGAGCACTGCCCTGTGAGGAGAGGCTGAGTGCCCTGGGGCTGTTCAGTTTAGAGAACAGAAGACTGAGAGGGGATTTAATAAATATCTATCAATATCTGAGGGCTGGGGGTCAGGAGGGAGGGGACAGGCTCTGCTCAGCTGCACCCTGGGATAGGACAAGGGGCAATGGATAGAAACTCCAGCACAGGAGGTTCCACCTCACCATGAGGAAGAACTTCTGCACTGTGAGGCTCACAGAGCACTGGAGCAGGCTGCCCAAAGAGGTTGTGGACTCTGCTCCTCTGGAGCCTTTCCAGCCCCATCTGGATGTGTTCCTGTGTGACCTGTGCTGGATTCTATGGTCCTGCTCTGGCAAGGGCGTTGCAGTTGATGATCTCCAGATGATCTTCCAACCCCTAACATTCTTTGAACTCAAAACACATCATGCAGTGGCAGGGGATGGAAGTGACTGCTGGAGAGCATCTTGTCCAGGCCCCTCTTAAAGCAGGTACAAATAGATCAGGTAACACAGGAACATGTCCAGGTGGGGTTTGAAAGTCTCCAGAGAAGGAAGCTCCACAACCTCTCTGGGTTGTCTGCTGCAGTGCTCCAGCACCCTCACAGCCAAGAAGTTATCCAATCCTGTCTGGACCTGGTGACCCTGAGCAACCTGTTGTGGGGTGCCCCTGCTGCAGCAGTGGGGCTGGACTGGATGATCCCCAGAGGTCCCTTCCAACCCCCAGCATGCTGGGACTCTGGGTATTCAGTGAAAGCAGTGTAACTCCCAGCAGCAGGATAGCTGCTAACTGAAAGCTACACAGTGGAACTGCAACTAAAATCTATCTCTATTGAACCTTTAAAAAGGCCTCATGGATCATTCAGGAGCTCCAGCAGGAGCTGCCAGCAGAGGTAGGGCTTGTGCTGCACAGCTGGGCAGGTCTGTGCCACATGCCCCTCAGAGAGCATCTCTCCTCTCCCTCTCCTTCTCCTCTCCCTCTCCCTCTCCTCCTCTCCCTCTCCCTCTCCTCCTCCTCTCCCTCTCCCCTCCATGCACAGTGCCCATAACCTGAAGCTTTGCAGCAGCTGAGTGCTGTGGGGCTGAATCGTGCTGCCCTTGGCTGTCCTGCATCTGAGCACGGCTGGGAATCCTTGTGAGCCTGTCTCATTCTTTTCTTGGGGTGGAAAAGGCTCTACACAGAATCCCAGAATGGTGGGGCTTGGAAGGGACCTCTGGTGATCTCCTAGTCCAAACCCACAGCAGCTTGCCCAAGGTCATGTCCAAGTGGGTTTGGAATCTCTCCAGGGAAGAAGGCTCCACAACCTCCCTGGGCAGCCTGCTCCAGGGCTCCAGCACCCTCACAGCCAAGAAATGTTTCCTCATGTTCAGATGGAAACTCCTAGGCTTCAGTTTGTGCCTACTGCTCCTTGTCCTGTCACTGGGTACCACAGAAGCATTTAGTCCCATCCTCTTGGCCCTTTATCTATTGATCAGCATTGATCAGATTCCCTCTCAGGCTGCTCTTCTCCAGGCTAAGCAGCCCCAGGTCTCTCAGCCTTTCCTGCTCACAGAGATGCTCCAGGCCCCTCAGCATCCTTGTAGCTTTCTCTGGGCTCCATCCAGCAGGTTCCTGTCTCTCTTATGAATCCATCCTTGGATTGACCTCTCTGTGATTTCCTGCACTGGGAGCATAAGTTCCTGTGGCTGAGCAGATACTTTTCCATCCACCCTGGTGCTGTGCCTCTGAAGTCAGCTCTCCACAAGTCAGCTCTACCAGCCTCTTGGTAGCCTCTGCTGGACTCTCTCCATCAGTTCCCTGTCTCTCTCAAATGGAGGAGCCCAGAACTGGACTCAGTGTTCCAGATGTGGCCTCAGTAGAGCAACTCTGTTCTAGTGGGGGAGGAGAGCCAACCTGGGAGCAAGCAGATATAAAGCTGGTAAAGCCAGGTGAGGTTTCTACAGCTACTAGGGGTATTTGGACCCAAAGGCTGTGAATCTCTCTGACAGTCACCAGAAGACCTTTCCAGATCCAAGTGTTTCACACATCAGCACAACCAGTCACGTCCCTACAAACTCACACTCCAGAACTGCACTGCAGTCCCTGTTTCACAGCCCTTTCATGGCACACCAGGATTGCCATGAGCCTCCAAGTGAGCAGGCAGGGCCAGTGGGAACCCAGCCAAGAGGATAGGCTGCCCTTCCCAGCACCCCAAAAAGAGCAGCTGGAGGCTGGCTTTGTCATCAGATCACAGCAGCAAGGTGAGCCCAGAGACAGGGAAGGGTGGTGCAGCTCAGAGCTGCTTTGGCCAGCTCTCAGCCCTGGGTTTGGTTAATGGGAGGGTCTAGGATGAGGGGGGTGGGGGGGCTTTAGAGCACCCCTCACCCAGCTCAGCCTGTACCCACTACACGGCATCACAGAATTGTTCTGCTTGGAAAAGACCTCTAAGACCCAACCATCAACCCAAGACCTCCATGGCCATTAAACCAGGTCCCACAGTGCCATGGCCAGAGGTTGCTTGGACACCTCCAGGGCCGGTGACTCCACCACCTCCCTGGGCAGCCTGTGCCAACGCCCTGTCCGCTCCTAACAGCAAAGAAATCTCTCCTCATCTCCAACCTAAACCTCCCCTGCTGCAACTTGAGGCCATTTCCTCTCATTCCATCACTTGGCATTAGGGAGAAAAGACCAACCCCAACCTGTCTCCAACCTGCTTTCAGGGAGGGGTGCAGAAGAATGAGGTCTCCCCCCAGCTCGGTCTCCTCTTCTTCTCCAGGCTAAACAACGCCACTTCCCTCAGCCACTCCTCATCTGACCAAGTTCTCTAGACACAGGCAACAAAGATTTAGCTTTCAGGTCCTTCCCAACCCCACATGCATCTTCTGGTGTCCCCAACACTGGCACCACCCTTGGCTGCTCTGCTGCCACATCCCTCCCTCCCACGTGCTCTTCCCCTGCCCCCCTTCCCTTGTTCCTTTTAATTAGCAACTTTTCCTTTGTTCCCTTTAATTAAGTGGGGTGGGGGCAGGAGGAGGGAGGGGGAGGCTGCTGTCAGCCAGATGAGTTATTATCACTGCACACAAGATCAAAGTCCGGGAGAGCTCCAGTCTCGGCCTTAATTTGGGCAGCGGCTTGGAGTGAAAGACTCTTTTCATTGTGGTTTTTGCCATGGATGGCAGTTGGGATGCCAAGGATGGGTTGGAAGGGGAGGGTTGTAGCTCAGGGTGGTGAGGGAGGAGGAGCAGCTCCTCTCCTTTCAAGCCAGAACTTGCAGAGGAATTTGGGTGGTGCCCTGGGCCTCCAAGGGTGGGCACCTTGGGCAGGCTGCGCCCAGAACCTGCCGGTCCAGCTCCTGGCCTCGGGGAGGGGGAGATCATAGGATGGTTTAGGCTTGGAAGGAACCTCAGAGATCATCTACTCCAACCTCCCTGCCCTGGGCAGGGACACCTCTTAACTAGACTCAGCTGCTCAAGGCCTTCCTGATGCAGGCCAGGATGCCCTTGGCCTTCTTGGCCCCCTGGGCACACTGCTGGCTCATGTTTAGGTGTCTGTCAATCAGCACCCCCAGGTCCCTCTCTGTTTGGCAGCTCTCAGCCACTCTGACCCCAGCCTGTAGCTCTGCATGGGGTTGCCATAGCCAAAGTGCAGCACCTGGCACTTGGATTTGTTAAAAGCCACTCCATTGGACTCTGCCCATCTGTCCAGTTGGTCAAGGTCCCTCTGCAGAGCCTTTTTACCCTCTAGCTGTCTACCCTCCTAACTTGGTGTCATCGGTGCCCAGTGACAGGACAAGGGGCAGCAGGCACAAACTTGAACACAGGAAGCTCCACCTGAACGTGAGGAGGAGCTTAATTTAAGGGTGATGGAGCACTGGAAGAGGCTGCCCAGAGAGCAGCATCTCTGGAGACATCCAACACTCACCTGGCTGTGCTGCTGGGTGACCTTCTCTGGGCGACCCTCCCTTGGCAGAGGGGTTTGGGCTCAGCGATCTCCGGAGGTCCCTTCCCAGCCCTGCCAGCCTCTGATTCCGTCACAGCAGCTACAATTAAAGCAGAGGCACAAACTCATAATGTAAGATTATAGGCCCATGTGATTCTGGAGTGTCATCTGCTAACTGGGAAATCAGCAGGCTGTTAATTAACTTTCTATTGACGAAACAAAGCTCAGGGAAAGGAACCTTGCTAATCTGCTCGGCGCTAATCAGCACGCATTATTAACTTGCTGGGGAGGGTGGGAAAGTCATCCTCTTCCCATGTCAGCCCCAGTCTGGCAGGGCTTGGAGTGTGGTTCCTATTTCTGCTCCAAGTTAATAGGGCTGGAGTCTGGTTCCCATCTCAGCTCCAGTGTAATGGGGCTGGAGGGTGGTTTCGCCTTACCCCGGCTTCGCTCTTTTGATGACGCGCTGCAGTGCATTACCAAGCCTGGGCATAAATAATTGAAGCCAAGCTCCAGCTGTTAAAATGAAGGAGCAAAGGATCTTTGGTGATTAATTACCCTCCCTTCCTCCTCCTCCTCCTCCCTCCCCTCTGAAAAGTGGAAGCACGTGGGACACGGCCCAGCGAAACGGCTTCGGTTTCCCGCAGCCACCCAGGGCACCCCAAAGCGCTTCGTCAAGCACAGAATGCTTTGGGTTGGCAATGACCTCCAAAGGACATCTAATCCAACCTCCCTCTGCAGGAAAAGCAGGGACATCTTCCCCCAGGTCAGGTTGCTCAGAGCCTTGAATATCTTCAGGGATGAGGCCTCAACCACCTCCCCAGGCAGCCTGTCCCAGCGTTCCACCACCCTCCTGCTGCAGAATCTGTCCCTAACATCCAATCTAAATCTGCTCTTCTTTAGTTTGGAGCTGTTTCCCCTCATCCTATCATTCCAGGCCTCTGTAAACAGTCCCTCCCCATCCTTCTTGTGTAGAACAGAACAGAACAGAGTAGAACAGAACAGAGTAGAATAGGAAAAGACCAGGTTGGAAAAGACCTTTGAGACCATCAAGTCCAACCTATCACCCAACACCATCTAATCAACTAAACCATGGCACCAAGCACCCCAGCCAGGCTCTCCCTAAACACCTCCAGGGATGGGGACTCCACCACCTCCCTGGGCAGCACATTCCAATGGCTAATCTCTCTTGATGGGAAGAACTTCTTCCTAACATCCAGCCTAAACCTCCCCTGGCACAGCTTGAGACTGTGTCCTCTTGTTCTGGTGCTGCTTGCCTGGGAGAAGAGACCAACCCCCACCTGGCTACAACCTCCCTTCAGGGAGTTGCAGACAGCAAGAAGGTCTCCCCTGAGCCTCCTCTTCTCCAGACTAAGCAACCCCAGCTCCCTCAGCCTCTCCTCACAGGGCTGTGCTCCAGACCCCTCCCCAGCTTTCTTGCCCTTCTCTGGACACCTTCCAGCATCTCAACATCTTTCCTAACCTGAGGGGCCCAGAACTGGACACAGGACTCAAGGGGTGGCCTAAGCAGTGCTGAGTCCAGGGGCACAATGACCTCCCTGCTCCTGCTGGCCACACTGTTCCTGATGCAGGCCAGGATGCCATTGTAGCCCCCTTCAAGTACTGGAAGGCTGCTCTTAGGTCTCCCTGGAGCCTCCTCTTCTCCAGGCTGACCAACCCCAGCTCCCTCAGCCTGTCCTTGTAGGAGAGTTGATATTTGGGTTTGCTGTGGTGACCAGCAGCTCAGCCCAGGGGGAGGCAGGAGGTGTCAGTGACGAAATCCTGCCCAAATCCCAGCAGCAGCTTTGGTGGATTTAACGCTGGATGAGTTCCCACTTAAGCAGCAGCTTTAGGGGACTCAAGTTTTCAATGGGATGAGGCTCAGCTTCTGACTCACCAGCTCAGGAAGCCTGAAAAATCAGTAATGACCAGGCTTCTTCCATCCTTCTGGAAGGATGATGCTACACAGGGGACCTCTTGCCCACCCTGCCCACCCCACACTCAAGCCCAGGGTGTACAGAGCAGCTATGGCTATGTCCTGTCTCACCCCACCTGGGGTCTTTTCATTCTGCCACCTCACAGCAATTTGGGCAAGAATACATTCCCTTTAAGGAAAGGAAAGTCCCTTCAAGAGGGTTTTGCTTTCCCATCCCATCCCCTCCTTGCCCTCAGGAGGGGGGGCTTCATTTTATCCTTTCCTGCAAGAGCCCCCCACAACAGTGCCTGGCTTAGCCAGGGCTGCTCAGGGCACCCAGAGAGTCATGGTAGGAAGAGCTTTCCCCCTGTCTTCCCTCCCCCTTCTCCCTCTCCTGAGCCCAGTCAGCTCTGGGCAGGAGCTGGGCAGTGCCAGGAGCTCTCAGGCTGCCTACGTGCTGCTGGTGCTATGGGTGTGTTGCTTCAAGGGGCACCCCAAGGATGCCACCCTCCTGCCTGCCTGCCCTGGCAGCTGGGCAGGGATGCAGATCTGCAGGATGAGCACCTCCCCCTCTCCCTAAATGCCTGTCAGAGCTCAGGGAGCTGCCATCAGCAAAGCCTTTGGCCTCAAGGATGGGGGCACCAAAACAAGGACACATGGGTGATCAGAGCCAGGAGGTCTGTGGTGGCAGGTTGGACTTGATGGTCTTTGAAGTCTCTTCCAGGCTTGGTGGTTCTGTGATTCTGTGGGTTAGAAGGGACCTTTAGAGGTCCTCAAGTCCAGCCCCCTGCCAGCCAGCAGGGACATCTGCAATTGAAGCAGGGTACCCCAAACACAACCTGACCTGGAGTGGTTCCAGGCATGGAGCTTCTACCACCTCTGGGCAACCTGGGCCAGGGTCTCACCACCTGCTGTGGAAAACATTCTTCCTTCCATCTAAATCTCCTCCTTTCAGCTCAAACCCATCACCCCTTGTCCTGTGCCAACAAGCCCTGTTAAAAACTTTGTGCCCAGCTTTCTTCTAAGGCCATTCTGAGTACTGGAAGGTCACAAGAAGGTCTCCCTGGAGCCTTCTCTTCTCCAGGCTGAACAACCCCAACTCTGTCAGCCTGGCCTCACAGCAGAGGGCTCCCAGCCCTCACATCATCGCTGTGGCCTCCTCTGGCCTCAATCCAACAGGTCCATGCCTCTGCTGTGCTGAAGACTCCAGAGCTGGCCCCAGCACTGCAGGTGGGGGTCTCAGTAGAGCAGAAGGGCAGCATCCCCTCCCTCCCCCTTGCTGCTCAAACTGCTGGGAATCAGCCCAGGACACAAGGCCAGGTGATGTCTGCTAACATTGCTGGCTGGCTGGGAAAAATCTTGGCATAAAATAAACCCTGTGGATGTTGCACAACCAGCCATGAAAAGCATTTCATTTAACACCTCAGAGCTATTTATAGCAGCAGTTAATTCATTCCATTCTTCTCCTGCATCTCTTTTTCTTCCCCCCCCTCCTCCTTTCTCCATCCCCCTCAGCCACAGGAGCCACTCACACACTGGTTTGTTCTCCCTGGGGAGCATGCTGGCTCCTTCTGCCAGGTCCCCACCTGAAGTCAGAGGTCTCTGTCACAACATCATAACTCATGCCTGCAGGAGGGTAGGATGTCCTGAGAGCAGGGGCTGGTTGAGGATGGACAGAAGAACAGACATCCAGGTGGGAGGAAAACAAACTTACTCAATTAAACCCCATAGAATCACAGAATCAGTCAGGGCTGGAAGGGACCTCAAGGCTCAGCCATTCCAACCCCCCTGCCATGGCCAGGGACACCTCACACTCCAGCAGGTTGCTCACAGCCACATCCAGCCTGGCTGCAAACACCTCCAGGCAGGAGGCTGCCACCACCTCCCTGGGCAACCTGTGCCAGGCTCTCACCACCCTCATGGGCAACAACTTCTTCCTGACAGCCAATCTCAATCTACCCACTTCTAGCTTTGTTCCATTCCCCCCAGTCCTATCACTCCCTGACACCCTCAAAAGTCCCTCCCAGTTTTCTTGCAGCCCCCTTCAGACACTGGAAGGCCACAAGAAGGTCTCCTCAGAGCCTTCTCTTCTCCAGACTGAACAGCCCCAACTCTCTCAGTCTGTCCTCACAGGAGAGCAGCTCCAGCCCTCTGCTGATCCTCATGGCCCTTCTCTGGACACCTTCCAGCACCTCCAGATCCTTCCTGTGCTAGGGGCTCCAGAACTGGACACAGTACTCCAGCTGTGGTCTCAGCAGAGTGGAGCAGAGGGGCAGAATCCCCTCCCTGGCCCTGCTGGCCACACTTCTCTTGCTGCAGCCCAGGCTCAGGTTGGCTCTGTGGGCTGCAAGTGCTCACTGCTGGCTCATGCTGAGTTTCTCCTCCACCAGCACACCTGAGGCCTTTCTTTTCCATATGGGGTCTCAGCAGAGCAGAGCAGAGGGGGAGAATCACCTTCCTCAAGCTGCTGACAGCAGAGAACTAAAGGGAGGGGCAGAAGAAGGGAAGCCCCTGAGCAATAGTGGGGAGTGATTTCCACACATCCACATCTCCTGCAGCATCAGCAGCTCTCCAAGGGAAAAGCCAGGCTGCCACACACTCTGGGGCTTGTCTCTTGCAGATGCTCTTCACCTTCCTCCTGAGAGCCCTGCAGAGCAGCGACAGGTTGTTGGCAAAGCAGAAGATGGACTGTAGACCCTGGAAGAGGAGATGGGGCACTGGGGAGATACCTGCTGAGACAGCCACAGCTCCTGAAGGCAGCCAGAGGAGGGAGAGAGGCAATTCCCATGGGGGGTGGGGGGGAAGGCAAATATGATGGATGGCATTCCCATCACCCAGCCCAGCTCCTCCACCTCTCTCCACTTATTTCTCTCCCCCCTTTATTTAGGCATGATTATTGTTTCCAGGGACAGTGCCTTTTAGCTCACCTTTTGGTGGCTAAAAACCTCCTTCTTTTCAGGTACCAAACCTGGAAGCTGGCTGGAGGGAGCCAGGCTAGATGGAAGCAAGGCACAGCCCATTTCTGTCCTCAGCCTCATGCCTTGCCTCCGTGGATGTGCACTTCCCAAACCTCAGCCCAGCCTGCAGAGAGAGTGAGGGGCTCTGTGGGGAGGGGAGGGGGGGTCGTCCTGCCACATCTCCCAGCTCCCACAAGGTGGCATAATCGTTTTAAACGCTGCCAGCCCACCAGCAGCAGCTGTAGGCTCTGCCAGGAGGGGAGGCAAGCCCTGTCTCAACAAGTCCAAGTGCCAGGGGCTGCATTTTGGCCACAACAACCCCAGGCAGTGCTACAGGCTGGGGTCAGGGTGGCTGAGAGCAGCCAGGCAGAGAGGGACCTGGGGGTGCTGATTGATGGTAGGCTGAACATGAGCCAGCAGTGTGCCCAGGCAGCCAAGAAGGCCAAGGGCATCCTGGCCTGCATCAGGAACAGTGTGGCCAGCAGGATCAGGGAGGTCATTGTGGCCCTGGACTCAGCACTGCTTAGGCCACCCCTTGAGTCCTGTGTCCAGTTCTGGGCTCCTCAGGTTAGGAAAGCTGTTGAGCTGCTGGAAGGTGTCCAGAGAAGGGCAACAAAGCTGGGGAGGGGTCTGGAGCACAGCCCTGTGAGGAGAGGCTGAGGGAGCTGGGGTTGCTTAGCCTGCAGAAGAGGAGGCTCAGGGGAGACCTTCTTGCTCTCTCCAACTCCCTGCAGGGAGGTTGTAGCCAGGTGGGGGTTGGTCTCTTCTCCCAGGCACCCAGCACCAGAACAAGAGGACACAGTCTCAAGCTGTGCCAGGGGAGGTTTAGGCTGGAGGTGAGGAGAAAGTTCTCCCAGCAAGAGAGATTGGCCATTGGGATGTGCTGCCCAGGGAGGAGGTGGAGTCACCATCCCTGGAGGGGATTGGATGTGGCACTTGGTGCCATGGTTTAGCAGTCATGAGCTGCTGGGTGACAGCTTGGACTTGATCATCTTTAAGGTCTCTTCCAACCTTATTGATTCTATGATTCCCCCAAAACCAAGATGGGGCTTTTGGATGTGGAAAGGGTGACTTTTGCCACGTGGATTTGTCTCTACAAAGAGAATTCAGCATCACTGGAAAAAAAACCAACACCCCAAAGCACCAAAGAGCAAAAGCAGGAGAGGGCAGGGGGAAATCAGGGCTCACCGCGTGTCCTGGGCGCTCAGGGCAGACCCCTGATGAGGCAGGAGGATGCTGGCGAGGCAGGAAGCCAGGAGGGAAGAGAGAGGCAGTTTAACAAGGTTCAGAAGGTGGGGAGGAGATGCAGAGATAGAGGGCAGATCAAAAGGCTCCGTTGTTTTGGGTTCCATTTCCCTATCTGCATCGCTCTACCGGTTAGGCGAGGAGCCCAGCGGCTGGGCCGGTTCCCAGCTCCTGAGCCTGCCTCTGGTGTGAAGCAAACGTTTCCAGAGCCCTGCCAGTAAATGCCAACCTTTCCTCAGACCTCCTTGCTGGGCATTCAAGGAGCAGGAGAGGCAAGCCAGGCGAGACCTGGAGATTTGCTCTGCAAATGTTTCTCCTCACGCTCGCTGCCTGCCGAGGCATCAAGGAGCATCACAGAACCACACAACTGTCAGGGCTGGAAGGGACCTCAAGGATCAGCCCCTGCCATGGGCAGGGACACCTCACACTGCAGCAGGTTGCTCACAGCCACATCCAGCCTGGCTGCAAACACCTCCAGGCAGGAGGCTTCCACCACCTCCCTGGGCAACCTGTGCCAGGCTCTCACCACCCTCTGGGCAACAACTTCTTCCTCACAGCCAATCTCAATCTACCCACTTCTAGTTTTGCTCCATCCCCCCCAGTCCTATCCCTCCCTGACACCCTCAAAAGTCCCTCCCCAGCTTTCTTGGAGCCCCCTTCAGATACTGGAAGGCCACAAGAAGGTCTCCTCAGAGCCTTCTCTTCTCCAGACTGAACAGCCCCAACTCTCTCAGTCTGTCTCCAGAGCAGAGCAGCTCCAGCCCTCTGCTCATCCTCCTGGCCCTTCTCTGGACACCTTCCAGCACCCCCAGATCCTTCCTGTGCTAAGGGCTCCAGAACTGGACACAGTATTCCAGGTGTGGTCTCACCAGGGCAGAGCAGAGGGGCAGAATCACCTCCCTGGCCCTGCTGGCCACACTTCTCTTGCTGCAGCCCAGGCTCAGGTTGGCTTTCTGGGCTGCAAGTGCTCACTGCTGGCTCCTGTTGAGCTTCTCATCCCCCCAGCACCCCCAAGGTCTTCTCTGCAGGGCTGCTCTGCAGCCAGTCCCTGCCCAGCCTGGATTTGTGCCTGGGATTGCCCTGACCTAGATGCAGGGCCTTGCCCTTTGCCTTGTTGAAGCTCATGAGCTTAGCTTGGACCCAGCCCTCCAGCCTGTCAAGGTCCCTCTGGATGGATCCAGAGTGTGGCCAGCATGTTGAGGGAGATTTTCCTGCCTCTCTACTCTGCCCTGGTGAGGCTGCATCTGGAGTATTGGATCAGTTCTGGGTTGCCCAGTTCAAGAGAGACAGGGAACTCCTGGAGAGAGTCCAACAGAGGGACAAGCAGATGCTGAGGGGACTGGAGCATCTCATGACCCTCATGAGGCTATCATGGGCTCCCCTCTCCAGCCTGTCAAGGTCCCTCTGGATAAAACCCTTCCCTCCAGCGTGTCTGCTGCACCACACAGCTTGGTGTCATCAGCAAACCTGCTGAGGGTGCACTCAGTGCCACTGTCCATGGCACCCACAAAGATGTTGAACAAGCCTGGTCCCAGGACTGATAGGGTAGGATGGAATCACCACCTCCACCTCACTCCCCTCCCTATCCTCCCAGAAAGGAAGCAGCTAGCTGGTCAGAGTTTGACATTTGATTTGGCATCCTATCCCACCAGGACTTGCTGGCTCCCTGCTTGAACTGTCTGAGGAGAAGCCACTCAGCCTGTGTAAAGCATCTCCAGCCAGCAGAGCCATGAGTCCCAGCAGGAGCTGACACCCTCACCCATGTGCACTCACCAAATCCCCAGCCAAAGGGGAGGCTGAGGAGTGGAGGAGGCAGGATCTGCCTCCTTGCTCCACCTGAAAGCCTGTGGTAGATGGCCCAGATAGGGCTTCTGGTTGCCCTTCCCTGCCAGCAGGATGCCACAAAGCAGCTGCTGCAAAGTCCTGCCCCTCACAGCCCTTTCACAGCAGGCAGGCTGCTGCTTGCCTGGGAGCTGTGGTCTCCATCCAAAGCAGAGTTAAAGGAGGGGGGCAAAGATTGGGGTGGATGGGGGTGAGAAGCAGAGGGGGCACCTGTGGTGTTGCCAGCTCTGATCCTAATTCCTTGTCCTGCAGCTGTCTGTGCCCAGAGAAGCCCAAGGCAGCTGGAAGTGTTGGGGAGTGAGTATGTCCTGCCTGAAAAAGGGAGAGGGGGAGCTGTGTGCACAAAGCAGGAGCCTCCCAAGCCTCGAGCAAAACATCTCCCCACCCTCCATGCCCTCAGGCTCTCTGCCCAGAGACTGATGGGGAGGAGATCCTGATGGAGCAACTCACAATATCTCTTTATCCTCCAGGTCCCCAGAATAGTTTCCCTGCCCAGAGACCCACGGGGAGGAGACCCTGCTGAAGCAACTCACAACACCTCCCCACCCTCCACATGCCCAAAATAGCCTCCCTGCCCAGAGAGCCATGGGGAGGAGATCCTGATGGAGCAACTCACATCTCTTTATCCTCCAGGTCCCCAGAATAGCCTCCCTGCCCAGAGACCCATGGGGAGGAGATCCTGGTGAAGCAACTCACAACACCTCCCCATCCTCCACATGCCCAAAATAGCCTCCCTGCCCAGAGAGCCATGGGGAGGAGATCCTGATGGAGCAACTCACAACACCTCTTTATCCTCCAGGCCCCCAGAATAGCCTCCCTGCCCAGAGACCCATGGGGAGGAGATCCTGGTGAAGCAACTCACATCTCTCCATCTTCCTTGTGCCCAAAAGAGCCTCCCTGCCCAGAGAGCTGTAGGGAGGAGAACCTGCTGAAGAAACTCTGTGGTACCAAGCCTGTTGACAGCTTAAAAGCTGTCTGGGTGGTGGAGATGAAGCCACTTCTCTTCCAGGCTCGCCAGCAGGAGAGCTTTGCAAGCCCTGTGAGGAGAGGCTGAGGGGGCTGGGGTTGCTTAGCCTGGAGAAGAGGAGGCTCAGGGGAGACCTTCTTGCTGTCTCCAACTCCCTGAAGGGAGGTTGTAGCCAGGAGGGGGTTGGTCTCTTCTCCCAGACAAGCAGCACCAGAACAAGAGGACACAGTCTCAAGCTGTGCCAGGGGAGGTTTAGGCTGGAGGTTAGGAAGAAATTCTTCCCAGCAAGAGAGATTGGCCATTGGGATGTGCTGCCCAGGGAGGTGGTGGAGTCCCCATCCCTGGAGGTGTTTAGGAAGAGCCTGGCTGAGGCACTTGGTGCCATGGATTAGTTGATTAGATGGTGCTGGGTGATAGGTTGGACTTGATGATCTCAAAGGTCTCTTCCAACCTGGTTAATTCTATCCTATCCTATCCCATCCCATCCCATCCTATCCAGAGGGCAAACACCCAGCAGCTGCAGGTCCAGCCTCTGCCAGAGCTGCTCTCTGCCTGCTAACTGGGGGCCAGCACCATCCCAGCACCGCTTGCTGGTGGCAAGCAAGCTGGCAGGAGCACCTTGCCTTGCCATCACCACCAGGCTCTTTGAAGTGCCACCATCAGCTCAGAAAGGCCCTGCAGGGAGGCAATGTTTCAAGAGCAAGGCACAGATCCTCCCAGCAGGGGTGAGGAGAGGTATCAAGGTACCTCAGAGGAGCTTGGTCAGAGCTCCTGGCCAGCTCTCCAGCACCTGCAAGCCCATGCATGGGTGAATGTGGTGCTTGGTAGGGATGAGCATCATAGAATCAATAAGGTTAGAGAAGACCTCAGAGATCATCAAGTCCAACCTATCACCAACACCTCATGACTAACTAAACCATGGCACCAAGTGCCATATCCAATCCCCTCTTGAACACCTCCAGGGATGAGAACTCCACCACCTCCCTGGGCAGCACATTCCCATGGCTAACAACTCTCTCTGGGAAGAACTTTCTCCTCACCCTGAGCCTAAACCTTCCCTGGCACAGCTTGAGACTGCATCCTCTTGTTCTAGCGCTGGTTGCCTGGGAGAAGAGACCAACCCCCACCTCTCTACAGCCTCCCTTCAGCAAAGAAGCAGCACAGAGAAGCTCTCCTCACACACAGCTGCCTGCTCCTCCACAGGCCACCACTGCTGCCACTGGCTCCACATCGATGACCCAGGGACTCTTGGCCACCAGCACCCTTCACTTCCCTGGGGAAGGAGGCCTCCTCAGAAGGAAGAGGATCCATATGGCTGTCCTCACAGCTTGGCCAAAGCTCTCTTGGTGAGGCCAACCACCAGCCTTGGCCTGTCCCCTTTTGGGGGGCTCCTCATCCTCCTGCTGCCACCGCTGGAGCCAGCTGTCTGCTCTCGGCTCCCTATCAATACCCTGCTTAATCTACAGGGCAATCAAAGTTAATTAATGCCACAGTTACCAAGCCATTACAATGTAATTATTGGTTAATTGGATTATAAGTTATGCAATTTCCAACCAAGTGCTTATTGCTTGGCTAATAAACCAGAAGATATTCACTAAGTGATTCATTGCTGCAGCCCCGAGCAGGCTTTAGAGATGGGGGGACAGGGGGCTGCCTTGCTGTCTCCAGACAAGGCCCCTGAGCCCCAGCACCAGCCAAGGTGGTGTGAGCAACCAGCTGGAGTGTGAGGTGGCCCTGCCCATGGCAGTGGGGGTTGGAACTGGCTGATCCTCGAGGTCCCTTCCAACCCTGACAATTCTATGGTCACCTTCAGCCAGCAGTGTGCTCTCATGGACAAGAAAGGCAATGAGATCCTGGGGTGCTTTAAGAAGAGTGTGGCCAGCTGGTTGAGGGAGTTCTCCTGCCACTCTAATCTGCTCTGGTGAGGCCACATCTGGAGTATTGTGGCCAGTTCAAGAGGGACAAGGAACTACTGGGTTGGAGCTAGATGATGCTTGAGGTCCTTTCCAACCCTAACAATTATTCTGTGATTCTATGTGTGGCCAGAGAAGTGGTGACCAGCTAGAGAGTAGAGTAGAGTAGAGTAGAGTAGGAGTAGAGTAGGAGTAGAGTAGGAGTAGAGTAGGAGTAGAGTAGGAGTAGAGTAGGAGTAGAGTAGGAGTAGAGTAGGAGTAGAGTAGGAGTAGAGTAGGAGTAGAGTAGGAGTAGAGTAGGAGTAGAGTAGGAGTAGAGTAGGAGTAGAGTAGGAGTAGAGTAGGAGTAGAAGAGAATTAACCAGGTTGGAAGAGACCTTTGAGATCATCAAGTCCAACCTATCACCCAGCACCATCTAAGCAACTAAACCATGGCACCAAGCACCCCAGCCAGGCTCTTCCCAAAAACCTCCAGGGATGGGGACTCCACCACCTCCCTGGGCAGCACATCCCAATGGCCAATCTCTCTTGCTGGGAAGAACTTCTTCCTAACCTCCAGCCTAAACCTCCCCTGGCACAGCTTGAGACTGTGTCCTCTTGTTCTGGGGCTGCTTGCTTGAGAGAAGAGACCAACCCTCACCTGGCTACAACCTCCCTTCAGGGAGTTGCAGACAGCAAGAAGGTCTCCCCTGAGCCTCCTCTTCTCCAGACTAAGCAACCCCAGCTCCCTCAGCCTCTCCTCACAGGGCTGTGCTCCAGACCCCTCCCCAGCTTTCTTGCCCTTCTCTGGACACCTTCCAGCAGCTCAACATCTTTCCTAACCTGAGGGGCCCAGAACTGGACACAGGACTCAAGGTGTGGCCTAAGCAGTGCTGAGTCCAGGGGCACAATGACCTCCCTGCGCCTGCTGGCCACACTGTTCCTGATGCAGGCCAGGATGCCCTTGGCCTTCTTGGCCACCTGGGCACACTGCTGGCTCATGTTTAGGCAGCTGTCAGTCAGCACCCCCAGGTCCCTCTCTGTTTGGCAGCTCTCAGCCACTCTGCCCCCAGCCTGTAGCTCTGCCTGGGGTTGCTGTGGCCAAAGTGCAGCACCTGGCACTTGGATGAGCCATAGGTCAGCACCTTCCCATCCAGCAAGGTGCTGGGATGGACAGAAACCCTGGTGCCAGCAGCAGCAGCAGCAGCCAACTTCAAAGCAGTGGCTTCAGTGCTCTTGAGAGTGGTGGCTTAAAAAGCCAATTAAGAATGGAAAAAAAAAAGGAGTTTGGGTGGGTTTTTTTTTTTTTTGGTTAATGATGAATATTTCTGCTGGGATAATTACTGTTATTATTGCTGTGATTCCTGTTTGGACTGGGGCTCCTCGTGGCTCATTGAGGGAGGCGAAAGTCGCAGCCTGCTCATGGGAAAAAAGGGCAAAACATGCTGAAGGCCATTCGCTGCATGACTCAGGGCCAACCAATCCCTCTTTGATTTATGGGTTGTGGGTTAGGTTTTGGTGTTGTTTTTTATTCCCCTGCACTGAAAGTTTTTGGAGAGGCCCTAATAAGCAGCCAGAGCCTCTTTGGCTGGCTTCTGAAACGCCCCTGCGCTCCCATGCGCGGGCCCAGCTGAGCCGCCGAGCGAAGCCCCCGGTCCTGCTCCCCCAGGCTCCCAGGGCAAAGGGAAACTTGCTCTGAGGAGCAAGGGAGGACTTTTCCAGCAGCCAAAATAACAAAACCAACCAAAATAAAAACAAAAGGAAAAGAAATGGGAGCTGCTTTGAATTCCCAGCAATTAAAGAGTTTCACCAGAGGAGGAGCAAAGGAGAGGGGGGTGAGGGGGTGGGGAGGGGAGCATCTGGATTTCTCTCACGCTTTGCTTTGTTTACTTTTCTGAGCCCTTTTGAACGTTTTGAGCTGGCTGCACGGAGAACTAAACAAGCTCTGCCTCTCCCACTCCCACTCAACTTCGTGGGAAAGGTTCAGCTAAGCAAAAAGAAATGACAGAGAAATAAGTAAGGAATACAGAATGGTTGGGGTTGGAAGGGACCTCCGAAGACCACCGAGTCCAACCCACCCCCTGCCACCCGGGCGGGATCGCCCAGGGCAGGTCACACAGGGATGCGGCCAGGTGGGGCTCAGAAGTCTCCACAGAAGGAGACTCCACAACCTCTCTGTGCAGCCTGCTCCAGGCCTCCAGCACCCTCCCCCCAAAGAGGTTTTTCTTCCTCCTGTCGAGGTGGAACTCGCCGTGCTCCCACTGCCCCTCGTGCTGTCGCTGTGCAGCAGTGAACAGAAGCCTGGCCCCAGCTTCTCGGCACCCACGCTTTCAAATCTCTAGGAGCATTAATTAGATCCCTTCTCAGACTGCTTATCTCCAGACTAAACAGCCCCAGGGCTCTCAGCCTTTCCTCCTCAAAGAGATGCTCCCAGTTCCTTGATCACCCTCACAGCCTCCACTGAACACTCTCCAGCGCTTCCCTGTCCCTCTTGAAGTGGAGAGCCCAGAACTGGACACAATCCTCCAGATGTGGTCTCACTAAGGCAGAGTAGAGAGGGAAGAGAACCTCCCTTGACCTGCTGGCCACACTTGTCTTAACAACCCCCCTTATACAGAATAACCTTTATCTCCTTTATTATTTCCTACAATATATATTGCATGCATCATAAAATGGTTCAGGGTGAAAGGGACCTTAGGGGTCATCTGCTCCAACCTCCCAGTCTTGGGCAGGGACAGTTCTCAGCTGGACCTAGTTGCTCAAGGCCTGCAACACCCCCAAAAAGAAGGCATCCACAAGCACTATGGACAACCTATTCCAGAGTCTCACCACCCTCATACTGAAGAGCTTCTTGGTTGCCCAAGGCCTTGGACATCCACAGCCTCCCAGGGACACCTATTCCAGAGTCTCACCACCCTCATACTGAAGAGCTTCTTGGTTGCCCAAGGCCTTGGACATCCACAGCCTCTCTGGGCAACCTATTCCAGAGCCACACCATCCCTCATACTGAAGAGCTTCTTGGTTGCCCAAGGTCCTAGATATCCACAGCCTCGCTGGGCAACCTATTCCAGAGTCTCGCCACCCTCATACTGAAGAGCTTCTTGGTTGCTCAAGGCTTTGGATACCACCAGGGAGGCAACATCCACAACCTCTCTGGACAACCTATTCCAGAGTCTCACCATCCCTCATACTGAAGAGCTTCTTGGTTGCCCAAGATCCTGGGTATCCACAGCCTCCCAGGGACACCTATTCCAGAGCCTCACCACCCTCATACTGAAGAGCTTCTTGGTTGCCCAAGATCCTGGGTATCCACAGCCTCCCAGGGACACCTATTCCAGAGTCTCACCACCCTCATACTGAAGAGCTTCTTGGTTGCCCAAGGCCTTGGATACCACCAGGGAGGCAACATCCACAACCTCTCTGGACAACCTATTCCAGAGTCTCACCATCCTCATACTGAAGAGCTTCTTGGTTGCCCAAGGCCTTGGACATCCACAGCCTCCCAGTGCAACCTATTCCAGAGTCTCACCATCCTCATACTGAAGAGCTTCTTGGTTGCCCAAGATCCTGGGTATCCACAGCCTCCCAGTGCAACCTATTCCAGAGTCTCACCATCCTCATACTGAAGAGCTTCTTGGTTGCCCAAGATCCTGGGTATCCACAGCCTCCCAGGGCAACCTATTCCAGAGTCTCACCACCCTCATACTGAAGAGCTTCTTGGTTGCCCAAGGCCTTGGACATCCACCACCAGGGAGGCAACATCCACAACCTCTCTGGACAACCTATTCCAGAGTCTCACCACCCCTCACACTGAAGAACTTCCTCCTAAGATCCAGTCCGAACCTCCTCTCCCTCAGCTTCAAACCCTTCCCCCTTGTCCTCTCTCTAGACAGCCTTATGAGAAATCCCTTCCCAGCCTCCCTGCAGGCTTCCTTCAGGTATCTAATCTATGGCATCTAATAGGAATTTTATGTACCATTACATCTGTCAATCAATGTTTTATGTCCAGAGAAGGGCAATGAGCCTGGGAAGAGGCCTTGAGCACAAAGCCCTGTGAGGAGAGGCTGAGGGAGCTGGAGTTGCTTAGCCTGGAGAAGAGGAGGCTCAGGGGAGACCTCATTGCTCTCTACAACTCCCTGAAGGGAGGTTGTAGCCAGGAGGGGGTTGGTCTCTTCTTCCAGGCAACCAACACCAGAACAAGAGGACACAGCCTCAAGCTGTGCCAGGGGAGGTTTAGGCTGGAGGTGAGGAGAAAGTTCTTCCCAGAGAGAGAGATTGGCCATTGGAATGTGCTGCCCAGGGAGGTGGTGGACTCCCCATCCCTGGAGGTGTTTAGGAGGGGATTGGATGTGGCACTTGGTGCCACAGTTTAGTCATGAGGTCTGTGGTGAGAGGTTGGACTCGATGATCTTTGAGGTCTCTTCCAACCTTGGTGATTCTGTGATAATATCATGTGCAGTAATACTATTATATAGTACATATATATAGCATTATACATTGCATACATAGCGTTAGATTATCTATATTATTCTACATTGTGGATACATAGCATATTGCAGATATACAATAATATAGATAATATTATATGCAACAATAGCATATAATATGAACTCATATTAAATATTATCATTACATGCAATGTTTTATTTATAGATATATTTATATAGGATTTTTTATCTATATCTGTACAAAACCAACTTACAAGCTGGGGAAGGTGTGAAGGCTGGAGCTCCTCTCCTATGAGGACAGACTGAGAACATTGGGGCTGTTCAGTCTGAAGAAGAGAAGGCTCTGAGGAGACCTCATTGTGGCCTTCCAGTATCTGAAGGGGGCTACAGGAAAGCTGGGGAGGGACTTTTGAGGGTGTCAGGGAGGGATAGGACTGGGGGAGGATGAAGCAAAACCAGAAGTGGGTAGATTGAGATTGGATGTTAGGCAGAAGTTGTTGCCCATGAGGGTGGTGAGAGCCTGGCACAGGTTGCCCAGGGAGGTGGTGGAAGCCTCCTGCCTGGAGGTGTTTGCAGCCAGGCTGGATGTGGCTGTGAGCAACCTGCTGGAGTGTGAGGTGTCCCTGGGCATGGCAGGGGGGTTGGAACTGGCTGAGCCTTGAGGTCCCTTCCAGCCCTGACAACTCTATGATTGTTCTATGAACATGTGACAGGACACCAATTCCAGCCCCCAACCCAGCTCCTACAGCTCCAAGTGGATGAAACCCTCCACAAGTGAACATCTTGCCAGCTGCTTTCATGGGGGCAGCTCCTCTCCACCCCTTGAATTATCCCATTGTGCCACTTCCAGGGCTTTGAAAGAGCAGTGCTGGGGGGAGGGGGATTGGGGATGTTGCTTTTTGTGCCTGGTACTTAAAATGCCTCTTTTCATAACCCTGACCTGCTTCATCCCTGCAATGTAACCCAATCAATCTTGCCTTAAATTGTTTAGCTTCTGGTCAAACACAGGGAGCCTCACTGATGTAAATATTATGTTTGCTCACTTTCTAAGCCCACACGCTCCCTGCCTGCCTGGGCCTCCCTCTAAGACTGGCAGCCAAAGGGGGAGAGGGATGAAAGTGGTCAGCTCCTGCTCCCAGCAGGCTGCTGTCCTGCTCTGCTGAGTGACAGGATCTCCATGGGACCAGCGCTGAGCTGAGGTGGGAAAGATGTGGTCCAAAACATGCTAGTTCCACACAACAGTTGTGGGTGGAGGAGATCTTTTAAGATCATGGAGTCCAAGCATTAACCCAGCACTGCCAGGCTTCCACAAATTAACCAGGTTGGGAAAGACCTTTGAGATCATCAAGTCCAACCTATCACCCAGCACCACCTGATCAGCTAAACCATGGCACCAAGCACCCCAGCCAGGCTCTTCCTAAACACCTCCAGGGATGGGGACTCCACCACCTCCCTGGGCAGCACATCCCAATGGCCAATCTCTCTTGCTGGGAAGAACTTCTTCCTAACCTCCAGCCTAAACCTCCCCTGGCACAGCTTGAGACTGTGTCCTCTTGTTCTGGTGCTGCTTGCCTGGGAGAAGAAACCAACTAAACCATCTCCCTCAGCACCACTTCTACACAGCTTTGAAATGCCTCCAGGGATGGGGACTCCATCATTGCCCTGAGCAGCCTGATCCAGGGCTACTCTCCATGAATAGGCTCTGTTCACTTGCTCCCTGGGATAGGAGAAGGAGCAATGGATGTAAGCTGCAGCACAGGAGTTTCCACCTCAACACAAGGAAGGGGAAACTTCTTCATTGTGAGGGTCACAGAGCACTGGAGCAGGCTGCCCAGAGAAGTTGTGGAGGCTCCTTCCCTGGAGCCTTTCCAGCCTCACCTGGATGTGTTCCTGTGTGACCTGTGCTGGATTCTATGGCCCTGCTCTGGCAGGGGGGGTGTGAACTTCATGATATCTTTGGGTCTCTTCCAACCACTGACATCCTGTGATCATTCCCAATGTCTAATCTAAACCTCTACTGGTGCAACCTCAGCCAACAGATACTAGGGAGATGAGAACAACCTCCACCTGGCTCCAACCTCCCTTCAGGGAGTTGTAGAGGGCAATAAGGGCTCCCCTCAAGCCTCCCCTTCTCCAGACTAAACACCCTCACTTCCCTCAGCTGCTCCTCACCAGCCCTGTTCTCCAGACCCTCCATCATCTCTGCTGCCCTTCTTCAGACACACTCCAGCCCCTCAGCATCACCTAAACTCAGCCAGACAAAATGCCTGCATCTGGTTTGTAACATCATTAGTGGCCAACAGGAGCAGGGAGGTCATTGTGCCCCTGGACTCTGCACTGCTTAGGCCACACCTTGAGTCCTGTGTCCAGTTCTGGGCCCCTCAGGTTAGGAAAGATGTTGAGCTGCTGGAAGGTGTCCAGAGAAGGGCAAGAAAGCTGGGGAGGGGTCTGGAGCACAGCCCTGTGAGGAGAGGCTGAGGGAGCTGGGGCTGCTTAGCCTGGAGAAGAGGAGGCTCAGGGGAGACCTTCTTGCTCTCTCCAACTCCCTGAAGGGAGGTTGTAGCCAGGTGGGGGTTGATCTCTTCTGCCAGGCAAGCAGCACCAGAACAAGAGGACACAGTCTCAAGCTATGCCAGGGGAGGTTTATGCTGGATGATAGGAAGAAGTTTTTCCCATCAAGAGAGATTGGCCATTGGGATGTGCTGCCCAGGGAGGTGGTGGAGTCCCCATCCCTGGAGGTGTTTAGGAAGAGCCTGGCTGGGGTGCTTGGTGCCATGGTTTAGTCCATTAAATGGTGTTGGGTGATTGGTTGGACTTGATGATCTTGAGGTCTCTTCCAACTCAGTCCATTCTATTCTATTCTATTCCATCCCATCCCATCCCATTCCCTTCCCTTCCGTTCCATTCCACTCCATTCTACCTCCCAGGCCACCAGCTCCTGGTGCCCCTTGTTCTGCACAGGCTGCTCAGAGCCTCTGCCTCCCCAGCAGAGAGCTCTGCCACTGAAACCAGCTCGATTTCCCGCCCCCCCTCCTCCATTTGGGCCATGATCACATCAATAAAAACTTGGGCTGGTCTCTTTTTTACCCCCCCTCCTAGCTCCACTTTGCAGGCCAGCCACCAATCCTGAGCTGGAAGTGCAGAGGCATTCCCTCATTATCCAAGAGCACCTAATGATATTTAATCCTCCTAAGCTCCCGAGCACGCCGATGCCTCCCAGCGCCGAGAGCCACAGCTTAATTAACACAGGTTAATTAACAAGCCAGGGAGTGGGAGGAGGGAAGAAAGGAGGGAGGGAGAGGCAGCTTAAGGAGGGAACCTGGTTACCTCTCCTACGTCCTGTGTGCTGCTCTGACTGTTCTCCTCAGGTTGGTTTTGCAAACCATCTTGCTCTGCTCCTGGCTCTCAGCCCATGGCCCCCTAAGAGCCCCAAACTAAAGGCTGCAGGGCCACCCAAAACCCCCTGCCCTGGGTGCAGCTTGCCTCCTGTCCCCTGGGAGTCTGTGGGGACCTCTGAAAAGGAAGAGAGCTGAAGAGGGGAAAGCAGCAGAGTCCAAGGCAGGGCTATTGTGGCTGCTTTATGAGCCTTTGTTCTTACCATGTGCTGTCTGGAGAAATGCTTTGCTGGAGCAGGTCCAGAGGAAGCCACGGAAAGGATCTGAGGGCTGGAAGCCCTCTGCTGTGAGGCCAGGCTGAGGGAGTTGGGGTTGTTCAGCCTGCAGAAGAGAAGGCTCCAGTGAGTGGCTGTCAATGGCTCCATGTCCCAGTGGAGGCCAGGGACAAGCAGAGTCCCTCAGGGATCAGTCCTGGCACCAGGCTTGTTCAACATCTTTGTGGGTGCCATGGACAGTGGCATTGAGTGCACCCTCAGCAGGTTTGCTGATGACACCAAGCTGTGTGGGACAGCAGACACGCTGGAGGGAAGGGAGGCCATCCAGAGGGACCTGGACAGGCTGGAGAGGTGGGCACAAGCCAACCTCAGGAGGTTCAACAAGACCAAGGGCAGGATCCTGCAGCTGGGTCGAGGCAATCCCAGGCACAAATGCAGGCTGGGCAGGGACTGGATGGAAAGCAGCCCTGAGGAGAGAGACTTGGGGGTGCTGGGGCAGGAGGGGCTCACCAGGAGCTCTCAGTGTGCACTTGCAGCCCACAAAGCCAATCAGATCCTGGGCTGCAGCAGGAGAAGTGTGGCCAGCAGGGCAAGGGAGGTGATCCTCCCCCTCTGCTCAGCTCTGGGGAGACCCCACCTGGAGTACTGCCTCCAGTTCTGGAGCCCCTATGACAAGAGGGATGTGGAGGTGCTGGAAGGTGTCCAGAGAGGATGATCAGAGGGCTGGAGCACCTCTGCTGTGAGGACAGACTGAAGGAGTTGGGGCTGTTCAGTCTGGAGAAGAGAAGGCTCTGAGGTGACCTCATTGTGGTCTTCCAGTATCTGAAGGGGGCTACAAGAAAGCTGGGGAGGGACTTTGGAGGGTGTCAGGGAGTGATAGGACTGGGGGG
Source organism: Melanerpes aurifrons (assembly GCA_011125475.1). Taxonomy (NCBI): domain Eukaryota; kingdom Metazoa; phylum Chordata; class Aves; order Piciformes; family Picidae; genus Melanerpes; species Melanerpes aurifrons. The sequence goes on from WWNC01000002.1 coordinate 40,833,692, forward strand.
GATGGAGCAAAACTAGAAGTGGGTAGATTGAGATTGGATGTCAGTAAGAAGTTGTTGCCCATGAAGGTGGTGAGAGCCTGGCACAGGTTGCCCAGGGAGGTGGTGGAAGCCTCCTGCCTGGAGGTGTTTGCAGCCAGGCTGGATGTGGCTGTGAGCAACCTGCTGCAGTGTGAGGTGTCCCTGGGCATGGCAGGGGGGTTGGAACTGGCTGAGCCTTGAGGTCCCTTCCACCCCTGACAACTCTGTGATCTACTACCTCCAGAGCCTTTTTTTTTTCTTAAGGTAAGGGGAAGAAAAATAGAGAGGGGGAACAACCACCACCACCAAAGCAGATCAATCACTCTTTTTTTACCATTCCCCCCCCTTCCCCCCCATCAAATAAGTGTTGGGTGTTATTTTTTGGCCAGGAGCAGATAAAGAGTGCTGCAGTGTTTGTCATCATTAGGTTAGAGAGGCTGCCAAGATGTAATAGCATTAAAGCTGAAGGCATTGTGGGTAATGGCATGCAAATTGCTACAAAGGCACTGGGAAGCAAGGCCATTGCCTGAGCAAAGTGAAAGGGACACTGCCAACTACCCTTCCCAATGTGATTGGGCTTTGGGGTTTATTTTTGTTGGACCTTGCTTTTTGCAGTACTGTTGGAGAAGTTAGCGGCTAAAGGGCCTTGGCCTGTTTCATCCATCCCCTGTGAGATCCTGTGGCTTCTTGTAGGTAGCAGCACCACTGATGAGTTAGGCAGAGGATAGGATAGGATAGGATAGGATAGGATAGGATAGGATAGGACCAGACCAGATTGGAAGAGATCTTCAAGATCATCAAGTCCAACCTATCATCCAACACCACCTAAACAACTAAACCATGGCACCAAGCACCCCAGCAAGTCTCCTCCTGAACACCTCCAGTGATGGGGACTCCACCACCTTCTCCCTGGGCAGCACATTGCAATGGGCAATCTCTCTCTCTCTGTAAAACTTCTTCCTAATCTCCAGCCTAAACCTCCCTTGGTGCAGCCTGAGACTGTGTCCTCTTGTTCTGGTGCTGGCTGCCTGGGAGAAGAGACCAACCTCTGCCTGTCTACAACCTCCCTTCAGGGAGTTGGAGACATCAAGGAGGTCTCCCCTGAGTCTCCTCTTCTCCAGGCTAAGCAACCCCAGCTCCTTCAGCCTCCCCTCACAGGGCTGTGTTCCAAGCCCCTCATCAACTTCATTGCCCTTCTCTGGACACACTCCTGCAACAAAACCTCCTTCCTAACCTGAGGGGCCCAGAACTGGACACAGGACTCAAGGTGTGGCCTAACCAATGCTGAGTCCAGGGGCACAATGACATCCCTGCTCCTGCTGGCCACACTGTTCCTGATGCAGGCCAGGATGCCCTTGGCCTTCTTAGCCACCTGGGCACACTGCAGGCTCATGTTCAGCCTACCATCAACCAGCACCCCCAGGTCCCTCTCTGCCTGGCTGCTCTCAGCCACTCTGCCCCCAGCCTGTAGCACTGCATGGGGTTGCTGTGGCCAATGTGCAGCACCTGGCACTTGGCTGTGTTCAGTCTCATGCCCTTGGACTCTCCCCATCCGTCCAGCCTGTTGAGGTAGTAGTCATGAGGTCTTGGGTGACAGGTTGGACTTGATGATCTTGGAGGTCTCTTCCAACCTTGTTGATCGTATGAAGAGCCCCAGCCCCCTCAGCCTGTCCTGACAGCAGAGGTGCTCCAGCCCCCTGCTCAGCCTTTGGGACAGCAGAGGAGCGGAGGGATGGATCAGCACGCTCCATGTTTACAATGCGCCAGGCTGAGAGCATTTATCCTGCCAGCTCCACACCCCGTTTTACTGGCACTGCTGGCTTTTATAGGGCTAAGGAGACAAGGGCAGAGATCAGCCCTGACTTCTGGGCAGCTTGGAGAGACACAGAGATGCTTTGATAGATTTTTGTCCCCAGCCCGGTCACCGCTCGATGAATGCCTCGACACCAAACCCATGTGTTGCAGGAACTGTTCCCTTTCTCTATTTGTAGGGTTATTGATCACAGTCCAAGCAGCAAGCTGCAATTGCTTGCCTGTGTCTGAATGAGTAAAAGACCATATATATCCACAGGCAGGAGTGGAGACCACAGTGATCCTCAACAGCTTGCCTGTAGTCTCCTTTACCAGAGTGTTGTATCACAGTGCATTAGAGGTTGGAAGGGACCTGCAGAGATCATCCAGTCCAATCCCCATGCCAAAGCAGCATCACCTAAGGGTAGTCAGCACAGGAATGCATCCAGGTGGGGTGTGAAAGCCTCCAGAGAAGGAGACTCCACAACCTCTCTGGGCAGCCTGCTCCAGGACTCTGGCACCCTCACTGCAAAGAAGTTTCTCCTCATGCAGAGCTGAAACCTTCTCTGTTCCACTTTGTCTCCATTGTTCCTTGGCTTAGCACTGTGCACCACCCAAAGGAGCTTGGCCCTCCACTTGCCCCCCACCCCTCAGCTATTGATAGGCATTGATCAGATCCCCTCTCAGCCTTCTCTTCTCCAGACTAAACAGCCCCAGGGCTCTGAGTCTCTCTCCACAGGGGAGATGCTCAAGTCCCCTGATCATCCTCCTGGCTCTCTGTTGGAGTCGCTCCAGCAGGTCTCTGCCTCTCTTGAATTGGGGGGTATTGGGGAAAGATGTTGAGCTGCTGGAAGGTGTCCAGAGAAGGGCAAGAAAGCTGGGGAGGGGTCTGGAGCACAGCCCTGTGAGGAGAGGCTGAGGGAGCTGGGCTTGCTTAGCCTGGAGAAGAGGAGGCTCAGGGGAGACCTTCTTGCTGTCTGCAACTCCCTGAAGGGAGGTTGTAGACAGGTGGGGGTTGGTCTCTTCTGCCAGGCAAGCAGCACCAGAACAAGAGGCCACAGTCTCAAGCTGTGCCAGGGGAGGTTTATGCTGGATGTTAGGAAGAAGTTCTTCCCAGCAAGAGAGATTGGCCATTGGAATGTGCTGCCCAGGGAGGTGGAGGAGTCCCCATCCCTGGAGTTGTTCAGGAAGAGCCTGGCTGGGGTGCTTGGTGCCATGGTTTAGTTGATGAGATGGTGCTGGGTGATAGGTTGGACTTGATCTCAAAGGTCTCTTCCAAACTGGTCTGGTCTGGTTCATTCCATTCCATTCTATTCCATTCCATTCCAATCAAAATAACAACCACCACCATACTCTGTGTGCTTACCAGCAGATGCTGTGAGGTGAAGGTGGTGCTTGTCTTCCTTTATAAAGAGCAGACAGAATCAAGACAGCTGAAGAGAGCCTCTGGTCCTAACCAACTTGAGGTTGGTGCCATTTCAATAGGATCTCTCTTGGAATCATCAATAAGGTGTCTGGAGCTGTCTCAAGAGGTTGGTGTGTCAGGACTAAAAGCACTCATGGAGAGGGAAGCCTCCTGCATGCATCAAGAGTCCTTTCTGAGCTAAATTTTTGATGGAAAAACAGGAAAAAAAAGGATGGGTGCAAAGTGTTGCCTGATACTTCCTGCATGCAGAGGAGAAATATAGAAGCATAGAATTGTTAGGTTTGGAAGGGACCTCAAGGCTCAGCCAGCTCCAACCCCCCTGCCATGCCCAGGGACACCTCACACTCCAGCAGGTTGCTCACAGCCACATCCAGCCTGGCTGCAAACACCTCCAGGCAGGAGGCTTCCACCACCTCTCTGGGCAACCTGTGCCAGGCTCTCACCACCCTCCTGGGGAACAACTTCTTCCTCACAGCCAATCTCAATCTACCCACTTCTAGTTTTGCTCCATCCCCCCCAGTCCTATCCCTCCCTGACACCCTCCAAAGTCCCTCCCCAGCTTTCCTGTAGCCCCCTTCAGATACTGGAAGGCCACAATGAGGTCTCCTCAGAGCCTTCTCTTCTCCAGACTGAGCAGCCCCAACTCTCTCAGTCTGTCCTCATAGCAGAGCAGCTTCAGCCTTCTGTTCATCCTCATGGTCCTTCCCTGTACACATTCCAGCACCTCCAGATCCTTCCTGTGCTAGGGGCTCCAGAACTGGATGCAGTGCCTCAGGTGGGGTCTCCTCGGAGTGGAGCAGAAGGGGAGAATCACCTCCCTGCCCTGCTGGCCACACTTCTCTTGCTGCAGCCCAGGCTCAGTTTGGCTTTCTGGGCTGCAGGTGCTCACTGCTGGCTCCTGCTGAGCTTCTCATCCCCCAGCACCCCCAAATCCATTTTTTTTCATGGCTGGTCTCCAGCCAGTCCCTTCCCAGCCTGTATCAGTGCTTGGGACTACCCTGACCCACATGCAGGACTTTGCACTTGGTGCTTGGAGAGTGCAGGTGCTGCAGAAGAGCCTGTAGTCCCTTTACCCCTCTCCAGCAGCAGGTATGAATGCCTGCCATATAAAGGAGTATATGAGAGTATACAAGACACAGAGATGGTTTATAGGCAAGGAGGTCAAGGCTGACCTCCTCCTCTGCTTCAAGGAGAATAACACATTTCCCATCTTCTCCAGCAACACACACACACACTGTTCCTCTTCTCTCCCTAGGCTGTTTTCTTTCCCCCATTCTGCCATCCTGTCCTGGAAATGCTGCAGAGAATTACAAATTGGTTTGGGTGGAAAAGACCTTTAAGATAACCAAGTGCAACTGTTAAGCCAGCACTGCCAAGTCACCACTACCCCACGTCCCTCAGCACCACACCTACACAGCTGTGAAATCCCTTCGGGGATGTGGGGCACTTCTAGGGGGCAGCCTTCTCCTTCCCCTGCTCAAGCACAGGAGGGATGGACTAGGTGACCCCCAAAAGCCCTTCCCAACCTGCAAATGGGGAGGCATCCACACTGGCAGGAGGGATCTCAGCTGGACATCCCACCTGCCTTCTTCCCTCACTGCTCCACGCTCCAGCCAAGGGGCTGTGCCTTCAGCTTCAAAGGCGAGCTTTGAAAGCCCCTGTAGCAGGAGCCTCATTTGTCATGCTGAAGGAGCTGAAATCCCCACTGTTAGCTCATTTACATCTCCACACAGGTAGGTTACAGCTAGCTATTGTCTAGAGGGGTGTAAGACACCCACTGCTTATCCTGAGGGGTACAGGTAGGAGAAAAATCACCCAGCCTCACCTTCACCTCTTCCGTGTTGGTCAGTTGGGTTTGGGGGTCAGGGTTTTATTCCCCTCTTCCTCTTTCTTTCAATCCCTTGCTCAAATTTTGACTGTTGCTGAGTATTTGCAGATAAATAAAAGAGTGAACAGCCCCATAAAAAGCTGATTGTTTCCCCACCACCCCACCCCCCCCTGCAAAGATTGCCTTTCTGAAGAAGATTAAACACCCTCCTGTGCAGCGGAAGACAAAGGTATCCCTGGGCGAGAGGAAGACATAAAAGAGGTTACTACACACACCTCCTGGCTGTGTGGACTGCTAATTCGTGCTGTTGTCATCCTTTCTTGTCCAGTTTTACTCTTTCTTCCCTCTTACCATTAAAGGAAAAGTTACCTCCGCAGCTGCTGAAGGTAGAGAAGAGAATCGGGTAGGGTAGGGTAGGAATAGGATAGAAAGAATAGAATAGGGTAGAAAGAATAGAATAGGGTAGAAAGAATAGAATAGGGTAGAAAGAATAGAATAGGGTAGAAAGAATAGAATAGGGTAGAAAGAATAGAATAGAGTAGAAAAGGTTGGAAGAGACCTCAAAGATCATCCTGTCCAACCCATCAACCAATCCAACCCACCTAAACAACTAACCCGTGGCACCAAGCACCCCAGCAAGTCTCCTCCTGTACACCTCCAGTGACGGCGACTCTAAAACCTCCTTGGGCAGCCCATTCCAATGGGCAATCACTCTCTCTGTGTAGAACTTCTTCCTAACATCCAGCCTGAACCTCCCCTGGCGCAGCCTGAGACTGTGTCCTCTTGTTCTGGTGCTGGCTGCCTGGGAGAAGAGACCAACCCCCACCTGGCTACAACCTCCCTGCAGGGAGTTGGAGAGAGCAAGAAGGTCTCCCCTGAGCCTCCTCTTCTGCAGGCTAAGGAACCCCAGCTCCCTCAGCCTCTCCTCACAGGGCTGTGCTCCAAACCCATCATGAACTTTGTTGGCCTTCTCTGGACACCTTCCAGCAGTTCAACCTCCTTCCTAAACTGAGGGGCCCAGAACTGGACACAGGACTCAAGGGGTGGCCTAAGCAGTGCTGAGTCCAGGGGCACAATGACCTCCCTGTTCCTGCTGGCCACACTGTTCCTGATCCAGGCCAAGATGTCAATGGCCTTCTCGGCTGCCTGGGCACACTGCAGGCTCATGTTCAGCCTACCATCAACCAGCATCCCCAGGCTGCTCTCCAGCCACTCTGCCCCCAGCCTGTAGCACTGCCTGGGGTTGTTGTGGCCAATGTGCAGCACCTGGCACTTGGATGTGTTCAATCTCATGCCCTTGGATACTGCCCATCTGTCCAGCCTGTCCAGGTCCCTCTGCAGAGCCTCTCTACCCTCCAGCAGATCAACTCCTGCCCCCAGCTTGGTGTTGTCAGCAAATTTACTGCTGATGGACTCAATGCCCTCATCCAGATCATCAATGAAGATGTTAAAGAGCACAGGGCCCAGCACTGATCCCTGGGGCACATCACACTGGTGCCTGGCTTGCCAGTTGGCTGTGGCACCATTCACCACCAACTCTGGAACTCTGGAAGCGGCAGTTGGAGCAAGAGAGTTTAGTTTTCCCAGCCTGCAGCAGGAAGGGAGGTCCAAGGGGCCACTGAAAGAGGAAACACATCTGCTCACATCTAGCATCATGCAGTCATGCAACAGCTTGGGTTGGGAGAGACCTTCAGGATCCTCAAGCCCTACCATTAACCCAGCGCTGCCACACTGCCAGCAAACCAGGTCCCTCAGTGCCTAATGGCTTTTAACTCCCTCCAGGGATGGGGACTCTGCCACTGCCCTGGCAGCCCGGTCCAGGGCTTCACAGCTCTTTCAGGAAGGAGATTTCTCCAAATGTCCACCATAAACCTCCCCTGGCACAACCTGAGGTTGTTTACTCTTAGAATCATAGAATCAACAAGGTTGGAAGAGACCTCAGAGATCATCAAGGCCAGCCTGACACCCAACACCTCATGGCTGCTAGACCAGGGCACCAAGTGCCACATCCAATCCCCTCTTGAACACCTCCAGGGATGGGGACTCCACCACCTCCCTGGGCAGCACATTCCAATGGCTAACAACTCTCTCTGGGAAGAACTTTCTCCTCACCTCCAGCCTAAACCTCCCCTGGCACAGCTTGAGACTGTGTCCTCTTGTTCTGGTGCTGTTGCCTGGGAGAAGAGACCAACCTCCACTTGGCTACAATCTCCCTTCAGGGAGTTGGACACAGCAAGAAGGTCTCCCCTGAGCCTCCTCTTCTCCAGGCTAAGCAACCCCAGCTCCCTCAGCCTCTCCTCACAGGGCTATGCTCCTGTCCCCTCCCCAGCTTTCTTGCCCTTCTCTGGACACCTTCCAGCAACTCAACATCCTTCCTAAACTGAGGTCTGACCTGAGCCTCCTCTTCCCAGGCTAAGCTAAAGGTCCATTCTTACCCAAACCAATGTAGGAGTCTGAGAAGTGCTTCAGACCATCACCTTCAGTTCATCCCTGCCAAGGCATTCCCAGAGCCCAGCAGCACTTTCCCTGCTCCTCTCTCCTCACAGCTCAGGGACAGTCGTGCAAGCTGATGAGGAACCCCTGGGGTCCCTCTTGGGGAAGCATTGTGGCTCAAAGGCAGGCCAGACTGGCAGGCAAGCTCCTGCAGCAGGTGGGGTCTGCTCTGCCTCCCCTCTGAAAGTGCTTTGTCAGGATTCATTAGGAGCACAGCAGGTTTCACTGGTACCTGCACTCTCAGCAAAGTGTCTGCTTTTCTTCTTTGCTGACAACCCACATTCACTTCCAGAGCTCTAAAAGACCTCCACATTCAAAGCCCTGTAATGACTTGCCTCTTCCTTTCTTTCCTCCTTCCCTTTAATAGCTTTCACTAAAGGGAAGAGGATTACTTTTTTCTCCCCCCCCCCACCTTTGCCCATTGAGGCAGAGGTTCTGCTTTCTGGTTTTTCTCTCCTCTTCAACCCCCTCCTGAACCAGCTCCCCTGTTGCAGGTAGACATCAACAGTTGAAGTCTGACAGCTGGGGCTACCACCAGGAACTGGCCACCAAAGAGGATGATAGCTACATCCCATCATAGACTCACAGAACGGTGTCACAGAATCACAGAACCTCCAAGGTTGGAAGAGACCTCAAAGATCATCGAGTCCAACCTGCCACCCAACACCTCATGACTGCTAAACCATGGCACCAAGTGCCACATCCAATCCCCTCTTGAACACCTCCAGGGATGGGGACTCCACCACCTCTCTGGGCAGCACATTCCAATGGCTAACAACTCTCTCTGGGAAGAACTTTCTCCTCACCTCCAGCCTAAACCTCCCCTGGCACAGCTTGAAACTCTTGTTCTGGCTGTGTTCCAGACCCCTCCCCAGCTTTCTTGCCCTTCTCTGGACACCTTCCAGCAGCTCAACATCTTTCCTAAACTGAGGGGCCCAGAACTGGACACAGGACTCAAGGTGTGGCCTAAGCAGTGCTGAGTCCAGGGGCACAATGACCTCCCTGCTCCTGCTGGCCACACTGTTCCTGATGCAGGCCAGGATGCCATTGGCCATCTTGGCCACCTGGGCACACTGCTGCCTCATGTTCAGCTGTTGTCAACCAGCACCCACAGGTCCCTCTCTGCCTGGCTGCTCTCAGCCACTCTGACCCCAGCCTGTAGCTCTGCCTGGGGTTGTTGTGGCCAAAGTGCAGCCCCTGGCACTTGGAGTTGTTGAATGCCATCCTGTTGGCCTCTGCCCATCCGTCCAGTCAGTTGAGGTCCCTCTGCAGAGCCCTTCTGTCATCTAACTGACCAACATCTGCTCCCAGCTTGGTGTCATCTGCAAATTTGCTGATGACTGACTCAATCCCCCCCCATCCCAATCATCAATGAAAATATTAGAACAGAACAGAATAGAATAGACCAGACCAGACCAGCTTGGAAGAGACCTTTGAGATCATCAAGTCCAACCTATCACCCAGCACCATCTAATCAACTAAACCATGGCACCAAGCACCCTTTCAAGTCTCCTCCAAAACACCACCCGTGACGGAGAACTAGGCACAACCCAACCTCATAAGGTTCAACAAGACCAAGGGCAGGGTCCGGCATCTGGGTCAGGGCAATCCCAGGGCACTGATACAGGCTGGGCAGGGACTGGCTGGAGAGCAGCCCTGAAGAAAAGGTCTTGGGGGTACTGGGGGAGGAGAAGCTCAACAGGAGCCAGCAGTGAGCACTTGCAGCCCAGAAAGCCAACCTGAGCCTGGGCTGCAGCAAGAGAAGTGTGGCCAGCAGGGCCAGGGAGGTCATTCTGCCCCTCTGCTCCACTCTGGTCAGACCACACCTGGAGTACTGTGTCTAGTTCTGGAGCCCCTAGTACAAGAAGGATCTGGAGGTGCTGGAAGGTGTCCAGAGAAAGGCCATGAGGATGAGCAGAGGGCTGGAGCTGCTCTGCTATGGAGACAGACAGAGAGTTGGGGCTGTTCAGACTGGAGAAGAGAAGGCTCTGAGATGACCTTCCTGTGGCCTTCCAGTATCTGAAGGGGGCTCCAAGAAAGCTGGGGAGGGACTTTTGAGGGTGTCAGGGAGTGATAGGACTGGGGGGAATGGAACAAAACTAGGAATGGGTAGACTGAGATTAGATGTCAAGAAGTCGTTCCCCATGAGGGTGGTGAGAGCCTGGCAGAGGTTGCCCAGGGAGGTGGTGGAAGCCTCCTGCCTGGAGGTGTTTGCAGCCAGGCTGGATGTGGCTGTGAGCAACCTGCTGGAGTGTGAGGTGTCCCTGGGCATGGCAGGGGGGTTGGAGCTGGCTGAGCCTTGAGGTCCCTTCCAACCCTGACAGTTCTGTGATATCAAAGCCATGAGCACAGAGGAATGTTCTGAAGCCTGAGTGGACTCTGAGCCACCATCTAAACACAGCTTCCAAAGCCCAGCAGTCCAGAAAGTGCTGAAGATCCCCAGAACTAACCTGATCTGACTGTGTCACTACCCTGTGCTGGGGATGAGAATCAGCCTGACAAACAAGCAGTGTGTGAATTGGGAGAGCTGAGGATTTCTCTTCCAAGAGCTTTTAATTTAATGTTAGATTCTTTGGAGGGGGAGAGGAAATGCACAGCAGCAGCCTGAGACTGCTGAGACAACTCAGTAGAGCTGTGAGTGCTCCCCTAGATGATGAAGGATTTGGGATGTTTGCTCTGCCTGAGTCTCTCTCTGCCCCCCATGCATATGCAATTAATCCCAGCTCTCTGCCAGGCTGAGGTTCTCAACATGATCTCCCAGATCCTGGATGGATGCCCTGTGAGTAAGCATTTCCTGCCTGGAGAAGCTCTGGCCAGCTTCCTTCCTCAGCTGTAGGTCATCGAATGGAATGGAATGGACCGGACCAGGTTGGAAGAGACCTCAGAGGTCATCAAGTCCAACCTATCACCCAGCACCACCTAATCAACTAAACCATGGCACCAAGCACCCCAGCCAGGCTCTTCCTAAACACCTCCAGGGATGGGGACTCCACCACCTCCCTGGGCAGCACATCCCAATGGCCAATCTCTCTTGCTGGGAAGAATTTCTTCCTACTATCCAGCCTGAACCTCCCCTGGCACAGCTTGAGACTGTGTCCTCTTGTTCTGGTGCTGCTTGCCTGGCAGAAGAGACCAACCCCCACCTGGCTACAACCTCCCTTCAGGGAGTTGCAGACAGCAAGAAGGTCTCCCCTGAGCCTCCTCTTCTCCAGGCTAAGCAACCCCAGCTCCCTCAGCCTCTCCTCACAGGGCTGTGCTCCAGACCCCTCCCCAGCTTTCTTGCCCTTCTCTGGACACCTTCCAGCAGCTCAACCTCTTTCCTAAACTGAGGGGCCCAGAACTGGACACAGGACTCAAGGTGTGGCCTAAGCAGTGCTGAGTCCAGGGGCACAATGACCTCCCTGCTCCTGCTGGCCACACTGTTCCTGATGCAGGCCAGGATGCCCTCGGCCTTCTTGGCCACCTGGGCACACTGCTGGCTCACGTTCAGCTGCTGTCAGTCAGCACCCACAGGTTCCTTTCTGCCTGGCTGCTCTCAGCCACTCTGACCCCAGCCTGTAGCTCTGCATGGGGTTGCTGTGGCCAAAGTGCAGCCCCTGGCACTTGGATTTGTTGAATGCCATCCTGTTGGACTCTGCCCATCTGTCCAGCCTGGCAAGGTCCCTCTGCAGAGCCCTTCTGCCCTCTAACAGATCAACTCCTGCTCCCAGCTTGGTGTCATCTGCAAATTTGCTGATGACTGACTCAATCTCCCTTCAGGGGGGTTGGACTAGATGACCTTTAAAGCTCCTTTGCAAGCCAAACCATTCCACCTCTTCCCTGCCACATGCACAGACTCCTCCTCTTAATCCCCACCATCCTGGAGATTGTTCCTTCCACTTCCCCCCACCTCAGGCCAGTGACACAAACTCTTCCAGAGGAAGCATCCAAAAGTTGCCTCACTCTGAAAAGCAGCCTGGGGAGAGCCTGCAAAGCCTGAGGCAGGGGCAGTCATGGTCCTTGAAACATCTCATCATCAACTTGCCCATTACTAAGCCTGATGTGATGTAAGCAGCTCCCTTGGCCAGCACACTGGGACATAACACCAGGGCTCTGAATCATCCCTGGCCCATCTGCTCCTGGCTTTGCCCTTCCTAGGTAGGATAACACCACAAGCCAAGCTAAATATTTAATAGCACTCCTAATGGCTTCCTTAAGTGAAGCTGGGGGTGGGGGAAGCATTTCCTTGGTTTAGGATGACAGCATGAGGTGGATACCAAGTTCTGCATGGGGCAGCAATGTGCCCTGCTGGCCAAGAGGGACAGTGGGATCCTGGGGAGCATTAGAGGAGTGTGGCCAACACATCCAGGGAGGTTCTCCTCCCCCTCTGCTATACCTTGGTGAGACCTCTCTGGGAGTATTTCATTCAGTTCTATGCTCCTCAGTTCAGGAGGAACAGGGATCTGCTGGAGAGACTCCAAAGGAGGGCTCCAAGGATGCTGAAGGGACTGGAGCACTGCCCTGTGAGGAGAGGCTGAGAGCCCTGGGGCTGTTCAGTCTGGAAAAGAGAAGACTGAGAGGGGATCTAACAAATGCCTGTCAATATCTGAGGGCTGGGGTTCAGGAGGGAAGGGACAGGCTCTGCTCAGCTGCACCCTGGGATAGGACAAGGGGCAAGGGATAGAAACTCCAGCACAGGAGGTTCCACCTCACCATGAGGAGGAACTTCTTCCCACAACCTCCCTGGGCAGCCTGCTCCAGGGCTCTGTCACCCTCACTGCAAAGAAGTTTCTCCTCATGTAGAGCTGAAACATTCCCTGTTCCAGTTTGTCTCCATTGCTCCTTGGCTTAGCACTGTGCACCACCCAAAGGAGCTTGGCCCCCTCCCCTTGCCCCCCACCCCTCAGCTATTGATAGGCATTGATCAGCTCCCCTCTCAGCCTTCTCTTCTCCAGACTCAACAGCCCCAGGGCTCTCAGTCTCTCTCCACAGGGGAGATGCTCAAGTCCCCTGAGCATCATTGTGGGGAAGGGAAGGGCAAGGGGGAAAGGGAGAAAGGGAGGCGAAAGGGAGAAAGGGAGGCGAAAGGGAGAAAGGGAGGCGAAAGGGAGAAAGGGAGGCGAAAGGGAGAAAGGGAGGCGAAAGGGAGAAAGGGAGGCGAAAGGGAGAAAGGGAGGCGAAAGGGAGAAAGGGAGGCGAGAGGGATAAGGGGGAAGGGAAGGACAAGGAGAAAGAGGAGGAAAGGGGGAAGGGAAGGACAAGGAGAAAGAGGAGGAAAGGGGGAAGGGAAGGACAAGGAGAAAGAGGAGGAAAGGGGGAAGGGAAGGACAAGGAGGAAAGGAGGAAAGAGGGAAGCGAAGGACAAGGAGGAAAGGAGGAAAGAGGGAAGCGAAGGACAAGGAGGAAAGGAGGAAAGAGGGAAGCGAAGGACAAGGAGGAAGAGGAGGAAAGTAAATGCTTGAGCAGCCTGGCTTCTACTAGCAATAGTGGGCAGCAGAACCAGGGCAGGGATTGTCTCCCTGTACTGGGCACTGGTGAGGACACATCTCAAATACTGGCTGCAGTTTTAGGCCACTCACTTCAAGAAGGACATTGAGGTGCTGGAGGAAGCCCAGAGCAGGGCAACAAGGTTGGGGAAGGGTCTGGAGAGCAGGGCTGGTGAGGAGCAGCTGAGGGACCTGGGGTCGTTTAGCCTGGAGAAAAGGAGGCTGAGGGGAGACCTTCTGGCTCTCTACACCTCCTTGAAAGGAGGCTGCAGCAAGCTCAAAGTTATTCTTGCAAAGGAACAAGCAACAGGAGAAGAGGGAATGGCCTCAGGTTGTGCCAGGGGAGGTTTAGATTGGACATTAGGAGAAATTTCTGACCTGAATGAGCTGTGAAGCTGGGGACTGTGCTGCCCAGGGCAGTGGTGGAGTCCCCACCCCTGCAGGGATTTCAGAGCTGGGTAGCTGTGGTGCTGAGGGTCATGGTTCAGTGCTGGGATAACACTTGGACTCTATGATCTTCAAGGTCTCTTACAAGCAAAACCATTCAGTGCTTCTATGGTTCCACTAAACCCCAGGACTGCCAGGGGGCAGAAGGCCACTACCATGGTCTAGTCACGAGGTCTGTGGTGACAGGTTGGACTTGATGATCTTTGAGGTCTCTTCCAACCTTGGTGTTATTGTGACCCTGTTCCTTGGAGAGCCTGGGTCAGCCTCCTTGGATTCAGCTCTGCCAAGCTCCCCCCCGAGCAGATGTGGCTCCTCCTGTCCCTAACCTCCCCTGTGAGTGC